>OZ010799.1:153540760-154740760 GCA_963932465.1 Maratus speciosus
TCTCTCCCCGTTTAGCTCCTACGTCATAATGTCATATATCCTATTTGTTGCAAATTTTGTCTAGTTTCTGATTTTCATAATGTTTTTCCCCTAAAACAATAAGAAATTTAAGTTAAAAACAACTATTTGTGGGGGTTTTCGGGGGGGAAATTTTGGGGGGTAAGTTAAAAATTCGGAGATTCAGCGACCCAAAAAACTTAAAGTATACCTTTATAGAGACAGTTTGGAGGGAAGATGGGAGGGCTAATGTAAACGTGTGAGTGGTTAAGTGGAATTGTGCAACTTAGTCCACGCAGCACTGCGGCGCATGTTCCGAGGCAGATCCCCCCTTCCCCTTCATCCTAAGTCATAATGTCATATATCTAATTGTTGGAAATTTTGTCTACTTTCTGAATTTCTAGATACTTTTTCTCTAAACAATAAAACCATTGATTTTTTTAATAAAAACCTTTTTTGAGGGGCTTTTTACCAAAATTTGGGGGGGGGGGTTGCTGGGGGAAATTTTGGTGGGAAGTTACAAATTCGGATTCAGCGTCCCAAAAAACATCTAGAAAGCCGATTTCCAGTACTACCATTAATTTTGCTAGGTAGGGTCTCTATACGGTCTCTATTGCCTGGACTATAGCTGAATATTCTGATTATTCAACAGAACATCCAGCCAGAAATTACAAGTCCATTTTATGCTTTTTTTGTTAGTTGAACTCATTGTTAAAATTTCCAGATTATAAAAGTGCTATTTTAATTTTGAAAAATGCAATGCATTAATTTATTAAACTAAATATGATTTACTTATTTTTATGGCAAACTGATCCTAAACTTGTACAAGAACAAGCATGTAAATAGCTATTCATACGATAAACAACTGCATCTGTGAAAACACTGTGAAAAAGGCAAAAATGGGAGATTGACACATCAAAGAACAAAAACCTGTTTTAACTATGTTAGTAATAACAATAACTAGCAAGAACAGTTTTCTGTTCTCACTCTACAAAACTTGTTTTGAAAGAGTCTAAAGCAGCTGATAGAATTAGGAGACACACTATTAAAATGAAAAGTGTGGGTGGGGTGGGTTAAAGTTATTAAATATTCTAATACAATTTTATTCCGTTTTAAGTTTTTCTCAAAAATATAATTTATTGTTACTTAAACTAAGTAGCTGTTTCTGGAATAATCAGGGGCGTAGCTACAGATATTTTTTCAGAGGGTGTGTGTGTGTGTGTGTGTGGGGGGGGGGGGGGGAGGGGGAGGAAAATTCAAAAATTTCCCAACTTGAAACAAATTGCTCTATTTTCTAACTGAAATTATATGTGCCATGTGTGTTTAATGGTAATGATACTTATACTTTAAAAAAATTCTTTCCAAAGAAAAATACTGAAACTAAAAACATAAAAATTATAATTATTGGTTCATTTAATGAAAGTTTTTATCTTCTATTGTGTAGAAGTCATAATCGTACTTCATATGAAAATATCCTCATGATATTTTGAGATTTTTGAGAAAGGAGCAAAGTTTTGAAGGAAATAGATTACAGACATTGTTGATGGACAACAGTAGGGAAATTCAGGTCTCGTAGATGTATGATATTTTCATGGCACAAAGAAACACAATGATAAATTAAGTCTGGCAGCTTTTTGTATTTAACAAGTTTACTGTTACAGAATTCAGAAAGGTAGTCGGCAAAACAATAAAAAATTCTTATTTTTCTTACTATTATTTAAAAAAAATAAAAAGTGTTTCAAAAATCTAGAATTTCCCAACTCTAAGTTCAAATTTCCCAAGTTCAATATATTGGAGGGGGAGGCTCCCCCATATACCCCCATCGCGACGCCCTCTGGGAATAATTAATGATTTAAAATGATACAATTGTTATCAAATTACAATATTGGTACTGAATTAAATTGTCTTCTTGTTTTTTCTGTTTCAGTTTTCAACAGTGTCATCTTTTATCAAGCATAGCTGTTTACTTTTTGAAACACTACAGTTATTTTATTTTGAAGGAATAATTAAAAAAGCTGAGTTGGAATCAAACATCTTTGTGTCATACTTGCATGTATGTAATCTCTTTTGTTGTTGTTCAGTGCACCCATATTTAAAAAAATAATATTGTTTCAGTTTTAGAACTGAAAAATGTTTTTTAATGTGCTATTTTATTTAATCTGCATGTTGTTGTATCTGCATATTGTCTTTTTCTGTTTTAATACTTTCCTTTGTTTACCAAGTTTCCTTAATTCAATATTCTATTTTTATCATCTCCCTCCTACTCCCATAAAGACATAAAAAGGTCTCTTTTTTTTTTAGCATTAAAAATTAACAGATATCATGAAAGATGGCTGGAAGTAAAAAGAAATAAGAAAAATTAAGTTAATTTTAGGAAGAATTAGGCTATTTGACATATAAGTAAGCCAGGTAATTTTATGCAAATAATAATTAATAATTATCGGTGTTGTTCTACCGAAAATGTTTCTTTTTTTGGCATAACTAATGGCTTTTTTATGTTATCTCATTTGACAACTGTAAATTAATTAAAATTAGATAATACAGATTCAACAAATTTTTCTTTTGCATTTGTGCAGCTCTGTGGGAGGAAATAGGGTAGCCAAATATTAATTAATTTTTTTTTTAAATAAATTTTCTGAATAAACATCTGCCTCAGTCAGATTTATGTTTTGATAAAAATTTTCACATGATAGGTGTTTTATTGCTGATAGCATTTCTGGTGGGAAATTGCATAACAAAATTTTAAAAGGAATTTTTTTTTTATGTTTTCCAGTATGGAAACCATGCCCAAATTAAAATTGGGTAATAATTTTCTCTTGTGTTTATATGGGCTCCTGGAAGGAAATAAAATAACAAAATTTAAGTAATAGCAATTTGTTTTATGTTTTACTGTATGACAGCTGTACTGATGTTAAAAATAACCGGTAAAGATTTGATACAATAAACTCTGTGTAAGACGGAAATCTATCTAACTTGGAAAGATTTTCAAATCCCTGCAAATCCTTAGCGTAAAGTAATATTTGTCTAAGGCAGAATATTGTCTACTACAGAAATTTTCCTCAGTTCCAATCGATTCCGCCTTAGACAGAGTTTACTGTATACTCTTTTAATCACCTGGCCGAAATAGGATAGCTAAATTTAAAATTGATTTTTTATGCTTTTATTATTGATTTTTTTTGCTGAGATTGGAAATTTTTGTCCAAACTGCAGCAACTGACATTACTGCACTGTTGAAACATTTTGGATTAATCATTATTAAATTTACATTACAAATTGTGATCCAATAAATCAAACCCTGATGATAGTATCCTCTGTAAATTTGAAATGAGTTCATCTGAAGCAGTAGTTATTCAAAAACTTGACGTATTAAACAAAAACATAATTTGCAGAACAAATAATATATTTTTTAAAAAACTTATTTACGTTATTTAGGCCTGAGAAGAGGCAAATATTCAGATATTCCATTCAGTTAGTACTACATTTAATGTTAAATTTTTGGTAACAAATATGGGTAAACAATTGAACTTTAAAAAATAAAATTCAAACAATATTATATTTAAATCACCCTAAAAACTTAGACTCTGTTCAAATGAAATTGAAATAAAATCAGACTCTGTTCAAATGAAATTGAAATAAAATCTAGACTTTTTTAAAGGTGTTCATTTTGCATACATCCATTGTAAACATAATACAAAATCTGCAGTACAAATTTGTGAAGCTTGGAAATAAAAAGGCCAAAGATTTATTTAGATTTCATTTGAACCGAAGTTTTTTATGTTGGTTTAAATGTCGTATTTTTTTAATTTATTTTAAAATTCAATTGTTTTAAGCATATTTGTTACCAAAAGTTTAATTTTAAATGTAGAGCCAACTGAATGAAATATTTTAATATCTGTCATTTATAGGAATCTTTAGTTGAACATCTTTATGAAATTTTTAAATAACAGTTTTCTTCAGCAATGCAGCATCACCTCAAAGTACGAAGATACAAACTCGACTAACCCTAATCAGACAATCAAAAACCAAATTTTGTAAAAAAAAACGAGTTCCCAAAATAAAATCAGGCAAACCTTTAAATGATATGACAAAAAACAAAACTGCCGTATTCGAAGATAGCAATAAAAATACTCATGTGTAATGTATGTTCTCATATGATAATGTGCTATTAAGCACATTATCATCCATAGCCATGCCCTATGCAGCACAATGTCAGATAGAATATGCTGGGTCGATGATGCAGTATACAGCACTATTAAACAGATTGCTTCAAACAGCGAATTTAAATCATGATTCGCGAAACTACAATGTCAGAAACCTCACTCCCAGCGTTTAATTCTCAAGCATACTTTTTATTCATTTTATTGACTAAACCTGAAAATATCAAGTCCCCACTCTCCACACAGTGACTAAATAAAGTAAATAATCAGCAATTTATTTATTCTTTCTTTTTTCCTTTTTTTTACTTAAAAAAATATTCTAATTTTTCAATAGTTTGACCCACATGTTTTATACTCAGAACCCCACATTGTAAGTGATCTGTCTTAGCTGAAGTTTTGTTAAATGCTGTAATCTATATAAGGAATTTTAATTTAATATAATTCCACAAGAATTAAGGTCATGAAAAACTGGCTACTAAGCTAACAGAGTTTATCAGCTACTGACTACTAACTAAACATTTCAATTTCAAGCCTATTATCGATCCTGCAGGGAAGGATTGAGTGAATCTTACTCACATCCAGACGTGAACCTTGGCCCAGTAGTGTAGTATTGCAATGCACTGATCTACCAGACATTCATAATTTAATAAAATAGTACAATTAAAGCTATATTCCAGTTCTAAAGTTCTAAACTGTCATATGAATAAAGCAAAACAATATATTTTTTAAATATATTTATTGTTACTTTTCTTTATTTCTAGCGTTCTTTTTCTGCAATTGTTGAAAATGATTCGAAGAAGTGAGCCTAATTCAGACAGTATGAGTCTTCTAAAAAATTTAATGAATCGCATCATTTTTGTGATCATACAAAAACAGAAAATGTATGGTGAATTTGCTGAATCTTTTAAAGTTCAAATAATAAAATTGATGCCGGAAGAAATGGTGATGGATCTGCTAAATTTTGGTTTAAAACCTGTAAGTCATGATAATTTTGTGTTGTATTGTATATCTAGTTGCTACTTAATATATTTGCTACAAGTTTGTGATTCTTTAACCTATGTATCAGGGTATCATCAATAACTTAAATCATGATTAAGTCAGATGATTGTTTTAAAAAATCATAAATTTTCTTAATTTTTAAAAATTGAAAAGTATTACCATCTAAGATTTACATAATATGCAATGTTTCTAAATATATTTTGTTAGTTAGATAAATGAAGAAAACTTTAGATGATTGTTTATAATCCTAATATCTTTAACTTGTAAGTAACAAAGCTTGGAAGAAACAAGTTTTATTAGGCACAAAAAATCATTTAATTTTAATTGGTATTTAATATATTATAATTCACATCATCACAATAACTTCCTCTGAGTAATCAAATTGTTCACACTTTTATATAAAATAAACAGAACAAGCATAATGAATTTCTGTAGATAAAAAATGTTCCTCTTATTTTCTCATTCAACTTTTACAAATAAATATATAACCATGAATTGACGCTAAAAGAGAATAAAAAAAAAACTATAATATCTGCTCAACTGCTATTGCAAAAAATTATATTGGAGGACAAAAATCCTAATTAGTATCAAAATGCTAAGCATAGCAAGATCTACTTCAGTAGAAGTTGAAGAATGTTTTCTACTTTTTGATTTGTACCTCTACCACAGCATATAAAAAAATCAGTTAGGGATAGTTTTTTTTTTTTTTAAAGCACTAAGTAAGTAATGCCCATTGAGTTGGTAATAATGCTGATATTTAATATTTTGAGAAGTTAATGAGATTGCAGATAATATTAGTCATTCTTATGATAATATTTTCTCTGTAAATTTGTATGAATTAACAGATGTAATTAATTTTCATAATTTAATTACTAATTGTTATTTTATTATTTAAAGCATAAAAAATACAGATTATTCTCTTTAATTTCTTATAAGAGGTTTAATTGTTTGGGAAACCTACATTTTTTGGTAGCCATTCGGTACCTTAAGAAAAGAAAAAAGTAAAAGCAAAAAATGGCTTTAAAAAGCATTGAATGAGTATAGCATTCAATGTTTATCTTTGAAATCATGCCAGATTTCTTGAGTACAATTCATGTACTTTCAAAAAATTTTGTGTGCCATACAATTGATTTGGTTTGGGTCCCAGTTGTTGAAAATTCAGCACTTTGATTTATGCTTGATAATAAGAAGCATAAATTAGTAAATAAAAAAGTGTGTAATTTCTGCTTTGTTTCTTTCTTAAGATATAGCAACAGGCAAGGGGGAAAAAAAAACTTTATTTAAACTATTTTTAAATTGTTTTCTCAATATACAATCATAATTTAATTAATATTAAGCTGTTAAATGATAAAGTTTTTTATTTATTTAATTATTACACTTTTTCTTTTTCTTTTTTTCTATTAATGCTTGTAACCATAAAGATTATTTGTCAATGTATGACCTATGGAAGACCAATGGGAAAATGCTTTAAAATCAATTAAGTTATAAAAATACTAAAGTGTTACGTTGCCATTGGAAACCTATGTACTTAATTTTTATAATTCAAACATATCAAGAAGTGAGTGAAAATCGAATAAAAAATTCCATCTTTCCATTCAGAAACAAAGTAATTTTTTTTAAGTGTAAAAAATCGTAAAAATCAGATTAAAATTATTATTTTCTTTTTCCATAATTTTTTTGTCAAAAAAGTACCATGTCTGTTTTTTGCTTCTGTAAATATCTCTTCCCATTTTTTGATGGTGATAAATGTTCATTTAGTGTTCATTTAATGTTCTTTCTCATTTTCATTAAAATAAGGAGGAACTTTGACATTTTCACCCTCTCTCCTGATAGTTTTTCTGAGCAGAAATCTATTGATAGAGTCCTACATTTGATCAAATAACCAAATTTTACCTGAACTTGGCCCAATCCACACATCAGTTCTGGTCAAGTTGTTACTATTTTTATTTATTAATTCATTGACTTTTTTCCTCCTTTTTTTTTCTTTCCTTTTCCTAAAATTCAGATTGGTTTGATATTAGAGATGAGACAGGCTCAGCCAGAGCCCGGGCTCAATTTTTATGCCAGCCTTTGGGCTTGTCCTCATTCTTTCTGAAACTAACAATTTTATTTATTCTCTTATAGAAAAAAAAATTACTTATTTTATTTCAAGTTACTTTAATGCTATTTTGATAAGAATGAAGGAGAAACAGAAATCGTGTTTTTTTGTTGTTGTTGTTGTTGTTATTTTTTTCTTTTTCAGTTATAGTATTAAAATGCTATTTTAAACGAAAATTTGTGATATTTGCAGATTTATGTCTTGCATTGATGGCAGCAACTTGTTGATATGGTGCCATTAGGATATTTTTTAACCGGAATGTTTATTTTTTTATTTTTAGAGATTTAATGCGAAATGAATATTTTCTTTTGGTTTTAGTCAACCAGCATCAGATTAGGGTTTGCAAATTTTTAGTCTTCTATAGTGTGCGAGTCATAATTGCTCTTTATATGAGAATATAATAAAATAAATTTGTTGATCTAAATATCTATGCTTATAACTATCTAATATGCATATGTATATATATATCCTCCTGAGACCTGAACAAAATAAAATACATTATTAAACATCCATTTTAATGGATGTCAGGTCTCAGGAGTTTATATATATATACTAGCAGGCCCACCCGGCGTTGCCCAGGGTTTGTAAATAATAACCTTAAATAAAACTTAAGTTTATATGAATTTATATCTTTGGAAATTCTTTTAAATGAACCTAATTTTGGAGGCCCCATTGACTTCTGCAGCGCCTAATGTGTTCCCATCAAACTTCTTTCTGAACGAACCTGTAATCTAGATCCTCACAAAATGCACCATTAATGCTAGAAAATGTTGGTAACTAAAGTCTAAGACAAAATTTCATAATACAGAAAGTAGATGAATTGTAATCTAAGTTGAAGGCAGCAAATCCCGTTGAAATTGGGCCCTTAAACCTGAAGAAATAATGCGCCACCGAGCGGTGGAAGATGCCTCCTCACCTTGTAAATTTCATGAATTACTGTTAACATTAACACGATATTTAATAAACGGATGAAATCCCTTATCTAAAGTTACCTTTAAAGAAACGCGATTTTTAATTTACAGCTGTAGAGAGTAGAAGTAAGTTGATGCTGAAAAAAGAGATTAATGTTCGAAAAAGGTGGTAGCTGAGGTATAAAGAAAGACCGGGCCCTGGGTGCAAGGGTCTTAACGTGAATGTAATTGGGTATAAGAAAATTTTTTACGGGTTTTAAAGTAGATCGAAGATGCTAAAACTATGTTAAAGAAAATTGCAATAGAGTAGGATAGTTTTTATAGAAGCTGCAATTAAGGCCCCAAGAAGATGATTAATATTCAAAATTGGTGGTAGCTGAAGTCTGCAATTTTTTGTTTGTCGTTCATGTAGTACCTGGAGAACTTAAGAAGTTTTTAGAAGAAAAAAGTTCCTGAATCGGACCATTTTTAAGGGAGCTATAACAGGGGGCCCAAAACGGCCCAACTGATAGTCGAAAGCAGGGCCCTAACATGAAAACATGTTTAAATGTTTTAGTAGTTAGCATTTTAGATCTTCAATTAGTCAAAATTAACCATATGGTATGAAATAATCATTAGAATAATATTTTAAAGAAATGCGCAAAAATGGTGTAAATGCTTAAAAAGGGGTCCTAGAGCCCCAATAAAAATATGATGGTGTTGGTCTAGGGGGAAGAGTCCAAGACTCAATTTTAAAACTATGCAATGAGAAGGTGAAAAAATTAGCATGTAAAAAATCAGGGTTCGCACAGACTCCTTTGACTCCTTGGAAACTCCTTAGAAATGAAAACATTCCCAAGTAGTACTTAGAACTACTTAGATAAGCAAACCACTACTTAGAAACTCCTTATATTGTATTGCGGCTTCGGACGCAAGCGATATTGCTGCCGAGGAAAAAAAATCGTAATTGAAAACGCATGGTAAATCCTTTATGCACGTCATTCATCTGAAGCACAGCATTGATTGGGTAGAGTAATCTTAATAGCAGGGCTCCCACTAGGTGCGTAAAGTCTGTTTTTTGACACTGTTAGCCGACCTTTATTTTAAATTTTATCAATGTTTGGCATTTAGCCAAAAATCTCGGAAAAATCGCGTTTTTCGCAAATATGTTCCAAAAAATACCGTCAAATTTCGTCAATCGATCGCGAAAAAAATTCGTAAATTTTGTCAAAGGATCGTGAAAAAACGCGAATTTCTCCAACAGATCGCAGGGGGATGACAGGGATATGAAAACTCATATTTCTTAAAAAGACGCGAATTTCTTAAAAGAGCGAAAAAACGGGAATTTATTCAAAGGATCACGAAAAAACGCGAATTTCCTCAAAAGATCGCGAAAAACACGCAAATTTCCTCAAAAGATCGCGAAAAACACGCGAATTTCCTCAAAAGATCACGAAAAATATGCGAATATCCTCAAAAGATCGCGAAAAACACGCGAATTTCCTCAAAGGATCGCGAAAAACACACGGTTTCCATCAAAAGATCGCGAAAAACACACGGTTTCCCTCAAAAGATCGCGAAAAAAACGTTAGTTTCGTCAAACGATCGAAATAAAATGCGAATTCCATAAGATCGTGAGAAACACGTGAATTTCGTCAAAGGATCGCGAAAAACACGCGGTTTCCATCAAAAGATCGCGAAAAAAAACGTCAGATTCGTTAAACAATCGAAATAAAACGCGAATTCCATTAGAAGATCGCGAGAAAAGCGAATTTTCCCAGAAGGTAGCGAAAAAAAACGCGAATTTCTCCCAAAAGATAGCGAAAGAAACGCGAATTTCCCCCTGAAGATCGCGAAAAAAACGCGAATGTCATCATAAGATCGCGAAAAAAATGCGAATTCTTCAAAGAAAGCGATTACCGCTGTTCTAAAAGAATAAATTCAAAACTTGTTATATTTTTTCTTGTATGTTGCATTTAGCATTCTTTTTTTTTTTTTTTTTTTTTTTTGCCTTTTAAAATTTTCTTTAAGATGTATCATGTATGTGATATACATAACAAGTGTTTGGGGTTTGACTAATCTCTATTTATATGACCTAGGGGTGATTCTAGTCCGAATTTTCCGAAAATATAAGGCATTCATTTCCGGAAATTTAAAAAAAATCGGTCACCAATCCGAAAATTCGGACATATGGTCGCCGAAAAAAATAAATTTTGTCAATCGTTTGCAGAAAAATCGCCAATTTCGTTAAAGGATCGCGGGGAAAACGCAAATTTCGTCAAATAATCGCGAAATATCGCGAAAAAACTCACAAATTTCATCAAAAGATCGCGAAAAAAACCACAAATTTCAGCAAAAGATCGCGAAAAAAACAAATTTCGTCGAAAGATCGCGAAAACCCAAAAATTTCGTCAAAAGATCGCGAAAAAACGGCAAATTTCATCAAAAGATCGCGAAAAAAACCCACAAATTTCGTCAAAAGATCGCGAAAATCGACAAATTTCGTCAAAAGATCGCGAAAAATCGACTAATTTCGTCAAAAGATCGCGAAAAAACTCACAAATTTCGTCAAAAGAGCGCGTAAAAACCCACAAATTTCGTCAAAATATCGCAAAAAAAACCCACAAATTTCGTCAAAAGATCGCGAAAAAAACCCAAAAATTTCGTCAAAAGAGCGCGTAAAAACACACAAATTTCGTCGAAAGATCGCGCAAACCCAAAATTTTCGTCGAAAGATCGCGAAAAAACGGCAAATTTCGTCGAAAGATCGCAAAAAATGGCAAATTTCGTCAAAAAATCGCGAAAACCGGCAAATTTCGTCAAAAGATCGCGAAAAAGCGACAAATTTCTTCAAAAGATCGCGAAAAAAACCCACAAATTTCGTCCAAAAAGAGCGTAAAAACTCACAAATTTCGTCAAAAGATCGCGAAAAAACCACAAATTTCGTCAAAGAGCCACCGAGAAAAGCTTATATGTGCTAGTTTTTACAAAGATTTTTTTTTTCTTCCATTCTTTTGTAAGCTATAAATTTTTGCCTGTTTTAATTTTCGCTAGAAATTTACCAAAGTCAGAATTAACTTCTTTTTACATTGTGACAAGCCCCATAAAAATTATGGGAATTATCGAATAGAAGAATACAGTCAGCAGAAATATGTAGATTTAACCACTTCCCTGATTATCCTGAGTTATCTCGTGTTCGTATATACAGACATGCTACTTTTCCATGAAAATGTAGAAATCCACTGTTTCGGCACTGGATTTTATCATCCCTGGGATCAAGGCAAATTGGCATTAAATTGTGTTGACATTTTTAGGAGGGGAGGGGGTACCAGTATCAGGCAAAATGCAAGTACAAACAGCACCAAATTGAGTTTATTTCTCTCTCTTTCTCATTCGACCATTTCTTTCCTGTGACCTACCACGCATTTAGTCTGCTTTTAGAAGTGAACAGCACGAAAATATAGCCAGGCACACGCAACTATCATCTGTTTTGCCTGAAGAATTGCAGAAAAAATGCGAATATCATTAGACGACTGCGGAAAAATGTGATGTTCATCAAAGTATTGTGGAAAAACGAGATTTTTGCCAAAGGATCTCGGAAAATGAAATTTTTGTCAAAGGATCAAGAAAAAAAGCACAAATTTCTTCAAAGGGTCCTGAAAAATGCAGATTTTCTCAAAAGTGTCCAGAAAAATGCAAATTTCGTCAAATGATCATGTGAAAACACATATTTCGTAAAAAGATTGCAGAAAAAAGGCATATTTTGTCAAAAGCTTGCATAAAATGTGAATTTCATCAAAACCCACAAAAACACAAATTTCATCATAGAATCCTGGAAAAAATACAAATTTTGTCAAAGAATCATGAAAAAAATGCGAAATTCGTTAAAAGACTGTGAATTTTGTCAGCGAAATGTGAAAAAATTACCAATGTTGTCAAAGGATTGTGGGAAAAATGCGAATTTCATCAAAAGACCACGATAAAATGCAAATTTCGTCAAAGCAGTGCAGAAAAAACAAGAATTTCGTCAAAGGGTTGTGGAAAAAAAGAAAATAGTTCTTTTCGCGCGTCAGGCTGTAAAAGCTCAGATTTTTTTTTTTTTTTTGAACCTGTAGTATGTCTGTATATACGACAATTAATTATCCTGATAAAACTTGGACGTGGCATAATTTGTCACTACGATTTATTTTATCATGCTTTCACTCTGCCTGATGCTTAAAAAGAAAGAAAATATTTTTATATAATATAATAAATTATATATAATATTTGATTGGCAGTTTTCCAAGCTTTGTGATATGAAATGCAAATTATGAAAAACAATGATGTGATTGCAAAGAATGTGATGATTAATTGGTAAGCAAAGCAGTTAACCTTCAAATAAGTTATTTAATGCAAGAGTGGTGTAAGTCATATTTTCTTATTTGCTCAAAAACAGAAATTGCAGTTCTTTCAGCAAGAAGGTGTTAGCCCCATTTTCTGCACTGAAGTCTACTTTCCAGTGGTGTAGTCATAAAAAAAACAGAGGGTATACGTTCTAAGCAGAGGGTATACGCTCAAGGCAGAGGGTATACCCTAGTATATATATATACTATAGCTTTCTTGAGAAACAGAGGGTATACGGTGTTCCTTAAAAAAATCCAGAGGGCATACGGCGTATACCCCCATATACCCTCCACTACATCCCTGCTACTTTCTTGCTTTCGTGTCTAAAATAATGGCTCGGAATAGGTATTTTTGAATGTTATTAGTAGCAAAACTTTGATAGGTGCATGGACTAATGCATAAGTGAAAAAATTACTTTTGTCAATTTTAAAATTTAAGTTTTAAGACTTTCATTTTTAATTTCTAAAAAGTGCAAAAATGGAGCTAACCAACAAAATTACTGTGTATAGATTGATATCTCTAATTATCCCCTCCCCCCACCCCCGCCACCCCCACTCCATTTTTCAAAATTTATAACTTGCACCACTCTTACTTGAAAATTCTCAAATAAAGGAGGTTATCCAATTCATTTGTGTTTATTGTATATTTTCATGTTTGCCATGTGGTTTTACCCGAAAAATTAAAAATCAAGATGTGCAATATACATAAGTATTTGGTATTTGACAAAACTGACACTCATTTCTATGTATGTATTCAGCTCTGTAGTCCTGTATCATTTTCATCAGAATGCAAAGATAGTGCATTGTCTTTTTTGTTTTTGTCTTTTTAATTTCTAACTTAAAAGTTAGTCAATTGGTAAGAAATATTGAATATGTTATTAAGATTTGTTATATATTACTTTATATTTATAATCATTGTATTTGATTACTTTTTTTTTCCAAGGCATATCAAAAATCTTAATGTGTGTTTGTCTGTCAAACATCAGCGATGCTGGCAGTAATGTGGCTTAAATTAAATGTGGAAAACAATAAAGTTTTGCCACAAAAAATGTCCTATTACGCCAAAGCACTTTCACTAAAATATGAGAACTGCTATATATTAAGAAAAAAAATTGAAGTTATTTTTATATATTTTGAAAAATGATTGCTTGTTTATGTCTTGTTAGAAATGTGTAAAAATGACTCTGTATCCCCCCTTTTATACATATTTTGTGTTTTATTTTATTTAGTTTGAAAATAATGCCTCTGGTACCCTTAATCCAAATGAAAGATCTGATGATGCTTTTGAAGATGAATTTGCTGAACCTCAAAATAAGTCTTTTTTAGGTGGAAAAGAGGATGAATCAGATTTTGATTCTAATTTAGAAAGAGGTAATTATCAATTGTTATTTTCATTATTATTTTCATTACTTTTATAAATATATAAATGTGTTTTATCTTTTTATTATTTATATATTTTTTAGACATGTGTATATTTTTGTCTATTTGCATTCTAGTTATAATTTGTACCACATTTGTGTCATGATTTATTCTTCTAAATAAGGAACTAGTTGGATGTGCCAATCCCAAAACTTTCTTCTATCTTATACATCTTAATATTTCAAAACCTAGTTACACATGTTAATACTTCAATATTATTAGTTCAATACTATACCAACTTTGATTTTCATCTTAAATTTCTGCTCAAGTCAATTAAACGGACTAAAAACGAGTTAATCTATATCATGATATTTGTTAAAATTATTAATTTTTCCTTATTCTGTCATTATCAGCTGTTTGCGAATAGCCGGCATAGCAGGAAGCGAGTTCCCGCCGCTGCATGAGCCGCCGATGCACAATAGAACTACGAAAAATCAAGAAAAGTATACAAAAATCGCTAGCACGGAGCCCCTTTACCGCGCAATATTTCCAAATTCAAGGAGAACCTGTTGGCCAAAGCCAAAAACAAGCACAAACATTTTGGTTCAATTATATGCATAATTTTATACGCTGTTCGATGGTACAATAATGAAAATGGCACAGAGATCGGAATTATAGCGCCCCCTTCTTTCGGAATTTTTTCAAGTTCAGGGAGGACTTGTTTGCCATAGCCAGAAACATGCACAAAAAATTTGGTTCAATTATATGGATAACTTCATACACTTTTCGATGGTACAATTATGAAAATGGTACAGACATCGCAATTATAGTGCCCCCTTCCGGCAGAATTTTTCCAAATTCAGGGAGGACCTTCGTGACATGACCAAAAATAAACACATAAAATTTGGTTCAATTCTATGCATAACTTCATACACTTTTCGATGGTGAAATATTCAAAATCGCACAAAAATCGCTATTACAGAGCCCCCTAACGGCGAATTTTTTGCAAATTCATGGAGGACCTGCTTGCCATAGCCAAAAACTTAAACTAACAATTTGGTTCAATACTATGCATAACTTCATACACTTTTCGATGGTACAATATTCAAAATCGCACAAAAAAACGCATTTACAGCGCCCCCTACCGGCGAATTTTTTCCAAATTCATGGAGGACCTGCTTGTCATATCCAAAAACTTAAACTAAAAATTTGGTTCAATTCTATGCATAACTCCATACACTTTTGGATGGTACAATATTCAAAATCGCACAAAAATTGTTATATCAGCGCCCCCTAACGGCGAATTTTTTGCAAATTCATGGAGGACCTGCTTGCCATAGCCAAAAACTTAAAATAAAAATTTGGTTTAATTCTATGCATAACTTCATACACTTTTGGACGGTACAATATTCAAAATCGCACAAAAATCGCTATTACAGCGCCTCCTACCGGCGAATTTTTTCCAAATTCAGGGAGGACCTGCTTGCCTTAGCCAAAAACTTAAACTAAAAATTTGGTTCAATTCTATGCATAACTTCATACACTTTTCAATGGTACAATATTCAAAATCGCACAAAAAACGCATTTACAGCGCCCTCTACTGGCGAATTTTTTCCAAATTCCGGGAGGACCTACTTGCCATAGCCAAAAACTTAAACTAAAAATTTGGTTCAATTCTATCCATAACTCCATACACTTTTGGATGGTACAATATTCAAAATCGCACAAAAATTGTTATATCAACGCCCCCTAACGGCGAATTTTTTGCAAATTCATGGAGGACCTGCTTGCCATAGCCAAAAACTTAAAATAAAAATTTGGTTTAATTCTATGCATAACTTCATACACTTTTGGACGGTACAATATTCAAAATCGCACAAAAATCGCTATTACAGCGCCCCCTACCGGCGAATTTTTTCCAAATTCAGGGAGGACCTGCTTGCTATAGCCAAAAACTTAAACTAAAAATTTGGTTCAATTCTATGCATAAGTTCATACACTTTTCGATGGTACAATATTCAAAATCGCACAAAAAACGCATTTACAGCGCCCCCTACCGGCGAATTTTTTCCAAATTCCGGGAGGACCTGCTTGCCATAGCCAAAAACTTATAATAAAATTTTGGTTTAATTCTATACATAACTTCATACACTTTTTGATGGTACAATGGCGACAGACAGATGGACAGACGGACACACAGACAGACAGACATTTTCTATAAACATGTTTTTTGGAATCTCTGACCCCTAAAACATGCAAATGCGTCGAAAACCGGAAGTCGAAAAAAATTTCGATTACAATACTTTCTTCTATTGAAGATAGAAGAAAGTAAAAAATAATAAATAGGCTTGTTTTATCAAAGATTTTCTCTAAATTTGATTTATATTTATTTTGTATGTTTATGCTTTTATTTTTTGCAAATTACTTAACAGTTAAAAAAAACCCATACAAATTCATTTAAACTTATACTTTTTTACTTTCTTCTATCTTCAATAGAAGAAAGTATTGTAATCGAAATTTTTTTCGACTTCCGGTTTTCGACGGATTTACATGTTTTAGGGTTCAGAGATTCCAAAAAACATGTTTATAGAAAATGTCTGTCTGTCTGTGTGTCCGTCTGTCTGTCTGTCCGTCTGTCCGTCCGTCCGTCTGTTCGTCTGTCTGTCGCCATTGTACCATCAAAAAGTGTATGAAGTTATGCATAGAATTAAACCAAAATTTTATTTTAAGTTTTTGGCTATGGCAAGCAGGTCCTCCTGGAATTTGGAAAAAATTCGCCGGTAGGGGGCGCTGATATAGCAATTTTTGTGCGATTTTGAATATTGTACCATCCAAAAGTGTATGGAGTTATGCATGGAATTGAACCAAATTTTTATTTTAAGTTTTTGGATATGGCAAGCAGGTCCTCCCTGAATTTGGAAAAAATTCGCCGGTAGGGGGCGCTGATATAGCAATTTTTGTGCGATTTTGAATATTGTACCATCCAAAAGTGTAGGGAGTTATGCATGGAATTGAACCAAATTTTTATTTTAAGTTTTTGGATATGGCAAGCAGGTCCTCCCTGAATTTGGAAAAACTTCGCCGGTAGGGGGCGCTATAAATGCGATTTTTGTGCGATTTTGAATATTGTACCATATAAAAGTGTATGAAGTTATACATAGAATTGAACCAAATTTTTATTTTAAGTTTTTTGGATATGACAAGCTGGTCCTCCCTGAATTTGGAAAAAATTCACCGGTAGGGGGCGCTGTAATAGCGATTTTTGTGCGATTTTGAATGTTGTACCGTCCAAAAGCGTATGAAATTATGCATAGAATTAAACAAATTTTTATTTTAAGTTTTTGGATATGGCAAGCAGGTCCTCCCTGAATTTGCAAAAAAATTCGCCGTTAGGGGGCGCTGTAATAGCGATTTTGTGCGATTTTGTATATTGTACCATCGAAAAGTGTATGAAGTTATGCATAGAATTGAACCAAAAATTTTTTTTAACTTCTTGGCTATGGAAAGGAGGTCCTCCCTTAATTTGTAAAAAAACTGCCCGCAGAGGGCGCTGTAATAGCGATTTTTGTGCAATTTTTGTGCCATTATGAAAATTGTACGTCAAAAAGTGTATGAAGTTATGCATAGAATTGAACCAAATTTTATGTGTTTGTTTTTGGTCATGTCACGAAGGTCCTCCCTGAATTTGGAAAAATTCTGCCGGTAGGGGGCACTATAATTGCGATGTCTGTACCATTTTCATTATTGTACCATCGAAAAGTGTATGAAGTTATCCATATAATTGAACCAAATTTTGTGTGCATGTTTCTGGCTATGGCAAACAAGTCCTCCCTGAACTTGAAAAAATTCCGCCAGAAGGGGGCGCTATAATTCCGATCTCTGTGCCATTTTCATTATTGTACCATCGAACAATGTATAAAATTATGCATACAATTGAACCAAAATTTTTGTGCTTGTTTTTGGCTTTGGCTAACAGGTCCTGCTAGAATTTGGAAATATTGCGCGGTAAAGGGGCTCTGTGCTAGCGATTTTTGTATACTTTTCTTGATTTTTCGTAGTTCTATTGTGCATCGGCGGCTCATGCAGTGGCGGGAACTCGCTTCCTGCTAAGCCGGCTATTCGCAAACAGCTGATAACAACAAAATAAGGAAAAATTAATAATTTTAAAAAATATCATGATATAGATTAACTCGTTTTTAGTCCGTTTAATTGACTTGAGCAGAAATTTAAGATGAAAATCAAAGTTGGTATAGTATTGAACTAATAATATTGAAGTATTAACATGTGTAACTAGGTTTTGAAATATTAAGATGTATAAGATAGAAGAAAGTTTTGGGATTGGCACATCCAACTAGTTTTTATTGATTTTTAAAAATTCCAAAGATTTTTGTAAAGTTGGGCGACCTACATACTTTTAGATTGATCTAAATAAGGATCTAATTGATCTAAATAAGGGGGATCAGCCCCCTGAGCCCCCATAGTTGCATTAAATTTACATTCATAATTTTCTTTTGATTCTGCGAATGATTATAGTATATCTTGGATTTTTTTTTTTACACTGATTTTAGTAGGATAAGCAACAATTTCGAAAAAGATTTTAAGTTATCTTACTATCCAAATAGCAATATTTACTTACCTGCCAACTGCAAAACCCATACATCCGATGGATAAGTTAAATAAAATTTCATATGTGAAAGAAAGTATCTTATGAAAATGTATCTACTATATCTAACTTATATCTAATTTAGAAATCTAATGTTACAATATTTATTTTGGAAAAATAGTTTTGATGGTCATTCTATAATATTTAGATGTAAGTTCTTATTTAAATACATCCTAATCTACTCAATAGTGGTAGCATACTCAAATCACCCCAAAATAGGCATATTTGGAGACTTTTAAACCTATTGGGTAATCATTCCTCATCGTGTCCACATCCAGTTGTGTAAATAGCAAACGTGATTTGGTGCTATAAAGTATTTTTTGTGATAGCCTTTTAATAGTATCCACATTTAATTTAAACTCTAATGTTACTAGCATCATTCATCTCTGATGCAAACCTATGTTGCAGACCAGATTACGAAAGATCATCAGAATCATTAGTAATTAGAATTGTTTCAATAAAATACAGTAGCTGGAGAACTGATAAAAAGAAAAGAGAAAAAATGAAATAGGCATCATGTTAAATAATTGGTAAAACAAAATATTTTGTATTATTCCAACAGATCTATAAAATTCCATCACCAAATGTCAAGCTAATTGAATGCTTTTTATGGCAGTTATCTCGGCAGAGAGACTAAACAGATAGAAACCAAAAATTTTTCATGTCCCCACTGTAAACCTCACTGGCATTTCTTCAATTGAGCAGCAAGTAGTTTTTGAGGAAAGACAAAGCCAACTTCAAAGAATTGTTCCATAAATTATTGCACATCTGTTGGCTTATTTTGATGAGTGATTTGACACAAAGTCCTATTATTGTTAATATCACTCATTTTGACACACAGTAAACAATGATACATTAAAATTTGTATGTTTTTTGTAAAAAAAAAAAATATATTTTTTTACATGATACAATGACTATTTTAAAACATGAAGCAGTACTGTGTACCTTAACACCACATTAAAATTTTATGTTTGGGTAATTGTTACTAATGCCTTTAAAGTGAAAAAAGAAAAGACAATAGAATAAACATACCTTTTTTGGATCCTGGTGAAATTGAAACAGGACCATCATCAGAGTAAGCACCTCCCCCCCCCCCCCCCAAAAAAAAAAAAAATAATAATAGTAATAATAAAATAAATAAATAAATCAGAACATGCACTCAAAAGTTATACATAGACATACACAGGGCTCAACAAATGCAGTTGCTACTGGTGATCAAAACATTTTATCTGGCAAGTATATGTTTTTTTGTACATCCTCCCAACTTTGGCTCCATCCTCTCAACTTTTTTTTAACAATAATTAGGTGAAAAAAAAGCAAGGTTATGGAAATCAGGACCTAACCCAATGCAGTACTCATATGGAATCAATCGTATCAATTCTTCTTTTTTTTTTTTTTTTTTTGTGGGGATGGAGTATATTTTAGTCCCCCCCCCCCCCCTCTCTCTTTCAGGAGTGGTTTATCACTCATAGTTCTAAAAACAGGGTACAAAACTGACAACTGGGGGAGGTAATATTTTTTACTGCCTACCAGATTCTTTTGAAATTTGTAGAGTACTGCACCGGTCAGTTTGTACACACCCTGAACCCGGCAAAACATTTCATCGACCCGCAACCTGACCCAAACCCGGAGTGAAAGGTAATTAATTAATGTTTTAAATGCAATTATGATAAGTAATCTACAATTATATCTTTATTACCAATTTTATGTTTTATATAGAAAAATGGATACATCTATATTCCTTAATATACAAATATAGTAAATCCTCTAAATAGTGTACAATTCGGTGTCATTGAATCTGGTTGGGTTGTCCCTAATTTTTTTTGGGAGGGGGAGTTGGGGTGACTTTCCTTTTCTTTCTATGGGTCGGGTTTACTCTATAATTTTTCTTGCACATCAGATTTAGATTTTTGCAAGTCATGCTAATGGGATTTTCATAAAAAGTTTGGCTAGAATTATTTTTCAAGTGAAAATAATTATGAATATTCATATTTGAATATGAATGCATGTGTATTCAATTTATTGTGTGAGAAATAAAATGCATAAAAGAAATGTGATCATAGATTATTCTTTCTTTATGGTACATCTAAGAACCCTTTTTTCTTCTGTCGGATTTCAAAAAATATTACCAACATTCATTTTTTGATGCACATAAAATCACATGTATCATACTTTTGATAATTTATTCACACACAGACATTACGTGTGTTTAGATTCGGAGGTGTCCATTATTCATAGATAAAAGCATACAAATATATGTTAGGAATTGAAAAAGTGTTCCCTAAATAAAGGTGGCCATTATGGAGGTTTTATTGTATATTGATTTTTCATTTGAAAAACAACTTGGATTTTTTTAATCAGGTCAACTTGAACCTGACTTGCTAGAGGCACAATCCAACCCGAAACAATGAAAATCAACTTGATCTGCAGCAAAAAATGTAGCACCAAGTCAACCCAATGCAGAACTCAGCCATGGATATACATTAAAAATATATATACATATGCATGCAAATTGTATAACCTCCTTCGTTGGAATTCAGTAAAAAACTTATGATACTCAAAAAGGATAATAAAATTACTTTATTATTGTAATATTACAAATGCTCTTGAAGTTTTGTATAGAAAGTTGATTCTCAATAAAACAATCTGTAGTGTACAGCTAAGAGTGTGTCACTTTAAAGTTCATTTATTTATTTATTTATGTACTTCTTTTTCCCCAGATTCTTTTCAGCTACTTGACTCCAAAAGTCTATCATCAGATTTTTATCTTCAGCTGCAGTGCCTTGAAGTCATTGGAGAATTTCTTAGTTTACTTGAAAATGGAAGCAGTTTTCTTAATAGTGTGCTAAACAAGCTTGTATTACTATTGCCAGATGATAATAAGAAATTCATTCTAGTAGAAGATGTTCATAAGGTGAAGAAAAAATCAAATACTTTTAATCTCTTCATATTTCTAATATGTGCCTTATTGGTGATTCCTGTAAAATTCATTGTTTTTGAATGTTAATGGTTAAGGAAGAGGAGAAGGGGGAAAAAAATCATACAAGAAAAAAGGGTTGCCATTTGTTCTGAAAGGTTCTGAATTTCTCTGCAAGTACATAACCCAAATTTAAGGAGAAATTTCTGTAATTACATATTTTCTTACTTTTTTATCATAAGTAAAAATAAAGTAATTTCAGAAAAAAAATCATTGATACATTTTGTAAGTAGTAAGAAGATAAGAAGAAGGAATTATGCAGGGATGTCTGTTGGTCATAATTTCTCAACATTTCTGAAATTTTTCTATCTGTTTTTACCGGTTATTGTAACAAAATTCTGTATTTATTGCAATTTTCAGTGTATAAAAATAATTTAGCTGTATTTTATTCACCTATTAGCATTTTTACAATGATTGAAATTTTGCATAACTGATTATAAGTTTAATAAAAAGAAAAGTGCTCAGTTAAACTGATGGCACAATGTATTCACACTAATTGTATATTATAGTCTTATTTTTAAAAATAATGCTCCTCGAAATGTAAAGAAATCAACAAAAAAGCATTTAGCTAAATTAGGGGGGGGGGGGATTAGCTCCCCTAATTCCCTTCTTTATACTTAACCAATGAACCTCTAATCAGGGAAGTGCTTTATCAGAATAAACCAGTATACCAAATTTGAAGCAAATTGGATAATTCTGCATGAAAAACCCATTTATCTAAATTAAGGGGTATTAGCCCCTTGTTCTCCCCCTTTATACTTAATCAATGAACCTCCAAATCTAATCAGAGAAGCACCTTATCAGAATAAACCAGTATACCAATTTGAAGCAAATCAGATAATTTTGCGTGAAAAACCCTTTTATCTAAATTAAAGGGGGGGGGGATTAGTCTCCTGTTAGCCCCTTTATACTTAACCAATGAACCCCCAAAACTAATCAAGGAAGCATCTTATTGGAATGAACCTATATGCGAAATTTAAAGTAAATCGGGTGTTTCTATCAAGAGTTTTCACGCTACGTATATACATATGTATGTGTGTGCAGAACCTGCAGGCACATTAGCTCTCAGGCTTTGATAGCCTGAGATAGAATTGTGGCTGTTCTAGACAATTGTAACAAAACTATTTTTTCCAGCATGAACTATATTTGATGTGTGTTTTTTTTACATTACTAATTTCTGTAGCTGAAATTGCAAGATCTTTTTCTTAAACATTAAAACCTTATCTCAAAAACTCCCATGGGGAATTAAAGACTCACGCGATTGACACTTATGTGAAATCATTATCCAATATCTGCTACAGCATGAGTTCTTAATTTAATGGCAAGAAATTAAACTTGGAAATTGCTGTTTTAAACTTAACCACTTGATCCTAACTTTATTGTAAGCAAATGTTATGTATTATGACACTTGATTTAAAAAATTTAACTTTTCAGTATGCGCTCAGTTTTTTACATCATAGTGTTTGTAAAATCTTTTTTCACTGGCAAATATTAATGTAACTTCAATGTATTATTAGCTAGAAATTAAATAAGGATATACCTCAATTCTTAAAGTTACTTGAAATACTTCTATTATACACACACAGTCAATTCTGTCAAGATGTGATAGCAAGAGACTGGAAAAAAAATTCCATTTTAGACAGGTTTTCTTTTAAAGAAGTGTAATTTAATATACTTCTAAAATACACTACCTCAATAAGATGTATTGTTCGTTTTGTCGGGATCCTGAAACTTTTGTTTGAGACAGGATTCCATTATAGAAAGATTCTGCTTTCACAGGTTTTACTGAGTTTCACTAAGCACAATGAAAATCCCCTTTCAGACAGGTTTTCACCAAATTTAATTGTATGGCAATTCATATTAAGACCATGTAACACTTCCGTTTAAGGCATGATTCTGTTATAGATAATTACTATTTTGACAGATTTTACTATTCATATAACATAAATAAGTATATTTATATAAATACACAAAACTTGCATAAATGGAAATGCTCCATAGTGCTATCGAAAATACTATACTGTTACACATGCTAACATAAAAACCTGTGTAAAACAGAATTTTTTACCAACATTTGCAATTTCATCTTGACAGGTTTTACTATATATATAACCTGAAGAAAAAATTCTGGACCCCTCCTGAAAAAAAATCCTGGCTACACCACTGACTCTGGAGTGTTTCCATGCAAATTGGATGATAAAATATGTGAGGGATTTCGATTAATTCAATGTATAGTATAATCAAGTGTCCAATAATTGAGAATTTACTATATATATAATATATTGATTCTGGGTTTCTGAAACTGTTGTACACATAACAGCTCTGGTACACAAACATTCAAATACTAGTATGCGAAGATTATACAATAATTACTGGATAACAACCACATTAATTTAGATTTTGAAATCACTGATCCATTTGGCTAGTATGTTAGCATATGCCAATAAATGATGCGTACAGTAATCCCTTAACATTCGCGAGGGTTAGGTTCACGGAAACCTCCGCAAATGTCAAAATTGCGAATGTTGAGACTATCTTCCTGTGCATAAAAAGAGGTTAGGTTTTAAGATTTTGTTTTGATGGAAAAAAGTAATTGAAGCATAAAAATATATTTATTAAGCATTAAAAAATGCATGCTGTAAATAAATTTGAATAATTATAAACATATTGTACAAAGTTTAGTTGCTAATTGATGGCTGAAAAAATTTATTGATGTACGATTGTTTGTAACAGGTCTTTTGTTTATGAATTTCCATATAAGGAAAAGTTGCAGTCTCGATTTTTCTTTTCAATTTGAGACTCCTCAGCAGTAAGGATTGCATTCTATTGCTTTCTCAACAAATGTTTGTTGAAGTTTTAAAATTTTCCACACACAATTTTTGCAGAAAATTTTTCAGTTGCAATAAAAAATTTTGAATTTTTGAAAATTTAGGATTTTTTCAATTTTAGCATCAATTTATGTTTCAGGTTTTTCGAAATTACTCATATCTTGCCTCAATATAAGGGTTGCAGTTCACAGATCTTAGGCTATACCGTACAATGCAGATGTCAAATGTCAAATAGCTTTATGTACTTAGTAAAACAAAGCGAGTTTACTTAGTAAAAAATTATTCTTTATGAAACAAAATTTGCGAATAACCAAGTTAAGTATTCGCGAATGTTGGAATGGTCTTCATTTTTTATTTCACGAATAATCAAAACTCGCGAACATTAAATCCACGAATATTAATGGATTGCTGTACTACAGATTTCTCTTCAAAAATTATTATAAATAAATTATCATAAAATATTTTGCTGACCTTTATCTGACGTAACTTTTTATAAAAATAATTCCAGCTTTGTATTGAATGAATCTTGTATCAAAATATAATCATGATGTTACTTCTGTTTTGAATATTAATTAACAAAAGGAGATAATCAGATATCAGAATATTAATTTAGTGATAAAATAGTGCAATATAAATGTTAGCATTACCATTATTAACAGTGATACAGCAAAATCATGAACTTTGATTTACTGGTACATCATTCTTAAAGTTTGGGCACCTTTGTATTAAATAATTTTAAATCTAAAATAATAATAATAATAATGTTTATTTAATTGTAGTAAACTATTTAAAGTAATTAAGTAATGGATAATAAATAATTTTCTTTAATTCCTCATTTAATTTTTTTCTCTTCTTTTTCTTTTTTCACATTTTAGGTGTTACATCTGCTAAAATGTATTCTTTTGACTAAAAACCTAGATGAAGAAATTATAGGAAAACTTATAAATACATTTAGGTATGACTTTTCAACCAATAATTTTGTTTATTTAGATTAAGTTTTGAAAATCTTAACACATTATTATAACTTCAGGATTTTTATTTTACATTATAAAATATATTATTGTTTATTATAAAGTTTTATTATGCTTTTTTTCTCTTTGCGTGTCTTTTATTAAACTATTATACATTTGGTCACTATACTCATCCAGATTTCTTTTTTGTGATTCTACTTTATTGATAGTTTTTTATGTCTGTATGCTTAAAGTTAAAATGACAGAGAATACCGGCCGGTGTCCTTTTGAAACCGGTTGATAATAAGTAAAATATTCAAATACAGTATACTCTCAATATCTCGAAAACTTCGATATGTAGAAAACAAAATTTCCTGTTGATACTACATATTCATCTAATGTTAATTTTAATTCTTATCTTGAAGAGTTTTCACTCAAAACCTTGTTATGTCAAATATTTTTCGAGGTAAAAAAAAAAAAAAAATTGTGAAAAATTCACCGTTCAATTGTGTTGAAGCAAATAGAGGTAAGTTTCCAAGAATCCCTCATATCCTTCATTATCTCTCTGAGGGGTCAGATAGGATACCTGTAAGTCCATCTGATCATTTGAACAGCAAAAAACAGGTGTTTCCTTGTCGTATGGGTGGCATTTTTGGAAGAAGGAACAGGTGGGTGAAGATGTATGCGCTAGCCTCTCTCATCAATTCACTTATCTTGCCAATGGGATTTGAACTATCCGATCATTTGTTACTTCTAAATTGTTCAGAATTTACTGCATATAGTTAAATTAGCTGCTGAAAAAGGTTAGTGAAATGATAAAACATGTCAAGGAATCACCAGTTCTAGTCTCAAATTGGAAATTCGAAAGAAAAGAAAACAGTGATCTTTAAGCGAAAATTGATTGTGTTGACATTCGAATAAAAGGTAGAAATTTTAGATGCTGTAGATAAAGGTGGATAAAAGTGACAAATTATAAGAGCACTAGATTAATATTAACACAATTATTCACAATTCGAATCCTGGTCCAGACATTATTTGCCCAGTTGGAAATTTACATCTATAAAATTATAAGGGACTTCAAAATTCTAGCATCAATTTTATCAACAATATTGAAACACAGAAAAAAAATTGAGAAACTTTTCGAGCAGGAAAAAGGAGCTGCTAAGAAGATTAGAGTGGCCGGATATCCTGATTTAGAAAAATGCCTCATAAAATGGTTTAAACAGTGCAGAGATTGTAATGTTCCTTTTGGAGGTTTGGGTTGTAGACCGATGATGAAATCATTTCTCAATCGATTTCTTCTCTGCCGTTTGATGATGAGGAAGAACTAGATGTTCCAGATCTGTCACCTAGCATTAGTGTGGCCCAAGCTAAAGATGCTGTCCATGTACTACGACACTTCATGGAGTACTCTGAAAACGTGGAAAATGATAACTTTCAAAAGAGATCTTGCCGGGCCAAAGCATTTGGCTTTTTTAAGAAATTCTAGCAATCTAAGTTGATTTATATATTTACTAATTCTTTTCAATTTAATGTAATTATTTTCTAATATTTTAAAAATTAAAATTGTCATTGTGGTATTTAGACTTATTCTCGACTATATCATTACCTATTTATACTTATTCTCATCTATCAGGACTTTAATTTTGATAATATTAAATCCTTATCTTGTGTTTTTATGTGAATTTTTTATGATTTGGTTATGACCTTGTTATCTCGAAAACTCTCTATCTCGAAATTTTTTTAGCGTCCCTTCGACTTTGAGATATTGAGAGTATACAGTAATAGAATGTACATAGATTTCTTACTTTAATAGTCTTTTTTTAAATATATTGTGATATGCAATCCATCTGCTGAAATTAAAATGTGTTGTTACCACTGCAAGCTATTATTGCATATTATAAGTACTTCATAATTTTGAGAATTATCAATTTCAATATCGTTATCACTTTCAATATTAGATGATACAGGAGGAACTAAATTTTCCTTCATCCATTTCATTATCAGGAAATTCTGTGAGAATCATCACTGTTAACTAATTCTTCTGCACTAAGTCCTCTTTTATGAGACACGTTGGAATTTATTTCATGGAAGATAAAATAACAAGTCCAAAAGAAAGCTTCACAAAAAATCAAAATGAGGACATTACAACTCAACTATGCACACACTATCTTATGAGAAGTAAAATCTGAAAGCCAAAATGCTTGAATAGTGGGAAAGGATCATGTGATACTCAGATCTAAAAAAAATAACATTTCAGGCATCATTAACCTTGAAACTTGAAATACATGAACTGAAATCAGCACCATGTCAAATGGGCACAATATAGAATGCCAGACAGGCATTCTGGGTAAATTCGCTCAAAAATTAAGTTTGAAGAAAGCTAGTGCCCCGAAACTTTGTATGTAAATTAAAGAGGAACATAATCAATGGAATAAATCAATTGTTAAATTTTACAATAGCTTAGAATCAAAATGACACTATCCTGCATTTTAGTGTTAAAACATTATACCTTAACAGTTTTACAAAATACAATAGCTTTTTTTAATTTTCCTATCATTATTATATGTACTTTTAACTAGTATATACGTTTAACTAGTTCGATTCATGTTTGGTGCAGTATATCCTGTTAGGGACTTAGTGCCAATAAAACCAACCAATCAACTCATCATAATGCCAGGGACAGGTTAAAAGAGGCACATGGTGTATGAAACTAGAGCTACTGAATTTAGGAGTTAGGGCATGAGGACAACCCAAATTTGTTTGTAGATATCATTTTAAAAGGTTATAGAGTTTTGTGATTTATGTTGTACTATATGGAGAGCTCTACATAGGCTCGGGTCAATTTCCATTCACAAGACTCGAGTTGGACCCAGGCTTCAATTTTTTTTTCTAATTACTCGGGCCAGACCAGACTTTTCCAAGTTTTTCTTTTAGTAACACAAAGTATAAATAATCATTGATTGGTTTACTCTATACAGTATAAGTGAAACCAGTTATTTTATTTTTTTTTTTTTAGAGATAATTTATAAAGTTGATGCTATTGAAGAGATTTAGTTCCATTTAAATATTACCATATTTTGGAGGTTATCGCTGTTTAGCAGTGTTTAGCAGTATCGCTGTCACAGAAAGTGTCACTATAATTTAAAAATGCAATCTTCTAATGTTGCTTTGCAAACTTCAATAATGCATTTAAAATAGAACAAAACTTAAAATTGATTGGAAAATTATATAATCATTCTTTTTTCTAAAACAATGAATTCTTTGAAAACTTTTCTGAATTCAATTTTCATTTGTGTTTCTATCTTAATATGATTTGACTCAGCTCTCTACCTTTTATATATTTATGTAGAAATGCATTAAACCAGTTAAACAGAATGCAGGATGTTAATCAGTTTATCTTGAAACTCTTCCCTCTTTTGCTTCATCACATATGTGATAGAAGTCCTGTGTTATCTCCAGATTTAAACAAATACAAGTCCCGATTGCTGCTTTTTATTTCTAAGTTATGGTAAGTAAGGATTTATTTATTTACTTATTCTATTTTTTAAATTAACCAATTTATTTAGTGAAATGCATGAACTGTAGTATATGGTAAGTACAGGGGGAAACACTTCAGTACATGAAATCTATTGAGGGAAAAACAAAAGTCAAAGTTTAGGACTGACATGTTCATCAACAGCAATAATTTACTTCTGAATAATTGTATGTAAACTTATGTTGTTTAGCACAGGGAATGATGGCATATCATACAGCATGGTACCAAAAATTCAATTTCATGAAAAATTGGACGAAAGTTTTTTTTTTCTTTCTTTCTTTTCCTTTCCTTGATTCTTATATTTAGAAATTATTCTCCAGTCATGATCAAAGAAATAGAAAATTGAAGTAATATAATTGACTTTGTTGAATAGCTAATCTTAATATTATACTTTGTAATATTGCTAATAGTAACAATAAGAGCTAAAATACAGATATCCTCAGTTGTTGACCTAGTGAATACAGTTATTGTACAGAATAGAGTGTGAATTAGGAGCTATGTTTTTGAAATTTTAATATAATAAGCCTCTTTCTTAAATTTGAAATTTGAATCAGGTTTTATACTAAAGATTTCCTGCGGTTTCTAAAAGTATACTAATTTACTCTGTTTTAAAACGATGAAAAAATATATATATAAATGCAAAGGTATAAACTCAATAGCAAAAGATAAATATTTTAAGAAATGGACTCAGTGAGCAAAAAAGCATTAAAAACACTTTTAATTTAATAAAATATTGTTCGCTATCTTACCACCCAAAACAGAAAAAAAAAAAAAATTCCTGTAAAGGAATTATGTCTATGCAATATAAAAGTTTGTGGAAATTACTCCACATTAGGTAAGTGTATTAAAATATTTATGGTTTCTGAATAAAACAGGACTTTTTGTTTTAAGTATGATGACATTTTCACCAGCAGAAGCTAAGTTTATGATTTATAAATGCAAATACACATAATCTGCTGAATATTACATGTGTTTCACATATAAAAACCATACATTAAAAGCTAATGTATTAATATCAAAATATTTTTTTATCTTAAAAATCAAAATTAGATTTTTTAAAAAGGTCTGTTAACCACAATGGCAAAAATTTTCCACGTACTATTATCCATTTATCATTATGATATTGTGTTCCATGTGTCCCTTCAATGCTTGAAAATGCACAATTCAGTTTAATTAATAATTTTCACCAATAAATTCTTTTCACATCTAATTTATTTATTTTAAAGTTTTCTTTCATTTTTAATATTTACATGTAAATGTATGAAAGGTATATTACAATATTAAAATCTTATTTTTAAATCTCAAATTAATTTCCTCTTAATGTCTAGTTGTGAAACTGCCCCATTTAAGTTGGTTTCTCAGCCCAACAAATATTATTTTCAGATATTAAATTGTATCCAACTTTAAGATTCAAAATGCAAATGTTAATGCAATTTGCTGCAGTCTGTGGTTAGTGACTCAGCTGTTTGGACAGCCCTTGCTCATGTCACATACCACCTAGGTATTAAGGTTTGTTATCCTTCCAATTTGACACCTTCAAGTTGAGTGAGCCAAATCTCGTAATAATCAAGCCCATAGAATCCAAAAAAGAATGCATCATTAATGTTAGAAAATGTTGGCAACTGAAGTCTAAGAAAAAATTTCATAATACAGAAAGTAGCTGAATTGTAATCTAAGTTGAATGAACCAAATCCCGTTGAAAATGGGTCCTTAGAATCCGAGGAAAGAATATGCCCCCAAGTGGTGGAAGATGCCCCCTCCCCTTGTAAATTTCATAAATTACTTTTGATATTAACACGATATTCAATAAACTGATAAAATCCCTTATCTAAAGTTACCTTGAAAGTAACACAATTTTTAATTTACGGCTGTAGTAAAAGTAAACGTATGTTGATGCTGAAAAAGGAGATTAATGTTCGAAAAAAGTGGTAGCTGATGTATAATGAAAGACTGGGCCCAGAGGGCCAGGGTCTTAACTGAAATGTAGTTGGGTATAAGAAAATTTTTTAGTACTTTTAAAGTAGCTGGAGGACGCTGAAACTATGTTAAAGAAAACTGTAATAGAATCGGATAGTTTTTAAAGAAGCTGCAACAAAGGCACCAAGAAGGAGATTAATAAGCTTCAGTCTGAGAAATTTTTATGTCATTCATGTAGTAGTAGAGGTACTTAAGAAGTTGTTTAAAAAAAAAAAGCTAGTGAATCGAATAGTTTTTAAAGGACCTAAAACAAAGGACCCTAAGAGGGCCAACTGATTGTAAAGAGCATGGCCCTAACATGAAAACTTGTTAAAAGGTCTAAGTTCTTAGCACTTCAGATCTTCACTTAGTCAAAATTAAGCATAGGGTATTAATTAATCATTAGAATAAAATTTTAAAGAAATGCGCAAAAAATCAGGGGAAATGCTTAAAACAGGGCCCTAAAGTTCAGTAAAAATAAGAGGGTGTTGGTCCAGGGAGAAGAGTGCAAGACACAATTTTAAAATTTCGCAATGAGAATGCAAGAAAATTAGGTGGTGAAAAATGCATGTTGCACAAAAAGTTCAAGGGGCCTCGAATAGATCCTTATGGATCCCTTGGTTGCCCCAGGATTTTAATTGTAATATAAAAGTGGGAGAATAACTAAATGGGAAAAGGGTTCCAAAAATGAAGATTGGATTAAGAGGAAGCAATATATTAACAATTTATGGTGCAAAATCTTTAAGGGTCCCTGTACCAGGCCCCAATGGGCCCGGGACTTAAGTGGCATGTCGTTGCATATAAAGCTACTTTATAGTAGTTTTTAAAGTAATCAGGAAAGAAGCTGCACCAAGGGCCCCAAGAAGGCGATTAATATTCAAAATTGGTGGTAGCTGATGTCTGAAAAAAAAGAAAATTCTTTCATGTAGTAGCTGGAGAACCTAAGAAGTTATTAGAAAAAAAAAAAGCTAGTGAATCTGACCATTTTTAAGTGAGCTATAACAGGGGACCTAAAAGGATCCAACTGATAGTTGAGAGCAGGGCCCTAACATAAAAACATCTTAAAACGTTTTAGTACTTAACATTTTAGATCTTCAAATAGTCAAAATTGAGCATAGGGTATGAATTAATCATTAGAATATAATTTTAAAGAAATGTGCAAAAAATTGAGGAAATGTTTAAAAAAGGGCCCCAATAAAAATATGTGGGTGTTGGTCTAGGGAAATGAGTCCAAGACTCAACTTTAAAATTTTGCACTGAGACAGTGCGAAAATTAGGGGGTGAAAAATGCATGGCACACAAAAAGTTCAAGGGGCCCCGGTTCATGCCCTACAGGACCCTAGGGTACCCCAGGATTTTAACTGGAATATAGAAACGGGAGAATAACTAAATGGGAAAAAGTTTCCAAAAATGAAGCTCAGATTAAGAGGGGGTAATTTATTAACAATTTAGGATGCAAAATCTTCAAGGGGACCTGTACCAGGCCCCAAGGGGCCAGTGACTTAAGTGGCATGTAGTTGAGTATAAAGATACTTTTTAGTAGTTTTTAAAGTAATCCGAGAACGCTAGAACTATGTTAAAGAAAATTGTAAGCAATTCAAATCATTTTTAACGAAGCTGCACCAAGGGCCTCAAGAAGGTAATTAATATTCAAAATTGGTAGTAGTTGAAATCTGAAAAAAAAATTTTGTCTTTCATGTAGTAGCTGGAGAACCTAAGAAGTTCTTAGATAAAAAAAAAAGCTAGTGAATCGGACTATTTTTAAGGGAGTTATAATAGGAGGGCCAATTGATAGTTGAGAGCAGGGCCCCAACATGGAAACATGTCAAAACCTTTTAGTACTTAGCGCTTTAGATCTTCGATTAGTCAAAATTAAGCACAGGTTGTGAATTAATCATTAGAATATAATTTTTAATAAATGCACAAAAATTTGGGGAAATGACTAAAAAGGGCCCTAGGGCTCCAATAGAAATATGTGTGTGTTGGTCTAGGGAGATGAGTCCAATACTCAACTTTAAAATTACGTACTGAGAAGGTGAAAAAATTAGGGTGTGAAAAATTCGTGGCACACAAAAAGTTCAAGGAGCCCTACGGGACCCTAAAAGGGTCCAGGGTCCTAACTAGAATGTAGAAACGGGAGAATAACTAATTGGAAAAATGATTCCAAAGATGAAAATTGGATTAAAAGGAAACAATTTATTAACAATTTAGTGCATTAAAACTTCAAGGGGCCCTGTACCGGGCCCCAAGGGTGCCAGGGTCTTAACTGAAATATAGAAATGGGGTAGAAACTAAATGGATATTTTGCCCCAAAAACGAAGAAGATCGGATAGAAAAGAGGCATGTTATTAACAATTTAGTGCATAAAAACTTAAAGGGGCCCTGACCCTTAAAAAATTAAAAATCTGAGCCTCAGGTGCATCAGGACCTGTCTTGGACTATCCTCACCTAAATTTTCAGACTTCTACGTGTGTTAGATTTTGCTAGCCATCGCACACAGACAGAGCAAAACTTTGCTTTATTAGTATAGATAAATGACCAATCCTAAATTTCATTAACAATTCATTCCATCACATTCATTTCATTAAAATTTCATCTGAATTTCACCCCCTCAAAATTTTTAGTTAAAAAAAATCTGCTCTGTTTGTCATTTTACTGTCACAATAAATAATCGATCATGAAGATTCCTCTTCCCACCCGAAATTGGCATTTTCCTTTTACTCCCCCCCCCCAACACACACACACTTAAAGAGCACATCAAAGTCTTTAAAACTCCTTATTTTTATTTTTTATTCACTTATTTGTAAACTTTTAGTAAGGTTAATAAATAAATCATCTAATAAACTCCCCCCACCCTAAACATTTTTAAAAATCTGCTTCCTCCTTTGCCTCCTCAGCTCATAAGGTTTACAACATTTTAGTTTAAAGTTTAAAAGTCATTGCTTTTTTAAAAACTTTTTCTGCTCTATCTGTCACTTTATTATGACAAATAATCGATCATACAGTTTTGCTTCTTCCCCAACCGAAATTGACATTTCACCTTCCCCTCCTTACCAAGCATACAAAAGTCAAAGTCTTTAAAACTCCTTATTTTTATTTTTTATTCACTTATTTGCAAACTTTTAGTAAGGTTAATAAATAAATCATCTAATAAACTCCCCCCACCCTAAACATTTTTAAAAATCTGCTTCCTCCTTTGCCTCCTCAGCTCATAAGGTTTACAACATTTTAGTTTAAAGTTTAAAAGTCATTGCTTTTTTAAAAACTTTTTCTGCTCTATCTGTCACTTTATTATGACAAATAATCGATCATACAGTTTTGCTTCTTCCCCAACCGAAATTGACATTTCACCTTCCCCTCCTTACCAAGCATACAAAAGTCAAAGTCTTTTAAACTGTTTAATTTTCATTTTTTGTGCAATTTGTAAATCTTTAGTATGGTAAATTATCAGTCATCTGTTAAACTCTACCCCCAACTCACAAAATTAAAAATCTTTAACAGACTTTGTTTTTTTTTTTTTTCTCTCTCTATTTGTTATTTTATTCTAACAATAGTTAACCACCTGAAGACTTCCCTCAATCTGAAATCACTGCCCCCATTCCCATTTTCCTTGCACACAAAATTTAGTCTTTAAAACTATTTAATTAAAAAATTGTTCCAATTGAATTATAAATATATAGTAATGATAAATAATTAATCATCTAATAAACATCCTATACCTCCCACCTATAAAATTTGCGCTTCCTCTAATTTGCATCCCAGCTCACAAAGTTAAAATCTTGAAACCTCTAATTTTTTTTTACTTTTTTTTTTCCATTTTTTATTTTATTGTAACACTAACAATAATTAATCCTATACCTTCACACATCCGAAATTGCTTCCCACCTCCCCTGCCCTCCGCCTCTTTCCTACCACATAAAATTTAGTCTTTAAATCTTCTAATCTATTATTATTTTTTTTTCTGTTCCAATTGTAAATCTTAAGTAATGGTAAATTATTGGCAATCATCTAATCAACCTTCCCCCCCCCCCCCCCAAAAAAAAAAAAAAAATTCTGCTTCGTTCATTTTACATCCCCACCTTACAAAGTTTAAAATTTTTAAATCTTTTTAATTTTTTAAAAATATTCTCTTTTATTTCTTTATTAGAACATTAAATAATCGCTCATCTAAATCCTTCCTCTTCCCAGATTTTTTTTCTCCTTTCCCCCGTAACAGTATACAAAGTTAAAAAACATTGAAGCTCTTTAATTTTTTTTTCTGCCCTAGTTGTAACTCTATAGTAATGATAATCATCTAATCAACCCCCCTCCCCCCCAAAAAAAGTAAATAAATAAATAAGTAAATTATTTGCTGTATATACGCTGCTCTGTTGCATTTTTCACTATTTCCGCAATAGCTCTATTTCAAGAACCAGTACACGAATTTTCATCTAACTTCAGATTCAGTTAAACGTTGGCTGTCAACTGCTATGAAAAAATCGTAGTTGCTACGATTTGGACCTGTAAACTACGATGCTATGAAAATCGACCTTAAACTACAATTTTTTTTTTCAAAAAATACAAACACATTTTTTGTTTCTAGTTGCAATTTTTATCCCGCACAGCATATTTTTCAAAAATGATTCTATCCCGAAATTTTCTAAATTTCAAAGTATTCATTTCCGAAAAATTTCTGGAGAGGGGAGGGAGGTGGTTCTTTGAGAGGCAAGGTTTGAAATAGTGTGCAGTATTTCCCACTGCAAATTTTTCCACAGACCTATGATTCTTTTGCAAATATATTTTGAAATTTCTTGGAAGCCCACGAATTTTTTTTTATTTTATGGAATTCCCCAAATTAATTCGCGAATCGATCGCAGAAAAGAATGAGAATTTCTTCAAATGAGCGTGTAAAAATATTGGGTATTTCGTCAAAGATCTCAGAAACAAATAGTGATTATCTTCAATAGGTCGCTGGATAAAATCGCTAATTTCGTTAAGAGTTCAGAAAGAAATTGCAAATTTCATCAAAAGATATCGCAAAAAATCACTAATTTCGATAAACTATCGACGGACAAATATTGCAAATTTTGTCAAAAGGTCGCGGAAACGAGTAGTAAATTTTGTTAGTTGGTCGTGAAAAGATATAAAAAATTTTGCCGATTGGTTGCGATAAACTATCGCAAATTTCGACAAATGAGCGTGTAAAAAAAATCAATTTCATCAATTGGTCGCAGAAGAAAACAAATTTCGTCAAAGGATCATGATAAAAACGTGAATTTTGTCAAAATATCGCTGAAAGAAAACGCGAATTTCGTCAAAAGATCAGTAAGAAAACGCAAATTTTACCGAAAGATCACTGAAAGAAAACACTAATTTTGTCAAAGGATCATGGTAAAAAACGCAAAATTCGTCAAAGGATCACGGTAAAAAATGTGAATTTCGTCAAAAGTTCATGGTAAAAACTACGGATTTCAGCAAAGAATAGTGATAGATGTGAATTACGATTGTGGGGAAAAAGAAATTGAATATCCTGAAATGATTGCGGGAAAAAAATTGCTAATTTCGTCAAAATTTACTGCACTGGTCTAAAAAACTGGAACCAGGCTCCTTTTACAAATGTCCAAAAAAAATCGCTTTGAAACGAGAAGAAATTTTAAAAATCATATAAAAATCTTCAGAGGAAAAAATTTACTGTATTGAGTTCAAAGACTGAAACCTTATTTATTCCTTTTACGATTGTCAAAAGATGGCTGCGGAACCCGAAAAACCAACCAACCAACCTCCAGATTAATTTAAATTTTGTGTGCTACGATTTCTCATTTTCAAAGGTTGGCAGGTCAAGTTTTGTTTAGGTTTTGGTGTTAATCGTCAAATAGATGGCACTACTGTGCTATGTTTTTCACGATTTTCATAATAGCTCTATCTCAAAAACTAATGCTGCATTTTTCACGATTTCTGCAATAGATCTATCTCAAGAACTAATGCACGGATTTTTGTCAAACTTCAGATTCAGTTAGACGTTGACATAAGTTGTCACTGATTAGGTTTGGTGTAAATTGCCCAACTGGTAGCACTGCTATGCTGCATTTTGTAAGATTTAAATGATTTTAGCAATCGTCATATCTCAAGAACTAATGCACGAAATTTCATATCTTTAGAATCCTCATGATGAGTGCAGATTGCCATTTAATTTTGGTACTCTGATAGCGAATTTTGAATTATTAACATGTATGAGATAGAAGAAATTTTTGCGATTGGCACATCTGACTAGTTTTTTCTTCTGCTGTATTTGTTACTTTAAAATTTTCTAAATTCCTACTGCCACATGCTGAAATCTCCCCCCCCCCTTTCCTGTCTATTTGAATGTTTAAAACTTGTATTTACAAAAATGAAACCCTTTATTAAAAAATGCATATTATAATTTATTAGTTTAATTTGTTGGTCCTTAATTTTTTTTGGTTTTGGTCCCTTAAAAGTCCTCGATTTCTATTTTAAAAAATGTGTACAAACCCTGAATAAATGGTGTTAGGTTAATGAAGATGTCTCAAGTAGCCAGCTTAGTTGTATATTTTATGTACATGGATTTGCTCAATATATATAATTTAAAATACACTGTTTGGAAATATTATTTGGGCTTTTTAAATTTTGGCAACAGTAAATAAAAAGTAGGTATTTCAAAAGTATGAAATTAGTTTCTATTTGGACAGTGGATTTTTTATAAATTAAAATAAAAAATGATTGGATATGGCCCACTACAATCTAGTAAAGTATGTGCCTGCAAAAAATGGTTAAATTGCCATGTATAGTTTTTGATCCTATAAAACTTATGCAACTGAACTGTCTTGGACAATTTCAATATTGAATAGCACTTAAAAAAATTCTTCAATTTAAAAAATGTTTACTTCGGCATGTTTATCTTGCATTTTTCTTTAAAACTCAAAGTTTTCATGTTTTTATATACAATAGTTTTTGCAGTGTAAGCTGAGAAAGTGAAAAGAACATGGTGAATTTAAAAATGATAGCACCAGTGGCAGTGTTAGTAAATTACTTTTTTTTTTCTTTAAGAATAGAGCAAAACATTTCAGCTGAATTTATTTTAATTTTTTCAATAATATTTTTTCCTGTGTTACTACTTATAGTTAATATAAACAAACCATGAAAATAAATTGTGTGGTTGGAGATATTTTCTCTCTTTCCTAAACATTTCTATTTCCTACCTTTTGCAAATGTTGGTAGAGAAACTGCTCTTCTAGAAAAAAATTGAATTCCAAGCTATGTACTAATTGCTTGGTTAAATAGGCTTTCAAGTTGATTTAGCATTAATGTAACTGATTCTAATGTTAAAAACTTTATTTGACAACTTTTTCTTATATTTATTTTGTAATTTATTGATAACTTTATCTTATATTTATTATATAATTTATTGATTTCGTACATTTGATTATTTATTTATTGCATCTTTTTTAGTGAAATGCAGTTTAATGGGAGAGGTACATCATTGACATGCTGCTATATTGTAGAAAATCTTCTCAAAATTATCCAGGTAAATATATTTATAGAAATTTTATTCATATTCTCATTTATATTCATATTAAGATTTCATTTTTTTCCCCTTTTCACTATCCTTTCTCTTCTTTGGATATTCGAGAAAATTGAAGGCAGGCAATACCACACCTGGCAAATCCATATTGGAAATTTGGGCATTGCTGAAAGATATTTTTATACTTGTAAGATATTGGAGAAAAAAAAAATTAACCTTCTGAATACATACAAATAAATAAATAAAAATACTGTACAAAAATTACCAATTGGGTCCATTCGACCCATGCGTACAGATAGAGAATTACCAAAATACAAATGAACTACTCTTTTATAATGAGTACACTAATAAGTAATGTACAACTATAATCTGTACAAGATAGAAAAAAAATATATTGTAAAACTCCATAACATATGTCTTCACACCACATAAATCATCAATTTTTTTTAGGTCAGGTAAATTTCTCATTGACACTAATGTATTAAATGTATTTTGTTTACCCATCACAAATTTAATGCTTAATCAGATTATTCTTAGGAAAAATCTTCATCATTTATAAATTTGTGCTGCAAGTAAAAAAATTCAGAAGCAATTAACAATTCAAAATTACCAATCTATGAGTGGTCTATAACAGGCCCATGCACAGGATTTTCAAAAGGGAAAGTTTTAATTAAAAAAATATTCTCTATTCTGAAATATGTGCTGATTATGCATTTATTTAAAGTAATAATTAAATTAATTGTACATTGATTTACACTAATTATATCTTAATTATATCTTAAATTTGTCGAAAAATGTAAAACATGTGATTCCAAAGCATTTCAATAGCTGTGCCAAAAATTTTATTCTTTTTTCAGAATGTTTCACAATGTTGAGCAGAGAAAAATATTTCTTGAGAACAACCAAATATAAATACAAAATATTCAAAGGTTTATTAGAGAAATTTTGACTGCATTTACTTATCATTACTTTATCTGTCACAAGTTTCTTACTAATACAGTGAAACCTCCTTAAAGGGCTATAGAGGAGAATTATTAGAGATTCCAGGTTCATGAATAAATGAAAAAAAACTCCAACACTAATATTTCGAGGACTTACTTCTTTATTATGAAACTTTTTAAAAGGAGGGCCATGATAGTACAGTGGGACGGGAGAAGTCAAACGGAAGGCTGCCCGACGGGAGCGACCCCGAAGGGCAGCACTGAGATCCGTCACCTTCAAGATAAGAGGGAGTAGTGGTCAAATATTCATTACAATCACTCACTCATTGGCGAGATGAATAGCAACATATGTACTGTATTGGCGATGAAAATTGGTGGCGTGGACAAAGGAATCAGAAGCATCCCGAAGTATTACATAGAATTCAAACTTACGCCATGGCGCAGCTATATGGTTACACGTCTCTTAACATTCCTGCGGTAAGGAAAAGTGGTTAAAGAAATAGCAAACACGTGATATTACATGCTCGTTATAGATTTTAACGACAGCTGAATTAGTCAGCAATGGGCATATGGTTTGTATCCGACAACGTACAAGGGTGAGAATTGAATACTAATGCAAGCCCAGAGGCTGGGAAAATATGCATTAGATAACGTCGGCTGCAAAGCGAAAAGAGATTCATTTGTATTTTATTCTTCTACTTTATTTCAATGGAAAATAATTGCGGTTAAGATCTTTTTCTATCGTGTGAATTTGAAAGACAGAAAAAGGAACCGAGATAAATGATGTCTGCATTTGAAAAGAACTTTAAAAAGTAAAAGCGAAACTTACAGTAGTGAGAGGGGGGGGGGGGGAAGAGAATGAAAAAAGACATATGAAATTAACTCTAAAATGTCAAATTTAAACTAAATATTATATTTGAAGGGGGGGGGGGGGGAAGAATAATGACAATTTATAATAAACCAGTAAAGTTAAAAGTTGATTTTTTTGAGGGGAAAGGAGGAATAATGAATATATAACGGTAAAGCCGTTATATATATCACCCATTACCACCAGAAAAAAAACTGTGAATCTTGAAGAACAGTTTTTTTTTATATTTGAAGATTACTTTGTCCACCCCATACATATAAGTATTTAAAATAGATATAACATAACAAGAACTCTAAGCCTCCATATATGTATATATATAACATATAACTGTGTGCTTGCAATTCTTTAAATGTTTGCATAAAGCAAAACTTTTCAGATCATGATAAATGGCGCCTTTTTATTTTTATTCATTTCTTGGTATTCATTAGTCTTTACAGTCACAAGAAACTGCAAATAATAATTTTTTTGATTTAACAGGATCCTTTTTAAATATCTTTTTAGTATTTGATTAAGAGGCTGGTACCAGCATTTTTCATGACCAAAATAAGAGAAGTAAATATTTATTTTAGTAACTTGTTATAATATCTTCTCAAAATAAAAATAATATAATATAAGTGCAAGCAACAAAAGATACAGATACTACTTTAAAATGAAATAGAAAATAAATGACATATGCATGTCTGTGAATAAAAGGTAAATGAAAAAAATATAAAAAAATAAAAAGAGTAGAAAATGGGTTTTCGTGCACACCGCACAGGACTACAAAAGAACGGGATGCATATAGCATGCCTATGAATGGGTGTAGCCCTTAATCTTGTTAATAAACAAGTGTGATGGCGTCAGTTTAGAACATCAGCCCTAGGGGGGAGGGAGTTATGAGACCCAGACACCAAGTGATACCTAGGTCCCTGCTCCCCAAAGATCACATTGATCTTCAAAGGAGCATGCGTCAATGTATCATATAAAAAGTTATGTTTATTGAATTGAAACAACAATTCAAGGGTTTTGTCTCTCTACACAATGAAGTTTGGACTCTTAGGGCAAAAATTTTGAATGGGAACAAAACTTCAGAGGGGATAAATTAAAAATAATTAAAAAAAACTGTGATAAATATCTCACATATCTACGGTAAAAGGACAATCCGAGTGTGTGGAGAGACTGGTGACATGATCGGGTAAGTATAACAACCACAATTTTTTTTAAAGTAAATTCTACCTTTGTATTCCTTACAATGTATCGAGCAGGATCTGAACTGTATGTGTATTGTATGCCCTTAACTAATGTTTTAAACATTTAGTGTAACTGCACTAGGTTACTAATGCTACAAACGAAACAAAAACTTTTTTTTGTTATTGTGAAGTTATGTTATTACAAGAACGACATAATATCTTAGACGTGTGTATTGTCTAAGTGAAGCTTAACCAGATTTTATTTAATCTCCAAATTTAAAAGAAAACGTGTAATTATGTACATGTAGAAAACCAAAACAAGTGTGATGAAAACAATAAAAACATCATAAGTTTAAAAATTTAAAGAAAATGCATGTGAAGGGGTAGCATCCTGTAAACTGGGAATTCTTTGTTGTGAAACAAAGTGATGGTGACATGAAATGTCATGGCATAAAAGAAATATAATAATAGTGGAAAAATTAAGAATGTGTTAAAACTTAACCTTTTAATAAATGTTTAATTTGTGCATATCATGTGAGGTCAAAAGTAGTTCCTGGTATAATGAAAACAAAAAAAGAAATATCCTAATGTGTAACGTTGAAACCTAGAAACAAAATATTTTCAATTGTGTATAATGTGTGTTTTTTTTTTTTTTTTTACCAAACTAAATATCAATGAACTCAATTGTAATAACAATGAACTAAATTGTAATATCAATGAACTAAATTGTAAGTGTATCTCTATGAACCAAAGAAAAAATGTGTATTTAAATGAATGAATCAAAGAAAAAGTATTTCACTATGAACTAAAACCGTGTATGTCAGTGAAAGAAAAGGAAAATTTCAACGACTTAGATGTATGTTTGTGAACACAGCAGTCGAAGTATCTCAATGAACAAAGTATGAGCAAGTATTTCACTGACTTAAAGTGTAAAAGTAATACGATGAACTCAAATGTGTGAAAAAAAAAAAACTTACAATGAACTCATGTGTCTAACAAAAAAAATATTCCAATGAACTAAAGTGTCTACCAAAACAAAAATTGGTATGAACTAGTATGTAAAACAAATCACAAGAAAGAAAACAAACTCTGAACTAATATGTGTAAGGAAATATTCTATGAACTAAGTATTGTCATGAAACAAAAATGATAGTGCAATTGGTCCCTGAAGTACACAAAGAATTGACAATGCTATGAACTTGTGTAAAAGTGTTTTTTCTATGAACTCAATGAACTATGAACTCGTGTAAAGTGTATTTTCTATGAACTTGTGTAAAGTGTATTTTATATGAACTCAATGAACTATGAACTCGTGTAAAGTGTATTTTCTATGAACTCAAATGTGTAACCTATGAACTCAGTTGTATAAACTATGAACACAAACTCATTGTGTACATATGGAACCAAGAGCATTGTATCACCAGTACAAAAATGCATCACCTAAAGTTAAAACAAACCAACCAAAAAAAAATTGTGCTTTTAAGTAAAGGAAAGTGAAAAAGGATAAAATGTAACCAGGAAACGCTACTTGTGTGATGAAATGTAACTAAATAAACTTAACTAAGATGAACAAGTGAAATTATATCCAAATTTCTAAAAAAATAAATCTACAAATTTAACTAGTGTAATGATGAATTTTTTAAAGTTGAATTAATGTGTACTCTTTCAGTAACATCTACCTCAAATGTGAAAATCCCAATGTCTGATGACCCGCATCAGAAAAATTTTCACAAATGTTCCATTTCGAGATTCATTTAACTATTTGCCGGCTAAATAATCAAATGAAAAAGCAACCTACTGTACACTTGTGTTTATAAAAAAAATCTTGAAAGAATTAAGTTAATTTCAAACTTCAAATCAGTATAAATAATGCTGTCGAAAACTGACATATGTATGTAAATGTATAGGAAAATAAAAATTTTAAAAGGAATGCTGTAGATAGTAACTCCTTCACAGTAATGTGTGTTAAATAAAAACGAAAAATGTAAAATGTATGTTACATTGTTTTTTTTTTTTTTTTGTTTTTTTTTTTTTAAAGGAAGCTGTATGAGATGTTTATGGGAATGTATTGCAGTTGTATACTTTTTCTCGCATTTGCTTGATGAATTTTTTTAACCCTTTCAGTACCAATACTTTAAAAAATGAAATAAAAATTATGAAGTTTTCACACATTGTTAATACAGCTCCCAATAAGCTAAAAACCACATAATAAAAAATTAGTGACGATTATTTTTTTAATTAGAGAATGTCCTTGATCAAGGACATTTGTATTCAATGGGTGTGTTGTAGACTATAACGAAAAGACACTTTTATTGGAAAAACAAATTTATTTTATGGTTACAAAATACTGTAATAACTAAGAATTTAAATGGAATTCTTTGAAACAATTGCGTTCTTTATTCAAACATAAATGTACTTGGCACTTTTCGCACCTGAAATGGGATTTACCCTTGCACTGATTTTTTTTACAGCGGCCTGCTTCCTTAGAGCCATTGTGGACAGGGAAATGATCTATTGCATCCAGTTGTATTGCCTTATAAGGTCTTACTTCTGTGTTTTTTCGTGAAGTATCGTGTTGAGAATTTTCTGGCATGTCTTTGATTTTACTTGGTCTACCACGTTTTCTTGATGGTGATGGCTTTCCAGCTTTGACTAGATAGTTAGCTATGGCCATCCTGAAGTGTAACAAATCCATAACTTCTGTTTTTGGAATATTACACTCGGTAGCATCTCTTTTATATTCAAGCCAACTATTACATATAGCCAGGTCTACTGCATGGAATATAAGGCGAAGTGTCCATTTTCTGGATCGAATAAAAATTCTGTATAAGCCAATTAGAAAATCCATCTTATCTACACCTCCCATTGATGCATTATATTTCTGCACTATTTCTGGTCGAAGCACATCAATGTATTGTTTAGACTTTTTGTCCCATCGTTTAACAACATCAGTGTTTCCTTTACCCAAAAAGTTACTTGCAATATACACACTCTTGTTATCATACCATCTTACAAGTACAATATCGTTGTCTTTACTATATAGCTCTTCTATAAAACCCCGTTTGAAACGGCGTTTTCAAACATGTGTTCGAAATTTTATAGATGTCGAAGTTTTATTCATATTATGTTTTATAAAAAGTTTATAGAAATAATAACAACAAAAATAAAACATAGAATACACTAAATGAACTATATACAATAAAAACTGAACGAAAGCAATGAATATCATAAAGTTATAGTGATATGCACACATTGAAAACTTTTGTCCATGATCATGGACACATATTTTAAAATAATTCTACAACAAAATTATAACTACTTAGAGCTTTCATAATAAGCTTAAATCAAAGTTTCTAGTTTCCTTAACAAAATAATAAATGTATTTAGCTACTGTTTATATTAGATTATATCAAAATAATATGATTTTTAAAAGGCTTACCGGGACGAGAGCTCGTGTTTCCATCCATCTTTATATAAAAGTTCCTAGGTGCTGCCATCTACTATTTCAATTTCTAAATATTTGTGCTTTTGGTAGGGGAGGATTAAAAATGCTGACAAAAGTTGTAAAATTACTTTAAATTAAATTTAAATTGATAAAAAAAATTTCTAAAAAGGATGTCCTTGATCATGGACACCAGTAGCGAAAGGGTTAATGATGGACAATAAGGTGCAAAAGCACTGTGGAAAATGTCAAAGTTGGTGTTATTGCTATCATTATTTCTAATGCAATTAATGCATTTTGGAGGATTTCTACACTGAGGGTCAATGTGTGGCAAGGCACACACAGAGCATCTAATGTCATTATAACATGAAATTGCAAGATGGTCATTGTATACTTGACACTTAAAACAACGTTTAACATTTATATATGGTTTAACAGGGTACGGTTTTGATTGTATGATAATTTCCCTATGCATTAATAATTGCCTAGCATCCTGTGGTGCAAGCTCAAAGATCCAATTAAAGGAGTTGATATGTAGGAGTTTGTACTTTTTAACAAAGTGTAAATCAGGTTCAGGTATATGGATTAAATCTGAAATACCAAACAAGATATCAGGAATATTTAAATTTTCAGGGAGGTTAAAAATAATAACACGAATAGGTTTAGTTACATTAAGCTTAGCAGGGGATAAGGACTTTAGAGAGGAATCGCTAATATCTGTAAATTTTTCCTTGTGCTTACCTTGAGTGTGCAGGTCGGAGCTAAGATATGTGTTTTTTATATCATTTTCCAGTTGTGGTAACTTTTCTTGTTTACACATATAAGAGGGGATAGTTTGTGTAGATTTATCTAGGGCAGATGGAGGGAGTTTGTTGTTGACATCTACCACCTGATCAACCATAGTCTTACTACATTTAGTAAGCTTCTTCTTATTTTTCTGTTGGGCTGTGATTTCATGTAATCTCTCAATAAGTTTCTGATTTACAAGAAATAAATTATTTTTATCCTGTTTTACTTTGGAAAAATCATCTTTTAGAACATTAAAGTTTAGTTTAAGCACATGAAAATTGAATTTAATGATCTGAAGGAAATCTATAATATTTTCAGACATGGTGCAGCATTTTCGGTCTTAAGTGAATTTTGAATAGATGTGGCTTCCATATTAATGGAATCCGAATATCTTAATAATATCTCCTCGAAATAATCTACCCATGGAGATACAGAAATGGGGTGATTAAAATCACTAATAGAATTTTCATCATTTGCTGCCATATTGTAAAAATAAACTGGTGCAGTGTGTGTAATCTCCAAAATCTTTTTTTTTTTATCACGCTTTATTTAATTTCTGTTGTTTACTTTTTTTTTTACAGCCAAAATGGAGGAAAAGGAGGAATTCTTTTTTTTTTTTGAGAGAGAGAGCAACACAAATAATGCAAAATAAATAATACTAGTATTTCAAAAAGGTGTATGTATGCAAAAACTCTAGTTATCAGAAATGAAATGCATGCACATAAAATAAAACACAATAAGTTGCATAAATAAATTATACACAAAAGGAAAAAAAACAGGAAGGGGGGGGGGGAGTGTAAAAATATGCGTGTATCAATCACAAAATTTCTGAAAGTTAAATTTCTGTCTACATCCAGTTGGATTAAAGTTTCCGAAATTCAATAAAATAAAAAAAAAACAGGTAATTAAATTGTAATTCTGGTTTAAAATACAAAAAAGAGCAAAAAAAAACAAACAAGGTCAGAGTCGAGCAACACATGCTGAGAATAATTGTGCAAATGTCACACACAAGTGAAAAATGTGCAAATGTTGTGAGCGAAATATGCACATATTTATATAAAAATATCAAATACTGCAAAACTTGGAGCAGAGAACTCTTTGTTGCCTATCGTCAGAATAAGTGTACTTTCAAAATATACAAGTGGGGCTAAAAGGTTAAACTCTAGATTTTTGAATGCATAAAAATCATTTTTACGAAAAGGAAACATAGCATGTTTATGTAAATTCACGTAAGAGAAAAAAATATGAGAAGTATGTCATGATTTAACCATAAAAAACATTATAAGAGAAATATTAATAAAAGTATAATAATTTTATCATTTTAACTGCAAAAAGTACTTAAAAAAAAAAAAAAAACGCAGCTTGGAAGAAGATAATAAGGAGCAAATATGCTATCACTGTTAAAAATATTGTTAAAAAAAAATAGTTCAGAAGTGATTTCTCCATTCAAGCTGACAAATCAACAAACTTATGAAAATCCAAATGGTAAAAGTACAAGTATGAATAGGGAACCATAACATGGATAGAAACTGATAATTTACTGATATTGAAAAGAAAGAAAAAAAAGGTTATAACAATTTAGAGTAAATAATTTAATGTAAAATTATTCCCTGTTCATACTTACATGCAAACTGTGTTTCTTTTTTTTTTTTTTTGTATAAAGTATTGTGACACAAGTGTTTTCATTGAATTCGATGAACTAGTATGTCATTTTTTGTAGAGAGCATTCATTTGGAGTACAAAAACAGAGCGATGAGAAAACAACGCTTGTTTTTTAAGAAAAAAAGAGTTAAAATAAAAAGATTTTAGTGACAATTTGCAACGGAAAAGAAATTAAAACAAAATATCATTAACGTCCTATTTTCGTACTCTGAATGCTATAAAAATGTTGAATGATAGATGACACAACGTGTGCAGTGTGATTTAGTACACTCTTTTTTTTTTAATGCAGAGTGGTTTCTTTTTTTTTTTTTTTCACTGAAGCATGCTCATCAGTAGGGTAATTTTTTTTTATATTGCTGAAACACACCACCAAAAGGAGGAAAAATATTATTCCTCTTAATCACTGCACACTGAATGAATTTGAAGAACTGTTTTGAAAAATTGTGGATATCAGCTTAGACACAAAAATAATTGGAAAAATTTCACAATTGTCTTGAACACTAGGACACTTTCGCGAAATTATATTTCTTTTTAGCATATTTCACTATCTTGTCACCAAAATTGTGGGATTCCTGGACACTTTGCACTGCAAATATTAATCACTAGATCACAAACAAAGCGAAACGGCGCACATTTCCTGGACTTGTTGCACTGGAACTTTGTTTAAAATGTGTGTTACTTGTGCGGATAATTCATACCACAGCTAGGTGAGGACTTTTTCACAAAACATTTCCTTTTAGGAAACTATCTGGAGTGGATGTACGTTCAGATGGCACTTTTTTTTTAAACACCAATATAAAACACACTGATGGAGATTCCCTTGGATACGGTCGAACCAAAAATATTATTTCATAAGTGGAACAGAGCGTTATTGGAGAAACAATTTTACACTAAGCGGTCACACGGAATGGAAGAGCAGAAAGCACACAAACAGGTGAAAATCACCTTTTTTTTTAGGAGTGGGGGTGGTTATTTTCAGGTGAATGCACATCACAGGACCGACGTAGCAGTTTACCGTTCAGATGTGTCCTTTTTTTTGAGCGAAGCGCACCGCTATCGGAGAAGGTTTCTTGACTTTATTGACGATTACACGATAGAAGTTTACACATTCTTGAGTCAGGCTTTGGAGAAACAACAGAATAGTGAACCAGGAAAAGTCAGCAAAGGATGGGGGGTAGTCACCTTCGAAGGAGATCGTAGCTGAGACCTGAGACAGTAGAATCACAGAGCGATGTTGAGGGATCGCCGGCAACGACAGCCCAATAGTTCATCAGGGCAGCGAGGGCAGGGGAAGTCCCGTAAAGATGACGGCGGAGAATGAGTGCTCGAAGTTGGATGAGGAAGCCGGAACTCCCGTGGGAAAAAAAAAGGGCCTATGGACATCCTTTCGCGTCGCTGGTAAGAAAAGTGAAACGGATTGAAACTTCTCCTCGTATTTTTTTTTTTTATTACTGTTGGAGAAAAAAATCTGGGCGACGGCGCCAATTTTATATAGAGGAGATATTAGGATTCCCAGGAGAATTGAATGAATGAAAAAAAACTCCAACACTAATATTTCGAGGACTTACTTCTTTATTATGAAACTTTTTAAAAGGAGGGCCATGATAGTACAGTGGGACGGGAGAAGTCAAACGGAAGGCTGCCCGACGGGAGCGACCCCGAAGGGCAGCGCTGAGATCCGTCACCTTCAAGATAAGAGGGAGTAGTGGTCAAATATTCATTACAATCACTCACTCATTGGCGAGATGAATAGCAACATATGTACTGTATTGGCGATGAAAATTGGTGGCGTGGACAAAGGAATCAGAAGCATCCCGAAGTATTACATAGAATTCAAACTTGCGTCATGGCGCGGCTATATGGTTACACGTCTCTTAACATTCCTGCGGTAAGGAAAAGTGGTTAAAGAAATAGCAAACACGTGATATTACATGCTCGTTATAGATTTTAACGACAGCTGAATTAGTCAGCAATGGGCATATGGTTTGTATCCGACAACGTACAAGGGTGAGAATTGAATGCTAATGCAAGCCCAGAGGCTGGGAAAATATGCATTAGATAACGTCAGCTGCAAAGCGAAAAGAGATTCATTTGTATTTTATTCTTCTACTTTATTTCAATGGAAAATAATTGCGGTTAAGATCTTTTTCTATCGTGTGAATTTGAAAGACAGAAAAAGGAACCGAGGTAAATGATGTCTGCATTTGAAAAGAACTTTAAAAAGTAAAAGCGAAACTTACAGTAGTGAGAGGGGGGGGGGGGGGGGGCAAGAGAATGAAAAAAGACATATGAAATTAACTCTAAAATGTCAAATTTAAACTAAATATTATATTTGAAGGGGGGGGGGTGGGGGGGGGAAGAATAATGACAATTTATAATAAACCAGTAAAGTTAAAAGTTGATTTTTTTGAGGGGAAAGGAGGAATAATGAATATATAACGGTAAAGCCGTTATAAGGGCCACCTCTAAACAACGACAACCTCCGAGTACCGGCCACATGTTGATGGAACCAAATACGTTCCATAGCATTAACATTAGCAGACCTGCCAACTGCTACGAAAAAATCGTAGTTGCTACGATTTGGACCTATAAACTACGATGCTACGAAAATCGGTCTTAAATTACGATTTTTTTTGCAAAAAACACAAACGTATTTTTTGATTCTAGTTGTGATTTTTATCCCGCGCAACATATTTTTCAGGAGTAATTCTGTTCCAAAATTTCAAAGTATTCATTTCTAAAAGTTTTTAAAAAAATGGTTATTAGTCCAAAAATTCGGATATTAAAAACTGCTCATGGGAAGAAGAAAAAAATCTGGGCTGCAAAACAAATTTCTTGACATAAAACCTTCTTTATGTACGAGTAAATCATGCTTCTGTAAATATTTATAAACTACTTCCCTTCCTTACAAACAGGGGTGCCATGTTAAGAATTTCTGGAGGGAGGGAGGTGGTTCTTTCTGGGGCAAGGTTTGAAATAGTGTTGCACATGGAAAAGGAAAGTCCTGTATAATAGAAAATGCTGTGCAGTATTTGCCCCTGCAAATACTTCCACAGACCTATGATTCTTTTGCGAGTATATTTTGAAATTTCTTGAAAATTGCATTTTTTTTTAATTTTATGGAATTTTCCAAATTAATACGTGAATCGATCGCAGAAAAAATTGAGAATTTCTTTAAATGATCGTGTAAAAATGTTGGGTATTTCGTCAAAGATCTCAGAAACAAATAGTGATTATTTTCAATTGGTCGCTGAATAAAATTGCTAATTTCGTTAAGAGTTCAGAAAAAAATTGCTAATTTTATCAAAAGATTGTGCGAAAAATCACGAATTTCTATAAACTATCAAGGGAAAAATATTGAAAATTTCGTCAAAAGGTCGCGGAAACGAGTAGTGAATTTTGTTAATGGGTCGTGAAAAGATATCGAAAATTTTGCCGATAGGTTGCAATAAACTATTGCAAATTTCGACAAATGACCGTGTAAAAAAAATCAATTTCGTTAATTGGTCGCAGAAGAAAATTAATTTTGTGAAAGGATCGTGGTAAAAACGCGAATTTTGTTAAAATATCGCAGAAAAAAAAAAACGCTAATTTCGTCAAAAGATCAGAAACAAAATGCAAATTTCATCAAAAGATCAGTGAGAAAGCGCAAATTTCACCAAAAGATTGCAGAAAGAAAACACTAATTTCATCAAAGGATCGTGGTAAAAAGTGTGTATTTCAACAAAGAATCCTGATAGAAAAATGTGAATTACGATTGTGGAAAAAAACTGTGAATATCCTGAAATGATCGCGGGAAAAAAAATCATGAATTTCGTCAAAATTTACTGCACTGGGCTAAAAAATTGGAACCAGGCTCCTTTTACAAATGTAAAAAAAAACGCTTTGAAACGAGAAGATACTCTAAAAATCGTATAAAAATTTTCAGAGGAAAAAAAATACTATATTGAGTTGAAAGACCAAAACCTTATTCATTTTACGAATGTCAAAAGATGACTGCAAAAAACGAAAAACCAACCAACCAACCTCCAGATTAATTTTAATTTTGTGTGCTACGATTTCTCATTTTTAAAGGTTGGCAGGTCTGCATTAGTATGAACCTCTAAATAAGGAATTCTGAACAACGACCACTCAAAAGTCACAAGAAAATTTTTTTTACAGCTCTGGTACAATTTCATATTTATTTGCAAACTGAAATGTGAAGCAGATCAAACAAAATTTACTTCATATGTGAACAAACAGAAAATGAAGACATTAATAATAATGGGAAATTTTTATGTAATATTCTTAGAACGGCAGGCACAACTAACTTAAAGTCCAAATTGTTTGTATGCCTGCTCAAAATTTTGGCAGTTACAGCCACATTTGATTCCATACAGCAAATGGTGGAAGATAGAAGAGAGGAAGAGGAAATAGATAATAGAACCACCCAAAATTTCCAGCATTAACACATATACCGAAGATTTGAAGAACCTTTGTGAAATCCAAAATTTCTCATTAAATCATAATGCTGATGAGTTGTATAGAAAATCAAGTCATATTTTTTTTCTTTGAAGAAAGATATTTGCAGCAAAAAAAAAAAAAAAAAAAAAAAAAAAGCAACTGCAAATTACCGATTTTTTTATTATATTAAAACAGTGAGGATTAATTAAAATGACTGTGTGTATTTCTATTTACATTTATGTAATTTTGATTTTTTTTTTAAATGAAACCTCTGAATAACACCAACCTCTGAAGAGCGGTAACTTTTCATCAGTCCTACGGGTAATCATTATTCAGAAGTTACACTGTATATGATGTTATACTATTAGTTTTATGTTTTGCTTCATTAGACAGCTTCAGTATTTTCATGCTTTATTTAAATTATGAGGTTTAAAAGTGTTGTAGTATAATAAAAATAAAATTCATCTCTGAGCTTTTTGTGCCAACATGAGTTTAGAACAAAATGGTTATTAAAAAGGCTGAAAACAATGAATGGAAGTAAAAAAAATAACTTATCAAAAGCACACAAAGAGGAAATTGTAATGCTGTAATTAAAAAATATATATATATGTTAAAAGAATCTTATAAATAAAGCTGTAAGGGAAGAAATCTAATGGATTCAAGCATAGCCAATAGGATCAATTTGCTCAAATGACATCATAGATCCCAAGGTCTGCCAATTCAGATTTATTAAATTGTCAGGATTAATTGCTTTTGAAATGTTCACATAGGTGATTTATAACTGAAAAAAGGACATAAGGTATTTTTATGTCATTTAAAAGTGTCAATTAATAATTTTAAACATTTCATTATTTGAATGCAGAATAATTGTCAACTTTTATGTAAAACGATTTTATAATATTCTGTTGTCACAGAAAAAGAGCAAAATAAAAGATATTTTGTTAACAATGCATATAATTTTGAATCATTAAAATATGGTTCAAAAGTGATGTCATATTTAATTAAGTGTGTGTCAATTTTTAAAAAGTTAAATTTGAATTTAAATGAATAAAATTTTAATAGTTATTATAATTATAAATTTATATATTTTTTCTCATTTCTCACTCACTATTACCAAATAATTGTACTATATTCAGTAAAAAATTTGTTTAAAAATACATATTTAATCCTATTATTGGATCTTTAATAAAATAAAATAACAGATGATATATATACTAGCTATAATTTTAATTTACGTGAATTAAAATGTTTACAATTTCACTCTCAATACCCAGAAATAATTGTTAATATTTTGTAGAAGTGTAAGTAGGAGAATAGTTTTTTTAAAAATGCACATATTAAAACCTATATAAAAAAAATTAAGGTTTTGGCCAGAGGTGTTTGTTTTCATTAGTATAGATGACTTATTAATGTTAAATTAAAATGTATTTTTAAATTATTATATGCATATTTAAAATTTGCATTTATTTCTATATTCCTCCAAAATATGTTCTCCTCTTTTTTCAAAGTTTTTTTTTTTTTTTTTTTTTAAACCTATTGATTAAACTCAAATCCATTGTCATTAGATTGTTATATCCATTTTGGTATATCTAACATCACAGCAAAAGAGTTAAATAAGTAATGAAATCAATTTGGAATGAATTAGTTTTATCAAATTATGTAAGTTTCAGTATTTCTAACATAAAAATATTTTCACATTATCTTAGATTGACCCCAGCACTTCTTGGAGTGCAGATAAATCAGATTTGCTGATTAATACTTTGTTGAAATTTATGAACAGTCAGCATGTTCTTGTCCGACTCTCTGTTGCTCAAAGTATCAGTGAAGTAGTTCCAAAACATATGTCTGAAAAGACCTTTCAAGAAATCTGCTCAGAAACATTTGAAGTGTTGAAAACTGCTGTAAGTATATGTTATTAATTACTTTGTAGCAAATTTTAATGTTACAGATATACTAAAATTAGGAATATGTTTTGATTGCAGAATTTTTTATCGTTCACCAAATATCTGAATTAGTGATTTTTTTAATTCTGTATTTCTATTTCTTGTTGAAGATAATTAAATTTAGAATGATGTGTAACATTTATAATCTTTTAACATCAATAAAATTTAAGCTTAAATTATACTTATCATTTGACTTACCTGTGAGCCCAATGTCACTCTGTCAAAAAATGAATGCAAAAATCAATAGATTTAGAAAATTATATCTCTGAACCTATTCAAAATAATTGTATGAAAGTTGGGATGTTGCAAAATCTTAATTTTCTTCTAATTTACAAAGTAATCTATAAAAATAACTGAATGAACTAAGGTTAATAATAGTATGAATAATAGGAAGTCATGCTTATATTTTAAAAATAAATCCATAAACATTTATTTGATTTGAGATAGAGATTTTACCCTCAGATTATATGCAAAACTCTCTCAGTATATTTAGTTTTTTTAAAATACCAAAATAATCTATTAGTTTTTATTACAGATGCTGTAATCGATCACAAAGGGTAGTCTCTATGTAGTCTTTTCTGTCATTGCTGTAATTAAAATTAATTTTAGCTCAATTCTTTATAGAATGTCAGATTTAAAGGAACATAAAAAAAAAAAAAGTTACAGACATTGTGATATTTATAGTTATTTAACAAGGAAATAGGCTTTGAATAATTATGTATTTAAAAAATACAATATCCTCAAGATACAAAAATTGAAAGACAAAATGTAAAATTAGTGTTATTTGTTACGATTTACTATTACAGTAAAGTAAAATGTATAACTTTTAAAAAAATTGTTGTTATTATTAAAAAAGAATTTCATATGTGTTAAGTGTCTTTGCTTTTTAAAATTTTCTTAACCCTCTGGAGACGAAGACGGCTGAAACGGCCTTACATTCAGACGACCAAGCCGCCGGCCCGATCTGAAACTTACTTCCCTCCCCTTTTAGGAGAGGCGTTCATCAATTTTCCAATCGTTTGGTTGACAGTTGGTTCCTCCCTCTCCATTTCGATAGAAGCAATGATTCTTTCTTTCACTCAAACTTTCCCTATTTTACAGGGATTTTATTTTTCCAGTAGAAACATTTTGTTAGCTGAATCTTGTAAAGCGTCAGAAAATATTCAATATTTACTGATTTCTTAATTAGTTGAGCTTTCTAAAATTAATATAATGTATGTATTCATTTGATTAAAAAGTCTGTACATGTTTTGTTTTATGTATATCACGATATCAATTTTAATGAATTTTATTATTTATTAATGATTTATTAATGAAATTTTTTTATTTTATGAAATTCCTAAACATGTAAGCTGATTTTTCCAGTAAAAGAACTTTTTTAATTTAAAATTGTCACTGTCATTTAACGAAAATTACACAATATATATATAAAAAGATATTTTTTCATCAAGAGAGAAATTATACATTAATGATTTAATGACTTTTTAAATTATTTTTAAATAATATATAAGTATATATAAATCGATGCAGTTTTTTTTTTCGTCGTCCATATTGTGAAAAATAAAAGTTATTTTTGGGAAATGTAATACATTTTCCTAAAAAAGAAAATTTGTAATGAAAGATGAAATCAAGTCACTCAATGTCACATTAGATCAATATTTTGTTTGCTAAATCTAAGAAAATAAAAATAATTAATGAAGAGTGTGGTTTTATGGAATGGAATTTTGTGAAGTCACATTTTATTAAAAGGAATTTTGTGAAGGAATCTATTTTATTAAAATTAATTTTGTGAAGGGGCTGTTTATTATTATTATTATTATTATTATTATTGTTATTATTTTAATATGAAGTGTCTCTAAATAGGCCCCAAAATTTACCTGGATCCGTCTCTGATATATATACCGATAATAACGTTTTTCAATAAGAAAAAATATCTATTATGCTTTATGACATTTTAGGAAAATGAAACGCTTTTTACCTCAAGAATAATAATTTTATGTATGTTTATACATCACTTAATGTAACATGGTTACATTAATACGAATAATTTTTGTTTTTAACCTCAGGACACCACAGCATTCATAAATAAATCCAAATCTGGATATGTATATATATATATATTGAACAAAATATTAATTATTAATTTTTAAATTCCATTTGGGAATTTTTAGGGGAAAATTCAGGGACGTAAAAATTACTTAAAGTGTCGGATATCATTGAATATGGTGTATGGTTCTAAGATTAATAAACTTCCTAATAAGTTCATGAAGAAGTTTTGTGTATAATTCAGAGTGTAACTATTTGTTGTTTGCATGCTAACATTCATAATAGTTCATGGATTACATTTTGTTTATAAATGTGCATATTACATTATATGTAAAGTGAAAAATAGTCGCCGTGGTGATTATAGTTTGTTCAATGCATACTAATAAAAAATAAATAACACAGATTAAGATAATTAAAGATAATATTTTTTTAATTTCTTAAACTTATGAAAAAATTAGCCAATTAATTGCATTACATTTTAGAGTTACATATATAACTAGGGAAGGGGGGGGGGATTGCCCCCTACGAGCTAAGCCCCCCTTTCGACAATTTATGAATTCATGTTCTCTTAAAGTTATTAATGTGTAAATATTATTCATTTATAAAATTTACGAAAAAAAAAAGATTTTTTTTTTTTTTTTTTGTTTATTGAATTATAGTCTAAACAAAATTAAAGATGTGTGATATTTTTTTGAAACGCTTCGATAAGTAACTGTATTTTTAACTTCCTAACTTTATAATGAGAGAGACTCCTGACGATTTCTCGAGGAGTCTGGAATCTTTGCCCCACATCCCCGTCACATTGTAGAATAGGATCCATGGCAGTATTATAAGGGGAATTGCTTGGAGCGAAGTATTTGTTTTCGCTTTTTTCTCTTTTATCAAAGATCTTTTTGTAGTCGGTTGATTTGACCCCATGCTGTGCGCATTACAGGATGTGATTGCTCTTGAATGATTCGAAATAGGTTTTCTCAAAAAATGTGTTGGTGCGGTACTCGTTACAGCGGGTCTCGCAGTTACTCGTGGGCGGATCCAGCTTTTATTTAGAATTTGCGGGGGGGTGGGGGGGGTCAGCCCTGTCTCTCTCTGTAGGAAAGGGAGGTAGTAACAACTATAATATGATTATTATGCCTTAAATTTACTATAATTCTAAATTTGCTGTTTCATGACATAACAAAGTTATATTTCCATTCGTAAATGCATACAGTTTGCAGGAATATTCGTAAATATATAATATTTGGCGATAATATTCGTAAATTCATAAAATTTAGAAGTTCTATTCAATTACTAAGAAATTGAACAGAGCTTCTCATTTCCTTATAAAGTCACAAGACCTTTCAGAAAATAAGTTTGTTGCCAAAGCTAGATTTTTAATTTTGTTTTCTCTACTCGACAGTCACAAAAAGGAAAAAAAAAGATCAAAGGGATCAATTAGTTGTAATTAAAGCTGCTTCAAATGCATAAAAAAAAAAAAAAAAAACGTTAATCAAGTTTTGACGGTTAAAGAACAAATTTAATACATTTCCATTTATTACATTCATGGGTCAGAAATATTTGTGGTGTTGAGTGAGATTTAAAAAAAAAAAAAATCTTAACATGTATTTTCTTTTTTTTTGAATGCATTTTTCTTGATCCCCCTTCCCCTGACCTTCCCGTGGATCCGCGCTTGACTTGTTAATAAAAATTTTCTCGCTAAGTCAGAAATAATCTTTATTGTTTACTCTGTTAATTTTCTGCCAAAGTCGAATACAAATTTCAGATGTATTATAATATTTGCATAATATTATAATATAAAATTTTTGCTAGGTCAGCATGTCATACGGATGAAAATTCCAATTTTATCGTAAATTTTCTTGAAAAAATTATATCAGAAATATATGTATTCGTTTTATGAAAGTATAAATTGATAGCTAAAGTTGATATGTGTAAACTGCTATGTGAAGACTGTCAATTTTTCCACATTTTTATTTTACAGAAGCTAAAGGTCAGAAGTTGGTTTTAATTTTTACTGCAATTCATTTTCGAAAGAACTTTTTGATAATTTTGGAGGAACGGGAAGATAATTTTTTCAAATATCCCACATACAAGAAAACGTTATATCTCCTGATATAATCATGCTAAAAGCATGCGTTTGCGGTATTATCAAAAATATCTAACTCTTCAACTGTAAAAAGTATTTCTTTAAGCCAATAAAAAGTTGAAGAATTTTGAAATTTTTTTCTCTCGGACACCATTTGACTTAAACAAGCTAAATTTAACCTGCAAAATTAAAATATTTTAAACAAATTTAAACATTTATATGAGGAAACAAATAAAATAAAGTTATATTTTTAATTAAAGTAATAACAATTTATAAAAATCATCATAAAATCAAAACAAAGTATAGAACGCATTTCGAGCTTGAAAATTAATAACCCGTCATCAGCTACTGTAAACACGTCACACGGTCACAAATGAACAGAAAGGGAAAGGAGGAGAGGTTACAAAGAGTGCGGCAGGTGGCACTAGCAGTGATTTTTACAAAGTACAGTCATTCCCGTTTAAATGAATATTGACGGTTCCAGAAATAATATTCGATTAAGCGGACTATTTGATTAAACGGGGAATCATAACTGTAATATTTAATGCGTAATAAAAAGGCAAAATAACCATCTACGGTGTATTTAATTAACAGCATAATAAAATCGTTAATAGAATAACATAAACTAAAATAAATACAAATACTAATATAAAGTAAATATGTATAAATTTAATGTCAGTATATACTTTTATATGGTTTACATAACACTTAATGCAGCTCATTTGAATTTCGTCAAAACTTTTAATTCTAATTTATGTTACTTATACTTCCTTAAAAAATCGTTTAAGTGGAATTTTAAAGGAGTAAATATTGGGTTATTTTTCGAATGAGTGCAAAATATCACAACTACCATCATGTCGAATCTCGAAGTGACGGAGCATTGACATTAAAGCCTGGTTAACAGCAAGGTGTGATGGTGTGTAGATCATTTGTCCTGTCCATTATACACCTGCCGGCCGAAATCATTGCAGGAAGAACTGAAAATTTGTTTTCAGCGTAAGAGAACCGAAAATGATGAAAGGTGGAAGGAAATTCCAGCTGAAATGTGCTTTCTGCGCTTATTTTCAAGCATCGGTCACACAGTTGTTATTTGATTAAGCGGGGACAGTTCGTAAAATGTATTTGGTTTAAGCGGGGAAAAATAACATAGAACCAATAGGAATAAATTCGGTTCCAGAGTATTCTATTCGAATAAGTGGTATATTCGATTATCCGTGACCCGATTAAGTGGGGAGGACTGTATTATTATTTTAATTGTGAGTTATCGCCAGTTTTCGGTGGTATTTCTATTATATTTTTAATGTATTAAAAATATTAAAATAATTAAATTTATTAAAATACATGGTTACAAGATCGTTTAAAGAAATACTATTTTTTGCTTCTCATTTTTTAGCATGCGTATCATCGGGATTCAGTAATCTAAAAATCAAAATATTTTGATTTTATGATCTGGGACAATTTAAAATCATCCTTGCAGTGTAATACGAGCAGATAACAAGAAATTTTTAAAAGGTTTTCTGGCATTTAAGAGACAAAATAAATCTGAATCATACACTTTTTCACAAAAGATCTCATAAAATAAAACCTTGAAAACATAATTTTATGTATAATTTAATATAGCATAAATAATGTGCTAAATAATCATAAATAATCATGCTTAATATAGCATAAATAAGCAAATATATACTAAAATCTGAGTGTTTGTATGTATTTCCTATGCATGCCTTTCTTAGATATTCCTTGAGTGGGAGAACAGGATAATTTGTGATTCGAAACAAACGTAATTTATTTGCAAGAAAACAGTTATATGAAAATAGTACTAAAAATTTAAAAAGTGAAATCTATTTCTCACATTATTAACAAGATCTGAATTTTTATTAAGGATACTTTCTTAATAAATTCAAATGGTGGAAACAGTTTTGTTCTATTTTTTAAGGAGAAGAGGAAATAATAAGGATTATTAAATATTTATTGATGCCATTTTCCGAGGGAAAAAAACCCAAAACAAATGCTTAATATGAATATACTATAATTAATCGCTGTAAAAGTGCATACTTTTTCGAATAAAGTGTGCATTATTTTTAAAACAAAGCGTACGTTTTAATTGATAAAATTAAAATATTAGTAATAGCCAGTCTGCTCAAAAATTAGTGACTGAATTTCTAAAAGACAAATACTTTCGCATGGGAAAATTACATTAGTAAAAAATGTGTAATTTCATTGCTAAAACTTCCAAGCAAATGTACCAACTGAAAAGATCCAAAGGTAAATTTCGTAATTTTTGTCTAAATTACATTAAAAGCAATACATGCTTCAAATTAATCTTACAAATGTTTTATAAATGTAGAAAGAAATGAGATTTCTTTTTTTCTTCTTTTTTCTTTTTTCTTTTTTTTTTTTTTTTTTTTACGTAGTCGAAAGATTTTATTTATTCATAATTCAACACAACTAATTACCATACATCAAGTTGTCGTTATCTCTGATAAAAAAAAACAGTTTTTTTTTTTAAGCATCGGAAGAAATCTTTTTTACCTTTTAATCAATTTACACGTATTAAAATTTTAAATGTTTTTATCGAATTCGTCATTTAATTACTTGTGTACTACTGTTAAGTATCGCATAAAACTTGTTGTAAATTTGATATTTAAGCTATCCTTTATAACGAGCATTGTCAAATAACTATTGATAACAGTGACAAACGTTTTTTCCCCTGTGTCCTCACCCCGAAGGAAAAAATCCTACCGAATTTTCCCTCTCTACAGAGGTGGCGAACTTCTGATAAGAAATCCAACCCTCTGGTTTGCGCTAGACAGAATGAAAGGGGGGTGAAATTTTCTCAGCCGTTCAGCCGTCTGCCCGGTCTTTTAAGGTATGAGGAAAATTTGATGTACGGTCTTTAGAGAGTTAAAACTCTATACAGTCAAATGGCCACAGTAAGCTTGACTGTTACAAGAATCCAGTTTTAACAAGCAAAATGAGAAGAGAGGTGGTTGGTCTGATATAAAAATCATTGCAAGAAATTTGCTTTTAACGAAGGAAAATTGTATTTAACAAGAAGTTATTTTGTAAATTCACAAAGAAATTACTGATTGTTTTAATTTTTTCCCTAACATTTTTTCCCTCATGAGTCATGAGTGTTCTGCACTTTTACTGTAATGGGGTGCAACATTTCACAAAAGTTATCATTTTGGTGATACAGTCAACTCTGTGAAATCTTTCGATGTATAATCTGCAAATGTCTGTTATCCGCACTACATGTTGGGATGTAAACAATGAAAATTATCACTAACAGTTAAATTCATAAAGCTAAATTTAGTACATATTTTTTTCAGTTATCAATTTTCGAATGAATAAATATTTAAATATAAAATGGATACAAATATTTAAAAATTTCCTTGAGTAACAAAATTTTATCCTGGAGCAAGAAGTAATGAGTATTCAACAGACTACAGAAAAAAATAATTGACAACAAACCACAACTGAAACTACTATATTGTGTTGTGTCAATGTTTGAAATAATGAATTTAATCAGTAAAATTTGCATTGTATATAATTTAAATTTTCTTTAATCTTTGTTATTAAATACATTAAATCAATGTTGCATTACGTTTTTCTTTTCCATTCTTATTGTAATTTTTGTACAGTTGTTCCTAATTTATAGTCAGACTTTAAAAAAAAAAAAAAAAAATGTAAACAAAGGCATGATCTATAATCTTCTAAAATGTATAATCCACAAAACCCTCGGTCCCTAAGTGTGCAGATTTCACAGAGTTGACTGTATTTTCTTTTTTGAGTTTGTTGAATTAAGCCTTTTGAAAACAGAATACTTAATGTGAATTTGGCAAAAAAAGAAAAGATAATTTATTTAAAAACTAATTTTAATTGATAAATAAATTGTATGTCTGATTTCTTTAATTATTTTTATCAGTGTTTCCATATTTATAAACTAAGAATTAAAAAATCCTTTTAAAATGCCAAGTTGCAGTTGGGTCATTCCATGTCACTTGTGGGACAGCTTTTCTACATATTTCTGCTGTTTTAACAATGTTGTTATATCCTTAAATTTAAACAACCATGCTAATATGAAAATCTAGAGTTTTTTTGTTATTTTTAATGTATAGTTTATGTTTTAATAACTTATAAGTCAACAGATATAGGTATTTATGTAAGTGTCGCACGCAGGACATTTTGTCAGTTTTTTATGGAATGGCCCTAGAACGGGCATATTACAAAATGTGTAGATTTTTATTATTTATTTTTTATTAAAAACTGGCAACTTTCTAAGGTCTAGGGTTTAAAATGTGTAGATTTTTAAACCTATTAAAGGGCCATTCCATATCAAGTCTGAAACAACTTTTCTACATATTACTGCTGTTTTAACAATGCTATTGTATCCTCAATTTAAAACAAGTATGCTGATATGAAAATATAGGGGTTTTTTTTTTGTTAAATTTTATGCATAGTTTATATTTTAACAATAAATATAGGTATTTGTGCATAGTTTATATTTTAACAACTTATAAGTTAATAAATAGGTATTTATGTGAGAGTCACGTGTGGTACATTTTGTCTGTTTCTCATGGGATGGCCCAGTTACTAATTTAGTTTCATCCTGTTAATTTATGTATGTAAAAGTACCCATTATGAATAATTATTCTAGAAATTTTAATAATTTAACTGAACTCTCACATGTCATATTTTCAAACTTTGTTATTGTGAGAACTCTGTTATAACAAGCAATGGTTGTGTTTCCTTCATCCTCATTATAACCGAGTCAGATTGTATTATTATTATTATTTTTTTTTTTTTTTTTTTTTTTTTTTTTTTTTGCTGAATTATACCTACATACATGTGTGCTATTTTGATTTTACAGGAAAGAGATACTCTAAGCAAAAAAGATGAATTCTCTAATAAGATGAGTACATTTTTACATTATTTGAATCGTGTTCTTCTCCAGTTCCCTTGTTTAGAAATTGAATCTATATTCATGATGTTAAAATGTATCAAATTCAAAATGGCTGATCAGAGTCTTATATCTGTTGTAAGTATTTGTGAAATTTTTGTTTAAATTTTTTTAGCATGCATTTTTATTATATGTCATATTTGAATTTTGGGTTATGATTAATTGTATATCTAGAATCGGAATGTTTTATTAACATAGCTGCCAAAGCTGCTGAATTTTAAGGGTTTTTTTCTGCTTAGAACATAACATCTTTTTTTTAAAAAACAAAAAAAAAGATGTTAAAAAATATTTGAATATAAATAGAAGGAAAAAAAAAAATGTGTTATTAGGAAAGAATCAGTTTTAAAAAATTGGGAATTAGATGGTGTTTGAAGTTAGGAAAATTCATAAGTAGGGCTCAACTCGATGGCTGTCTCACGGATGATGCTTGCTGAGGATTTCAGAACAGTGGTAAACAGTAGTAAGCTTTTTTTCTCAATACAGTAAAGCCCCAATTATCTGCGGAATTGGGTGGCAAGGGCACCGCGGATAACCCGAAAAAGACTTAAAAGGGGGTTCAAATGTGAAAGAAAGAAAATTCAATATAAAAACTATGTTTTAGTGTACAAAAAACATAATAAAACATTTAAAATACATACATATGCACAGTTCAGCAGAAACCTTTGCTTTACGTCTAAATCACTAAAATAAAGAACAGTAAACAAGAAACAATGCCATACATAATGTACAAAATTGTCAAGTTACACCTTTTTTTTTAATCAGTCACTTGTTTTTGCTTCTTGCTTTAGAAACACCTTTTTCTATCTGAAAAATGAAGCTATTGTTAAATATTTTAATTGCTGTGTTTACGTTTCGTTAATAAAATCAAGAGAAGACATCAAGACTTTATATCTGATATTTTAAACATGGCAACCGAATCTAGAAGTATACTTCTATTACTTTCGAATGCATGAATTTTTCTGTTTATATTTATTAATAATAAAATAAAAAAAATCGCTTTGCGGATAAACCGCACTGCGGATCATCCACTCGCAGATAATCGGGCCTTTACTGTATATATAATGAATCGCGTCCTGGACTTGTATGGGATCACGACCCATTCACATTGCAGCAGTTGACCGTTGTACAGCCGTTGTTAATATGTAAGGACATCTTTGGGTGACATTACTTGTGGAATAAATAATTTGGAATTGAGAACTTCTTGCTGGATCGAACTCATTCATTTAGATGTTCCAAATTACAGTCCGATTCGCGAGTCCAGTTGGAGGTCCTCAAGCCAGTTACGTTGATGATTTTAGGAGCTACATCGGCATAGATTTTGCAGGTATCTCAAATCTGCAAGTTCTCCATTTTTTTTTTTGGCACGCGTGTTAGCTAATATCTTGGGGCTTATCATATTTTCCAGCAGAGGGCATAGTTGTAAATTTGGGAGGAACATTTCTTTAATTTGTTGATTAGCTTTTGATTGATTGTCCGTGCTCAGATGCCAGAACTGAGCTTGGCCAGCCCGTGAATCAGCTAACCTCCACATGGCTACAAAATTTGCAACTCAGGTATTTTTACCCGACTGCCAAGAAGGGTTATGTGTTTCACGCGTATCTGGGTATGTGGGTTTCTTTATACCCTCGAAACATCCCAATGGCTGGGTGGTTTTTAATGAATGGGGACTCTATCAATTCGTCTTAACCGTCCGATGGTTATAGGCTAGGTTTTGATTTTGTAAATTCAAAATGGCTGCCGTAAAATACAAAATGGCGGTTGAGACGAAAAAAATGTTTATGCACCATATTGAGTGGCATATCATTGGATAGGTCTTTGAAAATAAAGACGATGTTTCATAGACTATTTTACAGTCAGAAGCTCCATTTAAATATTACATAACCTGAAAGTTGTGTAGGTAGGATCTGTAGCTTTGCTTTAACTCTAACATTCATAGACATCTATTGGCCTCATCAAAACAGTGTTTGTAGATAGGAACTAACAATTAAACACAACTTAAAAGCCATCAATACAAGCAAATAATAAAAAAAAAAATAGGTAAGTAATACAAAAAATAGTTTCACATTGATGAGAAATAATTAATTAGTTCGCTTTTTATGCAGTCAGGTTTTTTGATTTTTTAAATTTAATTTTTACTTGTTACTCTTAAAGATCGTCCCAAAATCATATCTGACAGTAATGAGATTTATTGCTAGGAAACTAAGTTACAAGGGGTATAACTGGTTTTAGAAAGAGATTTAAAGTTAGAAGAAAGAGACTTCGAATTTTAATTTTAATTTTTGAAATTTGAGTTTTGAATTTTAAAAAGGTTTTTATCGTTTCATATATATATATGTAAAAAAATGCTAAACTTGGAATTGTATAAATTAAAAAAATTAACTCATCATCAATTTGATAACAATTCAATCTATAATATAAGTAATGAAGAGCAAAGTGATACCTTATATATTAAAAGAAAAGTGATTTATCAGTTTCTTCTAATGTTTAGAGGGGGGGGGGGATAAAAAATAAAAGTTTTACTGGTTTTTTAGAAAAGAGAAGAAAAATATTTTATATTCTTTATGTTTATTTTCTTTCATTTTTTTACAGGAGTAGTGGATTAGAGAAAAAAAAGAATGTCTTCTTTCAATCTATTTCATTATTTTTCATTTTTATTATTATTATTGCTATATCATATTATCATCATCATTTCTTTTCTCTAAATAATCTGATAATTTAGTTATAGAGAATGGCATGTATATATTAAATACAGGGCCTTATTTATTATTATTATTCTGTGATGGGAATTTCTTCCTACAAACATTTTACAAATGGTAAGAAGCAGAACTGTTTGGGCGGAAGAGAAATTTATCTTCAACTCTGCATTTATTTTAACTTGCTGTTCAAATTGACCATGAGTATTATTGACACATGGCAAATTGTGTATGTATGAACTGAGTTATAAATGTTCTACAAATTCTTAGAAAAATTCATCCAAAATAAATGTTCTTCAAGTTAATATGTATGAGTAGAGCATACACTGACTGAAAAAAAAATCCCAACACCAAGAAAGACTTGTGTTAGATAAACGAAATTTGGTAGGCGTGTTTATACATATGAAAGATGACATTGATTGAAATTTCGCACTTCGCCCATAAGTGTGGCGCTAGTAGCACCACTCAGAACTTGCAGATCAGGTTTACTTTAAATGTGTGCTGTAAAGTTCATGGGCGTTATTTAGCTTCGAAATGTGGCATATTGAGTTGATGTTAGCCAAGAATGTCTTTAACGAGACGAAGAAGCCACTGTCAATAGCTCACCGAGTTTGAACGAGGTTGCATATTCGGGCTACGAGAAGGTGCATGATTGTTGGAAGCAGTGGTCGAGGGTGTTAGGAAATATATTTATATTTCCCTCCTATTCTTATCTTTCCATTCAACCTCTTTCATTCAACCTTTAACTTAACCTGTTTCATTTAATTTATCTTTATATAATCCTCTTTAAGTAATTTTATAATTATCTTTAAATAAAATATAAGTTAAATACTTTATTTAGCATTCACTCATTTAAGTTTCAATAATCTAAGTTTCTATATTTAAACACTTTTCATTATCTTTATTTCAGTGTTTAAATATTACTTTATAATAAATATACTTTCTTTACTTTTACCTTGAATCACTTCTGCATATTTTTATTTCCTTGAGCATCTGTATTTACTCATTAGCCACGTTCTTTCCGACATTACGTAATCTCTCTTTCAGCTTGTCAACAGACATCGTTCGTTCAGTCTCGTAAAATGAGGAGTTACGATGACCATTGACAGATGGCGTTGCTTGTCCAGTACACGTGTCTATCTCTAGTGGCCGATCGCTAGTGGTTCGCATTTCCCGGGATCGTTCAAGATACCGGAAGTGGCGTTTTGACTTGGCGATCGGAAGTCACGTGAGGGGGCGTGGTCGGCAAAGGGAGTGAGCTATTTATATTGTAGGAGTGAGCTCATTGATAGCTTCGTTTTTCTTTTAGACAGATACCTAGTTGCATGTTGGCTGCATAATGTTTACGCTTACTGTTTTAAGATAGAGGATGGAATGTGATGTGCTGGATATGAGATAATGGTGTCAGTTTTACTTAGTAGTTTTTAATGTAATACTCTTGCTTTTTTTCATTTGATATGGAGACTGTGTAAAGAATTAACTGTGTCAACGTGGTACTGGTTTCGCTGGATGAAAGATGGTTAATAAAAAGACGTCAATTGATGTTAAGGAGTTCGTCTGGATAAATGCGTCGAATTTTTTTAAGCTTTTCCTAGCGTACAGAAAGCGGGCCATCGGCGACATGTCAGTTAGTTTATTTCTTTATTTATTTTATTTGAAATAGAATACTTTTCTTTACAGTAACTTTCTCTCCCTCTTTAAAAGATATTTTTGGTTTGAATTACTTATGGTGATTATTTCAATGGAGATTAATCTAGTCAACTTCCTTTTAGTAAATGGATTGTGAACTGTAGGGTTGTAGATTGGTTCCAAAGGGACCAGGGATGTTTTTCCCGTTTTGACGCTGCAGATCGGTCGTAGCAATAGTGGTTCGAGACCTACGCTTTCTGGAAATATGAGCGAGGTACTTGGAGTTGTTACTGACTGGCAGTGTTAGGATTTTTGCAATTCCTTTGAGATCTTACAGATGGTTTTGCTACGGATCTCTGGAGAGGCTTGCTGCAGTTTATGATTTCATTTATGCCCTTTTCAAGTTTGCTTTAGTTCTACCATATTTTTGACTTCTAGTGGCAATATGAAGTAATTGGAGATTTTGTATTAAGCTTTTGAATGTAATGAAGTTTGACTTGTCTTTAAATGACAAATCTTTTATGGAGAGAAAGATAATTTAAATGTGATTAATTGAAGATAAACCTTTTTGCTATTTATAATGTTCTAAAGATAATTTGATATTTTCTCTATTTAAAGTTTAATGTTATTTAAAGTTAATTGAAGTTAAGTAATTAAAGTAAAAATTTAAACAAGTTTCTTTTTAATATTTTTGCTTTGAAATAGTTTTTAGCTTTTGGTGCTCTGGTTCATTAAACATTGATATAGAGTGATGTTTCTCTGCACGGTATTATATTAAGTGCTTTAATTGTATACTTAAGAGAATTTGAGAACTTATGTCGATTGTTTATATATCTACTTTTATCGTTATGGTTTTATTTTCATTTTGTTTTCATTTAAATTTGCTTAATAAAATTGTTATTTGTTTATAAATCTGTTTGGTCATTCTTTCAAAATACTTTCTAGAATATTTCAGACTTTACAAATTTCTTGGGTAAACAGTTACAGCTTAAACGCTCCATATGCGTAATATGCTTTGCTTCCTTTTTATATATTTTCCAATTACCTTTTGTTAATTGGATAACAGAGGGATGGTACTACCTCAAGAAGACCAGGTTCCAGGCGGCCACGTGGCACTCCTGAGGGGGAAGATCGCCGTATTCGGCGTACGACTGTGGCGCATCGTACTGCATCTGCGGCAGAAATTCGAGCTGCAGTTAGTACCACAGTGACACAACGAACTGTTAGAAATCGGTTACTTCAAGGACAGCTCCGAGCCAGGCGCCCTGTAGCGTGCATTCTACTGACTCCAAGCCATTGCCGTTTTGGTGTCAGGCCAGAGCTCATTGGAGGACGGAGTGGATATCTGTTGTGTTTTCTGATGAAAAAGAAACACAACAGATCTCCACTCCACCCACCAATGAGCAATGGCTTGACACAAATGGCATCGCAAACATCAAAATTAATCATTGAAAAAGCATAAGATAAAATATGTATACAGATATGTTAAAATATATGCCAACATAAATAGGGCTCATGCTGTCTTGTTATTTAAAAAAAAAAAAAACTTTTAACATCTTTTTTTTTTTTTTTTTTTTGTCAGATCTACAATCTATCCTTAAAATAACTTTGTTTTGCTAATTCTTGATTTTTGTTTTTTTTTTCCAAATTTATCTTTAATTGTTTTTATTTTTTGGACACACATAATGTAAGGAAAGTATTAAGATTAGGGAATTTTTTGTGTATTTTTACATTTTAAGCTTTCCTGAATCTGCTTTTGCTATTTTTATAATTATTTCATATTTATATGTGTGTGTGTATGTTGGTACTTATTTATGCTCTCAGGTCTCTAGAATCCCTTTTTGGTGTTTTTAAAATGATGTCTCTGTATTTATATAAGTGAGTGATTGAATATGATAGCACCCAAAAGATATTTCCAATCAATCTCTCTATTGATGACTATGGTATATGCCATTGTTACAAGAAATGTACAAATTAGACAATGGATTTGACATCTAAGCCATTTTGTGACCAAAGAAAACCCATAAGTAATTTAAAAAAAAAGCTCAATTGTTCAATTAAATTATTTTTATTGTTTACACTCATTATATGTTGATACAATAATCATATTTCAGTGGAACATGACTTAATTTAATAACTTTTTCCCCTGATTAATATGTAAGCATAGAGAAAAACCTGATAAATTTAAGTATTGCATGTTGTTGAGGGGGGGGGAAAGGTTAAATTTCAAGCATGTAAAAAAAGAATTTCTTTTTAATCTGACATACTTTTTTTTGCATGTTTTAAAATTTGACTTAAGCATTTTTGAATTTACAATTTTTTAGCTCATATAACACAATAATTCAGCTAAAAAAAAAAAAAAAAAAAAAAAAAAAAAAATCCTTTTCATATTTATTCCAAATGCAAAATTTAAAGTATTCTATATGGTTAACAATGCTGAATGTGATCAAGTGATAACTAACTTCTTTAAACTCTAGAAATGCTTCAGATGAGCAATTTATAATTAGAACAATAATTGTAATTATTTTTGTTTGATAAATCAGGTCTAATTAACAATGGCATTGAGCTTGAAATTTTTGTGATTGATTTTTATATACTTGATAATTTTTAATTCTTATTATCATTCTTGTTGTATATGTTAGTTTTCACTTATTTTGCAGGTTTTGAAGCAAGTTTCATTTTCTTTAGGCTATGAAAGTGTTGAAAATTTTATTGAACCCCGTGTTAGTTATTTATGCCAAAGATGGTTTGATGCAAATTACAAACTTGAAGAATTTCCAGTTTCAATATTAGGATTAAATGATTTTGACTTATTTATCCAGTAAGTTAACATTTTTATTGGTTGCTTTGTTTGTGAACCTGTAAATTACTATATTTTCCAGTGTATAAGTCGACATTTTAAACTCCCAATACGTAAAGAAAAGGCATCTGATGATTGCAGTTTGTAGTTGTACCAATAGTGAGCAAGGATTGAAAAAACTACTTTTTTTATTGTACCAAACTACTACTACTTTATCAAAAATGTAGTTGACTACAATTACTATAATTTGTTTTAAAAAGTAGTGACTAAAAACTATGTTTCAAAAGTAGTTACTACTTCACTACTTTCAGATTTTTCCAAAGGATTCCACCTACACTCGAATTCAAGGACATGTCTTAAATAATCACATCTGTTGGGTTACAATAAAATAAATGCAATATAGCAGAGGGCATTAAAAAATTTAAGAAAGTTAACATACAAGAAAATGTTTTGTGTTTCCCTCCAAAATTTTAATTTATACAAATATTTTAATTTTCTTGACGCAATTAAGAGGTATATTCGTGATACAATACACATTTAAGTATAGTTGCATAATAAATGCGATTAAACTGCAGCTTAATTTGTTAAAAGAAGTGAAAACAGATCTGAATATCTGAACCAATGATATATAGAGGGGTACATTGTCTAATTTTATAATTTAAAAAATTACAGAAAAGCAACTCTAAATGCAAACCCTGAAAAAATCTATAATTGAAGCAATTTCAAATGGTGAAACCCAGCATTAAAACATGAAGACTTAAGAACGAGTAAGTAGACAAGTGTTACCTCCAAGAAAATTAATGTCTTTGCTTTTACCTAGACTCAAGGTTTTACCAGCAGGTATCAGTTGAAAAATCTATGACATATTACAACGTGTTGCTAAACACTGCATCTGAGATTACTGAATTGTTGAGCAGAACATGTATTTGTACAAAGAAAACAAGTTACGATCATGTGATTTTTAAAATGGCACTTTTTTTTCCCCCACTCTGAAGTAACGTTATAAGTGTGTCAGTGCTCGCTACAAACTACCGATTTTTTGCATTGTGCTACTTGCTACATCATATTTTTTTTTTTAATGTAGCACATTGTATATAAAACTAGTGTAAAAAGTAGTGACTATTGTAGTTTCACTACAGTGCGCTACTTTTGACCACTAATTATAAGGTAAGAGTCAAACTTTTCCTTACTATTATGACCCGAAAAATGTATAATTGCCGGCATATTTTGCACAGTAAGTAAAAGTTATTGTTGTTTTCTATAATTATTATTATTATACACTCATTTCTTTTTAGAAAATCCTTATGGTATTTGCATTTTCTTTGTTGATTTTTTTAAACTTGACTTTTTTCTTAATACTTTTATGTTCTCAAATAAATGTTTCATTTCTTTCCTAAGTGAATTAAGGGCTCAACATGTACACCGAAATACACTATTTCAGTGTTAAAAATATATGGTCAACTTATACACTGGAAAATTGGGTATATTTATTCTTATATTTTTATAATGAAAAATAAATATATTCACTTACAATACTGAATTGCTTTTTAGGAAATATTATAAAATATTAGTGCCCATACTGTTTTATCTTGGGGATTTGCCTTCTGTCTCAGCCATTGCTGGAAATATGAATAAATCTGTCCAAGATATTTTGTGTGCTTGCTTACCAAGCACATACTCTTTAATTTTGATTGATTTTGCTCTTAATAGAAACAAAGCAAATGCAGTGAATTGCCAGCAGTTATTACTCAGCAATGTACCTAAAGAAGTAAGTTATATATATATTTACTTTATTTTCAAGATTTATTTTGATACATTTTCATATGACGTTTTTTTTTTCTATATTTTCAAATTTTAATTGATATTTTTAAAGTTGACTTTTAGTGATTTCTTTTAAGAACATTATCTATTCTCATTGCATATGCTAGAACTGATATGGGTTAAATATTTTGTGAAGACTTTGTGGAAGTGTGGAAGCAATAAGTGAATTTTTAGGAGCAATCTTAAAACCAAAATCAAATTGGTCCTGAGGTTGTAAGATAAGGAATTCAATAATATAATCATTTATCTCATATACAATTCAGAAATTTCCCTAATTCACCGTGTTCTATGGAAGCTAATATCTTAATAGAGCAGTCCCCTAACTTTATTGTTTTGGACCTACCTAATAGTCAGATATATAGAGCCTTTTATAGAATCTAGCCTAAGGAAAGGTCTAATTTTTGTATAAAGCAGACACGTGACTATAGTAATAGGTAATTCTAATGTGAAAAGGAATTAATCATGCAACAAAGCTTTCCTTTACTTTATTTGAAAAATATGTTTGTTAATAAATTTGTTTATTTTAAAAAAATGCAGTTTAGCTGTTGATTTGATTTATGCCATTGATGAGAAATTAATGAGAAATTATACATCAGGATTAAAAGTTCTCAATTTTGACTTTAGGCCACTGGCTAAAGAAAATTTAATAAAACATTGTGTTATCCTGAAGTTATTTATTTCCTTTAAATTTGTAACATGTTATGTTCATCATGTTTTTACAGCAGATAATTTTGATAATATATTTTTTAAGAGCTTACCAATCATTCTACAACCTGAACCATAGTTTGGGAACTGCTGTCTTAATATATATTTTACATGATTTTAAATTTGCTACAGATCTAAACTGTATGGAACATGTGTGTGGTTAATAAATAAAGTATCATGCACTTGTAAGTAATAAAATAATCTGATGGAAATTTTGTGTGTGTGGGGTATATAAACCAAAACACACAGTCAGTTTCTATTATTGTATAACATTTTTTGATTGTTCATAAAATCAGCAGTCTTTTTATTTTGTTAAATGTCTCACAAGGGAACTACCTGAAGTGCTAGTCGCTGATTTTCATAAGAGTGGGATCGTTAGAAAGGTCTTGTCATGAGAAACAAAAAATCCAATGGAACGACCCGTCCGAAATGAACATTGCGGAAGCTGCAATGCAAATTTGGGCCACAAGTGGAAAAATGTCTACAATAGTTGAATTATCACACATCCTACTAACCAGCTGAACTTCAGGGAAAACATAAAAGCAGTTGGGTAAATTGTATTTTGAAATGTAAAAAGGAATTCTGCTTTTTCAGAAATCAGATTTTTTTCGATTTAAATCGGATTTTTATGATTTTTTTTTTCCCAGAGCTCAAACACAGAATAGCCACCAAGAGTTTTAAGTTTCCAAAACGATGAAACTACTAATTGATAACATAATCTATGTTTTTACACTTTAATTAATAAAATTATAATTATTAGTTAGTAATTACAAAAGTTTTAAAAACTGCAAATTAAATAGTTTCATTATCATATAATAATGTTATATACATTAATATTGTAATAATTATGTAAAATTTTATTAAATACTAATGATATTTAACATTTATTAAAATTATTAATAACTGCATTTAATGTTAAATAGTTTTAACACTACTTGAAATTAATAATAATTAGGAACATATTATACATTTTTAAGCTGTAATTATTAAAATGATAATTAATAATGTAGTAATCATTTTAGAAAGAAAAAGAGGCAGGATGCTAGCAAATGCTAACTGCTAAATAACATGTACTGGAAAATCTCAAGACATAGTATTAATAGAAATAAAGATGGCTTGCAATATGAAAAAAAATGTTCGAAGAAAATAAAATGTCCGGTGGTTGTTTACTAAAGTCCATCTCACAACCACTCTTTAAGTTCTTGCCTATATTGTAGCCTGTAAACATTTTTTTTTATCATATTTAACTTATAATTATTAAAATATATAAAATACAAGATATAAAGCACAAACTGCATAACGGACAAAATATTTAAAAGTAAAATATTTAAAAATACACATTACCAAATCTTCAAAAAATATCAATAAAAATATGAATTTAATAAATGCAGCATTTTCAAAAATTGTTATTGAGATAAAATCACTATAAAATATAATACAATAATAACAACAACAAACAATGAAGCTTTTGTATTATTCTGTGTTTCTGTTTTTGGCAGGGGCTTAACTGCTTATGTGGTGCAGCCTTAGGGTTACATTCATGGTAAAACAAAACTAAATTGTATAAAAATGAAAACTACAGCAAAGGTGCTGAATTTGTGTGGTGTACAAAATGAACTGGGGCAAAATACAGATATACCAAGACAAGCGAGCAGGTAAGTTGCTGTGTGCAGACTGAAGATGATCTTCTTCAGTGGCGTCAACAACCCACGGTGGCTCTCCCTAGTTCTATCTGCATCTTTGCCTTTCTTGACCAGTTTATTAAGAAAACTGTTCCAAGCCAAAGGGATTTTACTGAGACATAAAACAAGGCAACAATTCTTTTTTTTTTTTTTTTCCCCTATAGCTAGCTTTATTTTATTATATATCCGAACTTCTAAAAAATCATCATTGGTTACTCATGGGTTCATCATCACAAACAAGTGGGTAAGTGTGATCACAGATCGCACAGAGGGTTTTGTTTAATATTCATTTTAAAACACTTTATCCTTTTGAAAAATCTGTTAGTTCCACAGTTCGCAACCAGGGGCGCACTCTATTCTAAACAAATCTCTATCCGAACAAAACTCCGTTTTACATACTATCCGTATACATATTAGTCGAAGGGATTGGGCCCATAGCACCCGAGATAAGTAGGCGCCCCTGGCGGTAAAAAGTGGAACTCAAATATGTAAGGCTATGGTGCATAATATGAAAGAATGGTCAAAGGGGTGTCGGCAAAAGCTGGAAAAGTGCTCCCCGGGTGAAAAGGGCGGAGGTTAGAAAAATTGCTTAAAATATACGTTAGAGCACGGAGGAGTAAATAATATGACTTTTAGAAAATTTTATGATTTGTCGTGTGGTCTGAGGTATTCAGCTATACGTATGCAAAAAATCATGTCTCCAACTTAATTAGGGGCTCTCTTAGAAAGAATTGCTTAAAATACATATGTGGTAGCTCAAAGGGTTAAACGTAAGACTTTTTCAAGATTTTATAATTTGTCGCCTGGACTCAGGTGTTCTGCTATAATAAGCATGCAAAATTTCAAATCTCCAATTTAATAAGGGGCTCAGTTAGGAAGAATTGCTTAAAACACGCATGTGGGAGCCCAAAGGGTTAAATGTACGACTTTTTCAAATTTTTATGATTTGTCGCATGATGGTGTTCAGCTAGTATGCAAAATTTCACGCCTCCAACCTAAATAGAGTGTCACTTAGAAAGAATTGTTTAAAATACACATGTTGGAACCCAAAAGCACAAATGTACGACTTTTTAAAAATTTTATGATTTGCCGTTTGATGTGTGATGCTCAGCTATAAGTATGCAGAATTTCACGCCTCCAACCTAATTAGGGGCTCACTTAGAAAGAATTGTTTAAAATACACATGTTGGATATCAAAGGGTTAAATATACAACTTTTTGAAAATTTTATGATTTGTTGTTTGATGTGAGGTGTTCAGCTATAAGTTTGTAAAATTTCACGCCTCCAACCTAATTAGAGGCTCACATAGAAAGAATTGTTTGAAATACACATGGGGGAGCCCAAAGGGTTAAATGTACGACTTTTTCAAAATTTCATGATTTGTCCTTTGATGTAAGGTATCCAGCTATAAGTATGCAAAATTTCACGCCTCCAATGTAATTAGAGGTTCACATAGAAAGAATTGTTTAAAATAAACATGTGGAGCCCAGAGGGTTAAATGAATGACTTTTTCAAAATTTTATGATTTGTCGTTTGATCTGAGGTGTCCATCTATAAGTACACAAAATTTCATGCCTGCAACCTAATTAGGGACTCACTTAGAAAGAATTGTTTAAAATACACATGTGGGAGCCCAAAGGGTTAAATGTACGATTTTTTCAAAATTTTATGATTTGTCGTATGATGTGTGGTGGTCATCTATAAGTATGCAAAATTTCAAATCTCGAACATGTGTAGTTTCTGAGAACGGGCTCTGTGACGGACAGACAGACAGAGGAGCGAGACGAACAGGGTTTCGTCAGATGAACGAAACCCTAAAAAGAGAATTGCTACCGGTTTATCTACCCCTATAGTGGCATGCATCTGACTGAGCATGTCCTTCTGTATGCTTACCTGGACTGTTATACCTGACATTTTATTACGATAAAAACTTCATTATACAGTATGACTTGGTTCATGAAAATATTCATATATTCGGAAAATGCCCTATAAATGGTAAAAATCTACGCTAAATATAAATGTTTGGACATTATCCTTGTATCTTCAAAATACTAAAAGTATACTTCCTCATAATAAAAGTGTAATAATATAATGAATAATAATAGTAGTGATAATTAAATACACACAAAAAAAAAAAATCTTATTATAACTCTAGTAAAATTGTTGAGTCGCTGACAAAAACAATTCTCAAGAGATTCCTTAAAACTTAAAAAGAGAAACAAACACTAAAATAAACACTTTTTTGTATGACTCCTGAGTTTCTAGGAGGATCATACTTACCTGGATTATTATATTTAAAATAAAAACTATTTTTTACATATTTACAACATTGGCTTTTAATTCGATTTGTGCTATGAGGAAAAACGGCACGCGACGTATCTCATATTCAACTGAACCTGACTCTTTTTGGCGAAAACACAGACATATTTAGACAAGAGCAGGTAATCTATCTTTGTCAAACTGAAAACTCTTGCATATTTTCAGTGGCTCCAACAAATTTCAGCTCGCACTTTGTCAAATACTGTTATAGATGATCGTTTTCTGGATCATAAACCTTACAATATCAGGAATATATAAAAAATATGAATATGCTTTAGAAAAATCCTAAATATAGTATAAAACCTAAAAAACATTTCAATTATAGTTACTTAAATCGTAATTCTATACATAACATAATAAACACAATATATAAAATTCAAAATTCTTAAGAAGATCTATATCTTTTTATAACAAAAATACACATTTGTAAAAAAAACTAAAAAAGAATATTGTAAATAATAATTTTCATGCAACCCAAAATTCAAATTAGTTTTAAAATTGTGGATTATTTTCAAAAACGGAATTAACCAAACAAAAATACAATTTTTTTTTTTTTTTTAAATTAAAAACAAACCTTAAATTCTTACCTCCTGTATATGACATATCCTTTAATTCCAATGCACGCAACAACAGCAAAAAAATAAAATTACACCCCTGTGAAGCGCGAAAATATACGTTATCTGAGGTTTCTCATACGCACACACACACAAAAACAAACAGATGTCATAAAAACTTTAACACACTAATAATAAAAAGTTCTGTGTAAAAATCACTCTTTTTCTCTTCTTTTAAAGTCCACATGTTTCATGTGATGATAAGAGACGAAAAAGCTGACCTCTGTCCTTGAAAACAACAGTCCGTGTTTGACCTAGTTTTTTGGTAGTTTTCGTTTCGCAGTGCGTCAGAGAAAGCGATGCAAAGATCAGTTTCTGTTAATCGTTTTCGTCGGGAAGACAAAAAAAGAATGTTTCTTTTAAATCTCACAACTTTCTGTTAATTTCTGTTAGCAGACGACGCAGAGAGAGAGGGCAAACAAAAAAAAAGATGTCTTGGTTTCTTTTCTTGTTTCGTCCAAACTTTTCATGACAGGTGGTTTTTCAGACTTAGTTAATGACACCGAGATTTTCACAGTAATAAGTCTTTTCCGGGTGTCCTTTTGCCGTAAAAAATGTTCATATGATTTAAAAAGTCTTTCGCCGACTTACGACGTTTTCGGAAACACGTCACTGACCAGGCATAGGATTACAGGCGTGGAGGTTAGGCAGGCACTGGGATTAAAGGATTGGGATTTCCGCAGGTGCGCGGGATTTTCTCCGTAATATCCAAACTCTTTTTTGCCTTGTGAAAATGTTCGTAGCCGGTCTCAGATCTCGGGAATCTTCATTTTCGTTGTAATAGTTTATTCACAGGGTTTTTCAAGCACGATGGAAAGTTTTCAGACATATTTCACTTCTCGTGGGTTAAAGGTTTGGGATTTCCATGGCAGGACTGTGCTACCGACTTCCTGTTATATATAGCAGGGACCCGTCATCGGGGGTGTTCTGACTCGGGAGTGACTATGGGGCGCTGTGGAACATAGCGGCCCGCTCCGGACACCCGGTACTGTGCAGGTGTGCTTGGGACCCGTGGCTGGTTCGTCAAACGTCATTGCATTTCAAGTAGTTGTGGCATGTTCACTGTGGGTAAATATGATTCAAGAAAAGGGAGATAGAGTTCGTTTTGACCTGGTTTTATTGGGCCTTCCAGTTACATGTGATCCTTTGTAAATGATAGAGATACAAATACGGTATTTCTCATTGCCTCTTATCATCTCCTGTCATAAAACCTCATTTCACAAACTTCATTTTATTTTTAAGTTCATTGTCATTCATTTACTTTATTTACTTTTATTTATTTATTAAATAATGACAGTAATAAATATTTCTTAAACTTTTACTTACCCTCTCTATTGATTCTAGACAATATCCAGCTGTAATATAACTTTTCTGACTTCTTTAACATCCATAGTAATTTATACCATTTTGCCGTTTCCAATTTCATTTCATTACCATGCTTCACCGGCAAAAACTTTCCTTCGACTATGTTTCAACTTCCGTTACGATAATTTCTCCCGCCAGATGGCGACTTAGGATATCGTTTCAAATCGAATCTTTTCATCGAATCTTGCTTTGCATCGATTCGATGCCGTTCTCTGATTGGCTCGTTCGTCTGAAACGACGTTTTCAATCCGTTTCTTTTTATATAAATATACGATTCTAATCTTATTAAGACGCACTTTTTATCTTCCCTTAATGGAAGAAGTATATCAAGTTACTGAACGATGGCTGGATCACGTTCTGGAATGTTTGTTTAAGTTTTATCTGTGTTTTTATGTTTTATCCTAAAGTCTAAAGCTGTGATACCTACAAACAAAATGTCCGTTCTGTTATGTGAAACATCATCATCATGTTCTCCATTATGTCTGTTCAAATGAATGCTGCTATTTATTACTGATGTCAAGCATGTGTTTTTGGAATCAAAATAAACTGTCTTTATTTAACTCAACATGCATATGTTTTACTCAGCACTCTTAAAGATCAAACTACATTTCTACATCTCTACATATTCAATCCCAGGATAATCCTTTCCCAGCAAATGTTTCCACACGCGTTATCTGCTCCATTTGATTACTTTTTAATGTGTATAATCATTTCAGATTATATCAACTTACATTAAGGGTTATGGTGATAAAAGGATAGCCTGAAGACGTTTGAAAAAGTAGAAGTTTTCAGTCAAGTGAGCGATCTTTACGTTTTTGTTTACATTTTTAATTTACACTTCAATTACGAAATATGTTGGTTTTTAGTTATTATTTGCAATAGTCAAGAATAATTAAGCAGTTTTATGAAGATTTGATTTATTTTTACAAGCTATTGGGTTATTTTCATGAACTTTTATTTTCCTGATTTACGAACTTTGCCTTTTGATTTTGCCGACCTTTGAACCAGTTTGTTTTGAAATAACTTTAATTTGCAGTTTTTACAGAAGATATCAAGAAGATTTATTTTAGTTTACTGAAATTTTGATTTAATTTTGCTGACCTTTTACCTTTCAATGCTGAACTTTAATTTTGATTGCTGAACTCTGTATTATTTAACGAACAGTTTTGCCGATTTCCGAACTTTTTTTTTGGTTTTTACTACAGTTCGTTTTGACAATAGACTATTATTTTTATGTTTTGACAATATGAAACTTTTATGTTTGAAATAGTCATTTTTCCAACAACAAGAGCTTGACAGAGGTAGAAGAGCTGATCATTAAGTGTGGGGGGGGGGGGGGGGGCAGTCATTCAGTGGTTACTTTTAAATTGTTTTTTTTTTATTTTCTCTTTTTCCAAAATGGCCACTAATACAATTGATAAGTTGAGCTCCAGAAATTACTCAACATGGAGCTGTGATATGAAGTATTTATTACTTGAAAAGGGCCTATGGGAAATTATTGAGAAAAAGCAGAAGGTTCCTGAAGTAAGTACCACAGTTATTGCTGAAGACGTTGAAAAGTTTAAAACCCGTGCAAATAAGGTTTTATCACTGGTTTACCTTAATATTGAACCAGAGTTCAAAAGGTTAATAGCTGATTGTTCAGAACCAGTTGATGCATGGGAACGCCTTCATAAAAACTTTCACCCGGACACTCGTACACATCATATGACAGTCTTCAATAGTTTGATGGAGGAAGGAATTCGACATGGTGAAACGATGTTCGCAACAAGGCTGAAGAAAATTTTTTTGGAAATTAAACAAATTGATAAGAATTTTTCCGAGAATTATCTCAGTTATCAGTTTCTGCGCTTTCTTCCTTCAAAATATGACACATTGGTGCAGCAAGTTTTAGCTAGGCCGGACAATAGTTTCAAGTTTGACCTCATCATCGACGAATTAGTAGCTGAAGAGACCTGCCAAAAATTACGTGGCAAAGATGGTGCAACATACGTGAACATTTCCAACACCTATAAAACGGCTAAAAAGCAATCTTCCATGAAACGTAGTTCCAGCTTTCGTAAAATTCAACGTAGAAGATGCTTGAGGTGCGTCAAACCAGGGCATCTGCAAGTGAATTGCTATGCTAGAGTCCCAGGTAGCCCTCAGCGTTCCAGAGATGCTTCTCCTGTTCCTTATACACGTCGCAATTCATCAGAAGGATCACGTTCTCGCCATCGTTATCGTCACCGGTATTGCTCTTCAGAAAGACGCTGCACTGATTCATTATCTGACCCATCACCGACTCCTGTGCTGACTCTACTGATATATCACCTGTTGCTCCCAGAGGATCCAGAGACCGGACCGAGATCATGTAATATTTTTCTTTGTCTCGGGGATGGGGGGGGGGGGGGGGGGGCCCTTTTGGCACAGTGGAGCTGCACTGGTCCCCAATGATTCTGTCCCTCTCTTCTAATGCTGAGGGTAATCGAGATTACGTTGTAGAAGTTGCACCTGAGGTTATCCCAGGTCCTTCCAACGATTCTCAAGATTCCCTGCTTGAGAGGGGGGGGGGGGGCAGGGATTTGGAGTCCAGATGCATTTTTTTTAAACCACTTTTCCGAAAGTTTCCTTCTCATTAAATGTTAATTGGGTTTCTGAGTTTGGGATGTTGGTGAGATGAGCTTCTTAAAATTAATTTTTCTGATGTAACGTTAATTTTAAGTTAAATATGTTTTAAGTATCTCATTCATATATAAATTTTTCATATAAATCGTACCTCATTAAATGCTATTATGGTGAATTAAATTGTAAAATTGTTTTTTTTCAAGCTTTCTGTCGCTACACTGTACCTTCTGAAATTGTTATTCACAAGTGTTAAATGATAGGTGTTAACTTTGTTAATTTGCCTATATGCATTTTTTTTTATATCAGCTTCACTTGATCATGCCATAAATTTTAAAGAATTCTTTTTAAAGAGGTTTATTTTATATAATAGTTTTTAATATTTGAAAGACCTCCAATATTGTCATTAACTGTGTTTATACATTGAAACTTATTTTATGCATATCATTAATTCTTACTTTGTTCATCCTAGGCATCTAGAGCGCCATCCTTTTAATGTGGTTTAATTGATTCTGGTGCACCAGAAGACTGCGAGTTGTATGAATGTGCCCTTTATTCATTTATGAATACGTAAGCAAGTTAGTTTGTAAGAGCCGTTAGTTCCTGTCCTTCGAGCCTAGATGTCTGGAATATGAATCGTCATTAACTGTTTAATTATCTACATAATTTTTTTTATATAATTGTAATAAAGAATTGTATTTAATGTGATATAGTGATCAAGTTGTCATCTTGAGCTGATGCTGACATTTCCAAATTGGAAATTGTTAGATTTTTGAATTGGTACGTACTCATCTTTTTCTTTTTGTAACTGTGTGAGAATTTTGCATTTAACATTGTTGGACCCCTTTAAACCTTCGGTCTGGATTACGTCGACCTCTGGTCTTGGACTTAGAAGGTGTACCTTATAGCCAACAAGTTTTCATTAAATTGGATTATTTTCTTTTATCCAGCAAATTCTCCATGCATTACCACTTCATCTTTGAATTTAAATTTTCGAGATCATCAATTGTTAAACTTTTCTAGTTAAATTGTTAAAATTTGTTAAATTTTTCCTAGTTAATCTTTTTGAAGTATTTGAAACTTCTCTTTAAATTTGTTAATGAAGTTCAAACTTCACTTTTTCAACCATTTAGGTTGTTTCAATTGTTGAGGTTCAAAATTGAACCAATTTTCAAGTCCTCATATTGGGGGGGCATTTAAAATTTTTAGGTGTAATGTTTCAAGTTTGCACTCTAAAGTTAAAATTTTCAAGTTTAAAAACCTTCCAGTTTATTGTCAGTAATTATTATCCAGTTTTTTTCTTATAGCTTTATTTTGTTAAACTTAAAATTTTGTGAATATGCTGTTTGGTGATAGTTTTTGGAATTTTTTTTTAAATCCTTCGTCTTTGAGTTTACTTGTTTTCACAAGTTATCTCTTCTTTAAGAGACAATGAGAGGGGGGGCATTTGATAGAGATACAAACACGGTATTTCTCATTGCCTCTTATCATCTCCTGTCATAAAACCTCATTTCACAAACTTCATTTTATTTTTAAGTTCATTGTCATTCATTTACTTTATTTACTTTTATTTATTTATTAAATAATGACAGTAATAAATATTTCTTAAACTTTTACTTGCCCTCTCTATTGATTCTAGACAATATCCAGCTGTAATAAAAGTTTTCTGACTTCTTTAACATCCATAGTAATTTATACCATTTTGACGTTTCCAATTTCATTTCATTACCGTGCTTCACCGGCAAAAACCTTCCTTCGACTACATTTCAACTTCCGTTACGATATTTCTCCCACCAGATGGCGACTTAGGATATCGTTTCAAATCTAATCTTTTCATCGAATCTTGCTTTGCATCGATTCGATGCCGTTCTCTGATTGGTTCGTTCGTCTGAAACGACGTTTTCAATCCGTTCCTTTTTATATAAATATACGATTCTAATCTTATTAAGACGCACTTTTTATTTTCCCGTAATGGAAGAAGTATATCAAGTTACTGAACGATGGCTGGACCACGTTCTGGAATGTTTGTTTAAGTTTTATCTGTGTTTTTATGTTTTATCCTAAAGTCTAAAGCTGTGATACCTACAAACAAAATGTCCGTTCTGTTATGTGAAACATCGTCATCATGTTCTCCATTATGTGTGTTCAAATGAATGCTGCTATTTATTACTGATGTCAAGCATGTGTTTTTGGAATCAAAATAAACTGTCTTTATTTAACTCAACCTGCATATGTTTTACTCAGCACTCTTAAAGATCAAACTACATTTCTACATATTCAATCCCAGGATAATCCTTTCCCAGCAAATGTTTCCACACGCATTATCTGCACCATTTGATTACTTTTTAATGTGTATAATCATTTCAGATTATATCAACGTTCATTAGTAAAACCCAGGTCCAGATGACTTGAGAGTTGTCACGGGCCGCGTCCCAAATGCGCTGCCGAGGGGCGGCAGCTATTTCAGCACTTCATTGTCATAAAAAGCCATGGGTTTTTTGTTGTCCCGTCTTAAATATGGAATATATAGAGTGCAGTACTACAGAAATAGGAGGTGATCTAATTTCATAGGTTAACAATTATCCAGGCATTATGACGTTTTATGGGTTTGGCAATTCTGGGCTCAAACTCTGCTCACGGGATGCCGATGGAATTTACAATTGCGTTTACTCAGCATTTCTTATTCTTAAAGATGGATCAATTTTGAAGCATGAAAGTAATAAATGTTGGGTTGGAAAACCAAGTTAACAGGGGCAACTGACTACGGCCTTTCAACAGTTAGATAAAATTTGGTAGTTTTAAATTTTGAAATTTTACTTTTAAACTTTAAGTTTTAAAAAAGGTTTAATCTTTATCATTTCATATATAAATTATCATTATAAGTAAAGTGTACTTAATTTTTAATAATTTTATGAATCAGAAATTGAAAAACACAATTATATAACATGTTTTAATAATATTCTGTTTTTTTTTTTCTAAAGAAATAAATTTCTATTATTTTTGTAAGATCTTGGGCACATGAATTTGGAAATACCGTTGAATGGGAAGTTTTTTCCAAAAAATCACTGGCTACAACTACAGGTGAATTTAACTATTTTTTTTTTTAAGTTAGGGTGCATTTTGCCAATTTCAAAAAGGGCAGCATGCGGTACCCTTAAAAAAATGACCTAGAAGAAACAGTAAATAATTATGGAATTAATAAAAACTGCAAATAAGTAGTTTCATTAGTTAGTAGCACAAATAACAAAACTAACAAATATTTGCAGTTCGTTTTGCATTTGTGCTTAGAAAAATTACTGTTAATCACCAAAATCTAAACTTACACACATGTATGTGTATGCTAACCAAAAAAATTATGAAAATGAGTTAAACCCATCCATACACACATACAGAATAAATGTAAGGATAGCCAGTTACATCTGAAATCCTCAAAATATTTATATAACAGCATTATTACCTCTCAGTTGGGGATTATTAGCTTTCAATGGTTCACTTTTTTTTTTCTTTTTATGAAAAGTTTTGCTGCCTCTTCAATCCCTAATTCCCTTTTTTATTTAGTATATATGAATTACAAAGTTTATATATATATATATATGAAAAAAAAAAAAAAATTATTCAATTTATAACGAAGAAGCTCTTGCTGTGCTTAACATTTTTATACCAATTATAGTTATTTTTCTCTTATGCATTCATCTACAATTTAGCTGTTGAACAGATGTCACTCTTTCATTCTTCTTTGACTCGAAATTGCTATTAATTTATTATTACAAAAGTAGAACGAGAAACTAAGACACTGAATATTTATTCTTTTATTTGCAGAAATTTAATACACTTGCTATGTTTATTTTATATAAAATAATGTATAAATTGATTACCTAAAGGAAATGACGACATTGAAAATTATATAAGATTTAAGTATCATTTTTAAATGAAACTGTTTTATGTTGGATAAAAACAATGCTTTTTACAAACTTAACTGTTTTTAATTTTTTACAATACTCAGGAATTAAACTTAGAAACGATTATTTAAAGCTCTGTTTTTGTTTATTCATAAGTCAAAATACCTGTAAAAACTTTCAAATTATGTTCATCTTAAATTTTAAAACTGTTTTTGACATTTTAAACATTTAGAAAATTTTTTATTTTAATCAATGATTTTTTTTTAAAAATCGGTTGATTAAAATCATGATTTAATCGCTGATTTAAATCAACTGATTAAAATCATTGACACCCTAATAGAAATTGTAATTTAGGACTTTTTTAGAACGCTTTTCACTTCTTCCCTTAACTTTCACACCTTCGAATTTGTTTTCAAGTGTTCTTAGAGGGCATTTTTAATTTATAAGTATCTACCATGCCATATTTCAAGTTTCTAGCCTCTTCAGTATCACAGAAATCGCAATTTAGAGTGTTTTTTGCTCCTGCAACCCTCTAGTGGCTGTGGCACCAGCGTAAAATATAGCTTATGTTTGAGCAAATTCTATCACCACCAATTTGCAACCATTATTTTTTAAATTGGTTTAATAAGATTGCATAAAAATCCTAATTTAGAATGATTTTAAAACGCTTTTCGCTCAATTCATCCTTTTAAATTTCGAATTTTCTTTCGACGTTCCTTAGAAAGCATTTGCATCTTTTAAGTAATTACCATGCCAAATTTCAAAATGTTAGACATTTCAGTATCACAAAAAATGTAATTTAGAATATTTTTTGCTCCTGGAACACTCAGCTGGTAGTGACAACAACATAAAACATAGCCTATGTTGGAGCAGGGGCTGTCACCATCAATTTGTAACCATCACTTTTGAAATTGGTTTGATATTTCCTGAGATTGCATAGAAATCACAATTTAGAATGTTTTTAGAATGCTTTTCATCCCTTTTAAATTTCGATTTTTTTAGAAACTGTTCATAGAGAACATTTACATCTTATAAGGAATTATCAAGCCAAATTTCAAGTTGCTAGCCCCTGCAATATTACAAAAATCACAATTTAAAATGCCTTTTGCTCATGCAACCCCCCACCCCCCCAGGTGGTAGTGACACTGACATGAAATAGAGCCTATGTTGGAGCAATGGCTGTCACCATCAATTTCCAACCATTACTTTTGAAATTGGTTTGGTACTTCCTGAGATTGCATGGAAATCGCAATTTAGAACGCTTTTTGCCCATTTGCATTCTTTTTAAATTTTGAATTTTTTAGGAAATGTTCTTAGAGATCATTTATAACTAATAAGTAACTACCATGCTAAACTTCATGTATCTAGGTCCTTCAGTAACACAAAAATCACATTTTTAGAATATTTTTTGCTCCTACACCACTTTTGTGGTAGTGGCTATGTACGATATAGCCTATGTTGGAACAGGGACTAACCCCATCATTTTGATACCATTACTTTTGAAATAAGTTTGGTAGTTCCAGAGATTACACCCCCCCCCCCCCTCCCGACAAATAAACTAACAAACTTTACTTCTTTATAATATTAGTATAGATAATGCGACCTTCAATATAAGCCTTTTGTGTTTGTATATAAAATTAGAGATGTACTCCATGTAGATACATTTGAAGTAATTTAACTTCTGTTTTTTTTCCATCTAATGAAAACATAAACTTAAAAAACCCAGTTTGAAAATTTATCTGTGCTATTATTAGAAAGTTTTGATTATGTTATATAATGCTTTAATTGTTATAGGCATATATATTATGTATTTATGTGACATGCATATATAGTGAACTCCTGTGTATGTGGATTTGTAAGGAGGTCATTTTTTGTCACCATTAAAGGATGTAAGCATTTCAGTGGTGTAAAGTATTCTCTTCCATTGAATAAATTCTGTTTTAACAAATAAAATACGTTGCCAACTTTATGCTAAAATAAACAATTTTTTCTTTCATTTATAATTTTATCTAAAAAGCAAGTTAATGACAATTTGCTAATATAAAAGAATAAATTACTCAGGTTGAACAAAATGTGAAAAGAAATTGCTGTGCTTACATAGTTTTATTTTATTTTATTAAAGTAATCTCTCACATTCTTTTGTGGTAGTTGAACAAATCTTTTTACTGCACCATTTTTCTGTTTTGAGTACACTCAAAAATATGTTCTGTTGCATCACATTTTAATTGATACTATGAGTGAAGTCATTAGCCATGTTTAAACCTCTTACGTTTTGGTAGGGTTTTTTTTTTTCCCACTCTTCATTTCTGTCATTGACAGCTTCTTGATCTCTCAATAACTAATGCCACACCAAAACTGCTTTTGAAGAAATAACATATAAAACTTAGTTTTAATTTGATCTGGTCAGTTTATGAAAAATTTTTCTGTGTTATTCAATTAATAATACACATTAAGAAACGTCATTAACATTAATTGCAAATATAAAATGATGGGAGAAACAAAATTGTCCTCAATAACCAACGTGCATCTTGAGTGGAGACAAATTAACAAGAATCCACTGTGTATATATACCGGGTGTTTTAAAAAGGACTGACTGATTTTAAAATTCAATAACTTGCAAACAGTGACAGATATTTAAAAAATTCTCGCAGGAGGATTATGCATAAGGTCAAAAGTTTTTTTACAGTGATTTTCGATTTTAGTTCAAATGATAAACAATAGATGGTGCTGTAAACAATAGGTGCTAAATACAGGCTCAATTTTTTGGCCTTTCTCTTCTTCCATGCAAAAAAAAAGGAGGTTAAAATGTATTGAGTGAGTCCCGAAGTACCAAAAACCGAGCCTGAATTTAGCATCTGTTGATCGCAGCGCCATCTATTGTTTGTAATTCGAACTAAAATCGAAAATCATTGTAACAAAAACTTTTGACCTTCTGCATAACCCTCCTGCAAGAATTTTTAAAATATCTGTCACCGTTTGCAAGTTATTGAATTTTAAAATCAGTCAGTCCTTTTTAAGGACACCCGTTATATATTATCAGTTCAGTATTATGTCTTACAAATTTACAAAATGTAATTTACAAATAATGACTAGCAATTCATGACTTATAATCTGCAAATGCTAGTATGAAAAATGTATTTTCCAATCTTTATAACATCATTTGTAATTAATTAATTATAATGTGTGATTAATTATGTTCCAAATATAATTTTTAATGCATTAAGTATCATGCAACATGTAATGTGTGCTATGTAAGCTGAAATTTGCTACTGCAATTCATGACTTAGTGGTAGTTAAACTGGATGATATTCTTCCTCCCCAGGCTTGGCTCTTATACCTGGGGCATCATCAAGATGCATGGTCATATCAGATCCTCAGCTTTGATTATGTAACTTTGGAATGTTTAATTTAGGCCATATAAGAACAGTAATAAAAATGGGTTTCATATTACAATTGTGAAATAAATATTAATTTATTGGTTACATTTTTATTTAACTTTTAAATACTGTAAACATTGTTATCTCACTTCTAGTTTTTGCACATTTGTGTATTAACTTGTAATCTATTTTATAATTTGTATCATTGTTTATTACTTTCTATTAAATTGTATTTTGTTTTCTAGATTTGTAAGCAGATTGCAGTTACAAAATTGGATAAATTAGTTGTTTGTTTATTATCCTTATTAAAAGATGATGGAAAGGATCATACGTAAGTTAGAATTATTTTTTTTCTTTTCTGTGTAGTTTTTAAGTGATAAAACAAAAACTTTCATGAAAATATTGTTCAAAGTCACAATAAATCCACAATACTATCTTGGTATTTTCATTATTTTTTAACAGCGTTTTAATGCTATAAAAAAGGAAAATTTTCAACTAATTAATGAGGAAAAAAAATCAGGGTTTTCACTGAATTTTCTTTTTGAAAAATAAATAAATAAATTAATAAAAGTTGGTAATTGTAAATAGCAAGTTTTTCCTCTTTTTAAAGGCTTTTCTACACAAATATTTTTTACTTGTAATTTTATACACATTTTATTTTCTTAGAAAATCTAATTGATCTAGTTTTTAAAAGGATTACCAATTAACAAAGATTAATGATATCTTCACAACCATTGACGATCTTTTGTAATCGAGGTGCCTTTCATTTCCCTTTGACTGAAGTATTTTACGGTTCCCAATGCTGCTGTCACGAAAGCTGGTGGCTGTTTTCAGAATTTATTAAGTAAGATCTGTCACACATTTGAAAATGGTTAAGTAAAAAATGTCTCTGTCTCTCGGACTTTTATAATAACATTTACAGTTTATTAAAAAATAAAAGTACATGCAAATGGGCAGATTTTGTGACGTTTTGGCTACAATCAATGCCGGCCAAGTATTGATAATTGTCAAAGCAATGATCGTTGCTTTGACACAGCTATGTGGTTTCAGCTCGCTTGCCACTTTTTACAGTAATACAGAATGAGTACAATCATTAATTATTTTAACATATGAAGTTTACAAATTTTTTTAATGTAAAAAGGGGTAATTGAAAACTTTGATGTAAGCACATTTAAAAAGACATTTAGTTGGTGCTACCAATGAGCATACATCATTGAAACATTAGGAAATTTACAAATTTGTTAAATGCAAAATAATTACATGAAAATATTATCTTGGAAATGCAGTTAATTCAAAACTTCTTTCAAAACAGAATTGAAAATATTTTTAGTTGGTGTTACCACTGTATTTTGATCTTCTGGTTCTTTTGATTCGATTCTTCCAATGTCTCAACTCTTGATCAAAAAGCTGATTTGCTGAATGCATCACGTGAGTCTAAAACAAATCAATGACCATTGCTATTCATACATCAGCCGAAATATTGTGTTCTGTTTAAAAAGAGTTCCTGCTCTGAATTTTGATTCAGATTTTGTGTGACCATAAAATGAACCACTGAAAATTGTTGCTCCAGAAACTACGGTTTTTGTCAATCGGCAAGCTACAAATTCAACATTATTTTTGTGGCGTGTAAGATATATATATTCTGTATTTAATGTTTTTTGCATATAATAGTTTAATCATTTTAAAATTTTCTTTCCTTTTTAATATTCACATGTGAAGCATTTGGAAATATTATTGCAGCTTTTTAAATATGGCGTTATTTTCACTGTTAAATGCTTTTTGTGAGTAATAATTTAATTATTTTAAAGTTTTCTTTCTCTTTTAATAATCATGTGTAAGTATATTTTTCAAGTGTAAAATTTTTTGAAATATTTTTATTTGCACTTTTCGAAAGTTTGGCAACAATAGATAAAAAAAATTATTTTTTCGAAGTATGAAATAAATCGCTATTGAGATAATGAAATTTTGAACTAAAAACTCAAAAAAATTAGACACATTTTAAAAATGATTGGACATTGCACAGAGCAGTCTAGTTACTTATGCACCTGCAAAAGATGATTAAATTACCATGCATAGTTCTTGATCCCATAAAACTTTTTTCACATAAAGTTCTTTTAGACATATCATTTATGTATCTGTATTTTTCTAGATCAATGTGTCATATATTCAACAAATACTCCATAAATAATGAAGATTTTGTGAAAACTCTCTCTTATGTTAAGTCAGAAACAAGCAACAATGGATCCTATGCAAGTTTTCTATCACAAAGAGCTGTAATGTGTTTTTTTTATTATTATTGTTATTAATTCTCATTTCTGTGTGTATATCTAAGCATGCTTAAGCATATCCACACACACATATGTATGTCTTTTCTAAAAGGACTAAAATATTTTTTTTATAAAAACAGGGTACAATTTTTGGTCATAAAGTTTGAAACTTTGTTTTGATGTGTCATTGAAAGAAAGACTATGAGTTTTAACAGTGAACTTGTTACTACAACTCCATCTGAAGAAATGTTAGTAGGCTGTATAAAAAAACTTTTTGAGAAAACTTACATTGATCCTAGTTAAATACCAATTACTTTTTTACATGGATTTGTACATTTTATAGGATACATATGTGTGTGTGATTGATAAGTTTGTTTATTTTCTCATTTAAATTCTGGTTTTATTAAATGACTAAATCTGATTTTATGGAACTCAACCTGAGCAGATTTTCATAGGTTTATTATTATTATTGTTGTTCAGCATGGGATGGTAGAATTTTTTTCCTTTTTGAAACAACGATAAACTCACACGGCTGCCTTGCATATTTAGCTACATTTTCATGCGACAATTTTGATGCATTTTGTGAGTTTTTTACCACGAAAAATTACTGAAATTCACGATTTTTCCCACAAGCGAATGATTAGCAAGTTTTACATTATTTTCAGGGACTAGTTGGAGAATTTCACAGTTTTTTCCCTGCACCCCAATGCAAATTTCCATGATATTTTTCTGCGACTGATTGACGAATCTTACGATATTTTTCTAGTGACTGATCGACAAATTTCCCGGCGTTTTTCTCAGATCATTTGACAAATTTTACTATTTTTTTCTGCAACCAGTTGAAGAATTTCATGGTTTCTTGCGACAGTTTGACAAAATTTACAGCTTTTACCTCACAACTAACTAGCAAATTTCATGATATTTTCTAGTGACAGATTGGCTAACTTTTCTGCTTTTTCTCGCGACCGATTAAGAAATTTTGCGATTCTTTTTCCTGCGACAGACCAACAAATTTTGCAATTTATCGACAAATTTTACGATATTCTTTTCTCGACCGATTAACGAATTTCACGATATGCTTGCCTCAGCCAACTGAGGAAATTCATGATTTTTTCCCCTATGCTCAATGGGCATATTTCATGATAATTTTTCCCATGACTGAAAAAGGAAAAAAATCCAAAAGGATGTGCCAAAAAAGGACAGTAAGGGTCACCGGCACTGTACCAAATTCAGGGATGCAGTGGTGGGTATATGGGGGTATACGCCGTATACCCTCTGGATTTTTTTTAAGGAACACCGTATACCCCTCTGGATTTTTTTAAGGAACCCCGTATACCCTCTGGATTTTTTTTAAGGAACACTGTATACCCTCTGTTTCTCAAGAAAGCTATAGTATATATACACTAGGGCAGGGTTGGCAAACCTTTTTATAACCGCAAGCCAATTTCTTTTCAAAAACATTTTTACACGACCTTGACATGCCAACAAATTTAGTGGATTGAAAAATCCTGAAAAAAAAACTTTAAATAATGACATTAAGATAAAAAGAACAAATGTGTAACATACAGGTGAGGTAAATAGTCATAAAAAATTTAATTCTAGAAATTATTTTAAAATATATGTGATTAATTATGTTGTTGAATCTTGGTAGGAAAATAATTAATATCAGGTTCATACTTAGTTAATTTCAACAGAATGCAAACTGAACTGGATTTATATGACAACTGCTATTTATTTTGTATTATTCATTTTAGAAACTAATGACCTTGCAGACATTGATAGATGGAAAAATTATTAAAAGGGCAAACGGCAGTTTTTTTAAATAGCTCTAAAATTAATTTCTAAATTGAAATAATTTTATCTTTGGTACATTTACTAATGTGTTAATTTACGGTATTTTAAAAAGACACTGTATATTGATTTAGTCACAAGTAACAGCGTGCCAAAATTATTCTTTCATGTGCCCCTTTTGGCATGCGTGCCATAGGTTCGCTGTCCCTGCACTAGGATATACCCTCTGCTTAGAACGTATACCCTTTGTTTTTTTTACGACTACACCACTGACCAAATTGGTCTAGATTCAGCACTGAATAAAAATAAGATTTGAAGGTCTGCAAAGATCTTGTGGTGCAAATGAATAAAAAATTCTGAACATATTTAGAAACACCAAACTAGTTTATCTTTGCAATTTACAAAAATTAGGACTTGACAATTTGAAGTTAACCTACGTTTCTTGTGTAATAGAAGAAATGCATCGACAGTTTCCATTTGAAACGTTGGACTTTGTGTAAAATTTGAATGCATATAAGCATGTTCAATCAAAGAAAGTACCAGGAAATCTAGTTTTGAATATAATTTCGTTCTGAAATGGATATTGATGATGTCATCCCTGAATATACATTGTTCATGCAATTATTTAAAAATTATATGGATGATACCATCACCAAATGTAGATTTTTCATGCAAGTACTAGTTAAAAATAAAGACAGGTCAAGTATTGCAAAGTTTTCTGAAATTTTTTTGAGAGAGCATAAACATTCTGATGATCTCCAAAGTTATAAATGTTGTTCTTGTGCTGTCTGTCACAAGTTTACCTTGTGAAAGAGGATTCAGGATTCAAAATCAACTAAAATCTAAATTCAGAAATTCATTTAACAACCTCATTTAAGGACCCATAACATTTGGTCGAAAGTTGAAAAATAGGCTGTATAAAAATTCAACTTTCTTCCTTTTTTAAATAAAAAAACATTTTATGTAATTATTCTGAGTTCTTGATTTAAATTGCTTCAGTTGTATTTTGCCACATCTGTATTAATGTAATTGTTTAAATAGCTCAGAAAGTAAAAGTGAGTTTTAAAGATTTTTTTCTCCCTCCCAAACAGCTCATCTCCCCCTCCGTTTATAAATATTGGGTGGGAGACTCCCCTCCTAGGAAAAATTTAATTTCAAGCCCTGATTATTATTATTTAATTTTAATTTAGGCGAAAAAATCTCAGGTTCTTCTTGTTCTTAATCACTTATATGATAATTCATATTAATATGAAAAGTAGTAATTTTAAAAATTAATACCTAAAACACCATAAACCCAAACCCACATAGCCTAAGGAAAAATAAAAAATGTTGAGCTTAACAGAGAAGAAATGGTACTTGAAAATTATAGTTTTTACTATTATAGAGTATAATTTTGTAATACACTGTGTCAGTTTGTACGAAAATGGCTTTTTTTCCCCTTCCATGCTTTTTTATGACATCAAGTCAATGCACTTTCATCACCCTTCTGTGATTGCATGAGCTGTTTTTGTCAACTATGGTCAATTGAGCGCAGAATATTTCCTACCCACCTTATTTACTTGATCTAGCTCCATCAGACTTTCATCCTTTCCCTTCATTGCAAAGTGTATATTAAGGATACCACTTCTTATTTTGAAAAAAATGTGTCATTATGGAGGTTGTTAGCATCAAGAAAAATCATTCTATCAGAACTGTAGATTAATTGTAGCACCTAATGCAAAATGCAGTGTGTAATGCAAAGTGCATTGTACCTCTATCAATGCACAGTGCATCTATATCAATCCAAAGTGCATCGATATAGCTGGTAAATGCATTGAAAAATCCTAATGTGCCATTCAGCTGTAACACCTCTTCCACCCACCTACTGGTCAGGCTAAAAACTTTTCATTCTTCATGTGTATTATTAGTTGCATTGTTGATATTTTTACATTAATTTAATATTTGATGTTGTGGGAATATTTTATGATGCATTGCCTTTTTTCCTTCGTTTCTAGGATTGTGTTCCAAGTATTTTCCTTTCACTTAATATCATGTTATCAAAAGCATTAAGATCTCATGAGGCTCAAAGAATTTTGTGTATGTACCAGAGTTTTCTCTCAATCTTATTGCCTGGTCTGCAGACAGATTTAAACTGCAGTATATATATCATCCGTGAAATTATATGCAGCCTGATAAATTTCCTGACTGATGAAAGGTATGTTTCCAGGTATTGTAACTATGATAATAATATCAGTATGTGACATATGAGAACTCTAAAAGTCAGACTGCTTAAATAAGTTATTCTTCTGTGATTTAACAGTAAAATAGGTAAAAATGGAACAACCAAATATTTCTTTATTTCCGCAATTTCTTTTATAAAGCAAGTACAGTACAAAGTCTAAAGTCTGAATGTCCAATAATCAGAATAATCTATAAATCAGACCTCCATTTATTATTATTATTTTTAATATGAAAGTTTACATTTCAAAAGCATATGTTTCTGCTTTCTATGCAAAGTGTTTGTAAACAAGCTCCTCTAATAAGTGGTGTTTTGAACACCACTTATTAGAACCTTTGATTATATGGATAAATGATTTGTGAACATTTGCATTTGAAAAAGTCATAAATGAAAAGAACGTAACCAAAGCTTTTGGAGGTGTAATAAAAATTTCCCAATCATACAGGGTGTGTTCGCAAAGTTTCAAGACTGGTCTGAGAATACAAAATTTATTAAACATTTTTGTACAGCAAACTAAAGTTCTTCGAAATATGACCCTTGAGCATCAACACACCGCTGCCAGTGTTTTTTCCATTATTCATAGGCTCCCTGGAAGTCTTCGCCTGCAAGCCTATTGAGGGATCTTGTCAAAGCTGCCTGGATCACTGGAATCGTGTCAAATCGTTTCCCTTTCAGGTCTTTCTTGATCCGGGGAATAAAAAAAGTCGCTGGGAGCAAGGTCTGGCCTGTAGGGGGACTTGCGGCAGTATTGCCACGTTAAACTTAGCTAAAACTTCGGCGACAGCAAGCAACGTTTGAGAGGGTACATTGTCGTGGGGAACAATCCAATCATTTCTGATGTCTGGGCGGACGTGCCGGACTCGATCCTTCAAATGGTGTTGCATTCCAGCATAAAACTGACCTGACCCGCTGCGTCCGCCCAGTCATCAGAGATGATTGCATTGTTCACCACGACAGTGCACCCTCTCACACATCGCTCGCGGCCGCCAAAGTTTCCACTAAGTTTAACGTGGCAATCCTGCCACAAAGCCCCCTACAGCCCCGACCTTGCTCCCAGCGACTTTTTTTTTGCTCCTCCAGATCAAAAAAAGACCTGAAAGAGAACCAATTTGACATGTTTCCAGTGATCCACGATTACAGCTTCGACGAGGTCCCTTAACAGCCTTGTGTGCGAAGACTTCCAGGGAGCCTATGAATAATGGAAAAAACACTAGCATCGGTGTGTTGATGCTCAAGGTTCATATTTCGAAGAATTTCAATTCGCTGTACAAAAATGTTTAATAAATTTTGTATTCTCAGACCAGTCTTGAAATTTTGTGAACACACCATATACATCAACTGGTGAATAATAATATTTGTAATATAATTCTGTGTTTGATACTGACTATAAAATTAAGAGAAAGTAGTGTATCAAAATACAAAAAATAAGTTTTTAACAGCAATGTATAATAAACGAAAATAAAATTTTAAGTTTCAGTCATATTCAGTGAGGTAAGAAGTTTTAATTTTATTCTTGTTTAAGAAGTAAGACTCATTATCCATAATCTGGAATTGCCAAAATCTTAACAAATCCATATTTTGGACTTTGTACTGATTTTCAAGAGCAATACTGTCCTTTCATCTAATGAAATATTAATGTTGATCTTTAGCAGTAAAACACAAATCTCAAGAAGTTTTTTAAAATGAGTTTTGAGTATGTTCATTTTTAACCAGCTTCAATGAAAGAGATTATAAGATCTGGAAATTTTTTTATTTATTTATTTTATAATATTGCTATTATTTTGTAAAAGACTTGTTTTACTGGTGGGTCCACATCAGTGTTGATTTCTGGGGGTGGCCCGTGGGGGACATCCCCCCCCCCCTTGGAGCTATGAGATGTCCCCCCTGGAATATTTGAGATTTTATGTTTTCAATGGTCAAAAAGTACAATCCCCCCCCCCCCCAGAACTCTATAATGTCCCCCCTGCAGCCACAGAAATCCCTCCCGGAGAAAAATGTCTGAATTCAACACTGGTCCACATGGATTTTATTACATATGTATTTACATATGTTATTCATATTTTATACATCTCATAACATTATTTTGTGCAATTCTTAACACTTATAATACAGTGTTCCGAATTACGGAAAAACCCCTTATCCAGAACTCAGGTCCCAAGCATTCTGGATAACAGATCCTATACTGTATTTTCACTTTTGGAAATAGTTATTCTATTATTCATAATTTATTTGACAGACTCGCCATCTATAAATTCCATGGCTTTACAAGCATATTTTCGAAAAATTAGAACATGGGTGGGCAAAATAACAGGTAGATTAAAAGAAGTCATAAGCACTTTTAACTATTATGTGATGGTCAAGGTAGCTCAATAGGCAGAGTGTTGGCAATTTAAGTCAAAAGGTCTTGGGTTTGACTCTCGCTCTTGGGCACTTTTTCACTCAGTCAGGAAAATGTCAATTCGTATTTAGGAAGTATTCAAAAGGCAAGATTTATGCAGACGCTCTGCTATCTATGTAAAATATTGAAATTAACGATAGAAGATAAAAATGTTTTAAAAATCACTTATATTCATTGCTTTTTTATGCCTTTCGACTGTTGTAATTTGAAAAAATGTATAGAGAACAAATAAAAATAACTACACAATTATATTAGACAGAATTAAGCTCTCAAAAGTGACATAAATAAAATCTAGATTTTTTTTTTTTTTTTTTTTTTTTTTTTATCTAACAGTAATCCTAAAGAGTAGTTTAATTGTTTTTTTTTTTTTTCATTGTAATGTCATGAAAATTTTACATATTTTAATGAGTTTGAAGTTTTCAGTTAATTTTACTAGAAAATATTACCATTTATATATTGACCTTTCTGTTGATTAATTATATTATTAAATAAGTAATTTTTCAGCCTTTCTATCTGTCAGTATCTAAGTTTAGATTTCTACACTACTTAATGTTAAATTAACACCACTAAAACTTAATGATTATTCAATTATAGTTCGATTTCCTATGGAGGAATCAGTATCAGCTTCAACAATCAGTATTTATTAAAATGTACTAATGGCAGGGTTACCACAATGGTGCCAAAATTTGGTCAACTTGGTTAAATATCAAAAATTTGGTGGCAAAAATAAGTTGCCATATATGAATCCAACTTGGCGATAGCTGACTAATTTGGTGAAATTCCCATTTAAATCAATCAATCCATATTTCTACATTTTTGTGAATTTTAATGAAAGCATGTTTTTAAATTTACATTTATAATTATTCTTTTAATTTTCTATGAAATTCTTAATTGGTAGTATATTAACCATATTTGTATTATTTTTTTTTTCATCAAAGGTATATAAAAAAGCATGCTAGAAGGAATGATGTCTGTATTGAATACTGTTGCAACATAATTTTTAGCTTGTGCAAAGAAGCTATAGAAGATTTCAAAGAAGTAATATTTTTATTATTTCTATTTATCCAATAAAAATATAGTATTTTATTTTCTCTATGTGTTTTTCACAGCTGTTATTGTATTTTAAATGCTAAATGCCTTCTTGTGTTTTTAACTTTGTTATAATGATTTTTGTGTTTTCTGCAGTCTTATAATTTCTTAAATCTGTAAAACTTCAAACATTTCTTCTACTCTCATTTTAAATATATGCTTTATTCTTTAAAGCAATCAGTTTCAAAAATTGTATATGCTTTTACATATCTCTTAGCATCTTAAAAGTATAAAAGAATATTTATTTCTTCTTTGTTGTTATCTCATAACTTTTATTTGTTGAAGTAGTTTTAAAATGAGGTTTTTGTTTTAGTAGTTATTATTAATGTTATTCCTCAAATTTTTATTAAAAAATAAATAAATAAAGTTGCAATTCATTTTGTGACTTTTTTTTAATAATTATTTTAATAACTTTTTATCCCACCATTTTATTTGTTTGTTTAATATTTGTTATATTTGGTTGGCTTTACCCTCTTAAAATATATTGTAATTAAAATCTTTTCTTTAAATCCCTGTATCATAGAATTTTCTGAGGATCTGAGACACATGGGCCATTTTTTAATCTTTCTTATTCCATTTCATCTCATGGAACAATTAAATTGTATAAAAGTTTAGCAAAACATTTAACCCTTTAGTGTGCAGCTTTGCATATATGCAAACAACAGTGTTTTGAATTTAATAGATTTTTTGTTATTCGTATATACCTAATTCACAGCAGAAAACTAAAATAGCAATATTTGCTTTAATTAATAACAGACATTCCGTATTTAAATGAAGCGAAATTAACCATTGAAACTTTCTTGTGTAAAGTTAGATTCTCTGAACTACGTAATTTCTAGAATGTATTCTATCATGGGAATTAAAGGGTTAAAGTTTAAGTTTTATAAAATAAATAATTATATAAAATAAGGTATTTGGAGACATACTTATTAAAATATTTACTAATTTGCAATATTTTAGCGTAAAACAGCCAAACAACAGTAGTTTTTACTTGTATTGCTATAGAAACCCAATTGGCTTCGTTCCAATTTATGCCGGGTGTAGATATTTGCATAAGATGTGTTACTTCTAAAATGATATAGTGGCTTCTTAAACTTAACAACATATTTTATTCGCATTTACTTCGTCATGAGTATTCCAAGATATTATAAGGATCTCTCCTTCATAGCTTCTTTTTGAAGCGAACATTACACAAAATCGTTACATCGGTGGTTCAAACATACAAGCACTCAAGTGTTCTCTTCATTTCACTTCTCAAGTGGGGGGATATCGAATTAGCAGCACCACCTGCCTTTTATTTCACATTTTCGACACTCCCCACCTGATAATTACCAAAATGATCATACTGTATTTTTAATCTTATTTTACCAATAATTATTAAAACCAATATACATGTCAAAATTATAAAATATGGAATTATTCAAAACAATAGATTTTAAAAGTTTTACCTTTAAGAAAATCTGAAATAAAGCACTAAATAAACAATCATAATATAATTACAAAACGTATGTTTCTTACCATTATGTAAAACATAAATATACCTGGCCGGGATTTTTGCAAGAAACTTTCATAAAATAACACAATAAATGCAAAATTAAATAATATCAGTATTTACAGTATAGTTAAATATATTACAGTTATAATACAGTAAAAGAATAAGTTATTAATATTATTTACATAAACGCAATACTAAAATTAAATATTGTTATATTTACAGAAAATTTATTTACAAAATTATTTCATTAATCAGCAATTTCAAAAGGATATATAAGTTGAATAGGTCGTCTTAAATTCCCCTTTTTGGTCTTGACAACACAAGACCTGACTAGTCCATCACGACCTCTACTGACCTCGATAATTCGTCCAGGAACTTTGATTTACTTACACCTTCAATTAAAACAATGTCATTGACTTTCAAGTCTTTTTGAGCAATAGGAGTTCCGAAAGAATGCAAGCTTTTAGTTGCTAGTAAATACTCAGTCTTCCATTTCTCCCAAATCTGGCTCAAAAGTTTTGTTTGATACGTTTTTCTTTTAATCAGGCTAGTCCTAGTTATAGAGGCATTAAACAGTTCGTTAAAGTTAAACGGGTATCCTACCTTGTGTCCAGCAAGCAGGAAATGGGCCGGTGTTAGCGGCTCAGGCTCAGAGGAATCATCATAAACGTATGTTAGTGGTCTGTGGTTGAGAACATTTACATAACACAGTCATAAGCTCTTCAAAAGTAAGCAAAGCTTTTCCTAAGATTTTTCTTAGGGGGTCTTTAACACTTTTCATCAGCCTCTCATAGAAACCTCCCCACCATGGGGCAAGTTCAACGATGAATTTCCATGTTATTCCTTCTGAAGAGATAAAATTTTGAAAATCTTGGTGCTTAAGTATGTCAAAGAAATATTGAATTTCTTTATTTGCACATTTGAAGGTTTTGGCATTGTCAGAATAGAATATACGACAGTTTCCTCTTTGGCTAAGAAAACATCTAAGTGCCAATATGAACTTTTTAGTTGATAAGTCTGAAACTAGTTCAAGGTGGACAGCACGAGTCACAGCACACGTGAATAGAGCTATGTAAGCTTTTTCGGTGTTATCTCCATTTTTTATATAAACAGGACCGGTGAAGTCTACTCCAGAGACGGAAAATACCGGGGTTTCTGAGATTCGATCTCTGGGAAGTTGTGCCGTCATTTGTTTTGCTGGCTTCACTGCATATTTTCGACATATGAGGTATTTATTGATGGCTTTTTTGACTGCTTGCCTCCCCTTGGGAATCCAGTAATTCTCACGCAATTTACATAGTGTAGCTGCAACACCACTATGAAGCATATTGTTGTGCTCTCGTAATATTAGCAGTTCTGTAAATCGAGAGTCCTTTGGCAGGAGGATTGCATGCTTTTCTGCATAAGTATATTTACTCTCGTCTAGTCTTCCCTTTATTCTTAATAAATCGTTTTCATCAAGAAACGGTGCTAATGATAGTAAGCTAGATTGTTTTGGAAGCTCACTCGTCGATTTAAGCAAATCAATTTCTGGTTTATAAAATTGTTTCTGGACTGACTTAATGAAGAATATTTCCGCTTCTTGAATTTCATCGGCAGATAAGGGACCATCGTTTCCAGGTAATTTTCTAACTTTCCTTATAAAGCGTTTAATCCATGCAATTGTTCTAAGTAATTTTAGCATACTACTAAAGTTTTCTAAAAGTTTTACTAGCTCATTGTTTTCAATAGTGCATTCATTAACCAGAATATTTTTTTGACGTTCTTAACACGTTGTCATTACCTGAAAATTTTTTCGATTGCACAGGCCAGTCTGTGGAACTAGTTAACAAAGGCAGTCCTAGCCACCATAATGAATTTTCCTTTAAAGACCTTAATTGCAATCCTCTCGTCAACAAGTCTGCTGGGTTTTCTTTACCTGAGCAATGGTTCCAATTTTTAGGATCCGATATGTTTTCGATTTCTGTCACTCGGTTACAAACGAATGGTTTCCACTCTTTTGCTGAACTCTTGATCCAGCTCAAAACGATTCGCGAATCGGTCCAAAAAAGTGTGTTTGTGCAATAGTCATTGAATATTTTATTCAAATATTTATAGATTCCCACTGCTATAACTGCTCCCATCAACTCCAAATGAGGCAGTGTTAGATTCTTAAGAGGAGCAACACATGATTTTGACATTATAAGAGACGTTTTCACTTTTCCGCTTTTGTTTATGTATCTGAAGTATGCGACAGCTCCATATGCTTTGTCACTAGCATCACAAAAAATATGTATAGTTACTTCTGTTGGATAGGCTCCTTCCAGAAAATATTTTCTATCGACTGATATGTTTTTCAAATCTTGACTGTCCACTGACCAGTTTCTAAATTCAATATCTAGGTCTTTGGGAAGTTCTTCGTCCCATCCTAGCCCTTTTTGTCATATTTTCTGCATTAACAGCTTAATTCTGATTATAAAGGGGGCTATATATCCAGTGGGATCATAGATTTTTGCTGCAGCACGCAGGACTGATTTTTTAGTGGCCAAACTAGTGTTACTTGTAACTTCTGAAATTCCAATGAATCAATTTTTATAATGTCTTTATTAGTGTCCCATTCCAGTCCCAATAACATAGACCGCTTAGATGGGTTATCTAACATACCGTTTTGTTGCCACAATTCTTTTAACTCAGTTGAATTTGAATTAAATTTACGCAAGTTCATGCTAGCGTCTTTAAGTATAGTGTTAGCACTGGATGAAAGGTTAAAAGCATTTTCAGCTGTATCTGCCCCAGAATAAAGATCATCAACGTACATGGAGTTATTTAACATTTCTAAAACCTCAGGATAAAATTCTTTATATTTTTTAATGTGTGCCTTAATTGTGGCCGCTAAGACAAAAGCGCTACACCTAATTCCAAAAGGTAAATGTGTCATATTCATTACCCCAAAGGAGTTCGAGTCACCATTATTAAACCAAAGAAATTTTAAGTATTTTCTATCTTCTTTTGCTATTTCTATCATTAAGTATGCTTTCTCAATATCGGAAGAAAAAGCAATTTCATATGTTCGAAATTTAAGTATCATGTCTAATAAATTAGGATTTAAATTTGGACCTGATACCAAAACATCATTTAAAGATTTCGAATGGCTTTCCTTTGATGACGCATCAAAAACTATCCTCACGCGTGTAGTTTCTTTATCTGGCCTTAAAACAGCCTTATGAGGCATATAGTATCCAGACAATAACACATCACTTTTAGATTCTTCTACAATTCCCTCACGAAACTGCTCATCGATAACTTTCTTATACTCAGCGCATACTACTTTATTTTTATTCAATTTTTCTTTCAAATTATCGAACCGCTTTTTAGAAATGCAAAAATTATTATTAATTTCATGTGAACCTGAATCCCAAATAAGATTAGTTGTGTACCTATTATTTTTGTATTGCAATTTTCTCTCAAACTCTTCTATTAATAATTTATCCTTTTGAGATAATTCATCACTCTCGTCCGAAATTCCGATAGAATCAATTTCCCAAAATATTCTTAAATCATTTAATTCAACTGCATTTTTCATTACTGCAATATTTTGAGAACAACTATTTCCTTTTCTCAATTCCTGTCCCGTAATTACCCATCCAAAAACCGTTTTTATAGCACCTGAGTCATTATTAATGGATATTCGTTCGTTTAAAATAAATTCCCAAAACAAGTCTGATCCAATTAGTATTTCAACATTCATCAAATCTTTTTCTGCACAAGCATCAGCCATTTCCATTTTATTATCCCTCATAAATTCCCTAATTTGTGCAAACGGTTTGTACATATCGGCGCCAGATATCCGAGGAACAACAAGCGCTCAGACTTTCGCTTTGAAAGATTGATCTAAGCTTTTAATTTCTATCTCTACTATTGGATATACTTTCTCTACCGCACTTTGCATTCCGAAAGAATACACTGATAAAATCTCCTGACCTACTGACTTTAAATTCAAAGCATCCACTAAAGCTTCACTGACAAATGACTGCTGACTCCCATTATCTAAAAGTATTCTAGTTAATTTTGAATTGAAATCAGAACTCGCGACTACTTTACATGTCTGTAAATATACATTTTTAGAATGTGTCACATTATTATTACAATACGAAACAGAACTAACAATTTCGGAACTAGAATTGTTTGCATTTACTGTCACCTCGAATCCATAATTAGGATTTTCAGAATTTTGCCACGTATTGCTTATTTTATCCTCCCGAGCGACATTTAACCCTCTGCTGTCTTTTGTGCAAATAGAGCCATGGTGATATTGATTTTTACATTTAAAGCAAGACAATTTACTTCTATACTTTTTGCTGTTGTGAAAAAATTTAAAGCATTTAAAACAGTGATTAGAATTTTTCAATATCCTAAACTTATCTTGCGGGGGCAAGCTACATTTGAAAGAATCATGGGGAGAAGAACAAAATATGCATGATAGAATTTGTGCATTAAGAGCGCTAGCAGAACTTGAACCCTTAAAATAATTTTTACTACCTTGCTTATCGGGGGGACCTATATACTTTCGTTTAGTATCTTTGAAATAATTTAGCATAAGAGAAGATTCCCGACACTCAATTTCGATTTTTAAATATCTCAACAGTTCTAAAACATTAAACTCATTTTCATCTGATTTTTCTAAACGTTTTCTATTAAAATTTAGAGCGAGATCATCTGGGATTAATCTAATCAGAATGGGATGCAAAAGATGACCGTACATTTCAGTCGTTACAGTTAACGACTCTAAACTTCGAATTTGAATTTCAACAATGTTATATAATTTTCTTAACTCAAATATATTAGTTGAGTCCTTGACGGGATTAAGGTTTAATAATTTTGACATATGCCCGTTAACAACTAATTCCTGTCTACCAAATCTTTGTTTTAGTAATTTTATTGCTTTTTCATAATTTTCCTCCGACAAAGCAAATCCGTTTACAACATTGAACGCGACCCCTCCTAAAAGAGTTTTTAAATATGAAAATTTATCTATTTTTGACAAATTTTCATTTTTATCAATAGAGCTTTGAAACTGATTCCAAAATTCCATCCACAAACATGGATCACCATAATATTTTGAAATCGCGATTTTAGGCAATTTCACTGTTACATTATTAAAGTTTAAACTATTATTTCCTGCATTTTCAGGTGATTCGCTAGGTTTATTTGATATAACCCTTTGCGGTGTACTATCAGGACTGGGAAGCTTAATTTGTTTCGATTCTTTAATAATTTTTATCCTCGCATTAATTCTGCTAATCCAAGTCATTATTTTTTTATTATATTCAATAGCATTCTGGACTTTACTCTTGAACGCTTTATCTTCATTAATTAAATTTTTAATTTCATTATCAAAGGTTTTTAATTATTTACTCATTTGATCTAAATAACCAACATATTCTTCTAGCGAGCTCTTTGCACATTTTTCCAAATCATCACTTTCCAATTTATTTATATACTTAGTTACCGCTGTTCTCAAAACAGCCCTTTCTTTCTTGAGTTTCAGTAAATCATTCATGTTTATTTACTTATACTGTACATCAATCGGAATAAATAGTTAAGTTTCTAATCATTAAATTATACAGCTTTTTTTTTTTTTCTTATATCACATTATTGAATTCGAATGATCACTTTCGTTTTCAAAATAAAATGCATCAGAACAAGAATTTATCTTCAAAACAAAAAAGCATATTTTTTTTTTTCTATTACTTAACAAAGTTACTTTTTTTTTTGTTATTTATTGCGAATAAAATGTTTTCAATCAAAATAATTAAATGACCTTACTTCCTTTCCTTTGGCCGGTTGCACCATATAGAAACCCAATTGGCTTCGTTCCAATTTATGCCGGGTGTAGATATTTACATACGATGTGTTACTTCTAAAATGATATAGTGGCTTCTTAAACTTAACAACATATTTTATTCGCATTTACTTCGTCATGAGTATTCCAAGATATTATAAGGATCTCTCCTTTTTAGCTTCTTTTTGAAGCGAACATTACACAAAATCGTTACATGGGTGGTTCAAACATACAAGCACTCAAGTGTTCTCTTCATTTCACTTCTCAAGTGGGGGGATATCGAATTAGCAGCACCACCTGCCTTTTATTTCACATTTTCGACAATTGCAGATGTGCAACAGAAGGAAAGATTGATGTATTATATGAAAAATGTATCTCTGATTTTTTTCATTGTTTTACCTGTGTAATAAACCTTTCGGAGAATCATATATAATTTTTTTGAAACAAAATAAAAAATCGCACATTTAAGGGTTAAGTACTGTAAGATAATTTGCTTTCGTAAAAATAGAAAGAAAAGTCTCTTGAATTAAAAGAAATATATATCATCTAAAAAAACTTTTAGGGCACATTAATATATGTTATGTTTATAGAGTTGGCTTAATAGTGCTGCCAACCTATCCAGTTTATGGCTTAAGAATTTCCTCTTTTTGGAGGTTTTTGAGTGGTTAATTTTTATCCATTTCCCATCCATGTTCTATGAAAAATATTATAGCTCCACATTACTACATCTCATTATATTCTTAGTTTTTTCTCTTTGACTCCTGAAACAAATTCTAACATAAGCACTTTTTTTAAAGTAATTTTATGTATGTGTCAGTTACAGTATTTATTTTCTTTGTTAACTGTATTAAGAAAATTGTGATATGCGTATGAACTAATATTTAGAGGCAACTATAAAAATGTGTTTGTAAGTTATTGTCTTTGTGAATTTTTAATACCCTCAATTGTATTGCACTTTTTTCTTATTTGCCAGCATGCATGATGTAATGAGAGACTGCTATATATAAAATAATTTTACAAAACACATTCAATAAACTACTATTTACTTGAAATAAATGATTAACAATGATTTCATAACATAAGCTTGCTTTAGTTTAAAGAGGAATTCCATTACTTTTAATGTAAGGCCCTTTATGATTTTTTTAAAAATGTTTTATAAACCAGGATTGCAGAATGATGTTAAATAGGAAATTTTTAGATTAATGAAGTTTAAAGGATTTATAGTGTAAGTTTTAATGATTGATTATGGAGATATTCAGCAATTTTAGCTCAATCATTTCTTTCTATTAAAATAGTAAGTTTTTCACTTACATGTTTCATTTTTAATATTTATTATGTCTGGCTTGATTATGTCTAAATCTGTTGGTTACGATTAATAGAGCAATGAGAGAAATAGGCATTCAAGCATTGCTTCCTATTTCTCAGGGTTCGCGATTTTTTTTTTTTTTTTTATAAAAATCAAAATAATTGATTTTTTTTATTTAAATCAGATTTTTTTTTAATCTCGCATAGTATTATTGATTTATATGACTTTTCTTTTAATTTATAAAATGAAAATTATATACACACACATGCATGTTATAAATATTACCAATATATATTAATAATATTAGACAATTTACATAAATGATTAAAACGTAACATTTTAGGCTATGAGAAAATCTTTATTGCACAAAATGCATGGAAAACTACAAATCAGATGTCAAAAATTAATTTAACCTAAGATGTTAACTTTTGTTTTTTGTTTTGTTAAAGTGCTGGTACAGAAAAACAAGTTTACTAGCTTTATCAGATGATTCTTAATTTTCAAATGTGCCAAACCAAAGGCAGAAAACATTTGTTCTACTAAAGCAGAAGAAGCTATTGTAGTAAAAAGCTAGTTGATTGTGAATTCTATAAGTTTTTTAGTATCAGCCTTTTCGGCAACTGTTACAGGTACCTTCCACCATTCTAAAGGACAGAGCCCACTATATTAGATTAAAATGAAAATTCATTGAATTCTTCAGGTTTTGCTCAAACTTTAATATAATAAGCATAGTAGAGCAAGAGCACACAGTCATACAATTTTATTTTACCTAAACTTGCAGGAGTTTTTCTAAATATTAACATGTAAATATCCCTGCTTAGATTTCCTTACTGATGCAAGATTATTTTATAATTAGATTCAAATGAAATTTGAAAACATTTTTTTTTCCAAACTTTACATTGTACTTTACTTTTTGACAAAGATTAAGCTTTTTTTCTAAAAGCTGTTTGGTTTTGTTTTATATAAAACTAAATTATATTTAAAGTATGTTACTAAGTTTCTTTACCTCTTGAATTTATTTTAAAATAATTTAAAAGAAAAATTGATTTAAATCAATAATTTAAAAAAAATCAAGCTGATTTAAATTAATGAACCCTGCTATTTCTCTTTCAAAAATTAACCATATTTTACTTATGATGTCGAAATATTTCCCCCTGAAGACAAGTTTCGCATCATAAGATTCATTTTTATCCATGTATCATTCTCCTTTTTGCATTCCTTTTGTAATTTTTTCTTACTGAATGTATATATTTTCCAATATGATATACTGCATTTTGGACAATGACTTTAACGGTAATATCAATAATTTCATTTTTTTTCTGGTCTTTTTTGTTAAAATGTTTTAGTTATAAACAGTTTGACTATATATGTCAAATATTTCTAATTTCCAATATTTTTCTTGCATTCAACTTCTTGTTCAAATTAATCTTTTTCCAAATTTAAAATTTATAATGTTTGAATCTTAATACTTCATTTATAAATATTTGGATCTAGTCTTAAATCTACATTTATAATTACTTCATTTAATAATTGTTATTCCAAATTAAAAATTTACAATGCTTGTATCTTGTCTTAAAACTAAATTTATAATTTATATTTAAAATAGATGGTAATGTGTAATATTCTATAATGGTTATACATACATATATTATGCTGCTTGTTAATGCATTTTAAATATAGTGGACTGTTGTTAATTTGTCTTGACTTAAGACATACCTCCAGTTAGTGTTTTCCCCATCATTTTTTATTTGAATTTAATGTTAAGAGCTTCCCTTAATGCATTCCTACTCATCAGATAATCTGCACAAATTTTTCATGATTAACTGGGGAGAATCTAAAGACCATTGCATTGTACTAAAGAATTGTTTTTGTACATAACTTTTACAAAAGCAATTTTTGGCAAGCAAGAATGATATCTTTTATTGAAATATCAAGAAATTGTTAGTGACGCTGATGAAGGGAAATATAATGTTCCACCATCAACAGTGTGAGAAGTTCAAACAATGCAGCCAACTGTTCGACAATTTAACTAATGAAAATCTAATGTAACAGATGAGATGTTTGGATTGTGTCACAAATTTAGAAATAGATTTAATAAAAGTATCACTTGTTCTACTATCGCAAAGAAAAGTGATTTAATACTTTAAATTATGTAACTAAAGTTTTTTCGTAGTAGCAGTTTATTCTTCTGTATTAACAATAATGACATTAATTTGCATTTTTACAATAAATACTAAATTAAGAAAATGTTGTTTCTTTTCTTTAAAATTTTTAATTCAATTAATTCAAATCAAGGGATTATTTTTATACCATTCAAATGTTTATGTAGTTTAATGAAGACTTTAATTATTACAGACAAAAAATGGCCTCCCTTGGAAGTCTGTTGTAATTGGAGTTCACTGTATAAATTTTTCTTTCGGAATTGAAATTTCCTTGAGTTGCAAAGTTAGAAATTTTAAACAATTGAGCGTTATCTATCCATTTGAACACTGTCAAATATTTATTCTGATGTAACACTTTCTTTTTACAGACAATTGGTGAACTTCTTCCATTTATTGCAAGTAACTTGACTCCTCTAGCTGATACGTCTTCTGGTGGTATGAAAGTAAGTTTTTCATTTTCAGTATGTAACATAAATGAAGTTTATAAATTTGTACTTCTAACAATAATGATAAGCTAGATGTTTCAAAATAGAGCTTATGAGAATCATCTGTTAAAAGGCAGGTCACACCAAAGATATTCCATATAATTAAATATATGTAGATAAAATACAACTATTAGATATGGCTTTTTTAACAAGAGACTGTGTGTGTATGTGTATGTATGCACACATATATATATATATATATTTATACAATTAATGTGTGTGTGTGTAGTATGTATATTAAAATACAAAATTAATTCTTTTATATAGTTTTCCCTTCCTAAAATTGACATTTAAAAATTGCTCTTTTGTCATGTTGCATGTTTTACTGTTTAAAATATTGATATTTTTTTCTATGAAACATTCCAAAATACTTCAAAATAAATAGAAAAACACAGAGAATATTGTAATAAATTATTATTAATATAATATTCTATATTGTGTTTATGACAAATGTTTTCTTTATTTGATGAACTCAATCTGTTTATCTTTTGAATTATTCTAACCAGTGATGTGAATTATGTGAATTTTATGTCTATTTGACTTGATTGACTTTATCTTCGCAAGACTACTCTCCTCCCCAAAGACACTTTTCTGATGCCATTGTTTGCTTATATCCCATCTCTTTCTGTGAGGGTTTTTTATGAAATGCTATTTAGAAGTTTGAATAATGTTAATTAAAACCTTGAGTGTCTCAATAACCGTTTTTATTCATGGTAGATGTCTGCATTACCCAGGCCTAGTCTTTACTTTTTTCTGAAAGCTGGGGTCGGGCAAAGTCATTACTCTTTCCAGACCGGGCTCGGCTAGGCTCGGGCTTTATTTTTTTTCTGAAGGATCAGGCCGTGCCTAACTTATTTTTTCCGTACCAAGCTAGGTCTGGTTTCATTCTTCCTAACCCTGCACAGTCCGAAATTTTCAGTCCAGGTCTTGACACCGCATGTATGAAAATCATTGTCTCGCTGCGGCCTGGTTCATGCAAAAATCAGTAAAATTTGGCCCGCCCCAAAAATTTTTTTCAAAAAATGCATGTATTTTTAAATTGCCATTATTCTACAATTAAACATTAAAATTTATTCTTTTTAAAAAATAATAAATTTCTAGTCGATAAAATTATAGTATAGTAAAACCTGTGAAAACAAAACCTGCATATGATGGAATTCTTCTTAAATGGAAAAATGTGTTGATCCATGCAAAATGAATACAATAATATGTGAGAAAAGAATATAATACATTTACACCTGCTAAGAAGGGAACTTATCTATAACACATTTTTTCTCTTTGCTGTGCAATTCCATCTTAGAAGATTTTACTGTATAGTATTTTTCAAATTTTTAAATCTCCAATACATGAAACACGGATTAATGATATTAATGATAACTGAAACTTTTACAAACAAATAGAGATTCATGAAAAAAAAAAAAAGGTAAGTAAGTATTTTTGTTCAGAATTCCTCGTACAAGACAATTTTTAAACATATCATCATAAAATCCATGTTTTGTAGAAATTCAGTCATGACGGGCTGAGATTTTAACTTTTTTTTCAGGCCGAACTTTTAACTTTTATACCGGGTCGGAACTTTTTTTCCTATGGCTCGGTCCAAGCACAAGCCTGGAATTTTCGACCCATGCAGACCGCTAATTCAGAGTATCTCAGTAACAAGGTAGATTACAAATTTTAAGGGGACTCAATATCCAAAACTGATGAAAGTATCAATTTTCCAATTTTTTTGCTTAAAATGTATTCAACGACATCTCTAGTATATTCTAGAAAAGTTATGTAAAGATTTGATAATTATAAATATGTGACAAATGTTTTTTATTTTATCCATTCCTGTTAAATTATCTGAATTGCAATCGTTAAGTTCTTTTCTCTCTCTCTTTTTTTTCTTTGTGTGTGTTTGTATGATCAAAATACCAAAGCATTACCGTAAGCTTTACAATTGACTCTCTCTCTTTTTTTTTTTTTTTTTTTTTTTTGGAGGGAGTGGGCACACCTCTTTTTTTTGGGGGGGGGGGACGCAATATTTAAGGTGCTTTTCATAAAATTGAGTTTTGAGTAACATAAGTTGTTTATTTTTTAAAAATATATATATTTAGTAATTGGTGATTTTTATTGTATTCTTTACATATCCCATGACATTTTATTAGAAAACCCTTTAATATATCAAAATGAATCATAAAACACTGAAAAAAAAAAAAAAAGAAATTAAATTAAAGGATAACAAGTTTCCTTAAGAGGCGATAAAACACATTGAAACCATATTTTAAACTGGTTTATAATCCATTTATTCAGTCAAAATTACAAAATGTTTTACTTCAATCCAAACCTAGACTTTTTTACATAATTTTAACAACAATGAAGATATTTTGACAATATTATTAACAACCATACCTTGCTATTTGCAAAATCATAAAAATTGTTAATGTGCACAGTAATTTTATCAGTAACACTGTCAGTAATGTCAATTGCATTTCCAAATATGAATTTATTAACTGTTTATTTGCAGATGGCAATTACCTCCACCACTTTTCATGATATAAGTATATTTCCTATAAAGCAAGGTAAGTCTGTTGTAAAATTTCATTGAAAAAATTTTCAACGTTATCAAAGTTATGATCATAATTCTGGGTTTGGATTGAGATAAAAAACCCTGGGTTTTTTTTTGTTTTGTTTTTTCCAATGAATAATTGAATTGGGACTCTAGTTTCTTATGCAAAAATTGTTTATTGTAGCATGCTCTACTATCTCTTAAAATTTATATCCTGGTACTGTGACACACTGTATACTTAACAATTTATCTTTCTGAAAAAATTTACTGTGAATTAAAGTTTCTTATTTCTTAAAAAAAAGCTTTCTATTTTATTTATATTATTTGTTACAAATTGGGTTACTCTCTTTAGTTATTGTTACTAATTCAGTGCATTCATTTTATACAAATTATTTTTTTAGGTATTATCCTTGCTGAAATTTTTACTGATTGATTGTGAAAACCATTTAGTGCAGTACATTCCATACTTGGATCCTTTTCCAAGTAATGATTATTTTGCAAGTCTTGCCATGCAACAAAAGCATGTGAAATATAAATATGGGCAACTTACTCTTGAACAGGTATTTTTGTCCTTTAAAAATGATTTTCTGTTAAAATAAAGGCTTATTAAACTCATTACTGTAATTACTTTTTTCACATTCTTCTACTAAAAATATTAAGTAACTAAAAAGTTAAGTAATTATTTAAGCATTTACAATTAGTTATCTTTGAGCAGATTATTCATTTATTGTGCACTTATTTACCTTAATACGTGCTAGGCACTCTTGCAACTATGAACATGAAAAAAGCCAAATGATGGGGTTCTTTTTTTTTTCTCTTCTCTTTATATATGTATATATTTTTGCATGATGATATTTTTTTTTTTCTTTTGTGTATGTATGTATTAACAGTTACAAAAAATTCCATATTAATTACTATAAAACAAAATTGCATACAAAATTTTAGATTTTTACAGTGTCTAAGTTTTACTTATGTGTGTGTTTATTTCTAATTTATGAAATATTCGTTTATCAAAAAACCTTGTTTTTATAATTTATCTTAGCAATTAAATTACATAATTTGAAAGCTTCTTTTTCAGTAATTACTTTATATAACTACAGTGTAATTTATACTGAAATACTACATGTATCCGATTAAAACTCAAAATATTGCTAAATATTTTTTTTTTTTTTTTTTTTATGAGAGAGAAAGATATTATTTAATTTGCTAAAAAATATAACATACCTTATTGGTCTCATGTTTGATCAAAATAAAATATTTTTTATTAATTGTTGTAACATATTTTCTATTTTAATTTATTATAATTATTATTCAATTAATATATAATTATCGTTGAATTGCTTAATACAATTATTCTATGATCTAAAACAGAAATTGCAAAAGTTCTTATGTTTTGCTTTTTTATCCATATGCTTAATTTGTAAATTTTTGTTTAGCCATGAAATATTTCTAAGCCATCAGTTTTATGTTTTAAAACATTAAATCACTCATTTTCTCAATAGTAAATATGTTATTTATTTATTATTTTGTAGGAAATACAGTTTTTCTTAAAATCCTGTAAAATGATGGGTAAAGCAACCAAAGATGGATTGAATCATCTGTGTGATCAGCTAAATTCACGAAAAACTGATTTTTATGAAATTGTAAATGCTCTGAAAGGTATTACTTTTGATATAATAATAAACTATACATTTACATCAATATGCATGTGATTATTTTTCATGGTGTTCTTAACTGTTATTGTTGGCAAATGACTATGAAATATATGTGTAGGATTAAAAGGTATGCTGTTGGATGCCATTAAATATCTGCTAAAGAAATAAAATATGAAAGGCTAAATTTTGGCACTATACATTTCCATTATAACTGACAGCACTCTATATAGATACCAATCAAATTTACCAGTCTCTGCAAATGAATCCTGTCAGAAAACTATTTTGGTATGATTTTGGAAATCACATTAATCATAAAATGGGGCCATTCAATAGCACATGTATTCAGTATAATGTTAGCATAAAAAAAACAACTTTGATCACGTCTGGAAATTTTGAATTACTTAAAATTTTGAAAATTGAGTTGGATTTATTTTTAAACTGTCTCTCTAAAACATAAAAAAAACAATTCTTATCTACAGATTTTATTGATGCACTATAGTGTTAACATTCTTTTAAAATAAAATTGAAAATGTATTTATTAATCTGAGTCATTCTAACATCTAAATAAAATCTGCCGATAAGATAGTTGTTTTTATTTTATTTTTTTGTGCAATACTTTTATATTTTAAAGCTTGATCTTAATAAATTTGTTGATCATGATGAACTGTACCTCCTGTTCTCTTAATTCAAATTATCTTTATTTATTTAAGATAACAATTTTTTGCATATTTTTTTTCTTTTATGATGTAATTTTTATAACTAAATATATCTGTGTCTAACAATTATTCATTTTGACCTTGTTTATACTGATCATTTTTATCTGATAACTTTTTCGAACTGGTCTTGTAGTTGTATAAAAATTAAAAGTTGTAGAACTTTAAAAATATACTTATTATGGAGTTTGTCAAACTAAAATCCATCTTCTGATATAAGCATTTATCAATTTATTTATGTATTTTTATATTGCCAAGAAAATCAGGAAAGTTCATTAAATTGTATTTCTTCAAAAAAAAAACTTAACTGAATTTTAGAAATCATTTCATCAAAAATTTAAAGAATTGTTGAATGTGGTCTAACTTTGACTTTCTTTTATGTTTTGTAATCTCAAAGCAGAAGATGTCTTGCATATCTGTTGTATATTTATAATTATATGGCAGTCCTTCGATAGGAACTATGAAATTATTACATTTAAGACAGGATTCTATTATAAACAGTTTCTGTTTCACAGGTTTTACTAAATTAAGTACAGAATATCATGTAAAAGCAGAAAAGCTACAGACAAGAATATTATCAGATAGATTTTAAGATATTCCTTCCAAAACTAAGCTAATACATGCTAAAAGGGATAAAAAGGCATGTAAAGTACCTTTATTCTGATCTACATGTTTCCTCGTTTCAACGGCGACATTATCAAGATCTCTAATGATATATTTCCGCAAAATTTTTTAAATAGAAACTGGTAAACAAAATCGTGAGATCACATGTATAATGAAATCAAGTTTAATAATAAAAATGGACATTTGTGAAGTGAATTATTTTATGCTACTGTTTCTTGTTCTGCACAGCATCTCTTTCCAAATTTTAGGTAACTCCATGGAGGCTGAATCTGCATAAAAAGATCTCTATTGGTTCTCGGATAATTGATGGGAAATAAAATCTTGATTGATAAATTATTCTACTATTTTTAAAATCAATTTGCAATGGTTCTTTGTTATATAATTAGGCTAAAGCTGTAGTTTTCTTGTTGTATTTTAATCTGCTATATGTTCTTTGACAGCTTTAAGCTTTCTGTTTGTCATTCCTATATAAAACTACACTGTTCCATCATCTTTGGTGAAAGGTATTTCATACATTCCTGATAATTGATTTGGTTCTATCGGATCTGTTTTCTTAAAGACTATGTTTTTTTAGTTTTATGGAATTTTATCGTATTCCTTTCAATGGAATCATACAAATTTTCCATTATAGATAGGCTCTGCAGGTTTTATACTATTACGGTCCACTTAATGCAGATTAACAAATAGTATGGTACTGAAAGAAATTTAAAAGAACTCATGCATCATTAAAAATCGGGACTTATGGCGACCCGTGCAGTAATTCTATAGGACAGATCGTAGAATCCCTGTAAATTGGGACACCTAACAACACTAGTGATCACTTATAGATTTCCTTAGGTTTCTAAAATGGTATGTCTTTTGTTGTTGCTGTTTTACTTTGTAGGCTCTAAATTTTGTAAAAATTGGCCAATCATCATGAAATTAGGATATGTTGTTTATGCACTACTTTATATTTTTAAAGTAATCATCATATTGGGCATAGTTTTTTGTTTTACTAGAACATGTCAAAAAAATTTATATGCTGTCCTTTTCTGCTCATCAAAATGAACAACATTGCCAACAACATGATTTAAAGTGATTGTTGGCCACAATAAAAGTTATTATAAAAATCACTCTGTTTGAAACCACTCTCATTAAAGTACATCAGTTGGCATGCAATAGATTAATATCATTGCAAAAAGATTAAAAACAATCCCCTGATTTTTTTTTTTCTAAAAATTACTTTTTTGTGTCTCCTTCTGTTATACGCAGGTTTTGTTTTATATATGTGTTTATCTACAAACAAGCATTGATTTTAGTTTTTTGTTTTTAGAGAAAACGATCTTTACAGAAGATGTTGAAAAAAGCACTTTGCATGAATTAACATGCAAATTAGCTTCATTTTGTTCACAAGAAAACGATTTTGAGGTAAAATTATTCTAAATGTTATGTAACACAAAAAATTGTCTGTAATTGCAACTTTTATGCCTGAAATGGTTTTTGCTGAATTCAAAATGTGCTGATAAGCTTATAACATGTACCACATTTACTTGCATAATTTTTGCGGCAATGTATTTTATGCTTTTCGTACTTTTCACCAAAATTTTTCATAAAAAAACAACGATTCACATTGTCGCAAAAGTATTGTCGTTTTTCCGTGATCTGTTCATTATTAATTTAGTTGTGTACAGTGGGTAGAAGATGAAGCTGCATCGTGTCTGGCCTTAGCCCTAAACGGACACGTGCTGGCAGAGCGCCATTGCAATAACACAGGAGACACGCTGTGTCGTAACCTCTGCAGAAAAACTTGACATGTCGTTCAAAGTAATTAATATGGCTTCAAACCATCTTACCTCTGTCCATAGGAAATAAAACAACATTACCATGTTTGAGCTATAGGTTCTATTAATGTCGAGAGACATTGTGTAGGGTGAAGGAGGCACAAGGCTTGGTGTTGTACAAAACAATTATTTATTAGCAAATTCAGGAGCTCTTGGATTTGGGATGGGCTGCAGTCCGACTCGCATGTTGACTTTTACGATATAAGAAGTTATTAAAACTACGAACTTTTCTTTAAAAGCGTCTGACGAAGTGCGACATCGGCGAGAGCCGTAGACGGCATCTCCCGTGTCAGGGCGAACTGCACTACCAAAAAAAAGGATCACCTACTAGGTGAAGGTTTCTCACAAGACTGGCTATTCTGCTCCAAAAAAAAATCCCAAGAAAGGCAACACGCGCTGTTTGGCAAATCGACCGGCGATCCAACCAATAAGAACGTACAAAGCAGGATAGTCACGCCCACATAACGGAAAAAGCGAGCGAGCGAGCGATGCACGCCAACCTGGGTGATAATGAACGCACTCGGAACACATTCCGAACGGCAACTGATCGAAGAATAACCCTTTTCCCCCTGCTTTGATCTTACATGGCGAACTGCCGAAAATGGCAGAAATAAAACTGGAAATAAATAAACACTTACGATCGTAGTGATAGAATATGAAAATATGAGCAACTTGCTGTAGGAACAAAAGTGATATACCAAATTAATGGGAATCGCGAATGCTAAACAATGGGAATAATTAAATATAAATTACGAAAAATAGTTAAAATTACGTTAATGACATGGGGGTAAACCACGTGCAAATGGCCAATCGTAACTACGATAAAAAATGTTGCGTTCATAACGTGACATACTCCCCCGAAACAGGGATATGAAAAAAAAATTTTGACTGGGAAAGAAAAATTTTTGAACACTGAAATTTTGACAAGGAAAACCCCACTTAAAAAAAAAAAAAAAAAAAAAAAAAAAAAAAAAAAATAGAACAAACAAGATCCAAATTATGAACGAGTTCTACCTAAATCCCCCTTTAAAGAAACAAAAAACAAGAATGTGCAAGCCAGAACTAGGACTAAAAAGCTATTAAAATTTTGAATGTGCAAGTCGTTACCAGGGGTTACACGGGGTTGACAGAATGACTTGACAATAAGTCGTATCAAATCAAATCCAGTATACATGTTATTATTACAAAATGTCAATACACTATTTTTTCTAGAAACACCGAGCTTTGGTCACAACTTTACATCTGTTAACACACATATATAAAAATTTTTGCCATTATGAAACTGAGAAATCATTACAGATACTAATAAAACAGTTAAAATATTCTCATGGTGAAAATTTGTGACCATACATGTGGAACCTTATGTCCAGCAACCAGAAATAAACTTTAAACATTCCTTTAAATTATGCACTATGAATTCAAGTGCCTGGTCATTAACTTATGGCGAAACAAAATACATCTGGATTCTTGTAAACATAAATATAGTACTGATTATCACAAAGATAATTTACCAATAATAACTCTGACAAACAAATATTTAGTCACAAGAAAACATTTGATTTTTAAACTATTACATGTATATATATATAAGGGTTTATAATGGTAAAAAAAAAATTATGAGGGTCTGCCAAGATGGCAGATACCACAACCATTTATTGTGAAGAACAAGCGAAAACAAAATTGCCAAACTTAGATATAAAACACAAGAACTAGAATTTTAATAAGGCGTTTTTAGAATTCCCTTGAATAGCTTGAATAATGTATTTTTAATTTTAAAATTGTATAACTAAAATGTAGAATTGTATGCACAGATTTAAAAAAAAAAAAAAAAAACATGAGATTAAAGTGAAAAATGATTAGACACAGCCTTAAAAAAAAAAAACTAAGAATGATACTATGAATACTTGAATGAGACATTTAAACAATACAAATAGGCAGCAAAGCACATGAAAAAGAAATTGTCTAATGTAAATGATTCTAACCAATTCATATACTACTACAATACACCCCATCAAGAGTTCCCCCAATCCTGACAAGAATGTATGCATTGGTAGAATTGATCCTTATCCGTAAGAGAAAAAATTGAAAACCTTCAAAAGGTAAGTGTGTGAATTATAGAAACTATTGTATATGAATGCAACAAAAATAACTGTCATCCGCTATCCGACAAGAGGATCTCCCAAAACAAGTTTTGGAAAACAAAAGTTAATGCTGCAACACCCCAAACTGGGATGGAATAAAAAGGAAAAAGGTAAGTGGAAAACTTTAAGATTATTATGAAAGTACAAAAAAATGAAAGGAAATGTGAAACTATTGAACATTAAAAGTGTTGAATGGCAACGGAAGCACATAATGTGAGGGCTGCCCGTTTCAACCCATCACAGTGCATGGATTGCCATTCGTGGAATATACATGAAATGAACACACAAATAAATACAAAGAACAATGAATGGTAATGGAAAAAGAAAGGGTACAAATGTGAAGGTTGCCCCTTATCAACCTTTCACTATACCGGGCAGAATCACCATTCAGATCAATCCATGAAATAAATAATTGAATGTCAATGTGAATTTAAAAAAAAAAAAGGAACACACCGGATGTGATTGGCTTCATCCAATGTGTTCGGGCTGTCACAAAGACAAAGAATGAGATATTTACACCTATATACAAGACACATAAAATACACAATGGATGTTAGTGTGAATGGAAAAAGAGCTTATCAATAAAATTCTAAAATTAAAAGTGTAATCAAAGTGTATAGAGAAAATGAACATGAACTATAAATGCTGCATAATTGTATGCAAATTGAAAATGAACACCCTAAAATTTTTAAAAACAGGCTGTGTAATCACTTAAAAAAAAAAAAAAAAATGTTTAAAAAAAACAAAAGCCTAAACAGGAATTTAGACAAACTTTAGAGAATGTTTTAAAATTTCAAAACAAACACAAAACTGGAAAGGCTATGTGCTTCAATGCTATAGAAAGTATTACATCACACAAATTGAAAGTGTTATTTGAAAATGTTTTAGAAAAATTCAAGTTGTATGCTTAATGAAGTGAATATGTATCACACATTAGACTATTATATTCTAATAATTTTTAGATACACTTACCCTTAGGCTACTGTGCAAAAAACCTAAGTAATACCTAAAAATTGTAAATATTTTCTTTTCTGAACACATGTAACACACATTATCTTGACAAAGAAAAGAAAAAAAAAATGTATACTATTGACCAATAACCCTTATTCAAAATAAACATTTAAGTGCATATAAAAAAATATTACTTTAATAAAAAGAAAATGTTTGCCTCAAGATCTGTTCTTACAACAGAATTTACTTTATCATGAAGTGCAACCCATTATAAGTGTGGTGATAAAACATTGTACTGACCAACATTGTGTAAGAAAATGTTTAATGAAAAAAAATTTAAGTTTTGTCACAGATAACTAAACTTATACCTGCAAACATGTAAAATTTGCCTGATGGTTGTAAAAATGTATATGAATGTATAATGTATTAATCTGTCTGAAAAGTAAACTTAACAGACAGCAAATGTTAAAATTGATGAGCTTAATATAAGTGTGCAAATGAAATTGTAATATTAAAAAATGAATTAAAATAGCAAGACTTCAAAAAGAAAATGTGATTGAGTTTAATACACTATGAAATTTAACACCAAAATTTCAGATACTTGCCATAAATGACTGAAATTTACAACAGAAAACACATTGATAATATTAAAAAAAATGAAAGCATGAAATTACAGTGTAAGTGAGTTAACCAACAAACAACCATTTCTTGGCACCGGTAAACCAATAATGGATGTAAAACCTTTTTCGCCTAATTCCTCCTGGCCAGGGAGCAATCAGATGAAAAAGAAAGAAAAAAAACCCTCACATTTATTACTATATTATGATAACTGATTTACCAAAAATTAAAACAAACTGTTAATGCACATGGAACATAACTGCTCTATGTAAAATATTTAATTGTATAGGTTAACCTTGAATTGTAATATTTAATCACCTTTATATAAAAAAAGAAAAAAACATGAGCACTTTTATTAATACTGACATGAAATTAAAAAAAAAAAAAAAAACTTGTATACTCTTATTGAGCTAAATTATTGAAATTTTTAAAATAGTGCAAACCTGGAGAATTGAAAATAATGAATAATTAATCCCATACTATGACAAAGTAATTTTCAATTACTCATGCACCATAAATTAAAAATGATTTATACCTGAAAAATGATTTGCAGGAACACATGCATATCTCTATGAGAAAAATATAAAATACACAAACTAAACTTATCATATTAATACCTGTTTCCTGTAATTTTAAAGAAAAAAAACATGATTTCACTATTGACTTTAGTCAGTAATTAAGTACTAGCATTAATATTAATACAAAATAGTTACAACAAGACATTCCAAGTAAAAGCACCTTAAAACAATGAGAACTATAGACACACACACACACAAAAAAAAAAACATTGTTGAATCAAAATTGTAACTTGACCTATTTTGTACATCAACATATTTCAATTGAGACTGTTCCCTGACAAATTGTTTCATAACTTATATCTGAAAAAAAATTCTTATGGTGTAATATGATCTCAATCGATCGATGTGTAGAGCTGTATCATGTAAATAAATGATGCACTTGTATTAACAGTCTGATTAACAAAGTTCACTTAAGATAAAGTTTTGATGAGTTGCATCCAAATAATTTATGTAAACTCTTATTTTGTTTACAGCAGAAATACGACGTGCGACTGGTACTACGGCACCATTTGTCGCAAAAGTATTGTCGTTTTTCCGTGATCTGTTCATTATTAATTTAGTTGTGTATAGTGGATAGAAGATGAAGTTGCATCGTGTCTGGCCTTAGCCTTAAACGGGACACGTGCTGGCGGAGTGCCATTGCAATAACACAGGAGACACGCTGTGTCGTAACCTCTGCAGAAAAACTTGACATGTCGTTCAAAGTAATTAATATGGCTTCAAACCATCTTACCTCTGCCCATAGGAAATAAAACAACATTACCATGTTTGAGCTATAGGTTCTATTAATGTCGAGAGACATTGTGTAGGGTGAAGGAGGCACAAGGCTTGGTGTTGTACAAAACAATTATTTATTAGCAGATTCAGGAGCTCTTGGATTTGGGATGGGCTGCAGTCCGACTCTCACGTTGACTTTTACGATATAAGAAGTTATTAAAACTATGAACTTTTCTTTAAAAGCGTCTGACGAAGTGTGACATCGGCGAGAGCCGTAGACGGCATCTCCCGTGTCAGGGCGAACTGCACTACCAAAAAAAAGGATCACCTACTAGGTGAAGGTTTCTCACAAGACTGGCTATTCTGCTCCAAAAAAAATCCCAAGAAAGGCAACGCACACTGTTTGGCGAATTGACCGGTGATCCAACCAATCAGAACGCACAGAGCAGGTTAGCCACGCCCACATAACGGAAAAAGCGAGCGAGCAATGCACGCCAACCTGGGCGATAACGAATGCACTCGGAACACGTTCCGAATGGCAACTGATCGAAGAATAACCCTTTTCCTTCCGCGTTGATCTTACATGGCGAACTGCCGAAAATGGCAGAAATAAAACTGGAAATAAATAAACACTTACGATCGTAGCGATGGGATATGAATATATGAACAAATTACCGTAGGAACAAAAGTGATCTACCAAATTAATGGGAAAATTATTTTTTAAGAATTAAATTTCTTTGTTTACATTAATTTATACGGTGCGGATTCCGGGCATTTGTGGATTAGCAGTACTCTGTTGTAGAGGTCTGCCTGGGCCCGGCCTAGCAAAAATAAAAAATAAAATAAAAAATCTGCCCGGCCGATATAAAAATTATAAGTTCAGCCAGGCCGTACAAAAAAAATATTGGTCCCTTATAAAAGTTTAAAGTTTCGCCCGACCCGGTATAACAGCTAAAAGTTCGACCCAGCCAGAGTGAATTTCTATAAAATATTGATCTTTATGTCGATTTGATTAAAAATTTGTCTCGTACAAGGAGTTCTGACCCAAAATACTTATCTTAGCTTTTCTTTTTCATGTTTATAATCTTCATTTCTATAAAAGTGCCATAGGCTGCGATATTAATTTTTTTAATGAATCTGTATTTGTTGTATGTAAATGTTTCAGTTATCATTAATATTGTTAATATAAATTCCATGTATTGGAGACTTAAAAATCTGAAAAATATGTATACAGTAAAATCTTAAACCAATGAAACAAAGTTAAAACCAATGAAATGGTGAAAAAAGGGTGCAAACTATGCAAGTAAATGTGGTACATTTTTATTTCAGCATTACTTAGATGATTATTAAACTATTTATAAACTGTAAAATGAAAAAGGATTTATGCTGGAAATTTGCAAAAGAAAATTTTGTTTTATAATATATTCCTGTATTAGATTCGTTGAAGGAATTTAAACTCTTCCACCATGTTTGTATTTATTTTTAATAGGCTCAGGTATAAAACATGGTAACTGACATTTTTTTTCTTCTGAGTTTCATGTAAAATTATTTAACTGCACCTGGACAACCTTTTAAAAATGTCTTATTTTTTACTCAATATATGCCATAATAATCAAAGATAAATTTTAGATATGGATTTTAATAACAAAGAACTTTGTTCATAAGTTAAGGGTCTTTCCATGTCAATTCAACCAAATATTTTATGGTTTGCTTCCTAGACCTCATAGTTTGTGAGATATGGAGGGTCCAATTTTTGGATTTTTCTCAAATCGCACATTTCTGAGTCTGTATTTTTAGACTGCAGTTCCATTTTCAAAAAATTGTTTGTCCTGGATCTAAAATGTGAATCATCTTAAAAATATCACCGTAAGTACATCAAAAGATGCAGATTTTAATAAAAAAAATTTAAAAAATTAATTTTAAATATTTAGGGCCGAAAAATTAAATCAAATTTGAAAGTTGTGGTTATTTTTCCAAATTTTTGCGACTTTACGAAAAAGGCTCTGCACAAAAAGGCAAATGAAATTTCCAATTCCTTTTTGTTGTAAATAGAAGTTTACACTTTGGGCTTTCTATTTATGAAATAAAAATGATGTCTTTCTCATGACTTATGCAAAATTTTGCACTGTTTTGGGAAACTGCACCAATATCAAGGAAAAAAAAAAAATCTCTGCCTAATTTTAGCTGTGGTACCTAAATAACTACTGTGGTTCCTATGACTTGTTGAATATATTATTCAATGTTTCATTCTTCCTTTCTTTTGCAAAGTAAAATTTTTGCTTTTTTTTTTTCTTTCTTCTGAGTAAAAGGGAGAAAAAAGTCTATGACTGCAGTCTATCCTCCCTCCATTAAATTTTGTGCATAATCCTCATGTTTCCTTTATTTATTCATTCATATATTTCATATATTCATATATTTTCTTTTATTATAAGCAATTTTTTTTTTTTTTTTAATTTAAACAATCCCTTAATTTTGTGTTTACAATACAACTGTAAACAAAAAATCTTTTGTTGGTATAGAATAAGAAAATGCAATAATGACTTTTTACCCATCACATTTTCAATATGTTTTTTTCTATGTGCATGTGTGTTTGAATTAAAGTATTTTATTTATATTTAACATTTTTTTTTAACTTTCTATCTTATTATCTTGGATAATTTTAATAATTTTAAATATGTTTTTTATAGTTTAAATACATTATATTTAAAAAAGCCTAGTTCATTTCTACAGTATGAAACATATTTCTACACCTGCCTTGTATAAACAAATTCTGACAAAGGCAGGATAAAAATATTTAGTTAAGACAGGTGTTTTCGAATCTGTTAACCAAATTATTATTAGTCTGCTGTTTCTCATAATGGAAGGGGAATCTATTTTTCCTTGTGCTGCAAAAGAAAATAATAGATGAATTGGAAGTAACTAATTATTCTGCAAGACCATCATGAGAGAATCCAGAGAGAGACCATCATGACCTTCTGAGAGAAAAGAGAATCTTGTGTATGCCAGAAATAAGAAAAATTAAAGCCACAGCTACAGGTCCAGAAACAATTGAACTAATTGAAAAGTTTTATAATTGTAATGAATATTGAAGAATCATGACTGGAAAAAAATGTAGTTAGCATTGCTAAGAATGTACTATGCACAAAAGTGATTGATATTATGTGTATCTACATGAGTTGTATTCTCTTTTTAAACAGGAATTTCCAAAAAACTTGAGAATTGTAACTCTAGGTATTCAATCCAGTACTAGCAGCACTGTTCCTTTAAATGAATTTGTGACAAGCTAAGCAAAATATCTGGGAAATGTTATTATCTAATTTCCTAAAAGAAACTAAAGCAAACTTTGGCCCTCAAAAAGCTATCGTTTTGTAGGATTTCAGCAAAAATTTTACTTTTCTTATTCAAGATGAGGCTTAAAGTTATCATTGGACCAAAGAAGTTGCACTCTTGATCCAACTTGATACACTATCTCTCAGTATTAGATTATCAGCAAGCAATATACACGTTTTATCTTATGATATGCAACATGATGTCACTCTTGTGTGTTTAACACAGAAGGAAGTAATATCATTTGTAAAAGAGATATTTCCTGATGTAAAGAAAGTCCTTGACTTTTGTGATGGGTGCTCTGGCAATATAAAAACTGCAAATTTTCATAAACCTTTACCAAAATGAAGAGAATTTCCCTTAAGGTATTTAAATTATTTTCTGGGGGGGGGGGGGGGAAGGAGGGGAGATAGCCACTGATTTAGTGTTTTAGATACTAAATCACGAAGATCTTCTAATATACTGATGCTTTGTTGTGTTATGTTTGGAGTTGCAGTAAGATAGGAAAATTGACATATATATTAGAAGGTTCTCAATGTTGCTTATTCATAATAAATATAAATTTTAAATTGCACAAAGAAAGAATGTTGCAAAATAAGTCTAAGTGATACTGTAAAAGTACGTCATTTATTTCTATATTTATATTTAGCTCAGTTATATTTTTGAATTTCAATCTTTTAAATATAATGTTTCTTCTGATTTTTTAGCTTTAAAAATTTGCATATAATTTAACAAATTCTTTATTTGTTACATAAAAAAATAACAATCTAAATCTTTAAATTATTTATAAGCAATTTTATTTAATGTATTAGATTTAATTAATGATTGTTTCAATTTTAATAAAAATGAAGTCTTTCTCCTAGCTTATGTAAAAATTTTGCCCTGTTTTGGGAAATTGCACCATTCAAGGAAAAAAAAAATATCTCTAATATGTCTAATTTAAACTGTGGTATCTAAATAATTACTGTGGTTCCTATGACTTGTTGAATTTATTTACTATAAGTGCTTTTTTTTTATTTACAAAGTTTTTTGCTTTGTTTTTTTCTGAGTAAAATGAGAAAAAAATCTCTGATTTCAATATCTACATCACTCCATTAAATATTGTACATATTCTTTACATACTACCTTTGTGAAAGTATTTACAGAAGTGCTATACCACTGAATCCAATGATAGATGTACATTTATGTGACAAACATATGCGATAAGATTGAGAACAACACAATTTCAGATAATGTGTGATATGTACCAATAACATACAAATTTTCTACTGTTATAAAAATTAATAAATCAGTCTGATTTTAAGGGTTCATTTTAGAAAATAAATCAAAATGATTAATAAATTTATATTTAAAATGTGCAGCAATTATTTAGGTACCATAAGCAAAGTTAAAGATATTTATCTCTTGATAGGTACAGCATCCCAAAATAAGTCAAAAGTTTTGCATAAGCCATGAGAAAGACATCATTTTTATTTCATAAATAGAAAGCCCAAAGTGTAAACTTTTATTTAAAAGAAATTGGAAATTTCATTTGCCTTTTTGTGTAGAGCCTTTTTCGTAAAATCACAAAAATTTGGAAAAATAACCATAACTTTCAACTTTGGTTTAATTTTTTGGCCCTACATATTTAAAATTAATTTTTTAAATATTTTTTTATTAAAATCTGCGTCTTCTGATGTACTTACGGTGATATTTTTAAGATGATTCGCATTTTAGATCCAGAGAAACAATTTTTTGAAAATGGAACTGCAATCTAAAAATGCAGACTCAGAAATGTGCGATTTGAGAAAAATCCAAAAATTGGACCCTCCATATCTCACAAACTATGAGGTTTAGGAAGGAAAATTTTCTGATGTATTCATATCATGATAGAATTAGTATATACACCGAGTTTCATCCAAATCCCTGGGGGTCGGGTTACAAGGTCTGGTTGAATTGACATGGAATGACTCTTAACTGAAATTCCAGTCTCAACAAATGGGTTGTTTCAGAGGAAGCAATAACGATAATTTTTAGAAAGTTTTAATATTGAATATTTCTCAAAACTTATATTTTCCCCTTAAATAAACTGGATTCTACAATTGTTATTTGGCTGATGCCAATGTTATTGTGTCAACTTTCAGTAGTGAAGAGACCTCCACGCTCCCTTTCTTTAGCGACATGATTTTGATTTTAAATATACTTTTTCAGAAACATATTTTTATTATTAAATATTTGCATGTTATAATTTTTGGAAGAAAAATTTCTAATTTTATTGCTTAGTCTAAATTTATCTGGTTTTTAATATAATTTAAATGTAATATAAACAGCTATTTATTTATTATCTGTTATAAGTGTATAAATGATATCTAAATGTCCAATTATCATTTTTATGTTACATTCTACTGAGACAATTCAATTTGCGAGTGAAAAATGTTGAAGCTTTTTGTTATATTTTCCCCCTTATCTTGGTAGCATATGTACAGACTGTTAGCAGGTGGTATTAAACTCTCTTGGGGAAAAAAATTTGTCATTATTAAATAATAAAGATATAGTTATTATTTAAATTACTTGCTAAAAAAAATATTAAGTATTAAAAAATAATATCTCATATCTCCAAGAATAGTGAGAATCTTAGTATTTTAGCTTTGCCCTATTTGCCACATAGCTTTACCTCACAACACCTTCATTCATAAAACAGAACAATTTTTGAGGAAAATGTGGCATAATCCCTTCTTCCATCTGTGTCTTCAATGATATACATAGTCATTCAAGGAAATGTTAAATTTATTAAACATGGAAAATGAAATCTGAATTTCTGTCTACACCATGTTTAAATTACAGGATTTAGATTTAAATTTTTTTAGAAAAGTTTTTAAAAATTATTGTGATTAACTTTGTCCTTTTTTCTCTTAGTTAGAATACATGTTAAACCTTTACACCATTTCGATCTTTTTTGGCATAGCGTGTTCATAGCCGAGTTTCACAAGGAAGAAGAGGTAGTTTCTTTGGGGACATGATTTATTTTCTATTTCGCTACATATCCTTGTTAAAACCAGACCTCGTAGCAAGAGAGTCAATTGACGGATGTTACAATCACATTATATTTTCAAGGGTACAGTCAAGCTACCGTGACCTTTCTAGCACTTCATATGGTAAAAAACCTAGAAGCCCCAGGATTTTATCCTGTCCTGGTATATATGGGAGTAATTTGGATTATTCCTAGCAGGGGACCTTAGTGTCAAAGTATGTGGTTTCTTCAACCCTGATTAGTTACCTTTATTTTTAATGATGGGTTTTCTGAGATGACACCAGTCTTGCTTCAGCCTGATTGCAATAATTATTGTAATCATAAATAACAATTAGTGTCAAAGGTGGAAATCTTTGACACTTATTGTTATTTATGATTTAACAAATGTCATCTAGGGAGTTAATTAACATTTTAGACATATCAAATAACTTATGGCATTAATTTGAATTTATCTTCTAACATAATGATTTAATTTCATTTATATGCTGTAAACCTAATAACTGTGAAACTTAGAAAAGTTCATTGCTATTTATGGGTTTTAAGAATCATAATCATTTAATGTTTATTTTAACTCTCATTTGATTTTATGAGCCATATCAATGTCATAATGGTGAAATTTCTTTTGCTTTATGATTTTAAGTATTCAGTTACGTTTTTCAAACACCGATCAATGTCAAAGATGTTTATTATGGTAAATTACCTTTACACACTAGATTTAAAGTTTGGAAAAAAAAGTTAGGAATTTTGAATTTTAAAAAAATTTCATATTTTATCCTGTCATATATATTTATGTATTTTAATGTATTTTTGTTCTAGTCTTAACATTTATCATTTAATTTTTTAGATACAGAAAGCTGCTAGTAATTGCTTAGGTACAATTGGTCCTATAGCATTCTCATCTTTAGTTTTACAACCATCTCCTCATGTTATTACTCATAAAGGCCATGAAAATTTGAATGTGCTGCAAAAAAGCTATGTTTCTATTTTGAACGCTCTCACAGATTATCTTTTTGACAAAAAGTAAGTTTTTTTAGTGTAGCAATTCTGCATAAAATATATTACAAAACCTATATTTCAGCATATTATGTGTGCCTAAAATTTGAGACTATCTTTTATATGTATAGGTATATGTGTCATATTTCATGCACTCCATTTCCTCCAAAGGAACTTTCATGAGATATGTAACGATTAAATTCAATAAGAAACACTGATAATTATATTAACTGGTACAAACATAAAGGGAAAAAAATGAGCAAATGTGATACGAGAATATATGATACATTATTTATAAATCTCAATTCTTATGCCAATGCAATCTTTTCTTCATTTTTATTAATCTTTCTTTTTTTTTTTTTTTTTTTCCTTAGCTTATAACAGACACCTGTTAAATTTGATGAATTTTATTGTATCAAAAGAGTGTTTTATATGTCAGAATATATGGCATATATACTATTTTTTCAGTAGTTATTACTTTAATTCATTACTGTTTTGTTTAGATATAGTATGTACATTTTCAGCTTAGAAATTTTGTATTTACAAATTATATACCCAGGTATTTACCCAAGTAAGCACCCAAAAATTGGGTATTTTCATACTTCACCTTAAAAAATATCATTATTTTGATAAAAAAAAATTTGGAAATCATGCGTTGCAATGCTTCATATATGTATAACAGCTTTGACGCTAGTTAAATAAAATACCTGTCCTATTGAGTGGCCTAGCCAATCTTTCACATTTATTATGTTCTGATATGTTAAAATTTCAATCAATTAAGTATTTTTTTCAACTTTAATTGATATAGTGAGCAACATCAAACGAAGTAACCATTTACATGCATCATTTAGTTGAATTCAAGATGAAGAAGATAAAGAAACTGATTCTTTGAAACTACCCAGAAAAACTAAATGGGTTATTAAAGTTAAAAAAGTTATTTGCATTGCCTTAAAACTTTTATGCTCAAAGTATAAAGTTTATATTTAAGCAAGATTTTTTTTAATAAATATTTTCGAAGATCAAAGAAATAAGGGCTTGTAAGGTTTTGTCTCATAATATCAAAGAAAATCACTTCTTAAACACACAATAAAAGAAGCTAATACAACATGTTTTGAAAATCTCTCTTCATCAGTCGCAAAAAAGGCCATCCTGTGAACTAGTACAAGAGCAGAATAAAGTTTTTTTTTTTCATTTTTGTAGTGGTAGTACATAATAAAAGTAGGATGTACATTATATTAATTGTATCACTTCATAAGAGAAACAGCGATTTACTCCAAAATCAGAAAAATTGTGCTATTCATGATCCAACAGCAGGCAAAACTAGATTATACCAGTACCCAGATGTGTGGAGAAATGAATAGGAATGCTAGGATACATTAACTGGTACAAAAGTACTAATAAGACATGTTAACCCTTTAAAAAACAATAGTCAGAAAATTTTGTCTATGGTGGGAAATTTTTAGCGCAAGCAACTATATAGGGCTGAAAGTATAAAAGATAATAAATTTATGGTAGTTAGTAAAGAAGCTCATCAGCTGAAGAGAACTTTTAGACGATGTCTTTTGGATTTGAATTAAAGACTTTGCAGTCATTTAATATATAAAAAACTGAACAACGTAATATATTGTCAAAACTACTTCCTCTATTTGTATTGAAAGAAATTTATTCGGGATAAATTTACAAAAATAAATAAAGTATTAGTTTTCTTTATTTTGCAACATATATTTTAAATCTAGTGATACAAGGAAGTACTATCGACCCCAAAAACGATGAAACAATTTAATGTCCAAATTGTCAGAGGAAAAAACAGAAATAACTATTCAACTGAAAATTATGATTTTTTTTTCAATTTATGTTTTGAAAATAAATGAGTTTAGGGGTCATCTCCATACTGAAATGGCATTAAACTCTGAATTTTTCAACATGCGGCTTTAATTTTAACATTTGGCTTTTTCTGTAAATTTTATTAAAGGATACTAAATGGGAAGTCATTTGGTCAAATATTCTAGGAATTATGAGGGGTTTTTTTTAAAGTGTAATTCTAGAACTACTTTAAAAAATGAGCTGTAATTTTATATTATCATAATTGAAGTTTCTATAAATTGATTTCTGTTAGAAAATTGTAGGTTACAATTCTTTTCTTTTTTTTTTTTTTTTTTTTTTTTTTTTTTACGAAAATTAAGAAGTTTTTTTTTTTTTTTTTTTTTTTTTTTTAATTCTGAATTGTAATTTATGAGGTTTTTTTACTAGAAGCTTTGAATATGCAAATCCAAAATTACTAATGATTATATCAAGTAGTTCTGGAGTTATACTTAAACAATATTCATATTACAATCTGTTTTACAATGATTACAAATGGATTTAACATAAAGAATTCCAAATTTGAAATCTTCATACTTCTTAAACTACTTCAATGAATGCCTTACCATTTGGTATCCTAAGATAAAATTTTACAACAAATCCAAATATCATGTCAAAATTGTTTTATATTGAAAATATCAGTATGACAATGGTCAAATGATCAAAGAGCTTTTTGTGTAAATTGAAATTTTTAAAAAAAAGAAAGAAAAAAAAAACATAATTACCAGCTGGATGGCCATTTTTTTTCTTTTTTACAGGACTATTTGGTGATTAAAATGCATGGGGATGCTTTCTCTCTCTCTTTTTTTTTTCTTTTTTAGCCAACTACACCTTGAAACCATTAGATTTACCTGAGAGTTGACCTTTATTTATGAAATTGGTAATCATATAAAATTAGATAGCACACAACTTGAAACATATATAGTTTTTTTTTTTTTTTTCAGATAAAAAGAATGTATCCGGGAAAGAAAAGTCTTGTGAGAAGGTTTAGAGTATATGTCCCCTTTATTGGTGCAACCTATGTTGTATATTAATACATTAGCTAACTGCCATTGCACATATTAAGTGTGCCTGTTACATAATTTAATAAAAAGTATCTTTTTTATAAAATTCTTCTCAATATATTTATTAGCTTGTTTTACATTCTTCATTATAATTTAAAAAGGCATTTAAATTCATATTTAAATATAAAATGTTGAGTTTCTTTAAAATTTAAGAGTTAGAAGAAGTAAGTTCTAATGTTTACACTAATCAATTATGCTAATAGCAATACAGTAGACTCCCTCAAATCCGCACAGCTTGGGACCAGAGGTTGTGCGGATTTTAGAATTTTGCGGATTTCTGGTCATTGCTTTGTTTACATTTTTTAAACAGCAATTTGAATGGAATAATGCGATGGAAATTATAATGAATGTTTACAATATAGCAAATTATTAAAATAAGTAAAGTAATAAACTAGAATAAAACTTTTTTTTTAATTATTAAAAGCAAAGGTCAAGTAAATAATAATATATAATTGTAATGAATAATGTGTAATGAATATAAGATATATTTTCTTGAATTATTCAGTGAAACTTTCCTCTTACAAATACCGGATTAATTCACATAAAAATCTTAAAGTAAGGAAGTTTTATTTCAGGTTTAGCCACTCTTAATAATAATAATAAAAAAAAGCTTGATTAATACCCAAATATATTGGGTAAAAAGATTGTGATTACCAGTGGTATCAGCAATATCTTGATTTTTTTTTTTTCAGAAATAAATTTAGAATTCCTTCATGAAAACCCATGAGTCCAGTCATATTATTGAGAATTACATATTAAAACACGTACAGAATGATATAAAACTAAAAAATTCTGTAATTTTGTCATTACATCTAAACTGAAAATTTCAATGTTTACATCTGTGATGATGTGCGGATTTCAGGCGTTTGCGGATTTTAGGGTTGCGGATTTGAGGGAGTCTACTGTATAAGGTTTTTTTACAGCTATATTTAATTGAAGAATAAATACATGGGTAAACCCTTAAAAATAAATACCTGGATATTTTACATCGCTGTTTGTACGGAGTATTTTTTCTTTGTAAATAGTCTGTAATACGTAAGTTTTTTTAAAAATGCTCTTTTTATTTTCAATAAATACTTTGGTCCTCTGGAGAGATTATCTCTGTATTTTTTCATTGATTGAAATTGGAGTTTTGTTGGATAAATATTTTTGAACTGGAAAGTATTATGAAATGTAAAATTTCCATACTGACATTTTATTTAAAAAATTAAATATTGTTGATAAAAGGAAGAAAATTAAAGTTGTACTACCTGCTTTCTGTACCAAGAAATCAATGATTACATAAAATCATTCTGTAAAGTATGATCTTTTCAGTTAATTAGGCACTTCGTGTTTCTTGATATTTTCCTGTTAAATAAATACTTTTGGATACCTCTGACAGCTTAATTAGGAACTTTGTGCATTCTTGAGATTTTCTCGTTAAAGGAATATTTTCGGATACCTCTAGCAGCGATTTGGCTTACAAAATTTGTTTGTTTGGTTTCTCAATCCTAAAAGTAACACACAGGTATGTTAAGTTCTAGGCTAGAATCCTGCACAAACCCCACTAGAATCCAAAAATTTTATTTGAATTCAACTTTAATCCAAAATCTGAAAGGAAAGAAAGTAACTCCTTGTTTAATACACTTACGGCAAAATACTTTATATTTTCATCTCTAATATCAAGTTTATCTTTTATATTGAACAATAAGTATATATATACTCATTTCTATTCAAATATATGTTATTCATATTAAAAAAATATTCTGGAATTTCTTTTGAAAAATTGGGTTAAGCCAAACCTGACCAGAAAAGTCAAAACCCAACACAAAATTGACCCAAACCTGAAACAATTAGAATTAGATGCAACCCAAAATGCATGTCCATGTCCAGAATCTGTTAAAATAGGATTACTTGACCAATTCAGGATTCTAGTGCCAATATAAAGGCTTTGAATTTAAAGTCTGTTTTGGAACATTCAATTTATCTTTCATCTACTTTTTTGGTGATATAAAGTTTAACAATATGAAGTTTAAGAAAGTACTGTGCAAAAAAAGAATTATGGGAGCAAGCAAAAATATAGAAAAAATCGTGCAAAACACATTTGCATAAAATAGGAAACATGAATTTGTTAAAATGTATTGCTGAAAAAAACACAAGGAAATCATCAATGTGAATTTTATTGCTTTAAACTGAGTCAAAGACACGTTTCTCGAAGGTACTAATTTGGATATGTGTAAAATGACAAAAATAGTGTTGTTTGAAGATGATGAGGGATTTTTATTATGGTGTATGACCATGTGACCTACTTGAACAGCTAAAATTATTGCACACATGTTTTCTACGAATGCAAAGAATTTTTTAATGAGCATTTCAAGAATCCTGTTCCCTTTTTCAAGAAGTGAAATCTCCAAATCAAACATTGATCTATTTGCAATGTGTTGTGTCACCTATATATATCCATTTGGACTTGGTCATAATGCATGACATTTCCATGTGCTCACAGAATGAACTGTGTGAGGTCTGGCAGTATCGTACATTAGATAAAGGATCTTATGTCTGTACTTTAATTATATAGCCATACTTTTATGAAGCCTGGTTATACATCTGCATATCTTTCGGTCATCAAATTAGCATTTTCTTACTTTGTAATATGCAGACACTATACCATCAATACTAACTCTAGTTTAGATTATCAATCCACCTCACCTGTACTATGATCTCGAATTATTTTGAGTGATTCTTTTTCTCTTTTCTGTATTCCAGAATACATTGGATGTCATACTCCAGATGGAATCAAGATTAGAATCAAGACTCGTCAGTGAAAATAAGTCCACTTAAATTTCTTTGTATCTAATCTTGTTTGTTCAACATCTCATCTTCTTTGGATCCCATGCTGTACGGTGTGTTGAGATCAAAGGAATCTCACCATTGGTCTTTGTGCATTGAGATTACTTTGATGAAACATACTTTGGACAGTTTGGCTCGTGAGCGCCCCCCCCCCCCCCCCCCTCCTTCTTTCAGAATATCATGTCATATGCTTTCTGGGTATATATTACAAAATATTGTTTTGTAGGTAAGCAATAAGACTTTTAAGATTACGAGTTGGAACCTGCCGAAATTCAACGAATTAAAATGTTTAGAATGGAACTTTTCGATTGAATTTATAATAAACCTACAAAAATAATTACAATGAAAAATTCATCCTACATTGGTTGTCTAACTCTTAAAACAAATAATATTTTTAACCTAAAATTACCAAAATGTTATTTTCACAAACTTCAACTGTTTAAATTATTGAAAAATTAAACTGTATTAGAAAACATAATCAAGATGAGTAATTATGTTGAATTTATTGATTGAGGCTCTTATGTTTGTTTTTACGGGATAAAAAATCAGCAAAAAGGATTTCGCTTTGTTACATCATAAAATTTTCCCCCATAAAATCTAAAGTATACGTTGTTTTCACATTCACAAAATTTACTTACGCACCACTCAAATTCGCAATTCAAAAGTATTTTAACGCGCAATAAATTATTAATAAATAGATTTCCAAACTTAAAGTCACGTTTGTCCGATACCACGTTTCATGTTAACATTCGCACAAACTTTAATTTCTAATCTCAGTACTCGCGAAAATTTACCATTCAGAAATTTGCGTTTATTTGCCATAGTATTGACCACTTAGTATTGATCAAATATTTAGTTTAATCAAAGAAAATGTTCGTTTTGTTTTAAATATGACATAATTTTTACTCATTGAATCATTTTGCCTAGCGTCTCAAACTCAGTAACAGCGTAATGTAAAAATATTGAAATATCTTCTTTAATCTTTTGATTTATGAAGAAGAATACTTGTTTTTTTTTATGTCTGACGTCATTTTCTGTTCAAAAATTAGAAAAAAAAGTTTATTTTATTTGTAATGTGAAAATGGCATCAATAAGGATATAATCAATAAAAATAAATAAACCATGACTATTTTCCCTTTACTTTTAATAGAAATGAAGTACTTCAGTTGCCACAATTACAAAATTGGTACTAAAAACTATAAAAAAATTAATATCTCAAAAATAAATCGAGATAGAGCTTTCAAACAAATTGCATTTAAAAGTACATTTTTTTCCCAATACGACAGTGTAAAAGTTAAAATTGTGCGATGTTTAGAAGTTTAAAAATTTGCAGTAGCGAAAATTGTAAAACCGAAATTTCATTTTAAATTTCAAAGTGTTGCCATTCGCAGAATGACGTATGCGTTACGCACAGATATGTTTGTCCTTTATAATATAGATAATATTGGGTTCCAGCATTTTTATAGTAATTGTATCAAAATTTCTGCCGTTTCTGGTTAAGTTTAAATTTTGCTGCTTATTATCAAAGTTTTTTTTTTTTATTTGTCTTTAGTTTGGAGTTGCTGGTTTTCTACTGTTCTTAAGCATATCTTAAGTGGTGATATAACATATCAAAATAAACATTTTATGTATAGGAAATCAGGATCAAAATTGACTTACTTAAGGAAAAATACTGTATACAAAATACTCAATCTTCTGCTTTTTTGAGATAAACTTACTTTGAACCAGAAGTGTTATTTAATAAATGAAATCAAATTAGCATTGAAATAAGACACAATCTATTAAATAAATTTTCTGGCTCAAAACATGTTGCTCAAACATGACTTGCATAATATCAGAAGGTTGTCAACGATGAAGATATTCTCACTCCTGGATTTTTATTCCGAATTTATACTAATGAAGATAATGTAACAATATTTTTGATAAACAATTTTTTATATTAATGATAAAACTTCAATAGAATAATAATTTTGCTAAATGTAATAACATAAAGGAAACTACTCGGATTGTACTGTGTCACTGTTGTGCACCATCAGATACCTTCCGAATTTCGAGGCTTCTGACTCAGTGTTGTTTGCATGTTCACAGCTACCAAGCTTTAAAAAAAAAATTTAAGTCAAACCTGCTTTCAACTAGAAAATTTGTAGTATTTGACATGGGATAAAAAACCAAAGAAGATTGGCATCTAAGCAATTTGCATTTTTTATTGAATAAGTACCGTAATTTCGGGTGTATAGCCCGTGGATCAAACAATAGTGCTTCGACCCAGAAAATTTTGAAAATAAAATGTAACTTTTTAGATCACGGTAAATATTGGTCTTCAATTATTGAATAAAATTCTGGGTCCAAACTGAATTGTTTGATCTGCGGGCTATACACCGGAAATTACAGTAGATTGTTACGCTGATTTCTTATGCAAAAATTATTCGTCTTGACATGTATTTTCATCCTTCACATTTCTGATTATCAATTCAGATGCACCTTTTTTATATACATTATACAAGTCAGAGGGACTGCGCCTCCTTGTTGAGCAAATTCTTGCATCATCTCTGTTTAAAACCTGTTTCAAGCTTGGCATTGTCAGGAAGGAATCTGTTCATATTCCATTTATCTCACCTGCTCGCTTACTCTTTTACCACAAATAGTTTTCAACATCCCAACCCCCATCGCCTATATCAGAGATCATCTCTCCAGAGTAGAAGTGTACATATAATTTGAACAATATTAATTTGTTCGAAGTTTTACTCTTTTGTTGATTCTGATTTTATCTATTCCTTTTTTTTATATAGCATTCAAGTAAAAATAGCAGCTTCAAAGACTCTTAAAAATGTACTTTCTACAAAGATTGGCTATCTTTTTTTTAAAGAATACAGCAAAGTATTTAAAAGCAACAGTATTGTGAAATATGCACATCCTTTCTTTGCATGCCAGAATGTAAGTCTCTGATGATTATTCTTTTTTATGAAAATTATTTATTTTGGTAAATACTTCGCCTATACATATATTTTTTATATATTATATATATATATATATTTTTTTTTTTTTTCATTTTCAGCCCAAAGAACTTCTGCAGACTTGTAAATATAAATTAGATGTAGAAAATTTGCGAATGTCCATATGGCTTCCAAATCATGATGAGCATTCTGGATGGATAAAAAGTTTAGTTTGCACACTCTTGGAATGTGGACTTACAAGAAATAATTTTTATGAATGTGTTGTGCCTTTATGTAGAGAAGAGGTTATTATTATTTTTATTATTTATTTATATTCTCTTCATATGCAAAATGTAGCTTAATTAATTGACAAGATTACTTCAAAATTTCAGCATATTTTAATTAATTTTTAAATATTGTAAAGATATCATTTGTAATGTAAACTCATGAAAAAAAATCATATTTCAGTTTGTTTTTTAAACAATATTATTTAAAGAAAATGTTAAAATAAAATTACTGGTTGGATTGCAAATGGATAAATTGTTAAATATTTATCTACAGTTTTTAGATTTGTCAGAAGCTCTGTAATTTTGTGTTGTTGTCTCCACCCCCCCCCCCCCACCCCCACCCTATCCCATAAAAAATAAAGATATGAATGATTTTTTTTAATTTTCCTACATCTTCCATACCTGCATTATAAAGATCTTGCAATCAGATTTACTTGCCAAATGGTCAAATCATACTGTCATAATTTTTTAATATGACTGCTAAAAAATGTTTTAGAATATGTCTTATGATAATAATAATTATTATTAGTCCAGCATTCTAATGTTATTGAAGAATTCCCAGAATTTTTAACCATCCTTCCTATATGGAAAAGTACTTTTTTTTAGTGAAATTAAATAAAAGGATGATTTTTTAAGAAATGTAGTTTAGAAAAAAAAAAAAAAAACTATTTTTCCTTTGATTTTTGATATTTTCATTTTTAAAAAATCTGTGCAAATATTAAAAAATCTAAAAGAGATCTTAATTACTTCTAAAAGAAAAAGTAAAAACCATTTCGAAACAACAAAAAAAATTTTTTAAGGCTTTCACTATTAATTTGACATCTTTGTCACTATTAGGTGAAAAGCATTCAATTTAATAATAAAATATGGTAACACATAAATTTGTTGTTATTCTACTGATACACAGAATTTTGTTTGTAAACGTAATTTTCATTCAATTACAAGTAATAGAATTTTGCTATTATTTTTTTATTTGTTCATTTTATAAAACTATTTTTAGGCGAGTTTTTGTGAAAAAATCATCCCCTATTTGATCCACATGATCCTTCTAACAGAAAATGAAGAAGTGATTAAATTTATCTCTAGTGGTATAACTTCTTTCTTCTCACAGTTCTCACATTGGTTGGAGAAGTCATCGAATGACAAAGAATCTTGTTGTAAGTTTAAAGTATCTTGCTTTATTTATTATAATTTTGACTGCATTTTTTGATTCTTTATAAAATATTGTAAAATGCTACTCTTAGATGTCTCCAAAGTATGGCCTACCAAAGATTTGAATAATTTTTTTAAATAAGAATCCTGGTTTCCAGATAAATAGTTCCATACTGTATGTATATATATATATATGTTTTACACCTTTCTAAAAGCATTATATATATATGTACAGTAAAACCTCCATTAATGGACACCTCTGAAGAGCGGTGCCCTCTAACAACCGGCCACTTATCTATAGAACAAACGAGTCATATTGAAATAACACTAGATCGAACATCCAAATGCCAACACCTCTGAAAAGCGGCTGCAGCCGAGGAAAATCACTCCGAAGCTGCCATCGAAAGTGGCCAAGGGTACTGTTTATTCTGAAAATTCTACAAATTTTGTTACTTGCTAGTTATCCCGTCGACCAATTTACTGTCACCAAATTGTAAGATTAAATGCTAATAATGGTTGATCGTAAATGTCACATTCACTTGACTACTCACTTGACTCTCACTTCACTTGTGTTTACGTCATCAAGTGATTTTTATTTCGACGTTTTAGTTGTATTTTTATTAATGTTATACTAATTTATTTCAGGGTTCGTAAAGCTGGGCCCAGTTCGAAAAAACCCGGTGGGTTTTTTCAGAATGGGCCCACTTGAAAAAGCCCGCTGAAAAACCCATAATGTGGGTTTTTTCAATTTTCAGAGATATTTAAAATTTTAACTATATACATTTAATGAATTTAAGTCATTTCAGTTAATTTTGAATAAAAAAATGTATAAAAGCCATTAGATAAACACCCGAGGTAAAATAAAAATGTATTTTAGCACATTGAAATACTTTACTAACATAGAACATAGTAGGCAACATACATAGTACATAATTATAAAGGCATATCATCTTTATATAAAAAATTCAAATGAATTATATTCATGAAAATAAAATATATGTATTTTTACTTTCTTCTATCTTTACAAGAAGAAAGTATTTAATTTGTGAAAAATTTCGACTTCCAGTTTACGACGGACTTATACATAATTTTTAATTAATTTTTCAACTACTTTTCAGCTGTGAAATTACGCTTGAAATTATTGAATATTAAAGACGTGAATAATCACTTTGCTAACAAGTCGTAAACCAACTTCGTGAAACATGTCCAAGCCGGGAATCGAACACGGGCCCCTGGAATAGATTTCCAGTGCTCTACCACTGAGCCACAAGGATGATGCCCAGCTTGGCATCTCTCACTTGTATATGTCGGTAAGGCTGCAACCGCAGCACAAGATGGAAAAGTCTCCATGAGCACACAATCTAGTGGCAAAACATGAGACGCAAATGAACCCAGCATCGGTGAATCGGCTTAGTGGTAGAGCACTGGAGATCTATTCCAGGAGCCCGGGTTCGATTCCCGGCTTGGACATTTTTTACGGAGTTGGTTTAGGACTTGTACATTTTAAAAATCTCTTGAAGACGATTTGATGTTTTTTAGAAAACATCTGTCTGTATGTGACAAAAATTTTGTGGGTGCGCTATCTCAAGAACTAATGCATAGAATTTCACAAAACTTTAGATTCAGTTAGACCTTGATGTAAACTGATGCTGATTAGTTTTTGGTGTATATTGCCCAAAAGGTGATGCTGCTGTGCTGCATTTATCTCAATTTTTGCAATAGCTTTATTTCAAGAACTAATGCACGGATTTTCATCAAACTTCAGATTCAGTTACAAGGTAAGTTGTTGCTTATCAAGTTTTGGTGTATATCGCCCAACAGGTAGCACTGTTTTGCTGCATTTTTTTCAGGATTTCAGCAATAACTCTTTTCTTAAGAACTAATGTCCGGAATTGAATAAAAATTTAGATTCAGTTAGACCTTGATATAAACTGGTGCTGATTAGTTTTTGGTGAATATAACCCAACAGTGGCTCTGTAGTGCTGTATTTTGTATGATTTCCGCAATATCTCAAGAATTAATGCATGGATTTTCATCAAACTTCAGATTCAGTTAGACGTTGATGTAAGCTGTTACCGATTAGGTTTAGGTGTAAATTGCACCTAATAGCAGGTAGTGTGGGTATGCTGAATTTTTTACGATTTTTGCAAAATCTATATCTCAAAAACTAATGCACGTAATTTAATCAAACTTAATATTCTGTTTCATTTTCATGCAAATAGATCCTTATTAGACTTATATGTAAATTGAACAACAGGTGTTGATTTTATACTGTTTGGGTTGAAAATTTTGGTTGTGGACATCTAAGAGGGTGGGTTCCAAAATTCAATGATTTGTTTGAAACAATGTGATACTTACATCTCCTTGTTAAATGCATCCAATTCAACGAACCTATATTTTGCAATCCTTGTGATGGGCATAGATGTGGCGCTGTGATAACGAATTTTGAATTATTAACGTGTATGAGATAGAGGAAAGTTTTGGGATTGGCACATCCAACTAGTTTATCCCTTTTTTTTTCTTCCTACTTATATATTTTAAATATTACTATTCTATTCATTATTTGATTTTAAAGCAAATTAACAATTTTATATCTTCTATTATATTTAAAACTAATTTGTGAGAAACACTGACACTTAATTGATTTAAATTCATATAATTTATACAATTTATAACTTGTAAAATAGCATTACAATTATATTGCATTTAAGGGAACAATGTATTGTTTTATGTATAGTATATATAATATATAAATAATGCAGTATACAAGAACGTAATATCGCATATATTGTACTTTTGAAAAAACCCGAAAAAAACCATGTGGGTTGGGTTTTTTCAAAAAAACCTGGGTTTTTGCGAACCCTGATTTATTTGTTCTTTCGTTATTTAACATAAAAATTATGTCAATTTGTATAATTTGGCGAGTGGTTTGGCGAAGTTGGTCGACGGGATAACTAACAAGTACCCGAATTTCTTTATTTAGGAACCATGCACGTGTGTGAACTGAATTCATCTGTTGTACTTTTTTTTTTTTTTTTTGCACTTGTTTTGTTTGTGTAGGGAGATCCTACTATTTATACAAGGGTTGTATTCAGAGGTAGAAAAGTGCCTAGTCACCTAAAGTTGTTCGTCCCTGCCCTCGCAGAGAGAAAAGTAGTAATAGTTTCTTCCCCCTACAGTTGTTCGTCTCCTGGACATACATTGATACATAAAGATGTGCAATGCATGGCAGAACGCTCTAGAAAAGATTTCATAAAGTGGAATTCCAGAAATCGGTTGCTTCGGACACATATACATTTTTCTATTTGCGACATTACACTTTCAAGTTAGATACTCAAGTATAATAGAGTTTTAATAGTTTTCAAAGTTGAACATGAGTATAAAAGAAGTTTTAATTACTCATTGAAAAATTGAAAATTATTGATGATAGTAAAAAGGACATTAGTGTGCGGAAATTAGCATAAAAATATGGATGTGGAAGGACTCAAATAAATGAAATTTTAAAGAATAAAGAAGTGCATCTTGCGAAACATCTTAGAGGTGAAAACCTATAAAAAAGATAAAATGTCAAAAAACTGGGAATGAAATAATTAATAAAAGGATATTAGAGTGTTTTAGGCATTGCTGATCAAAAAAGTTACTGATTTCAGGACCAATTTTGCAAGAAAACACACTGAAAACTGCCAAAGAACTTGGTATTCATGATTTTAAAGTATAGAAATTTTGCTTGAGAAATAATATTGTGTTCCGGACTGTTTGTGGTTAATCTGCTGATTGTCCTACATGCTACACATATCCCAGAATCATGGAAAAAATCTATAGAATATCTTCTGAGCAAGTATGAAGCACAAAAATTACTAAACTTCGACAAAATGGCTCTGTTTTTTCTTGCTGTTCCACTTAAGACGATGTATTTCAAAAATGATTCATGTAAAGGAGGTAAATGTTCAAAAGAAAGGTTAACAGTATTATAATGCTTCAATATGAAAGGTGAGTTTGAAAAACCAGTTGTTATTGGGAAGTCAGTTAAGCCACATTACTTCAGAAATTTAGACATAAAGAAACTTCCTGTAATTTTATGAAACAATAGTAAGTCTTGGATGACCCAAAAAATTATGTTCGGATGGTTGACAATGTTCAACGAAAAGATGAAGAGACAAAAATGAAAATTTCTGCTTTTTATGCACAACGTTGCCTGACACCCAAGCAACAAAAAGTTTAGCAATGTACTAGTTTCTTTTTCCCCACCTAATACAACTTTGATATGTCCACCACTGGATCTGGGAATCACACAAGCATTTAAAATAGGATACAGAAAGATGGTGATGAGGAAACTTATCTCAGAAATGGCAGAAGCTCCATCACTAACTGCTCTCTCCAAATCATTAAATGTTCTGCATGCTGTTAATTGGATATCAATATTGGTAAGGAAATTGAACAGAAATACAATAGAGAGGTGTTTCGCACAAGCTGCCAGGTAAGTTTCTGTTTTTCATTCATTTTATTTCTTTGATTTTTTATCTTTTAAAAGAGATATGAAAGATTAAACTTTCAAACTAAGTTTTATTTTCCCTGTCAGAAACTTTCAAATGTGAGTAATAGCTCTAAAAAAACAATCAAGTAATGACCTTATCGATGCCAGATGAATTTATTTCTATTGATAATCAATTGCCTTATCAGCCACTTATGAAAGCATACAGGAAATGATTCAGGAGATGATTGATGCTGAAATTGAAAAAGAAAATGAAACCAAACTAATATCTTATGAAGACAAACCTTGCAAATATCCAAGAGGATTTCTTTAATATGGAAAATAATTAAAAAAACTTATACATATTGAAGTATTTTACTGTGTTAAAACAATTTCATTTCACTTTTCTAATAAGTTGAACCAAAACCTCCATACCTCTAAGAAGCAGCCACTTTTACTCAGTCCCAATGTTGGCCGCTCTTCGGAGGTTTTACTGTAATTAATTCTGAGCATGGATAACAATAAGAAAAGAAACTGCAATGAACAAAATTCCAAGATATCTGCTTTACAATATTTTCCTTGTTTATTTTAGAGATTGAAATATAAACTTAACAAATGCAATGCCTGTTTTATTGAAAAACCCTCCTTAAAATTAAAAAACATACTCTGTAGAAAGATAGATCCAATAGAGTATGTGGTGTGTATGAAATCCTGTTCACCAAAGCTGATAGAACAATATTATATAGGAGTGACGAATAGAAAATTTAAAATAAGAGTGAAAGAACATATAGCAGATATCATGTACAACAGGAAATTATAACTTTAGCCAGACTACACAGCATAGAACCTTTACAGATTAAAAAATAATTTATCCATCAAGATTTTATTCCCCATCCATTATCTGCAAGTGAATAGAAAGCTTGGTCTAAATATTTTATACCCGAGTAGTTTCTTAGTTTCAAGAAATTTGCTTGTAAATTTATTTTTATTTTGAAGGCAGTGTAACTTTGTGAACATTTTCCCAAATGAAATACATTGCCAAAATACGGAACAAACAACCAAGTCTTTACTTGTAATTAGTGTTTCAAAATTTGAACCTTAATTTAATATACTTTTAAAAATACATAAGCAGTTACATCATTCACATTAAAGTTTTAATAGTAATAAATATTTTAAATTGAAATTTGTCTACTTTGAAAGGATCATTCAGATAATTATGTATGATTTTGGAAATTTAATGAGGGGTTAAATTTATTCGATTTGGATTTCGAATTAAAATAAGTACATATCCAATTACTGAAAACATTGTAAAAAAGTTACTACATTACAGTACTGATATAGTAGCTGTATGAGAAGAAAGATGAAATTAAATAAACTAGTTGTGCAATAACTAAATGAAAGAAATTGTAAAAATCTGTGTTATTATGGGAAAGAATTCTATCAATTAAAAAAAGATCTAGTTATATTGACAAATTATAAGCTTCATATTCTATTAAAAGAACATATTTATAATAAAATACTGCATATTAATATAGTTAGTATATTAGTTCTTATAATTTAAACTTATTGTATAATTTTATATATCTAAAATGTGGCCTAAATAAATTTTAATTTTTGAACAAAGTATACAGATTTGTATGTATTTAAACAAAACATTAAAAAAACAGAGAGATTTATTACTAGTTTGAACTGTTCTTATTTTATCTATTGAATTATTTTTAGTTTATTTATAGTTAGTCATTTTATGTATTTATTTATTATTTTTTTCATAATAGCTGGAAAGTATTTTTTACGACTATAACTTGTATGTTTGTATCATAATTTTGTTTTAATCTTCTTTTTTTTTCTCTCAAAATTTAATTATATTAAGATAGTTTGAGAATGTTTCTGTGCTAAAAACACCGTATCAACATTTTTGAGGTGTTTTTTCTCCAAAGATGCATTAATATATTTTATTTTTATTTTATGAACTTAGAATTATTATTTGAACTCTGTTCATAAGATATAATGCTATTATTATCTGTTAATAATCATTACTGTGAGAATGAGAATAGAGGACAGGGAACAAGCTAATAGCAGAAAGAAAAAAAAAATTAATTGTATTTTTACATTTTAAAAGAGTTTATTAAGTGAACTATCTCCTTTTTTTCCCCTTTGAATATGGGCTTTTATTTATTTTATTTTTTTTTTAATTTAGCTTAGGCTAATTTATAGTAACTTTTCAAAATGCATTGTTTCAGTAAGGGATTTTTTTTTTTCAGAATACGTTATTTTAATTTATTTACTTTAATAAATGAAAGTTAAACTTTAGCTTAAATTGCTTTCAAATCTTTCTATTTTGTCCCCGTTCAACAATGTAATTTTCAGACATCTTTCTAATGCCAAAATCATTTAAATAATTTTTATCTCTACATGCATAAAATTTTCGGGAATTCTTGTGTAGACTTCAAACAACTAAACAAGTTTTCCCTTTAAACTTTCTAATTGAGATTGTTAACTGAATAGTGCTTTTTTGTGAGTTTCAGATCCCAAAAATCTGGTTGAAATATCAACTTCTATGTTATTTTTTTAAAGCTGTTTTACTTTTGTAAGAAAACTAAAAAAAATACATATATATCTATATATTATTTTGAACTTGATCAGATGCAATTATCTCAAAATATGTAAACATGAAAATTTCCTAATTGTATCAAACAGTATACAGTTTAAATAAAAAAGAAAAGTGCCCAGCTAAACTGATGGCATTGAGCTCACAGACTATTCACACTAATTGTATATTATACTCTTATTTTAAAGAATAATGCCCCTCAAAAAAATAAGTGAAGGGGAATTAGCTCCCGTTTCCCCCTTTATACTTAACCAGTGATCCTCCAAATCTAATCAGGGAAGCTCCTTATCATAATAAACCGATATACCAAACTTGGAGCAAATCGAATAACCTTGCAAAAAAAAAAAAAAAAAAACATTTATCTAAATTAAGGGGGTGGACTAACCCCCCTTTATCCTTAACCAATTAATCGCCAAAACGAATCAGGGAAGCTCCTTAACATAATAAACCGGTCTACCAACTTCGGAGCAAATCGAATCATTCTGCATGAAAAACCCATTTATCTAAATTAAGAGGGGCGGGCTAACCTCCCTTTTCCCCCTTTACCCTTAACCAATGAACCCCAAAACTAATCAGGGAAGTTCCTTAACATAATAAACCGGTATACCAAATTCGGAGCAAATCGAATCATTCTGCATGAAAAACACATTTATCTGAATTAAGGGGGGGGGGGGTTGACCCTGTTTTTTCCCCCTTTATCCATAACCAATGAACCCCCAAAACTAATCAGGGAAGTTCCTTAACATAATAAACCGATATACCAAATTCGGAGCAAATCGAATCATTCTGCATGAAAAACACATTTATCTGAATTAAGGGTGGTGGACTAACCCCGTTTTTCCTCCTTTATCCTTAACCAATGAACCCCCAAAACTAATCAGGGAAGTTCCTTAACATAATAAACCGGTATACCAAATTCGGAGCAAATCGAATCATTCTGCATGAAAAACACATTTATCTGAATTAAGGGGGGGTGGACTAACCCCGTTTTTCCCCCTTTATCCTTAACCAATGAACTCCCAAAACTAATCAGGGAAGTTCCTTAACATAATAAACCGGTATACCAAATTCGGAGCAAATCGAATGATTCTGCATGAAAAACCCATTTATCTGAATTAAGGGGGGTGGACTAACCCCCCTTTTCCCCCTTTATCCTTAACCAATGAACCCCCAAAACTAATCAGGGAAGTTCCTTAACATAATAAACCGGTATACCAAATTTGGAGCAAATTGAATGACTCTGCATGAAAAACCCATTTATCTGAATTAAGGGGTGTGGACTAACTCCGTTTTTCCCCCCTTTACCCTTAACCAATGAACCCCCAAAACTAATCAGGAAAGTTCCTTAACATAATAAACCGCTATACCAAATTGGGAGCAAATCGAATCATTCTGCATGAAAAACACATTTATCTGAATTAAGGGGGGTGGACTAACCCCGTTTTTCCCCCTTTATCCTTAACCAATGAACTCCCAAAACTAATCAGGGAAGTTCCTTAACATAATAAACCGGTATACCAAATTCGGAGCAGATCGAATCATTCTGCATGAAAAACCCATTTATCTGAATTAAGGGGGTGGGGTGTGGACTAACCCCGTTTTTCCCCCTTTATCCTTAACCAATGAACTCCAAAAACTAATCAGGGAAGCGCCTTATCACAGTGAACCTAGGAAAAAATTTTGAAGCAAATCGGATGTTTCTATCAAGAGTTATCGCGTTACGTACATACGTACGTACGTACGTACGTACATACATACATACATACATACATACATACAGAACGGGCGGGCACATTAGCTCTCAGGCTTTGATAGCCTGTGAGCTAAAAATTAGAGTGTTAATTGAATCTGTGCTTTATGTTAGAAAGTGTGCTATAATTAATAGATAATGTGTGAGTTTTCTTTTATCTCATTTTTCTTCTTCTTCTCTCTTTTTTAATGTAGCTACTCCTACATCTGATGCTGTTTTCCACAAAGCTTCTGTTCAAACTATGCTTTCCATCATGCATTACATCTGGTTGCATCCAAATTTAGAGTAAGTAAACACATTCATTTAACATGAAAACATAAAATATTTTTAGAGGGGGGCGAAAGTCAAAATATTGAGTTAACAGTAATCTTCCCCTGCCATCATATTGCAGAAATTAAAAAGTTTCAAAATTATTTTAATGAATATTTATTGTAAATATTGTTTGTTTATGTAAATTTATTTTTTAAGCATACTTAATTTGATTTTCTGAAACTTCTTCAGAAACTTAATATTAATATCTAATCTCTATTATCTTAATATGTTAAGATATTACGATTACACTAATCACATAAAGTAAGTTATTTCTTGTTTGCATTTCAATATCTATATATATAAAAGCCGTTCTCTGTGTGTATGTCCTTTATACAAATCTTCAACTTTAGACAAATTTGCACGAAATTTTTTGTACATACGTTTTAGAGCATGGAAAAGATCACTGTCTACTTTAAAAAATCATCAGACCAATATTCATTCCTTTTTTCTATCATCTTTCATAATTTAACATTATAGAAATGTCTCATTTTAAATTTTCAAATTCAATAGTTTCTTTCCTGTTGCCACACATCAAAAAAACTGCTCAATAATTTAAAAAAAATTTGATAACTCGAGTACTTTGTTTTATAAGCCAATAGAAATTCGGATTGTCTCACTAGATTTTTGCTGTTTTTGAAATTGACGTCATTCAAAGAAGAAAATGCACATTTTCCATATATTTATGTAAAAACTTTAACTAAGCATGTTTTAAAATGACATAGTATCTTAAGTTTCTGAAGTTAAAAAATCTAATTTAATGAAGTTGTTTCAATATCAAAAAATCAATTCAGGAAAAAGATTATGATAAAAAAAATAGTTTGTTCAATATGACGTAAATTTCGTTAATATGATTTCAAACTGGTACTAAAAACCGGCTACGACAATTTATTTCCTATTTCTTTGTAATGATGTACCTTTAATTATATCATTTAGATAAATGTTTTAATATCTGAAATGCAGTGATCACGTTCTACGATTTATATCAAATACGGTTACATAAAATACGATTTTTCTACGATTTATATTAAATAAGAATTATAACATAGCTACTATTTTTTAGGTTAAGCTTTTTTCTTTTTTAAACAAAATTTCATAGCTGACATTGCAATTGAGCATGGCAGATTTGGATTTTATGAATGGAAATGTGAGTTTCCAACAATGAATCTTTGTATACATATGTTAAAGATGCCTGATATACTGCCGTTAATAGAACATGAATAAAAATCGTTTTTAATTTGAAACACGAATAGATATTTTACCCTTAGTATATTTATTAGATTTCTCAACAATTACATGGAAAGGTATTTTTGGTATTTTCGTTTTAGCGATCACTTATTTATCTGAGTAGCACATTTCTTCCGCTGCGGACAAATTCTCCGAACAAATCTTGAATTGAAGGAAATATATGGGTGAATTTGATCTTCCATTTTAAAGCAGTATGTATCTTTATATCAAAATTCTTTCGTATGGCTGAAAACGATACGATCATCACTGTGCCATTATATTTTCTAATGTGTAAGACAAAATTTCGGCTGTTAAGTGCCTAATTTTTAGTTGGTCATTTACAGTAGGATCAGGTCTAAGAATGTTAGACAGATATGCAATATACTAAAACTATTCCTCAAAAATTATCTAACTTTTTTAAAAGGCTAATTATTCAGAATTGGTTTCGCCTGATTATAGAACATTTCAGCTAATTCTATAACAAAGCATGTACAACAAAATGTTATATACTAAAACTATTCCAGAAATTTGGATGCAATTTAATAGTGCAAGTTTCATCAAAATCTGTCCAGTTGAACTTTTCAAAAAGGTTAATCTTTTATAATCGGGCTCACCTGACTTTTGAACTTTCTTCTATAATTTTATAACAAAGAGACGTAAAACTATATACAATATTTTAAAAACATCCATGTAAAATTATCTAACAAACAATACAAGTTCCGATGAAATCTATTCAGAATTTTTAAAAAGACTAATCTTTCATAATCGGGTTCTCCATGATTATGGAATTTTCCCTATAATTCTATGACTTATTAGCGTATAACAATGTTATGCACCAAAACCTTAACTGAAAAACTAATAGTGCAAGTTGAATTAAAACTATTTCTGTAGAACCCAAGTTATAAGCAGCAGGATTGATATTCCCAAATGAAAACAAACAAATACTGAATTATTTACAATGTTTTTGAGCAATTAAGTTAGTCTTTTGTAACTGGGTTGCAGGCATATTTAAAAAAATTCAAGCTTGAAAACTACTTTAAAAAACATAAAAAATCTGTAAATTGAGATAAACTTTTTAAACAAATTACGGAAAGTGTTTTTTGTTTTCTGTTAGACATTGAAATAATCAGATGCATGATGTTTAGAGATTAAATTGCAGTAAAAGCGTAATTTATGGTACAGTTAGGCTGTCGCCACCAACAAAATGATGCTAGGTGTTATTCATAGATACGTCTTTTCTTCATAATACTGCATTAATAGCAAACGGATATATCTTTCTTAATTGGGTTGCAGGTGTATTTAAAAATATAAAATTAATTTAAAATAGATAAACAATCTGTAAATTGAGATAAGCTTTTCAAACAAATATTACTGAAAGTACTTTTTGTATTCTATTAGACGTTGGAAAAATCAAATGTGCGATGTTTAAAGGTCAAATTACAGTAAAATTAAAATTTATGGTTGAGTTAGGTTGTTGCCACAACAGTATGATGCTAGAGTTACTTATAGCAATGTATTTACTTTATAATACTGCATTAAGAGCAAACAGGCATATCTTTCGTAATTGGACTGCATGTAGGATGAGATTTCCACGTTTTTGTACACTGATATATTCTTGGTGTATTCTTAGAGAAAATGTTGTTCTGTTAAATCGCAAGAGTGTTCCGATTAAATGAAATATCATTTTCTCTAACAAAATATTGGTGTTAAAATGCGGAAATCTCAACCCTGGCTGCATGCAAATAAAAAAATATCCATGATTGAAAATTACTTTAAAATCCATTCAAATGAAAAAATTGAGATACAATTTTCAAATAAATTTCATTTGAAAGAACTTTTTTCTATTTGACAGTGTTAAGTTAAGAAAAATTTATGGGTCAGGTCATTGCCATAATCAGTATAATGTCGCAATTAGCATTGTGTTTGTAGTTTTTTTTTTTTTTTTTTTGTATATTCTGAATATGACTCAATGAAAGAGTCGAAAAATGTAAATTTTTAATGTGTTTTTTTATTGAAATAACGCCTTTTAACCAAATACTTTTTTTTATAATATACTAGGGGGCTCGGCCCCCTACGAGCTACGCTCGCCAACCCCCGTCCAGACACCGCAGACTCTAAATGCACGCTAATTTGATCGGTATTTAAAAAAGATTTCGAAAGATTGAATTATAATTTTTAAAAAAGTGGCGATCTCCCTATAAATGAATTTCTATTCATTTCTCTTTGATTGGGCAATTTTAACGCAAAATCCGCTGCGGTACTACTTGATTATCCCGTCGACCAATTTCGCCAAATTATATAAATCGCCAAACCACTCGCCAAATTATAGAAATTGACATAATTTTTATGTTAAATAACGAAAGAACAAATAAATAAGTACAACATTAATAAAAATACAAATAAAACGTCGAAATAAAAATAACTTGATGACTTAGACACGTGTAACAACATTTCAAAATTAGCTAATATAAAAGAAATTAAGTAAACAGAGTCTTTGTCTCCTGGTATTTTTTAACAAAGCGAAAAGAAAATGAGACATTTTAAATTAATCGTTTTTAATCTGACGTAATTTTGACCAAACTATTCTTTCTCTTTTTAATATACTTTTGTTAGAAATGAAATATTATTTGCGCTTTCCTAACAAAAATAGTTGAAAAGTATCCTCTCAAAATATCAAATAAATGTTTAGCGCAATTTTTAAATTTAAACCGTTTTGCAATATTATTTTGTGTTCATTTTATGTAATAACTGTGATGTGACGTAAATATGACGTAATTTCTCCTATTTAAGACTTCTAACGCATGTTAATAAATTTATTATTTTACAAATTCCTTTCTCTCTTAAAATTCACGTGTAATTATAGTTTTTATGACGTAATTTTTAATAAGTTCCTGCTTTTTGTACATAATTATTTAATTCTAATAACAAATGTTTTTTTTCTGTTTATAATAGTCACGTGTAAATAAATTTTTAATTTATTTACACGTATAAATATTTTTTTTTTTAAGCAAACATTATTGCTTCCGCTGTTTATACAGTTGGCAACAGTTTAAATTAATATCACTTTCTAAAATCTGTAAAAAATATCTCTAGAAATGCTGAAAATTTGAATTTAAAATAGAAATAAAACCTCAAAAAATGAGTCAAAATAAAAAAATTAATACAATCTGCACTCCGGCAAATTCTAACGCATAAAAAGATCTAAAAATGATTACACTGCCATGTATAGTTTTTGCTGCTATAAAACTTTTTTAGTGGAACGATTTTGTCCAACTTTAGCATTAAATATCTCTTAAAATAATTCTTCGATTTAAAAACTGTCTGCTTCAGCGTGTTTATCAAACATTTCTGTATAAAACCACCGATTTTCATATTTTTGTATGCATTATTTTTGTTAATATTAACGAAGAAAGACCTCCAGTCACAAAAAATTCAAAACCGGCGGCGGCGGTGACAGCGGTAGTTACTTTTTTTTAGAATAGAGAGATGTTTTGACATTTGTTTGGAATATATATTATACTTATATTTAATTATATTTCTATTTTACTTATATTTCTTATTGGTCTTTTTAACGATCTGTGGACGGGAATGCACCAATCTCAGTTATTATCATTGCCGTATTATTTCATTTTAATGTATTTTAACCGAGTCGGCCCTTATTATTGACATGAACAAAGCCGGGTAGATCTACTAGTATATATATATTTGCATGAGATATCCAAGATTGATGTCTAACTTGTACTTTTTCAATTTTGGCTGCAGGTTTTTTTTATTACTAGGGGATCTCCGCCCCCTTGCTCGCTATGCCCCCCCCCCCCCCCCTGTATAATCGCTTTGCGATTCCACTCGGTATCGCAAAGCAATCCCTATTTTCTAACCAACCCCAGACGTAATTGTTTCGCATTTCCATTGTGGATCGTTTCACGATTCCTTGTTTTCTTTGCGTTCAATTTTTAGATTCCACTTGGTAAAAACACGCTCCTCCCCAACTCCTGACAATTTTGTTTCCTTATCTCCAAGCACATAATCATTAGAGCTTACAGAGTTTTATAATTATAAGAATTATTAAATATAAAATCATTAAAAAAAGCTAAAATTTATAATTTATTTGAATAATTACAAATTAAATCAATTTATCTACCCTATATATATATAATCCTAATGAAACGAATTTATGAAATGAATATATGAAACGGCTGAAATGTGTATCGATTCTTTGAATTGACTGATTAAACAACTGATTATGTTTCTCGGCGATTTCTCCTAAAATATGGAATACTTTGCGATGAAATTAACACCAAAAATCCGTATTGATCCACAGATCTCAAAACTGGTATTAGAATTTTTAAATTCGAATTAGTTTTCGAAATATTTTTTTATAATTTTAAATACATTTTTCTAATGATGGCAACTCAAATTTTAATCATAACAAATATTTTTTTTTCATAATTCAGAAAAGTTTACTATTTTAAATTAATTTGGCGACCAGTTTGGCCTCCTTTAAATCTACGCTAAGAACAATGCTTTTTTTGTATTTCGTTATCATTTTATTTAATACAAAACTTTCAATTAAAAATGAAACATTTAAATTGATGGCTTTCACTTCTTTCTTAAAAAAAAAAAAAAAAAAAAAAAAAAAACGAAAAGAAAAGAAAAATATTAGGCACAGATGTCATATACACACTGGGGTACCTAATTGGCGCAAAAATGGCATTATTTTGATTGATATGGCTATTGTCATTTATTTAATAATAAAAGTTTATTTACTTTTATTTTTTTAAATTTATATAAATTATTTTGGTCTATAGTTATTAATTAGTTTTTTGCTATTTCCTTTTGAAAATAATAGAAAAAAATACGGTACAACGTAATTCCGTCAACCAATTTCGCAAATTATATAAATCGCCAAACCACTCGCCAAATTGTACAGATTGACAAAATTTTAATTTTAAATAACGAAAGAACAAATAAATTAGTATAACATTAATAAATATAAAAATAAAACGTCGAAATAAAAATCACTTGATGACGTAAACGTGTGTAACTTGCTAAAAGTCAAGTGAATGTGACATTTTCGATCAACCATTATTGGCATTTAATCTTATAGTTTGTGATAGATTTTTGGTCGACGGGATAACTAAGTAGTACCAAAAATACATATGTAACTGGTATTCGAAAACGAGGTTTTCGCCAAATTTTCGTAAAAAAAAAAAATTATGCCAAATATGCGGTGCGTATATGACATCTGGCGAAATATTAAATTATGTAACAAACCATGGCATTTAATTTCAACTTAAAATCAATGTTTTAATTTACCACTCGAAGAATAAAAAAATTCTAACTGGCGAGTTGCAAAAAGATATTGGTGAGATTTGCACCTGGCTTTTTTTTTCTTTCGGCACAACGGCCCCATATTGGCGCGATTTTTTTCTGACGCCAATGTCATATACGCAACGGGTACTTAACTGGCGCCAAAGTATCATTATTTTGCTTGATATGGTAAGCCGGATGTTGTTGTTTATGCTGTTCATGCGTTCCCCAAATTGGCGTTGGAAAAAAATCGCGCCAATATGACATTTTGTATATGACATTTGCTCCAAACCTTCATATGAAAGGCAAAGGGATCAGATCGTATTTTTATGGCCTTTGATGACTTGAACTATTATAATATAGATGAAATGATGGGGATAGAATAATATTTGGCGACTTATCACCTGTGCCTGGATAACATTAAAGTATCAAAATGGCACCTAGAGTATAAAAAGCAAAGTGTTCCGCTGAGAACTGTTGATAATAGTCACATGATTTAGGCTATTGTTGTAGAGATTGTTTTAAAATATCGGGAGCCAAAGACTCTGAATACTTAATTCATTTTATTTTAGCTTCTTTTCAAATGTTTAACTGATCCTCTTTAATCAAAAACGAAAACAACGATTGGATTTCTTAACAGAAACTGATTCGCCCTTGAATTTTTGCAATCAAAGGTAATTGAATGGAAACCCGTTTACAGGGAGATTTGCACATCTTTTTTCAGTATAATTTAATCGTCTCTAACATTTTTAAAACCCATCAGATTAGCATGTTTTTTTATTTTTAGATTCTGCGGTGTCTGAACGGGGGTTGGCGAGCGTAGCTTGCAGGGGGCAGAGCCCCCTAGTAATTAAATAAAATTATAAATTAATAGAAAATTTTAAATTAAAAAATATTGTAAATTTAAAAAATATTGTAAATTTAAAAAATATTGTAAATTTAAAAAATATGTTAAATTTAAAAAGTAACAAATTTATTAATGTTATTTTGAATTTTTCCCCTTATCTTTATAATGAAGTCGCTAATTTGTAGTTACAGTAAATAATCTTATCATATAAATCTCCTTTTCTCTGGAATTTTCACTTCGCCACCATTTCTCCGCCAACATATATGTGTAAAATTATGTGTAAAGTGTTATGAATATTGTAAATAATTTCGTGCTTAAAAATAATGTAAATAGTTCAATTAAGCTCTATTTATAAGCTAATATTAGTTTTTGTTGCATTGAAATATCTCAATTTGTTGATTTTCTGCAAGCAAATAAACCCGCTTATAGCATCCGAAAGCTCTGATCAATCAGATGCGTTTCGCGGTATCTACTCAGATTTTCATTGGTCCATTTCCAAAGCGTTACTTTAAGGATGAGGTCATTTTTTGTTTCAGAACCAGTTCTGAAAGTGAACATTAGCTTGTAAGTGTCTTTGTGTGACTAGTGCAGGCTTTTAAGTATTTCACATCTAATTAAGAAATTATATGTAAAATACAGATATTTAGTATATGTGGAAATGCTATAATCATTGTCAAAAACCCGACATTTTTGAATTCATATGTAACTGTTATCTCTATTCTTGTGCAATACTTATCTCAACATGCTTCTATAAATACGTAATTGCCAGGACATTCACAGTAAGTACAATAGCATGAATTTTTACTAGTCATTATTAAAATCCTTAAAAATATGAGTTTTTTATGTTTTAACTTTTGATGCAGTAGAAGACTCTTATTATAGAGTTTTCTCAGTGTCTATTAGAAAGAAATAAAATTTCTTGAATAACTTTTCAACTCTTTCTAGTATTAACATATCGCTCACTCGCAAGAAGAGTGACAGATCTCGGCAAAAGTTAATTTCACAAGAATGGCAAAAGAAAGTTTGCATAATTTTACTATAAAATGAAATTTCAGCATTTAGCTCTGTATACAGGAATAAAAACGTGCATAAAACCCTTAAGAATGAAGATGTAGGATAACATTTGAAGGGTTGTCTAATTTTACCTCCTCACACAATCCACCCCCCTTCTGTGGTCACAAATGGACATATAGTGTAATAAAGGGAGTTTCCGTATAACTGTGCTTTTGAAACTGTTTGTGTAGCAAGACACATCTGTAACAAACCTATTAATTGAATAAAACACAAAATGAATTTTTGCAAGATGTGTCACTTTTCTTGCGGATGAGCGATAGGTAGAAAATAATTTAAGTATTGTGCGGCAGCGCAATACTTATTTATTTCCAGTGTCACTTCTCAATGTTAATTTAACATAGAAAAGCCTATGGAGATGGTAACTTTTTCATTTTTTCTTCCCACCTTTTTGTCCCTGATGCCACTCATTTTTAATTCCTTGCTAATTCTAATAATATTATAAATTCAAAGTGTAAAAACATTTGCCAGACGTCAGAGTCAAAACGGATCATAAAATGCCTTTGCATATAGATGGATTATAATCTAGAGAGTAAGATGTGCTAATTTTTATATACATTATTCAAATATTTTTCTTAATAATTCCAAATTTCGCTTTTTTCATTGAGATTCAATGGACATTTTGTAATAAAATTAATTTTTTTTTTATTGTTGTAAATAATTCAAAAGCCGTAATAATAATTTGCCTATTTTTCGTTGAATGAATTTGACATGAAACATGAAACTGAAGAAACTGAAAGAGTTTTTTTAAGAATTAAAAAGAATATGAATATGACGTCATAGTGGAAATAAAAATGACATTTTCAAGCAGATTTTTTATGTTCAGATTGGAATTTTTCGTGCAAACTACAGCAATATTCATTACTGCACTGGTGAAAATTTTTGAATCATACACAGCTAAATTACATCACAAATTGTGATCCGATATCGCACAAATCAAAGCCTGATGATGATACCCTCCATTAATTTTGAAATGTGTTCGTTTGAATGCAGTAGTTATTAAAAAACTTGACATATTAAACAAAAACCTAATTTGCAGATCAAATTAAAAAAACAAAATTTATTTCCTAAATTATTTAAGCCCGAGAAGAGGGAGATATTAAGATATTTCATTCAATTCGTTCTACATTTAATGTTAAATTTTTGTAACCAATTAGTTAAACCAATTGAACATTAAAAAATAAAAATGAAATGCATACAATTTAATACTTAAAACACCTATATACTTAGATTCCGTTCAAATGAAATCGAAATAAATCTTAGAATTTTTCCATTTTTAAGTTGTAAATATTTGTACTGCAGATTTTGCATTATGTTTATGACGATTGTACATAATATGATAAGATACATGCAAAATACAAAACTTAAAAAAAAGTCTAAGATTTATTTCGATATCATTTGAACGGAATCTAAGTATATAGGTGTTTTAAGTTTATTTTTTAATGTTCAATTGGTTTAACTTATTGGTTACAAAAATTTAACATTAAATGTAGAACGAATTGAATGAAATATCTTAATATCTCCCTTTTCTTGGGCTTAAATAATTTAGGAAATAAATTTTGTTTTTTTAATTTGATCTGCAAATTAGGTTTTTGTTTAATAAATATAGTTCTTTGTTGTTACTTTGATTAATAAAATGTACTGCAGGTTTATCTTCCTTTATGTGGTTGCAGTTAATGCGATTTACGGTTAATGTAATAAACTTTTTTTAATTCTCCCATCAATTAATACCAGGAAAATTTTTATTAGTGTGCAAAGTGCAAAATTGGTGATTCTATTTGCCAGTGAACGGCATCAAATCATTGAAAACGAAAATGCTGAAAAGAAGGATAAAAGAATTTTTTTTTTAATTAGAATTCTTCAAACAGGATTTGCTAGACATGCATCCAGACTTAAGTAGAAGTATGAAAGTGTACTGAAGTTTAGAAAATCAAATTTCATGTTACAGCAAGATGTACTCCAAAAATAAGAAAAACCTGTGCAATTAACAATTGGTATATTTTTGCTTAAATAAGTTAAAAAGCATCTGTGTTTGAAGTAATCAATTGTATTATAGTAAGTTTAAAATCAAATTATGTAAATTTTTAATATTTTTAACCTAATAGTAAGAGAGCTAGCATAAAAAAGTGTAGTAATGTAGAATTAAACTTAATATTGACATTTTATGTTTCTTTGTTGTTATTTATTAAATTAGCGTTTACATTAATGGAAGTTCATGAAAACTAGATAAATTTTTAAAGTTTCAAATCAAACTCAAAAGTGTACTTTCTAAGAATTGTATATCAAAAACAATACCATAGTACATTATTACATAGTCTATTTATGTAAATTTGGGTTTTAAGAAAGCTGGCTGTGCATCTATTGTAGCTTTTTCCATTGAATGTAAGTTTCAATTAGCATGGTAATATTATGTGATTAATTAACCACACTAATCTAGGGAAACCTGTATGCATATAAAGCAAGGCTAATAGTATAAAACTCTGCCACCTTACTTAATGTTTCTCTATGAACTTTGTTATATCACCCCCATTGGATATATTTCACTTTTTTGTTATTTTTCAACATACCTGCTATAATGAAAAACTATCGTATTTATTCTTAAAATGTTCTGCAAACAGACAACAGTATAGATTTTTTTTTACTTTAATTTTCTATGCGTATTTTTTTACTACATTTAATTTTCAATTTCTATTAAAGCACTCAGACTCCAAGAAATGTACTGAAAGACTTATGGCTTGATATCAATTATTTGGATATTGCTCAAGCTGCACAGTATTGTTCTGCACATTTCACTGCAATTCTCTACACTGAGTTGTGGTGTGATATTGAAAGGTATTGTTAATATATGTTTTCTTGCAAATATTTCAGACCTAAGTTAAAACATTGAATTTTGATTTCTATTTTCTTTAATGTATATATTAAAATATGCCTGTGTGTATTTCACATTTATTTCTCTAAAAGTATGACAAATTGCAAGCTGGTTATATATATAATATCATATATATATTATCATAAAGATTTGAGGCAATGTTATAGTAGCTTTTAAATTAAATTCAGAGTTGGTTTTTTTTAAGGAATTTTGCAATGATTTCAAATGGTGTCAACTGGTTTATGCCATTGTTATACTGGGGAAAAAAGACAAAAAGAGAGAAATAGTCAGGATTAATTGTTATTGTTGCCTTCTTTTCTTTCATATTTAAAAAATAAAAAATGGTGTTTTAGGAGATTCTATTTAAAACATTTTTAAAAGAAGGCTTGTATTCTTTAATTTCATCAAATTAATGTCATTTTCAAAGACATTTCGTTTCATCCACTTTGAAATTGAAAACATACAAAAATTTATTGCAATGTTTTACTATAATTTCATTAAATTGTATTTCCTTTTTATAAGAAAGTTTATAAAACCAATATTATATCGTAAATATAATATGAACTTAAAAGATTCATTGCTTATTTAAAGGGTGACATTAAAATAACATAGGTGAGATGCAAAACTCTAAAACACACTTTCAGTTGCAACCTTCATCAGCGAGAAAATTTCCTTTTCCTGATTAAAGAAAATTTTCTCTCTGATGAAGATTGCAGGTGCAACCAAAAATACTCGGAAGTTTGAATAAATGTGTATTTTTGAGTTTTACATTTTTTAACATCTGTTATTTTACTGTCACCTTTTAAGTAAGTAATGAATCTTTTAAGTTCATGGTATTATGTGAACTCAATGTGAAGTTTTGCATCTTGCCCTAATATTTTTATTTACAATATCACATATTATAATACGAACAAATCTTGTGTATGTGTGTGTGTATGCAAATTTTATCTAGAAAACAGCTCAATTTTTTATCATACCATTTTGGGGTATGAGAAGACCATTGGGCTAGGTCACATGTTCGAGAAAATTCGATTAGTGGATCATTTTGGGGGTCAATGCATTTCAATGGCAATGAAGGTTGAAACAGTTTTTAAGTTGTTGAACAGTTGGCAGTAAACAAACTCTCAAAATTGGTATTGGCGAAATATTGGCGAGATTTGATGGGGAAATCGACTTTCAAAATTACCAATGCCTAAATACAGACTTGATGTCAAATGAAAGAATGTTGCTAAATTTGGCGAAACAATAGGCTTTCAGAATCTGAAAGAATTTTCTAGAAATTGTTAATGGTGCTGAGACACATGATTCGACCAAACAAAATCTAATTAAAAATGTAATTTGGAAAGATGCCCTTTAGCTGTAAAATTTAGAAATATGTACGTGTTTTTAATATTGATTATTTCAATAAATAATACTGTTATAAAATAAAATGCTTTATAGCAATAATACAGCAAGAATTTATTCTTATATGAAGTCGAATACAAAGCTAATTTTAACCAAGCGTAGCTTGGTCTTCCCTACTGATTATAGTATGATGTTGGATAAAATTAAATATTTCCCCTTCCTCAGCAAAATCATACAGTTTCACATAATGAAAATGCAATATATTAAGGTGTCTTTTAACCAAAAAATCTTCATAAATTGTTCATACCAAATTTTATATTCCTCTTCCTCTCCATTTATTTTTATTGTTGAGCAAATCTTTATTGTACAATTGCACAATTTGGCAATTATTAGATTTCATATGTAAAAGTTTTAAATTGAATAGATTTATGACAAGTGTATGAAATCACTGCATTTTTCTAGATATTTTCATTTGAAAACATTTTGATATGTTTTATTAGAAGTTTGAGTTTAATCCAAATTTGCAATCAGTTTATCATATTCAGAAGCCGTTTTGTTTATAATTATTCATAAAATATGTTTTACAAATAAACTATGTATAGGGTCATTCCATGCCAAATCAACCAAAAAATTTCAATATTCAACCTGACCATTTCAGATTTTAATGAAACTGTCAGGAATAATTGTCTCTGATGATATAAATGAGAATATATTTTTATAATTTTTTTATCTCATTAAATTTTCATACAATTAATTATTTAAAATTTTTAAAAATCATCATTTTTTGGCATCCATAAATGTTTTCAATTTTGAATTTCTCAAGTTCTCTCAGGTGTAGAGAGTTCTATAACCCCTCATTTTAAAGAGAATTTCATAAGGTTTGATTTGATATGCAAGTTGACTATGCTTCATTAAAAATAATATTTTTTTATTTTTTTTAAAATTTATTAGATAGTGATTTTTAAAATTTTCGAACAAAATGTATGTTTTATGTATTATTATAAGCTTAAAATTTTGAAATTTTTAGAGTAAAATCTCAATGGGATCAGGAGTTATTAAATAAAAGCTAAATATTACAATACAAATGATAATCTGACTCTAACTTATTTTGTTATTTATTTATTTTTTGTATGGTAAACTTCAGTTTTTATTTCATAACTCCTGATCCCATGGAGACCCCACTCTAAAAATTTCAAAATTTTAAGCTTATAATATTACATAAAACACACTTTTTTAACTAAAAACTTTTTAAATTTCAAGTTTTTTAAAAAAATTAATTATTATTTTTAATGAAGCATAGTCAACTTACATATCAAATCAAACCCTATGAAATTCTCTTTAAAATGAGAGGTTATAAAACTCTCTACGCCTGATAGAACTTGATAAATTTTAAATTGAAAACATTTAATCAAGCCAAAAAATGATGATTTTTCAAAATTTAAATAATTAATTGAATGAAAATTTAATGAGAAAAAAATTACAAAAATATATTCTCATTTATATTATCAGGGACAATGATTCCTGGCATTTTCATTGAAATCTGAAATGGTCAGGTTGAGTCACTGGTTGATTTGGTGTGGAATGACCCTATATTGTATATTAAAAAAACATTTCTCAATAACGCATTCCTTTAAATTACAACATCTAGTTTCGAAAACTAAATCAATGTTCGCAATGGGTGGTGGTGGTGGTGTGTGTTGAGGGAATTCTCAATCTCATTCTCCTATCTTATTTTGGTCGGCCTCTGGCACTGGAAAATCTTATCTATAATTTACAATTGTATAAATCCTCAGATTAAATAGTTAATATTGTAATTAAGAAACTCCTACATACTATATTGTTGGAGTTTTGATACCATCTAGCAGATTAAATTTGAGACTTTTTTATTCTTATTTATTTAATTCAAAGCGTTTTAATGAAAAAAGGTGTGATTAATACAATTAATTTTCAAAATATGAAAGGATTAGGGAGATAACAATAAGAACATATGTAGTGCTATTTGGTGATCATTGTAAATGTGGTTGGCAAACCATAGAGCTAGCAAAAACAGAAACAAGAAATTTAAGAAAAGTATAATGCATATTTACTTTTGATGAAATAGTAAATTCTGTAGCAGGTCAAGAAATGATGATTATTTGCAGCATTCAAAAAATAATAATGGAAGAAATCATGACAACTTGCATGACAAATTATTAGTGATTTATTGCTTCAGAAACAATTTTAAGTATAGTCTAATGTTTTTGTTGCTGATTTTTTAAATATTTTTTATTTCTATAAATTGTAAATACTAATAAATTGCTTTTTTAAATCTTCTAACAATTTGTATTTTAAAATTCTTCCAAAATGTTAGTATAGTGATTTGTTCCAGACATATTTAACCATGTTTACACAGAAAAGTTTAATGTGAGAAATGATCTATATTATACACAAATATATAATCCACACAACTTATGGTTTCAATGTGTGCGGTATAAAAATCTCCTACTGTATATTGCGTTTATCATAAGTTATGAATTCAATATTTTCAGATTTTAAGAATAGCACATTTCCCACACAACACAAATTGGTAAATATGACATCCATATAATGTAAAGTACATCCATATACCATGTCCATAATTCATCGAAGGAATTCCATATTACATAGTATCTACGTAGATATTACCGTCAGATGTCTCTCCGAATACATCCATATAGCGTTTGTTGGACATCCAGATCCGACATATATCTGTGTAAAACAGGTGTCCATGTCCATATAGATCATGTCCTAGACATAATATGTATGTATATATACATCATATCTGTGTAATATGTACGTATATATACTACACATATCTATGTAATATGTACATATATATACATCATATCTATGTAATGTGTACATTTATATTCATCATATCTATGTAATGTGTACATATATATATGTAATATGGAACAGTATGTGTATACCCAGACTCTTCTGCGATCTTGTTTTTTTTAATTACAAAAAAATATTATGTATGAAAAGTTTACGATTTTAAAAAGTATTTTAAAATATCAAAATTATTGGTGAAAGGCACAAATTATTAGCAATATTAGCTAAACTGTAATAACTGTATTTTAAATTATACCAACTATATTGTGTAACTGCTCTGATGACAATAAATATAACTAACATAAGAAAATATAAGGAAAAAAATACTTTTTATTATCTTAAAACAACATAAACGCTTTTTTTTTTTTTTTTAATCTTTTTTTTATTATTATTTTACTTTCAAAAACACTTAGTCTCACATGAATATAAACAACAAACCCTCTTTGCATCTTAAACAAAACACTAAAAACTTTTATTATATAAAAACATCATATCTCCTCCCCCTTTTCTTTTTTTATCTTTTAAAATCAAACCAAATAGTGTAATTGCTCTGGTAACAAACAAGGTGGGAGTATACGTACAATTGGCCCGCAGTATTTTTTTTTTACTTAGCGGCAGATTTTATTTATGCCTCAGACTGAAATATATAAATGTTTATTTCACATTATATTTACAATTTTACTTTATTATTACATGGGTATTTAAAAATATTTTCAGCGAAATAATTTTTGTACTTACTTTTCTTATTGTGTAATATTGTGTTCTCATAGTTTGTAGCGTAACATACTATTTTTGGAAAATATAATTTAGCGAGTAATGTTATTAAAAAACTAGTTTGCAGGGAGCGCGAGTAATATTATTGAGGTTACTTTAATAAACTTACTTTATTATCTCCTCTTTTGACATAACAATGGGAGTCCTACCATACTCACAGATTTTTTTAAATCTTCTTTTTGAAATCTTCGATGCTGAATCCATAATACTTGCAAAAGTAGCATACCATCTAAGGGCACCAGACAAATTCCTGTTGCTTGCAGAAGATCACTAATGGTAGTTACTTATTATATAATAAAACTACACACCTGTGATTTTCTGAGAGCATTCAAATTTGAAGATCTATCCTGGCACCAGCTGATCCACCAGACGCTCATCTCCACTGGTATACTTTGTATTGATTGAGATACTGTTTCTGGATGTAACGTCAAAAATAACATTGATGCTCCCTACAAACTAGTTTCTTTTTTTTTTAAATTACATTACTCGCTAAATTATATGTTCCAAAAAATAGCATATTACACAACAAACAATGTCAAAACTAGGGCCTAGACCTACTGTAGTTCCTCATTACTTCTAATATACTATTTTGACCACTGAATTTATTGAATTCATTGATTTGTCGAAAACTTTATTATACACTCAAATCAAAGAATCTTCCATAGAAAGCATTTCATTTTTTGATAATGAATCCCATTTTCAAAAATAGTAAGAATAATAAGTAAATGCTTTTGGGGGGAAAAAAAGGTAAATTTTTAATTTAATAGATAATTACATTTAAACTGGGGACCTATGCTATAAGAAAAATCTATAGTAGCTATACTTGTAAAAGAAATGCACCTAAATATCAATTTAAATAAAATTTTTTAAACATGTATTTCAAATGGAGAATCCCCTATTATTTTGGTATCAATGCTTTTTCAATAAATGTAAATAATCATGCCACTGCTAACAAGACATGCAGATTTAACTTAAAATACATTGAATAGATAAAATTAAATATATGAAAATAAACTTTTGAGATTAAGAAACTTTTTTTATGAAACAATAAGTTTTTAATAACGAAATTTAACAACATAATAAAGTGATAAATTATTTTCAATGTTAAAAAATTATTTATTATTATTAACAAACTGTTAACTTATCCTTGTTTTCATTGGATCTAATTTGTCAGCGATATTTTCTTTTATTCAAGACAAATTCACCATTTGAAAGTTTTTATTGGTAATAAACATTCTCTCTCTTTTTTTTTTTTTTTTTTTTTTGCCAAAACAGACTGTTGACCCCAAAAAGTGTTTGCACTATAATTATACAAAATAAAATTTTATATTTTATAGTGTTCGCATTAGATAAAGTTTGAGGGGTATGGGAGAAGGAGTATAAGAAATTAAATATAATCCAAACTTTGTAAAGTTTTATGTACAAGATTAAGATTCATTGAAAAATCAAAACATTTAAAATGTAAAACTGATGAGTAACCATGTAAGTCAAGTATAGAGATTACTATGATCAGTCAATTATATGATAGGGATACAGAAGATCATAAAATTTGAGGAGAGTTAATCAACAATTTATATGGCTAAAAATTTGTTTGTAGTTTTTTAAAGATAAGGTAATGGGTAAGGTAATAAGGTAATCGTAAATGCCACAAAAAACACCAAAATAGAATAGCAAATAAAAACCTGAAAAAAAGGAAATCAAACGACTTACTTACATATAATCCTGCTCGAAATTTAATCCAAATATCAAACTGCATCATGCATAACCTAAATTAAAATAAACATCACTTCTATTATCAGATTCAGTTGTTGTTGTAAATGCTAACTGTTTTAAATAAACAAAATTTCACCTGCATCTTGATACAACTAAAAATTTATAAAATTAAAAACCAAGTTGCACTTTGATAGTCTAAATTAAACCAGCCAAAAAATGCATAAACATCTGCATAACATAATGGCGTCGCGTCTGGCGTGTTTACAAAACAACAGAAAGCTCATGTTGCCAAACGAAAAAGTGTATCGGAAGTAAGATATTTAACTCTTTTAGTGCTCTTTATAGAGGGTGCTGCATCTACCTCCATAAAGTGTTGGTATATGAACGTCATGTTGACGTTGTTTCTTTGACAATCCAGTTTATATTTAAGAATGAACGTTAAGTCCACCTCCATATTATGTTGGTCCATAGATTGTTGGGATATGAATGTTATATGAATATAATGTGTTCAACCATCCATCTTACGGCTTTGAATGAACATAATTTTGATGTACATAATGTATTCTAGATGTAAACCACTCTAAATAAACAAAATATCTACGTTTGTGCTGTGTGGGTTCAACTCTCCTAAAAAATTTCTTATTTTTTTTATTCTAGAGAAAAAAACAGAGTTGCAGCTCAGTCGAAAAATAATTCTGATTCTGGGAGCCTGGAATGTTCTCCATTGTCCTTTATTGGCTCACAAGATCGTGAAAAAGCTTCTTTGGTTTATGACATTTTGTTTGAGTCTTATACTCGCATTGGTGATTCAGACGCTATCAGTGGTTGTGATCTAATAACTGCTGACAGTCAAGCTATCTTAAAGCACAGTTATCTCATTGAAAAAAAATGGGATGGCCTTCTAAAATTGAATGACAAACAAAAATCTAAATTGGATACTCTACAGGTAACATATTATTTTATTAAATTTTGTATTAGTACTTATGCAAGACTGTAATTAGATCACTTTTCAACTAATAGTAACTTTTTTTTTTTAAAGCAAATCATCTTTTTTGAAAAAATTATAATTTAATTTTGTTTTTGAGTCATTGATTGATTGTTAAGTATTTAATTTTTATCTTGTTTATTGATTTCTTGTTATACTTAAAAGTGTATCTGAATAACATGGCAATAAATATTAATTAAATTAGTAATACAGTAAAACTTACTCAATATGGTACTCTGTTTAACCTTGTTAATTTTAGGTAATCATCTTGTCACTTACAAAAAATTTAAATACAGAGGCAGTTTGCACATATTTTAGACAAGTTTGTTTTGGGGTAAAAAAAAAAAAAAAAAAAAAAAAAAAATCTGCATAGAGAAATTACTTTTCACAGCTAATATGTTTTTGAAAGCATAAATTCTCATTGGACTATTGAAGTTTTTGTTTACTTGCATTGGTAGTTTTAAAGAACCAATGGATGGATGGCTATATTTCTGCACTTTCCAAAGAGAATTATTCATATTCATTTGTTAAAAAATGCTGTGAAATGCATAGTTTTTCTGTATCTAAATCCACATTACAAGTTTCCTAGCATCATGGAAAGTCAGGGAATTTACAAATATTTTCTAAAAAGTCATGGAAAAGTCTCTGAGAAAAAATGAAAAATGACGTAAAATTCATCAAATAGTCTCAGGGAAAAAAAAATCATGAAATTCATCAAATAATCGCCAAAAAAAGAAGAAAAAAATCGAGAAATTTGAAGAAAAATTGCAGAGAAATATCGCTAATTTTAACAAAGTTGCGATAATAAGTAGCAAATTTCGTTATATGCCCGTTTAGTCTGGTAATTTTTTTAGATTTGGTCAGGGAAAGTCAGGGATTTTTTGCAATTTGGTCAGGGAATTTGCCAGTCATGTTTTGCTGAGAACTCTGCATTAGGTATTATTGTTAATAAGACAGGGGAAAAAGGTGAATGTCTGTCTTCAAGTGGAAAAATTGTTCCAAATGTGTACCCAAGAACAAAGGGAATTCTTCAAATACTGCAGAGATAAGATCTTTTATGGCTAACAAAAATCCTCCAAATCAAAGGACTTGTTACTAAATCATGTTACTAAATCATTAAAATGCTCAGTGTCAACTTTTAACAAAATCATTAATTAACACTGATTTGAATTTTGAAAAGACCTAAAAACACAATGTTCATCGTCTTTCTCCATGATGAACATAGAACACAATGCAGAATTCTTTGTCCGGTTTTAAATTTTAAGTTTTTTGTTTTCTTCCTGTCTTCTGTTAGAGTCTCGGCAAAAGGGACATAGGTAGAGACCATGTACGGACATTTGGAACACTGCGAATTCTGCAGCGGTCTAATGACAAAAAACGGCTATCAGATCTAAACCCTTCACTAGATCCTGCTAACTGCACTAAACCTGCTAAATCTCCTGATATAACATCCATGGATTTTTTTTAATTTTTAAAAAGCATTTTATCCAAATGTTGACCTACAACCCTTCATGATCTGTGGAAAGCTGCTCAAGAGGAATGGCCCAATATACTTCTTGCAAAACTGCAAGAAGCATTATTGTCATGGAAATTATGGTGTAGAAATGTAGTTCAAAATAAGGGTTACCAAGTTGAATATTTGAAACATAAATATTTTATGTAAATTATTTCTGTATGTTTCATAAATCGTCTAAAAAATGTGCGAACACCCTCCATAATCATTGCAAAAATAAGGAAATTGATTATTTTAACAAATTTTAGAATATTTATATTTAATAATATTTAGTTAGTTATTCTTTTCATTATGTGAGCATAGGCTGTTCTTAATAGTGACTCGAATAAATACTTCGTTAAGTTAAAGAGAGAATTAATTTTTAATTCAAAATGGTAATATAAAGATATTGTATATTTCCAATGATTCCGTTAACAGAAGTTCATTATTGTTATTACTATTTTTACAAAGCATATTGCCTGCCTGACATATCCTAAGAACAATTAAGGCCACTTCTAGGCTAGAATATGTAGAAAAAAATTTGTAAGCCTTATCCCGACTCGGCTCAAGTCTACTGAAAAAATTTAGCCCAAGCAGTGTTGAATTCAGGGGATCGCCCGGGAGGGAAATTCTCCCCCTCCTCCCCTGGAAGGTTTGAGATTTTATGATTTTTAATAGATAGGCAATTTCTGCATCAGATCTCTAAAATATCCCCCCCTCCTCCTCAGAACTGCAGAAATCCCTCCCAGAGAAAAACGTCTAAATTCAATACTGAGCCTGAGCTCAGATACAATGTAACTGTCTGATGTAAATCTCTACGCTGGACGTGTTATATTTCTGCATTGATGTTGTCAAACTAACATCGGCTTGTGCATTTATACTTATTTTCATGAAAGTCATATCCATTGAAAGTGTTTCATGTTTTATTGGTTTCGTTTAAATTTTTATATTAGGACAATCAGCCGCTTAATTTTTTTATTGACTCAACTGACCCATTTAATTTTTTTTTTCTGCCCAACCTGTTGAAAAAAATTTTACTAAATCTGCCATCCCCTTTGAAAGTTTGCCTTCATTTTTCCACATATGGTCCTCGGGCCAAATCTGGACCCATGCAGACCTCTAAACTGGGGTAACAGGGAGATAATGCTATATATAAATATTTGATTTCCAGATTATTACTGCATGTGTACAGGAGAGATAGAAAAATAAATGAAAATAATCAAATTTCTTATTGATTTAGGCATTACAACTGACTGGTTTGAATCATGTACTTCTTGGTTATTCTCAGTCTTTACTACAAGATAAAAACAACGTGTCACCACAGGATGTCATTGAGCATCAGTGCCAAGCTGCTTGGAGAATGAGTCAGTGGGATTTACCTGTTACTGAAAGGTATCTGACTTATAAGCTTTATTTTCATGTTTAATTTTTAACCATGATATTGTCTTTGTTGTGTGAAGTATAATTTAATTTTTATTTTTTAAGCATAAAGCTTTGAATCAAAATATTTTTTTCTCTAGTTCATTCAAATAAAATATTTAAACTTTTTTTTAAGAATAATTGGTTTTGATCCAGTTTTTATTTTTCTTCCATCAGAGATAATCATTTTTCTCTTTTTTGCTTAAGTTTAAGCCCTGGTTTCAATAAATCATCAAAAGGTGTATTCTTAATCAAAAATAAAATGTCTTCATACTATTTTTTTTTTTTTTTTTTTTTTTTTTTACTCCCATATTTAAAACATTGTTTTAATATAATATAATGGTTGAAAATTAATATTCAATTAACTTCCTTCTTTATGTTAATGATAATCCTACATCCTGTCCTATAAACATCTTTCATTTTAAAAATAAAGACACTTTTTTTGTGTGTCAATATTCAATTTATTCTTCATTTTGGTACTTTGGAAACATGTATTTTTAAGATAACTAAATATTTTCATTTTTGTCAGTTTAATCAATTTGCTTCAGTACACATAATTTGCAATTTGGGTTCTGGCATGCTTTATATAAAAAGTTAAAGTAACCAGAAGTAATTGATGTCAGTGGCTTATATTTTCATTTATCTTTTAAGCAATTAAATTTTTAAAAATTAAAATGTTTTTATCAGCTTAATTTGGAGCTGAAAAAAAATAATTTAGGTTCATTTCTAGTTTTTTGTGACTTTTGGGGGGTTTTTTCCACAGTTTGAAACTTTTATAAAAATGCATTGAATAGCTTAACCTCAATTCCATTGTCTAATTTTTGCAATGCTTGCTTATTTATGTCATACTTATAATATTTTTTTTATACTCCATAGCTCTAGTCATGGATTTCAAGAATACTTTTATAAAAGCCAGCAAAGTTATATATCAGAAAATAGACTGATGTTCAGTAAATACTTAGATTCAGCTCGGTAAGTTATCATTTCATAAATCAGTGCTCTGTTAAACAATGTATTGTTTTAAATACTTACCCTGTGATGTATATGTAATGAAGGTCTATTGTGTATTAATATCTCAAATTTTAAAATTTCTGAGATACCTTTGTCGATAGTGTTTCCTTAATTTATGTTATATTTTTATTCTACTACAAAGATTGCTCTTGATTTGTAAGCTCTCCCCTCTGCCCTTTCTGTTCTCATGACCCTGTCCCCTTACGGACACATGTTTACATTGGCTGATGACTGGCTGTTAAAATTTCCAAACCGAAACACATCCTGTGTGTTCCTTTGTTTTAAGATGATTCATGCAAAGTTTTATTATGTAATTGTGATTTATCACCAATTTTTCAGTGCTATTTCATCTAAAGAGTATACTGTCATAAATTGTTTCCAGATACTTTGTAAAATTAAGCTTTACTTCCATGAAATTTTTTTATTCAGTGATTAAGTTATGAACTCCCTCTATTTCTGTTTTAATTCCTAAGTTATTAGTATAAAGGTTATGAGGTTTGTTAGTTCATAAGATACAAAATGTAATATGTTGTGAAAATTCTTAATAAAACTTCTTTTTAAAAAATGCTGCTGCTTGCGTCCCACTATTCATTCAACTCTGTCAGGAGCTTAATTGCATTATATATTTTTTTTTATTATCATCATAATTGCTTCAATTATTCTGAAAAAAAAAAAACAGAAGCATTAATAAAATTGTAACTTAACACAATTAACAAACGTTTAAAATTTCGTTATGTTAATTTCTTTTTAAAAGTATTGAGTTGAGTGAATCACAGTTCTCAACTTTTTTTAAGATTTATTAATTTCCTTGAAATTTTTCAGTTCATCTGCAAAAATAAGTAAGTCTCAGTAACTTTTTAAAAATATTTTCTTTTATTATTTCATATTTTCTTAGCTTAAATTTGGTTCATTAAATATAATTCAAATGTAAAAATATAGATGTCACAATTTTCCATGCAGTCGACTGAAAACCAAAAAATTTTTAATTAATAAAAGAAAGAAACTACTATGTACATACATGTATTTTTATTCTGAAAATCTAACCCCTTCTCATATTTAAGAGGGAAAGAAGTAAGTACTTTTTTAATGCTAAAGTTATCTGAATCAGAAAACCTTTTACCCACTGAACATTTCCATCTTTTCAAATATTTTAAAAGTTTTTTTTTTTTTTTATTCCATGAAAATATCTCAACCATTTTGCGATGAGCATCTTTTACAAAATTTATTCTTTTACTGTCAGATTTTTTAAAAAGAAATTTTTGCCTAATTGAATCACAGAAAAGCTTAAATTAAGAGAAAATTTTCAATTAAAAATTACTGGTAAGAATAATCAAGGATTCTAAGTGCACTTTATTTGTTACGATATGTGATGCTCGTTGCGAAAGGGTTAATATGCTTATCAGATAGAGGATTTATCTTTGTATTTTTTTTTAATGCTAGGAAAACTCTGTTTGAAAATTTGAATAATACTAGTTTGGAATCTGTGAGAAATATATTGCCTGCTCTTAGCAACCTGCAGCTAATAACCACTTTAGAGGATTTCTCCAATAATCAATCAAAGTAAGAATATATTATTTCAGTCATGTTATGCTGTTTGTTATTAAAGTGAAAAAGCCAGAAGAACTACATAAGTTTTTTTATTTTTTTATTAAGTTTGGAGTAAAACCAGAATCTAAATTTGAAGGTTTTTTAATTGTTGTTGGGAGGTTTCTGAATTTTTTCACTCTTTTTTTTTTTTTTTTTTTTTTTTTTTTTTTTTTTTTTTTTTTTGTAGATGGGTCTGTTTTACCCCATAAAAAAATATGTTGTAGGAAAGAAATTTTCATACACTACTACTAAATGGTTTCAGTTACTCACTTTCAATATGTGATTGACTTTTGTGGATTTTTTTTCCCTGTGGATATCTTTAAAATTTTAACTTTTTTTTATTAATTTCTGAAATAAAATGAGCTATACAAATTGCTTGTCTCTTTTTTTCCTATGCATGTCCATGCATAACTCTGCAATATTTTGGTAATAATAAATAATTACTATTGTGAAAAATTTTAAAGCTGTGAGTTAATATAATAAATGTGAAGAAAAGGTAGAATTTGGTTTTTAATTTGCAATTTAATTAATGATCATTGAGTAATTATGTTGTGATAGTTCATAATTTAAGCAATAAGCCTAGGCAATTAATGCCTTCTTTTTCTCATAAATGAAGAGAAAATAGAATAAATTTCATTGCCAAATGGAAAACACAAGAAAATGAAGTTTTTGATCAGTGAAAATCCATATCTTCTTTATTGTAAACTTAAATTTGAAGATTTCTTTTTTCAGCTTTAGCCACACTTCTTAAAAAATTAATTTGCATTAATCATCTTTATAATACTCAAAGGAAATTTTATTAAATGAAGATGTCCAATGTGTCGAGCATCTTTAGAATTTTAAAATTAAGAATACAGCAGGCTGTTAATAACACTATGCTGTCACTCGTCCACACCCTTGAAACCTTTAAATCAGCATATTTTATCAAAGCCTAATGACACCCAGCCACAATATACTGGAAACTTTTAAATTGGTGTATTTAATCAGAGGCTAATGACTCCCTCTGACACTGAAAGCCTTCAGACAAAATTCTGATTAAATTTTGATAGTCACACTATTAAATACTAAGAAAAGGGTCACAACAAAAGTAGGAAAAGGAATCTTTAAAATCATTTAATAACTATAAACAATGAAAAATTTTCGGAGATCAAATGAAAACAGTCTGAAATTAAAACTAACTTTTGATACGCAAGTGAGGCACAAACGCCAATGAAAATCATGTCTTAGACAGAAAATGATGAACAGCTAAGTACTCCAATGAGAAGGAAGGAAATAGCAAGGGAAAGCAAAATTGCAAGATACTGGAAGGAGAAGCAAGTCGTGCTAGAAGTACAAGAAACTCTGAGCGTTGGTAAATAGCCGTAGTTTAGGCTTCATGCGCCATCAAAAGTGAGACCCTGATAGCAAGGGAAATACAGAAAACAATAGCAACATGTGAATAACATCACAAACAGATGTTCTGATTTTCACCCTTTTTTTTGGGGGGGGGGGGGATATGGCAGTTTGCAGATGGTCCTATAGCAATATCATTGAGATCTAACAACAATATAGTTGTCTGTCTTTTTAGGCTATATAAGGTTTAACTTTCGTAAAAATTGACCAATCATCCGGAAATTTTAATATGATGTTAAGATAGGCAACACTACTGTACATCTAATGAGCTATATTTTCAACAAGGATAATTAAAATGAATGTGAGTTAGAGTGTTGCGTTAGGTCAGTTACTTAATTTTAACAGAAAGTAACCCAACCAATGGTCTGCACTATTTCTTTGTGGTCCGAATCAAGTTGACTCTAATTGTTTCAGGTTGGATTTTAACTTTTGTGGGTTGAGTTTGGTAACTTGTTTTTCAAAAGATATTCCACAATATTCTTTCATATAGAGAAACTATCCATTTGGACATAAATGAGCATGCATATATATGTGTTAATTTTTCTACATAAAAGATAAAGTTGATATTCAAGATATAAAATGTATTTTCATAATTGCATTATGTTATGTTGTAAAAGCTTTACATAACATTCCCCCTTCTTAAATTTACATAAATTTAATTTTGTATATTTTGTTAATTTTAATAATCTACTTCCATTTACCATCTTTCAATTTTGACAGCAAATTTTACTAAGTTTTAAATATTAAATCCTAAATCTTTATTCTTAATTATTTCATTTAAAATTACATTTATTGTATTCTATTATCTTTTTACATTTCTCTGATAAACTTTCATAACAATTGCTGAAATCGTTTGCCAGAGAAACGAAATTCTAACTCCTAGACTTTCTTTATTTTTAATTGCCTTGCATTCACTTGGTACCCCAAAAGAAGCAACTTTTAAGAAGGATTTCTCTCTTATCTCAGAACAGGCAGGAAATTCCTTTTGACGTCACAAGAACTCCCACGATGCGGACATTCCTTCTTTTCCCGCCCGTTAGAGTGTTGCCATTCCACGGTGATTATTCCGCTGCTAAAACATTTTCCATCGATTCATTATCGATATTCCGGCCTTTGGAGTTTTCTGATTGGCTATTCTGCCGACATCGTTTTCCCGATTTTCGGCAGGCGTTTCAAAAAAAGATTCAGTTCGTTATTTTTGTCAGAAGACGTAACATCCATTTGGGGGTACAGGTTTCATCTTTTTCTCGCCGTTGGGGCCTGGGGCCCTACGGGCGTTTCCCGTGGTCGCCATGTACTCCTCTTAAACATTTTTACTATTTTTGTCGTTTAGCAATACACTCAATTTAATATGCAAGCGACTTTGGCAATCCTGTGTGAGCTGTTTCCGTTTTATTTCATTTTGTACTCTCCGTTGACGAAGCTTCAAACTGCCAAAATATTTTATAGTACTGTGTGAGCTATTTCTATTCTTCAATTTAGGCACTTTTCTTTGAAGAATCTTCATGTTACTTAAATAATTCATAGTATCTGTGCGAGCTGTCTTCAATATTCAACTTTAATGCTCTTCTTTGAAGAAAACCAATATAAAAACGATAATATTATCCGCATTTGATTCATTGATACTACTTCATTATTCCCCGGGAATTCGTATTCACAATCAAATAATGACTTTATGTGATCCAGTCATCAAGCTCTTTATTGAGTAATCCGTAAATATAGACAATAGCTTTCAATTGATGATTTGACTTTTTTCTTACAACTCGAACATTATATCCATTTGTCAGGATTCTCCATTTGTATATCTACCATCGACACATTCTTCTTATAACTCTATTATCACTTTAGACTCTTCACTTGGAAACCATAACTTATTATAATAAGATTGAAACTCAGCATGACTAGATGTTCATCAAAAACATATTTTAAATAATTAAAATGTTTCATGTCATACATTAGCATGTACTTCTTGATAATTTATTTAAAATAATGCATCAAAATTTTCACAATATATTGTGTTATACTGGATCCGGAATTACAATGTTGAATAATATTTAATTAATAATATTTATGTGTAAACCGTTCTTATTTATTGTGGTGCGCTATTTCTTGTATCAAATGGGGTGAGTAATTATTTTGTTTTTCCTTTTCAGATTTATTTAAATTTATTTACTTTGCTATTACTTCTTCCACTATACTTTTAATGGCCGTAGTGTGGTTCTGGGAGATGTGAATTGGATTTATTTTGGTTCAATCTGAATTTTTCAGTTGAATGTTTACTCCAATTTACGTATCCCAGAGTCACGTTACACATTAAAATATGGATATTATTTGTTTTATTTCAGTAGACTTAGCCAGATTTAGAGGAAATACATAGGTATTAGTTATTAGAGTGTTTTGGGTAATTAAGTGTCGAATAATCGGTAATCAACTATAATTATGTATTCAAAATTTAAATATTTTAGTTTGCTCCTAGACATGTCTCTCCCTGTATTAAGTCAATGAAAACATCTATACATCAGTGCATGATTGGTAGTGTGTATGTTAAGATAAGGAAATGATTTTAAATGTAATTAAAAGCAACATTTATGCAAATCAATGTACAACTTGTAATTTTGAAAAATAAAACTAAAAGAAAATCTTGTTTTATTTTTAACTAATAACTTTAGCATAGAACTGATTTCATACTTGGAAAGGATGTATTTTTTAAAATTATAGACAGTGTCAAGTGTCTGAAATTCCATTATAGAACAAATTTACACTTGAATCCATTAAGTTTAATCTTACCAATTCCAAAAATACTTCAATCGTAAAATTATACATTAAAGATACTTTCAATAACATAATTTTCAAAGTGTGTTTCTTTAAAATGAAAAATAATGCATAATCATATATATGTAATCAAAAACTAAACTAATGAATACCCCCTCCCCTCACAGGCATACACTTAGTGATATATATATGTAATTCCTCCTGTATAATTTTTAAATTGCTATGATTACTTTTACATAAAGAAATAAGATAAAAGTTTCAATACAAGAATGATTCAATTCATGTTTATGAGGTGTATATAACTAGTCTATCTAAAATTAATTAGATAAAAAAAATCATTTAAAAGTATCTGAAAAATTTAAATTAAAAAAAAACTGAAAATGTAGTGAATGAACACACTTTTATATTTATTTATTTTTTCAGTTTCAAAGTTAATTTAGTGTATAATGATTTTCATCTGCATCATATTTCTCTTTAAAAAAACTCTTGCACTTATTGCTTTTAAAACCAAAATGCATTTTCAAAGTTTTTGGTTGAACATGTCTTTTTGTTTTTGTTTTTTTCAGCACTGAATCTTTGAAAAAAGTTCTAGATGTTTGGAATGTGAGTGATCAGGTGCCATATGCTGATTTTGAATATGTTGAACCTGTATCTTGGTTGAGATGTGTATTATTAAATCATCAGGTTGACATAAATTTAAATAGGCATATTATTCTCCCAGAACTCAAGAAACTCTTGGAAAAACACTGTGCCAAAGCTAGGGATGAACTGTATCTAGAGGTATCTTGTATTATTTTTACTATCATAATCAATATAAAGTTATAAATTTAAAGTGTGCACTGTGTTTCAATTTTTATCAGATTTTATTTTTTAACTTGTGTATTTTTATTTTGCTACATCAAGTACATCCAATTCTATTCTTGCAGAAATGTTTTCCTACAAACTTTTTTTTTTTTCTTTTTTTACATTTTTTTTTTTTTTTTTTTTGATAATCTGTATATCATGTAAAATTGAATTTAAAACTCAAGATTTGTATTCCTCAGAAAGAATCTAGAAATCAGAGAAAGCTCGGGAAAATCTTTTTATCTTAAAATGTAACCCATGATTTTCTTCAAAACTTGGGGGGGAAATCAAATTTATTGCTAATGTTAGTTGACAGTCACTGTTATTTGCCAGTTTCATCATTGAATGTTGATAAAAGAAAAATATTGATTTCTGAAAATTACACAGAAAAATAACTTTTTCTTAAATGAGTATAAATTTTGACAGCAGAAATACTTTCTCTGTGTATTGTTCATATCCATGATATCTTAGTAAATACAGAATTTGTTTTTTCTGTGGATTGCTGTCACTTTCCGTGTAATAGGTGTGGTCTGTTGTCATTCAGGTCATAGACAAACTTTAATTTGGGATGCTCATTCTGTCATTAATCACCAGTTTAAATCTTATAATATCTTATCTCATTATAAACAAGATAAAATTTAATTGGTTACTTATCCTTCCACTATTAAATATGTATTTTTTATTAATAACATTCTATGTTTATTTTTCTCTATTAAGCATTGTCTATGTATATTTGTTCTGTTCTTATTCAAAGTACTTTTTTAAATACAGATTTCTGCACAAATGTATAGATTAAAAAAGCTTATAAATAAATTCAAGATAATAATCTAAACTATTTATATTGTATTAATATAATCAGGGAATTCAACCTGAGTTTCCCTGGTAACATAATATAATGGTTCTGCAAGTATGCAGAACACAAGTGAAAACCATTTTTAATTGAAAACAACAATAGAATTTTTGCATTTAATATATTTTTTTAGATTGCTTGCTAAGAATATGAAAAAGCCTTTTTATATGAAAAATATCAATTATGTATTCAAGTAAAGTTTTGAAATGTATTAAAAGCAATACTTTCATACTAGCTACCTGCCATGGGTTGATTAGCCAAAGAAATCGCCAAAAACTTCACTATTTACAGGAGCCTTTTTAATTCTGATTATTTCAGTGCTTAAGTTCATAGTTTAATTACATATCTGTTAAATTTGTGTTTTATTTTATTTTTATTTATGAAGTATTAATTTTGTTATGGAATATTAGTTGGAAACAAATATGGAACTATTTATATTTTTTTAGGTGTAAACGTGTTAAGGGACAACTTCACTTACTCAAATGCTAATGTTAATCCAATGGGAGAGTTCTTTTAAAATATCTCATTTACATTTAATTATTATTTAATAATTATTTTTAATTATTTATTATTTATTTATTTTATTTTATTTTTTATTTAATTTGCATTGGTTAGGATCAATCTCTACAAAGGCCGTTTTTTACTTTTTAAATTTTGGTTGATTTTGAATGAGGGCATTTTTAATATCAAAATTGGTTTTGAAATTGAAAGTTTCCTCATAATTAAAAAAAAAAAAAAAAATTGAAAATTGAAAATGTAAAAAATGGCCTTTGTAGATATCAACCTCAGCTAACCAAAGCAAAAAAAATCTAAAAATATTGAAATGCAAACAAGATATTTTAAAAGAATTTTCCCATAGCAGTGACTTCGCGTAAGTGAAGTAGCCCCTTAATGTTCTACAATTGCATGCGATAGGTATAAATTTATGAAAATTTCATGTTTAAAAATTATTTTTAAAACCATAAAAAAATCAGTAAATTGAGATAAAGTTTTCGTACAAATTGCATTTGAAAATATATTTTTTTCCTCCATTCAACAGTGTAAAAATTTTGATTGTGAAATGTGTAGAAGTTAAAAGTAAAACTGATTATTTAAGCTATTTTTTAAGCATTATGTATTAGCTATGTAGTAATATAATTTTTAGTTTTATAATGGATATTTCTAAATTGAGAGAGTACAAGTGACCTATAAATGTAAAAGAGAACTAAAATGATGTTAACAGTGCAGGGTGAGACAAAAAAAAAAAAAATTGTATTTTTTTTAATTTAATAAAAAATAAAATGTTTGACATATAAAACTGCAGTTTGGGCAAAAATGCTTCTGATCGTAGAAAGTTTTAACCATATTAAAATAAGTTAGTCCTAAAAATTTCCCATAGATGGCACTATACCTTCAAACGTGAAAAAAAATCAAATAATCAAGATAAATTATTATTATTGTTATTATTTTTTTTTTTTTTTTTTTTTCAAGATTTGAAGTTGCCATCTATAGGCAATTTTTAAACTTAGTTTTAACTTAAACAAAACTTTCAACCATCAGAAGCATTTTAATCTAAACTGCCCTCTCATATGGCAATTACTTAATTTTTTTTTTTATTATTATTATTGAATTTCAAAAGGTTTCAAGGACTTTTTTTTTGTCCCACTGTGTGTTTTACTGCATTATTTTAATATGAAAAATCTTCTATAATTTGTATCATATTTTGACATGTGTAATATAACTTAGGTTGCATCTACTGCAGTACACACGCTTAGAAAGCTGCCTTGTATAGCTAAAATAGATGAGCTGCAGTGGCAAATAGAAGAAGCTAAGATTGTCTGGACCAAAAAAGAATACAGCATAGCTAATAAAATTTTAAAATCGACACTTCATTTTATAGAACAGGTAATTAAATCTACATATATTTGTTTTTAGATTTATTTTTTTTATAATTTACTCTTGCCTGTTTCTTTATTCAAATCAGATTTGTATTATAAATATCACTTAAAATTTTAACCCTAAAAAATTAAAAGTACACAAGCTATATTTTAACTTCATTTCCACTTCTGGTATGAGATGGTTCATTTATACCATTGTATAACATGCCTTAGTGTCTCAAAGTGCAAAAGGATTCATTAAATCAAGAAAGTGTATATGAAAAAATAAGAAAAGAAAACCAATTCTAAATTTAAAAATAAAATTCCCAGTCTATTTTTTTTAGCTTTAAAATCTAATACTTAAAATCCTTTTTGTCCCTTTTAATTTTGTTTCTTGGCACAACATTTATTATGTTTGATCATTAAAATCAGAATAACTTTAAGAGAAAAATGCTGACTATAATGCAATTTGCAGTTAATTGTGGTTAGGGCGTGCATAAAACCTGGGCCTGGAGATTGTGTGGGCTTTGACCACACTCCACTTTTGGGCTATCCAATTCGAAAGTTTTCTAATAAAAGCACAATGCGCTTTTTGATAATCGACTGCCTAACTCTCTCCACGACACTTGGGGCTCTTTCGATTAAGATTTACAGCTCTCAACGTGTTTGGCCGGTCTTAAAAATGAACATAATATATGAAAAAAAGAATAGTTTGGTTTGTAATCCTTGACTCACATTGACACTGCACTTAACATCCAAATGGTCAATCTATACTCAAAACTAAGGACATGGATTAATTTAAATAGTGAACCCTCATTGCATTCCATCTGTCGGTGTATATTTAACCCTCGGACTACAAAAAACAAAAAAAAAACAGTGTACAAAAATTACAATAATGTATCCAACCGCAGGTAAAATTCATTAGTTTTTATTCGATATTCTTTTAAAATGTTTCTAGATTTTTAGGAATTTAGATCTAAAAATACAAGTTTACAAACCAGTCTTTTAATTTTATCACATTCAACTGGCTTTCACTGCATTTGAACTAATTCCGTTTTTCCTGTCAGGTCCATTGGAACCTTCTGGTAGGCAGAGGGTTAAATAAAAGTGATATAAACGAGGGCTTAAAAAATTAAGAAAGATAGCATGCAAACAAATATTTTGTGTTAATCTCCAAAATTTTAGTTTATACACATATTAAAATTTTCTTAATGAAATTAAGAGAGATACATAATACAATAAACATTCATATATAATTGTATAAATAAGTGGTTGCACTACAGCTTTTTTTTTTTTGGGGGGGGGGGGGGGGGGTATACATGAAAATGAAGCTATCTATCTGAACAAGAGATACAACAAAGAACTACTGTTGTACATAACATATTTATGCATAAGCATACATTGCATAAATTTTATTTACTATTTTTACAGTAATTTGTCACTGAAATTCATAAAGTGTTATGCAGAACATATTTTGCACATAAGAAACATGTTATGATCACATGATTTGAAGTATGGCATTCTACCCCTCCTGCCCTACGAAGAGGTATTAAAAGTAGCATCAGTGCTCTCTATTAACTACTGATTTTATTGCATTGCACTACTCACTATTTTACATTTTTTTTATGTTGTGTGTTATACTACAAATTATTAGAAAAAGTAGTGAGTACTGTAGTTTCACTACTTGTAGTGCACTATTTCCGACCACTGGCCGAGGCCCATGCCTAAATCCAACCCTGATCATATGTCTCTTATTGTATGACTTAATACTCTCTTATTTTGAATTTTTATGTATTCAATTATCATTCTTACCATCAAATTATCTTATTATATAAATTTAACTCTTAACTCTTCTCTTGACCTATGGTTGTGTACTTGTGTGTATATTTTTTGTTGTTGCTGTTATTTAAATTGTATTTCTATGTATCTTTCTTACTCTTTTGTTTTATAGTTAGCCAAAGAAAATCCAGATTTTCTTGTGACATATGGAGAAGCACTGAATTTGAGAGGCAAGTGGCTTGCTGAAACATGCAATGAGAATTCTTCTGTTATTATGAAAGATTATTTAGAAAAGGTGTGTATATTGATAATTTATAAGAGTTGTCCAATATACATATATGGGAAACATTCTTTTGAAAACAGCAAGCCTCTATGTGTGTGTGTGCAAAGTAGTATTCATTCTTTTGTTCCCAGTGAAGAATTAATGAGTAATGGTGGTCAGGTTCTAAAATATTATAAAAGTTTTTCTGTGTTGGTAACTAAGCATAGGTGGTACTTCCCGTGGCAGAATTTTTTTTAATCTTTCTGCGACAAGCCTCATTAAAAGCAAAATTTTTCTACAAAATTATATTTTTTAACCATCGAAATTAATGATAGATTTATACATAACACAATAAGAAACGAAGACATGAAAGAAATAATATATATGCAATGCTAGTAAAACAGCCTTCAGACCTACTGATGATGAAGGGTATCTTTATTACAGTCGATCCAGGGCTCTTCTGATGTTGGAGTATTATTTTCTTTACTGCAGTCGACAATGGGTTCTTCAGCAGAATCTTCGAATCTAAGGCGTTTGATTTTTGTGCTGTCGCAAAGAATTTCTTCATTCAAATTCTTTTGATTTTGATAGGACGATCTAACTTTTTTAGATTTAAAGATTTCAACTTAAATTCTTCACTAGAATGGCCTCTAGTGAGTTTTAAATTCATTTTAATCATTGAATTGTTGTCTCAGACACAGTACATATTACTTTGTCCAAAAATACTACTTTGATTAGAAAAACGGCATATACAAATTGTGTGCAAAATAAATTATTAAATTTATATACCACATAACAGATCACTCTAATACATGTACAAAATAAAACATTTGGCTCTAAAAGTGCCTTTTAAGTGCTATATTTAAGAAAAAACAATGCAAAAGAATGAAATGAGTAAAATTGATGCAGATTTTGAAAGGAATTATCATGGTGTTAAAAAGGCGAAAGAAAGCTTTTCTTGATTCTGTAATATGACGTCATATCCATTCTGCAGCATTCTTGGTGATTTTAAGTAATTAATTCATTGATCGCATCTGCAAGCATTTCAAAAATATTTATGAGCTATTGAGGAAATTTTTTTTAATAATGTTTCTGTCAGCTACATTTAGCAGCTCGAAGATGAAAGTTGTCTGCAAGGGGCCATGTCGCCACATTTCTGCCACAGGGGTGGTACTATCTAATTGCAATTGTAGTCTGCTTCTTGAAAACAGACAGGCCAAGATCATGCATCCAATCCTCTGCTTCAGCTTGTTTCCAAAACAGCGAAAAATACTTTTTCCCCAAACTATCTTTTTCTACCATATTTCCATCTAGTGTGTTTAGGTTTCTGTATCTATCTAACAAACAAATGAGTTTCCCTGTTCACACCCTGTTCCCTGTCCACTGTCTATGAGATGGGAAAAATTAGTTTAAAATGGTCATCTTGGACATTGTTTACATAGTTACCACCCATAGATCAAAATGTAATTTTGAGTTGTCTATTTTAAGAAAACTGTGTATTACTTGCTGCTTGTGTTATGTGATTTTCATGGTTATGACAAGTGCTTTCTTTGAATAGTCGCCTCTTTGTTTTGCATTATGTAATGCAACTTCTTTACCACCTACAATATTTACATCTTATTATTTTTTTAAACCTTCTCTTTTGCTGAGTAGTATAAGAAACTCTTTGAAACTTCCTTGCAAACTTATCATAGTCATGCTATTCCAGAGTTGCTATGCTACTTGAAAAACTGGGTAATCTGAACTTTTAAAAAATAATAATAATGATTGCCAAATATGTCAGAAAATTTTCATATTTTATATAAAATCTGGAAAGTCAGGAAATTTTTACATTTCATGAAAATTGCTAGATAAGGCGACCTTTGTACGATCATGCTTTGTGTAAAAATTTTCTTCATTTTGGCAGTTTTTTAAAAAATTTCATCTAAATTACTTTCTTCTCAAAATTTGTACTTCTCCCTTTGCCTTTCAGCATACAAAGTATACAATTTTTAAAACTCATTAACACTTTTTTTTTTTTTTTTTGCAACCTTTGTTATTTTAAAATATAAATAATGGATGAATAGTTTAAAACCATTAACAAATATTTATTAAATAATATTTATTTTCTGGTATAGGCTGTTGATGTGTTAGAAAGCTCTGAATGTACAGAAGATCATAGAAAATCATCAGGCATATGGGATGCTTACTTAGCAGTTGCTCGATATGCTGATGCACAATATCAAAGTATTGTCAATTACAAAAAATCGACTGCTTATCATCTAAAACTGGAACTCATGGAAAGCTCAAAAAAGGAAATAAAGAAGCTGAAAACTAAAGCTTCAACTGAAGAGTAATAATTTTTTTTTCATTTTCTTTTTATATTGATCCATAAATTACTATTTTGGAATATTTACTTTTTTCTAATTTGTTATTTATTGGCTGAAAGAATTTAATAATATGTTCTTGAATGTGTATGTATGTATGTTCAGACAATTCTGTTATAGTATTCGTGTGTTTTATTTAATAATCTCTGAGTGTTGATCAATAACATTTACTCTGACATAATGAATATTAACACTAAGTCACTATCTTGTTTCCAAAAATTTGCTTCAAATAGAGTGCACAATTTTTACCTACTAAAAATTAAGTGGATAAAATTGAGGAATTGATTCTTTCAAAGATTGGTGAACAAACAAAAATTTACTATTTAAATAGACAATACTTGAGAGTATAGAAGCAAATACAGTGAAACCTCTCTGTGCGACCACCTCCCTGAACGACCATTTTTTCATGGAACGAAATTTATTCCCATATGCTCAATACTAATTTTACCTCCATTCAGAGACCATTCCAGTTGAACTCCCTCCATAAGTAGCCCATTTCTTTGAAGAAAATTAAACAAATTCCTTTTTTTTTTCTGGTTGCTTGAAAAAGATTTTATTAGAAAAATAATTCCGGAGAGCGCATTATTCATCCAACTTCTAAACTAAGTTTATAATATATATATATTTTTTTGTTCCGGTAACTTTTAAGTGTTAACCCCTTTGTGCCTTTTTAGACAATGAATTAACTCTGGTGACAAATTAAGAATGACAGCCAATAAACTCCCCTGCCCTATTCTGTCAGGAAACTCTCAAAGAAATAGGTAAATTAATGAAATCGTCATTATTTGTTTCCATCCGAAAAAAATTGCATTTATTTACTGAACTTGGAAGCAAAAGTTATAAAAGATAAAACCATAAAATCAAAGCAAATGTCAGTGTATTCATTTTTGAAACTCTGCAGTAATTAACTAATGTAATTAACTTTTGTTTTGATACTCAAGTTTTTATATTTTTTCCTTATGTAAAAAATAAATTTTAGTAACGTTAATTTTTACCTTTTTTCAACAATTAAAATCTAGATTTGAACATGACCTCCATTAAAAGATCACCTCTCGGAGCGACCAATTTTTATTGGAACGGAACGTGGTCGCTTTAGGGAGGTTTTACTGTATTGCCTAATAGAATATTTTAATTCTTTACATTCTTCTGGGGTTTTACCTCATAGATTGATGTTGAAGATTGAAGTGCTCTCTCACACCATATGGCTGTTACATTAATAATTAGGATGGTTGAATTTATTTCATTTATGGATGAGTACGGGTGCATTTGTTATTTTATACTGTAGGATAAAATTAGATAATTGGTAGAAGTGGATTCAGTTTCAGATTGAAAAGTTGTGTCATGAGCAATCAGCATGTGTTAGTGTTAACTTCGAAATCCTATTCTTTTATTATGTCACGATCACGATAAATACTTATTCTGGAAAGTTCATTATTTTTGCTCATTGACTGCCATTGCTAAAGAAGCAATAAAAACTCGTGTCTGAATTCTTGAAATAAGAATAAAAATACCATACTTCAGAAACCCAATGAAGACAACTGAATTGCAGGAGTTTATTTTTTAATACTTGATATGTATGACTTTAATGATGGAGAGGCCATGGCTCTGGCAGAAAATTAGATTACTTTAATTACTAAAAGTTAAATACAGTAGAACCCCGCTTAGTTGCTAAAAATTAAATACAGTAGAACCCTGCTAATTCGAAATTCCTGATAATCCAAACCAATTTTATTTTCAACTTGATTTATTTCGACTTTATTTTCGTTCTGGGCTTGAAGCATTTCTGGATTACAGGATGTATGTCGGAAAAAACGTGTAGAAGTTAGAATTAAACGAAAAATGGCAGTAAAGGATGTTTTTACTCTTTAAACAGCTTCAATAGAATTAAAAAAAAGCTAAATATTGAAAAAGTACTACATATGTACACGAATATAAAATGAAAATGTGTACTGTAGGCCTATTCATAGAAACCACTTAAAAAATTTTGATTTTTTTCTAAAATGCAAAAATTATTTAATTCAGATGATAAAAATTTATTTTTCCTTTCAACAGTTTGATTTCGCAAATAATCTATGGAAATGTTTCTTTCTTTTTCTCTCTCTCTCTCTCTCCCTCTCCCCCCCCCCCCCCCCCCCCCATCGAAGTGATGACTGAGCTATTTTAAATTCTCGATTTTGAACCGTTTGTAATGGGTTTTTACGTAATCTCTCATTCTGAACTTCCATTGGATAAACATCAAGAGTGATTAAACAAGGAATACTATTTTTTCCCAAAAGTCGTGCTGGATTATATTCCAGCACGACTCATACCAGATGTTAGGATGCCGGATTAGAGGATGTTTACTGTACTACTGAGTACTTATAACTAGGGTGTTAACGATTTTAATCAGTTGATTTAAATCAGCGATTAAATCTTGCCGATCTTGCATCAACCGATTTTTTTTTTTTTAATCATTGATTAAAATCAGACATTTTAATAAACAGAAAAAGAGCTTTAAATAATTATTTCTAAGCTTAATTCCTGAGTATTGTAAAAAATTAAAAACGGTTAAGTTTGTAAAAAGCATTGTTTTCATCCAATATAAAATAGTTTTATTTAAAAATGATATTTAAATCTAATATAACTTGCAACATCATAATTTCCATTGGGTAACCAATTTATGCATTATTTTATGTAAAATAATCATAGCAAGTGTATTAAATTTCTGCAAATAAAAGAATAAATAGTCAGTGTCCTAGTTTCTCATTCTACTTTTGTAATAATAAATTAATAGCAGTCTCGAGTGACAGAAGAATGAAAGACTGACATCTGCTCAACAGCTAAATTGTAAATGAATGCATAAGTGAAAAAGAACTAATTAATGTGAAAATGTTAAGCACAGCTAGAGCTTTGATATAGGTTGAAAGAATGTTTTTTTTTAACTTTGTAACTCATATATACCAAATAAAAAAAATTAGAGATTGAAAAGGCAGCAAAACTTTTCTTAAAAAGAAAAAAAAAATTAACCATTGAAAGCTGATAATCCCTACTGAGAGATAATTAATGGTGTTATTTGGATGAGCGAAGCGAATCCTCTACTAGTCTACTCAAATTACATTTTGTCGTACACTTTACAAAAAAACTTCAGTATTTTGCCTTGAAATTAAACTTTAAAATACATTATGACTTGTAGATTTGCACAATGTTTTTTTTTTTTTTCTTTTTACAGAATAACCTTAAAAAATTTATTATTTTAATTAATTTATTTTACAAGTTTTTCCATTACGGATGCATTTTTGAAAAAAAAAAAATGAAACACGTATATTTTCAGAAGAAAAATTAATAAATCATGGAGTCAGTACTTATAGATAGAATCATGATTAATTAAATAAATAAAATATATTTTCATTATTCCACCAAAATATCTCAAAAACTGTTTTTTTAATTTAACTGGATGTTTAACCCGTTCTATGCACGGGAGTTCATGAATTGAATTCTAAAACCAAAATTAAAAATAACTATTCGATGTAGTAAAATATTTTTCTACTACTGTTCATCTTTTTAATAAAATTTAATTTTTCATGTTACTATGGCAGCAGACGATAAAGCTGTACCTTTGGAATAAGGAATAAATAGAATAAAAAGTTTTATGTTAAACTTGTGTATAAATTGTACGTTGGATAGCAACACCTATTTGTTTTGTATCGATATTACAACGTAAAGTCCTTTATTATTATTAAGAATAAAAAGTTTTGTTGACGTTTGTGATAAAATGTTTGCGTTTATCTATAACAAAAAATTGTAATAATTAAGCGGAATTAAATAATCTCTAATTATTTGTATGTGAGGTAAAAGAATTATCTTAATACCCGCTGGAGCTTTTTAATATTGCAGCATGGCATACGTAATATGTAAAGGTAAAAGAATTACCGTAATACCGGCTACAGCTTAAAACTTTACTTACATTAAACTTTCTTATATTAAAAATGTATGTTATTTGAGAGGAAAATATACATTTTAATAGAATACTTGATTAAGATTGGTTGGAGATGGCGCATATTTTGATTCTCATTCCTTTTAATCATATAATAGTTTCACGATTTCTTTTGTGAAATTTTTAAAATACTTTTTATTAGGAAAATTATAGCATATTTTTAATGAATTAAAATTTGTGAAAATTCAATTATTTAATTAAATTAAGTATTTTTTAGTGTTAAGAATTCAAATACACAACTTATTCTTATTATGTGAAATAATTTACGCAGACAAAACTTGCGCATTCTAAAAGAATTATATTATGATTTTTTTTTGTAAAGTGGCAACAAAAAAATTGTAAACAAATAAAATTAAATGTTAAATTCATTATATAAAGTATTATTCGAATTCGAAGGTTGAAAATTTAACCAAATGAAATATATTTACCATTAAGAAGTAATTACTATTAGTATTATTTTTAATATGTTGGCCGTTTAAAAACAATTTATGGAATGTGTTAGTTCTATTATAAAGAATGCCGAGAATACGTACACTTACTGGTCGAAAAGAACGCAAACATGATTTAGCTTTAAGGCAAGAGACAAGATACCAGCACAAAAAACGACGACATGACGAATGTCTTCTGACAGATAATGCATGTGCTCGGAAATATGCTTTAAATTTTGAAGATGCACAAAAAAAAATTAAAATTATCTTTTTGTAAAATTTGTCATTGACATTGGTTTGACATGCATATTCAATCTGACGGATCTTGTAAGGCTTGCCATAAATGTATAGTAAATAATGAACCAAATATTTTTTCTGTAGCTAATAATATGGATCCAGTTCCACAAAGGGAAATATTGAAGAACTTAACTTTCGTTGAGGAGCAATTAATTTCCCAAGTTCATCCAGTTATTACTGTTTATCGCATTAAAGGTGGTCAGCTTGGATACAGTGGGCAAGTTATTAATTTTCATCAAGATATTACAGAATTTTGTACTTTATTACCTCATTCTATAGATACTATATCACAGTACATCTTTGTTAGAAGGCAAAATGGTGAAGAATTCAAAGATTTTATAGTAAATCGTGAAAACGTTAAGTCTGCTTTAGAATATCTAAAGGAAAATAATCCTTGGTATCGTTATATTACTATTGATGAAAATAATTTGCAAAGTTTACCCGAAAATGGAAATATTTTTCAGCGAATAATACTCAGTCAAGAACAACAGCAGATTTATTTACCATCAGTTGAAAAAACTTTGAATTCTGTAGATGATCAATGTCCATGGACAAATAATATATATGAATCCGGAGCCCCAAATGTTACTTTCAGATGTAATCGAGAGGCAATAAATAGTATGTTATGTATTAAAGAAGGAAATGATGAATGCAGTGTCATTCCTTGGCCTCAGATAGATACTAAGCCTATAAATGAATTTTCATGTGATGGATATATTTGTAGAGCTTTTCCTACGTTATTTCCAACAGGAAGAGGTGATCTTAGAGATGCTAGAGTTCGTAAAATTAGACCAAAAGAATAAGAAGAAGACCTTTAAATTTCTCATGATATATGACGATGGAAGATTTGCACGGCATCCAAGATTTAGATTTTTTACTTTCAATAGCATAATGCGTTGGACAGCATTACAAAATGGAATTATTTGTATTAAAAAAAAATTCTCGCCTACATGATGTTGAAATAGTTGGAAAACTCCAGGAACGGTTGCAGAAAGATCCTACATTGTACAAGTCGATTTTATCTTTCAATGCTAATTTAAGATCATTGAGATCTTATTGGTTTATCTGATCACAAGAGTTGTTAGACATGGTTGAGAAATTGGGAACTCTTACTGCTTTTATTACACTTAGTGCAGCTGATTTATACTGGCCTAAAATTTATCACATTATTGATGCAGACTATGTTTACACTAATTCTAACCAAAATTCTGAATTCATCAGAATATCAAAATTGTTGAATTGTAATCCTTTAATCGTTGCTTACTTTTTTCATAAGTGGTTGAATTTTTTTATGGAACATTTTTTCAAGAAATATTTCAAAGTCAAGGACTTTTGGTTTCGTATTGAGTTTCAACATAGAGGTAGTCCTCACAACCATGGTCTTTTCTGGTTTGAAGATGCTCCTGATGTAAACAATCTTAGTTTAAATGATGATGAAAAGATACGTAAAATTGTAAAATACTTTGACGAATTCATATCGACTTGGCAACCAGATCTTAATCAAGTTTATGATATACATCCATCTAAATTTCATTTTACGGATGTGCCTGACGAAGCTGCTGACTATAATCACTTAATACGTGCAGTATAAATGCATAAATGTTCTAAAGCTTATTGTAAGAGAAAGAAAAAAGATTCTTCTGAAGTCACATGCCGTTTCAAATTTCCCAAAGAATGTTCTCACGAAAGTAAAATTCAGTTCCTTACTAATAAACCTGAATACATTTCAAAAAGAAATAGTCCTTATTTAAACAGTCATAGCCCACAAATTTTAAAAATTTGGCAAGCAAACATGGATTCCCAAGCAGTCATTTCCATTCACGCAGTTCTAAAATATATTGCTAAATATACTAGCAAAGGTGAACCCAGATCAGAAGGGATGAAAGATTTCGTCAGATAAACAGTTCAAGAATCAGGCGATAATATCAATGTTCAGCAGATAATTCAGAAGATTTTAATAAAAATGTGCGCTGAACGTGATTATTCTGCCCAGGAAATATTGTGTGTTAATTTGGGTGTTAATGGGATGGCCATTTTATAAATCATCTCCTCAGTTTGTCACCATTAATTTAGCAAGGAACGCAAGGGAACAATTAGATATGAATAAGGAGGATGGAAGCATATCCGTTTCAAATATTTTAGAAAAGTACGAGCAACGTCCAATGAGATTTGAAAATATGTCATTGCAGAATTATTTCACGAACGTTTATAAACGCAGTGAAAATTTCAGTATCAGAAAAAAACCATTTATCCCCAGAATTATACCGAAATTGAAATATGATCCCAATAATGTAAATAATGAAGATTTCAATAAGCAACAAGTTATGTTGCATATTCCTTGGCGTGATTTTCAAGTTATGAATCCAAATAATACTTCATGGAAAGTTATATATGAACAGCATTTTGAGAATAATGATATTCAGGGATTGGATTTAGAATATCTGTTGCAAAATTTAGAAGATGAGGAAGAATTTGAAGCTACTGAAATAGATCAACCATTTGACTGGATGAATGTCGCTTCAAGACAATATAATGCACAGGATGAATTAAATTTGGGCAGAAGGGACATTGATATAAGGTATAACTGGCATACCATTCAAAGTCAAGATTTGCTTAATAAATTACAGAATTTTATTGAAAATGAAAAGGTGAAAAAAGTGGTTGTGTCACTGCTCCTTCTAATTTGCCAAAGTTCGTCTTTTCCGATGAACAGAAAAAAATAATAAATATTTTTGAAGAACAGCTCAATTTCTTGCAAGGTCATAGGCGAGAAATGACAATAAAAAGAATCGTTGTCCAACGAAAAGCAGGTTCTGGAAAAAGTACTTTATTACATTACTTCACTGCTCGATTAAATGAAACATTTGGTCCATCTTCTTTTCAATTGCTTGCACCAACTGGTGTTGCCGCAGTCAATATAAATGGATCAACAATTCATTCAAAACTTTTATTGGGACTAAATCAAAAGCTAAGAGATCTTAGTCCATATTCGATTGGTCAACTTCAGGAGGAGTTTCGAAATTGTAAATTCATAATTATAGATGAAATGAGTATGATTGGATGCAGTCTTTTGCGAAAAATAGATTTACGATTACTGTAATAAAATGTGGCCGTAGATCGCCATAGTGGAGTATGTCTGAAAAATAAACTATGAATTGGCAACCAATGAAAATATTAAGAATCAAAGTTAAATATTCAAATTAATTAATTTAGAAATGTTGCCATTAAAAATATCCGGAGCGGAGGCTGAAAAATAAAAATAAAATAGACTCACCCATTTTGAAGTGAAGATACCAAGATGAATAAATAATACTTTATTTTAGCACAAAATTAAACATGTTATTTTATACCTGGCCAGGAAAACAATATCTAAAGGAGTTATGAAAATTATTAAAATAAACCTTCAATGAAATGGATATTGACAAATTATCTATTTGATTAGTAAAAACTTATGAACACTTCTTCAAATTCAAAAATTTAAGATAGTTGATGTAGCACTCAAAGTCATTTCAGTCCAATATTTTATAGGTTCTGTGTTACTTATGCTGCTTATAGTTATTCGTTATATTTAAAGCTCTTTTCAGTCTATTAAGGGAAGTTGTAGTTTTATTTGGGTGCAAAGACTGGACTCCGTGAAATATTGAAGCACTCAGATCGTTGATGAAATTAGAAATTATTAAGTACGGACTCCAAGTCGTACTTTCTCTTGATATTCAACCACTATTGAAGATTTACGAAAGTATATGGGAATAGGTAAATAATGGCACGTTGTCGGTGAAGCTCGGTATAGCTTATATTGTGAGCGGGAGAAGGACGTTTCCAGGAATGATGTCAGCATGCTGATATATCCGCTAGAAGTTCCAAAATTTTTATTCTAGAAAGATCCTTGTCGAACTCTAGTACATTAATAATTAAATTATTAAATCATCTTTCACTCAAAACTGAAGACGGGGCACTTGCAGATATCGTCAGGATGTTGAAAACTCTTCTCAGGAAAAAGGAAATCTGGCTTCTTAAAAAAGAGGGCACATCTTCCTCATGCAAAATTTTTCCGTCTGAGGCCAAAGCCTCAAACGTACGACCGTACTCAACGCTACATTTTGACAAAGTGAGAGAGACAAAGTGCACATGGCCCCTCAAAAGATCGTTGGGCCGACGCTGAACTCAAATTTAACCAATGAGCGATCAGCACGCACGCTTCTGAGTCATATCAATAATGATTTTCATCGCAATCGACACATCGATAACGATTTATATTGTAATCGAAGTTGCATTCCTGAGTCCCAGAGATATCGCTTCCTGATACTGAAACAAGATGGAGGATAGAGTGACATCACGATGCTCTTTCCTGCGAGTAAGAAAGATAAAAAAATGTCTAATTGCATCGGGAAAAAAAATGGATTGCGCGTCTTTTAAAACTGACAGAAGTTATTAAATATTGTAATGCGGATCTCTCGCTAAATTACGGTTTAAAATTAATGAAATTTTGGCAATCGCTTAGAAATAAATAGTAGCATCCAATAAAAATAATTTAGGAATAAAATAATTAATATTAAATAACTTTTTTAATTTATATTTTCGGAAGTTAGCGATTGTTAGAAAAGCATTGTAAGTTACTTTAACGTACGATATTGCATAATGTTTATATTCTAAAAGATCCGTACATTATTAGAATTAAATTTAATTGCATATTATAATATTTATTACTTTGAATAATTATTAATTATAAGATTATTAACGGAATATAAATTATTTAAAATGCTTTTTATTCATTTACTTAATACGTTTTTAAAAGTTGTTTTTGTACTTAAATATTTAAGTTTAAATAGAGAAATAAAGCAGACGATAAATTAATAATCTGAAATATTGAAAATGTAACAATTACGTAGTGTTGTGCCATCGAAACAAGATGAACCTTTTGGTGGAATGTTCTTATATCTATTTGGAGATATCAAACAACTACCTCCAGTAAACGACAGGCCTCTTTACAGTGACAAAAATCAAGGAAGTGAGTTTCTTTTGAAAGGACAATTGTTATTTTCTTCGACTATTCAAAAATATATTTCTTTTTATCATCATCCTTCCGGCAAGATGAAACTCACCAAATATTTTGTAGCATACTTGATTGAATTAGCAATGGAGAATGCACTACTGGAGACTATGAAATATTAATGAATAGAAGCTTACAGTCTCTTTCAAAAAGCGAACAGTATTTATTTAAAGATGCAATTAGGCTGTTTTCAACGAATAAAGACGTAAAAGAATATAATAATGAAAAATTAAAAGAACTGTGTCAACCTCTTGCCTTGATTCAAGCTCTTCATTATTGTACTAAAGCAAAGTTGGCCGATTCTGAAATGACAAACGGACTTGAACCATTTCTTTCTTTATCAATTGGGTCTAAAGTAATGTTACGTTCTAATTTGTTTGCCAAAAAAGGTTTAGTAAACGGCGCTTTAGGCTATGTTGCAGATATTATTTATGAAGAAAATCATTGGCTACCAGACCAGATGTCACGAATAATCATGGTTACATTTGAAAACTACAGTCATTCAACTTATGAGAATGGCTGCGTTCCGATTCCACCAATAACTAAATTCTAGAAAAATGGAATTATAAATTGCTCAAGAAAACAATTTCCTCTGCAGTTATCTTTTGCAGTTACAATTCATAAATCCCAAGGTTTAACATTAGATAAAGCAGTCATAGATATTGGGGATAAAGAGATATCAGTTGGCTTAACGTGCGTAGCGTTGTCGAAAGTGAAAACCCTTCAAGGTTTAGCATTCAATAGAAAATTTCCTTATGAGAGATTCTACAATATCAAAAATTCTCGTATGCCAACATGCAGAAAAAAAGAAGAAATTAGAATGAAAAGTTTTACAGTTAATAATTCTTAGTATCAACCAGGGTAGATTTCAAATGTTTTTTCCAGAAAATACGATTTTGAAGAAGTAACTTTCTTCAAGCTCTCTTCTAATATATTATTCTAAGATTAAGATTTCTATCAAAGATTATTTGATGTGAATTACAAAGATTGGAAACTTACCTATTTCAAACCATTTGAGAAACCACCAGAGGCTGTAAAATGTAAAAAAATCTTTAAAAGAGATTTTAGTTAAAAATTTAAAAATATTTTGTAAAATTTTTCTTCAAAAATATTTTTATTTATACCAGTCTTACATCATAAATAAAAAATTCCGAGGAAATTCTTAGTTATTTGGCTGAATTTACATTTCTAAAATTAAAATGCACCAAAACATAAAATAACGTTCTTGCTTAATAAAGATGCAAAAATGATATAAAAAAATATTGTTACTTTCAAATATTTATCTTATTAAATAATGCTTCGCGAATCCAAACAAAGCATGGCTTTTGCTAGTATAAATATTTTTGAGAATTTCAGATATAACTGGCTATCCTTATATTTGTTCTGTATGTGTGTTTGAATGGGTTTAACTCATTTTCATAATTTTTTTGTTTAGCATACACATACATGTATGTAAGTTTAGATTTTGGTGATGAACAGTAATTTTCCTAAGTACAAATGCAAAACGAGCTGCAAATAATATTTGTTAGCTTTGTTATTTGTGTTACTAACTAATAAAATTACTTATTTGAAGTTTTTTTTTTTAATTCTGTAATTACTTACTGTTTCTTCAAGGCCATTTTTTTTTTAAGGGTGCTGCATTCTGTCCTGCCCCTTTTGAAATTGGCAAAATGCACCCTAACTTAATAAAAAAAAAAAAAGGTAAATTCGCCTGTAGTTTTAGCCAGAGATTCCTTGTGTAAAACCTCCCATTCAACAGTATTTCTAAATTCATGTACCCAAGATCTTGCAAAAATAATAGAACTTTATTTCTTTTAAAAAAATCAGGATATTATTAAAACATGTTATTTAATGGAATTTTTCCATTTGTGATTCATAAAATTATTAAAAATTAAGGACACTTTATTTATCATACTAAAAATTCTTTTTTTCCCCTTATATCATTAATAAACACATTACTAATATTTCCTCATGAAATAGTGCCTTTTTTTGGAACTAGCATCCTGTCCTTATTCTTTCTAAAATGAATTTTAATAATTAAAGCTTAAAAATGTATATGTTCCTAATTAGAGAGTTAATTGTTTAATAATTATTAATTTGAAGTAGTGTGAACTTGTTAACTATTTAATATTAAATGCAGTTATTAATAATTTTAATGTTAAATATCACTAGTATTTAATAAAGTTTTACATAATTATTATAACATTATTGCATGATACTAATGAAACTACTAAATTGCAGTTTTTATAATTTCTGTAATTACTAATTATAATTTTTGTAATTAAAGTGTAAAAACATAGATTATGTTAGTAATTAGTGGTTTAATTGTTTTGGAAACTGTAAGATAATAAAAAATAAATAAAAGAAAAAATAGATTAGTGATTTTAAAGATAGAATTAATTAATTTAAAATTGATTTTAATAGAAAGAAGAGGCACGTGATCTAAAAGTGGTGAAAATAAAGAAGAGTACATTGCACTATGAAAAGGAAGAGTAAAATACATGATGGATATTAAATAATAATTGAAGTGGTACTCACCCGAACTGTGCAGTATGCATCTGAAAATATTTGTAGCAAATGCAGATGTGCCGAAAACATAATTTGAAAATTGATTTACCAATCAGAATACTTTACTTTCAACTTTTGTTATTTGAACCTATTGTATCACTTTGCAAAATATCTAGCATTTATTTTTGAAGATTAATTAGTTAATTTGTACAAAATTCTATATATAAAAATAAAATACATGATACACAAAAAAAATACACTCCATATATGAGCTAAATTATTTATTAAAAATATATCAAAAAGGTAATCTGCGCAGAACCCCTTAACAACTTTATTATAAACATTTATTTATACTATGGCATTATGGTGAGAAACTTATTACAGAAGATCTCGAAATTTTTTATTTTACAATTATAAATCTTATTTAATTGAATTGCTGTTATGGTGAATAAAATATTTTGTTTGTAAGGAGAGTGAAATCTCATAGTCCATCGTCCTTATCCAGCTGCTGTTTTTTTTTATAAATATAATTTTTGCTGTATTTTGCCATGCAATCATGTGGAAAGCAATCCCCATTTTGCTTGATCGTGAACATTAGTCAGTCATGGTTGATTCAAGCAAGAGAGTGACTTTCATCAGGCATCCTTCACGATGTTGTGGGACAGTTTACAGTTTTTAAAAAACAGAAAATATACCTTACCACAGAGGAATTTGAAAATATGAGTACACAACCATTTGGAAGTAACTTTTCAACTGTTCTACTCATTATGGCAACAGGCTACTTTGCCGATCATCTCTGAATCTGCATACAAACAGCATAAGGTGAAATACAGATGATTCCGTTGATAACTTAAATTTTAACGATAATCCATTTCGGTTCAAACAGCATCAATAGATTGCACGATTGAGATTTCTTTTTAGTAAACTGATATTATTTTAAAGATATAGCTGCATGTTATGTCTTGTTGTTTAAATGAGAAATTATATGGGAGTTTGGATCGTAAGCGTACCCCCGGTGTACTGATTTCAACAATACAGTACACCGGCGGGAGCTATACGTCCTATCGTACGAAGTTTCCACGGGAAGAGAACAAGCGACGCTCCAGAAGCACGCTATCACATCCAAAAAACCGTTGAGCCCGCGAGTGACGGTGTTGCCACACAGAGGAGAGAAAAGATTTAAAATGAAAGAACGTTAGGTTAAAGATTTTGAATAAAAAGATCCTTATGTTTAAATTTTGAATTTAATATTTGAAAATTATAAAAGAAATATTTATTTTGGCTGACATTATTAAAATTAAGATTTATTATTTTATTATTGATGTTAATTAACGATCTTTTTGTAGAAAAATAAAATTGTTTTAAAGTGAAATTTGACTGAAACTGAATTTGGAATAATTAATAATGAATAACTAAATAAATATTTTAAAGTAATTAATTAAATATTTTAAAGTTTCTAATTTATTATTTTAAGATTTCTGTTACCTAACAGAAACCTAAAACTCTTGGTAGTTATTCAATGTTTGAACGCTGTGATAAAAATCATAAAAATCCGATTTAAATCAAAAAAATCTGATTTTAAATTATGATTTTTTTTTACACCCTACTTATAACTTACATTTCTTTTAGCACGCATCTTTTTCTTTTCTATTTTTATAAGGATTTCGGATAATCCGAACAGGCACAGGTCCCAATTAGTTCGGATTGGCAGGGTTCTACTGTAATAAATAAGGGAGTCCGATGATTTTAAATTCGAGCCCAAAACTTTTTCTGTCATTAAAGCCCGAGTTCGATACCAAAAAGCATACCAAAAAAAAAAATACAATAAAAATTGCATAATATTTAAAAGTTGTTCTAATAATTTCTTTTTTTTTAACAACTTCGTACATCAAAATAACTGCTTCATATTTTTCTCCCGCAACAAGCAAATCTGACGGACACATTAATGGATTGCGTTTTATGAATAAATGAATGAAATTTGCAGAAATTACGATTTATATGACAAAGAATTGAACAATGTTTTTCTGTTTCCTATAAAAGGTACATCTTTTGAAATTCTCATGTGCTTTAAAATCAGCTTAAATTAAAAATTTGACATCGTTCCCTGAAAGATCCAATACCTTTATAGGAAAAGAGAAAACACTGCATGATTGCTTTCTATCGGGAACGAATTAACATGACTTCGTTAATGTAAAGAGCAGAGCCACAGAATGTGTAGAGTTCAAGAAGGAAATGGATAGAATCACTAATGTTATTTTCGTATAAACTGTGATTAGCACTCGCAGATAATAGAAGACTGAAAATTTGCAAACCTTAAACTAATGCTGACTGACTTAAAAGAAAATATTCATTTCACAATAGATCTGTTAAAAAAGTAATAATAAATATTAAATAAACATTCCAATTAAAAGATATCCTAATGGCACCATATTCTGATTTGTGCCATAACAGGTCGTCGTTCTATTATTACTACAGAAGGGGGGGGGGGGGATTTCTTTTGCTCTTTCATTTTGATCAAAATGGCATTAAAATGACTTGAAATGGAATAAGGGATTTTTAAGGGAGAAAAGATTATTTTTTTGTTTCTATACAAGAATAAATAAAATTGCCAATTTCAGAAAGAATGAGCCTGAGATGAAGGCTGGTATAAAAATCGAACCTGTGTCGGGCTCGATTTCAGCCTGTCTCGTCTCCAATCTGGATCACGGCTGACTGGTACCACTATTGGTTTGTGGAGATCGCAAGGTGACCAATTGGCGGAAAATGCAACATGAGTACTCGCAAATGACATTGTCGGTAAAATGTGCCGTAAATGACATCAGATGGTCATGCCTTCACCAATCACATGGGAATGGCCGAGAAAAGAAGAAACCTCCAAGATGGCAATTTTGCCATCTGAAAAACTCACCTGCACAAAATTTAAATAAAAAAAGAAGAAAATAATAAAAATATCAGCACGGGTAGTTAAAATGTGAAGGGCAAGTTCAAAAATCACGAGAAAGGTGTCAAATTAAAGGGAATAACCTGAAACTAGCAATTAAGTGATAAAACTAATAAAATAAATGCTAGAAATTTAACTAAGCATTAAAATATAATAAAAATGTTGTCACCCACTGTGACAATTGCTACGGAATCTGATCGAAATTATGTAATGGAATTCAGTTTCAAATCAAAAGACTAAACAACTTTTCAATTGCGTGCACTATTGTAATTGGCTGTGGAAATAGAAAAACTATTTCCATTCTTCATATTCCAGTAATACCAGCAAGTCTTCCATTTTAACTTTAAAAGAGCTAGTTCTCAATTAAGATTTTTTTTTTTTTTACTACTGTAAATAAAGTTTGTGCTCAGACATTCAATATTGTGGAAATAGACAACAGAGGCAATTGACAGACTGTGCTCTTCCCATTGCCATGGGTGCCTGCAAGAGGAGGATAATTGCCACTCTCTGTATTTTCAAATTAACTGTTTTTTTATGATGATTTTGAAAAATATAATTAAAGTATATTCTTCCTAAGTGACATAAAGATGTGCAACTCTTTACTTGCAAGAGTCAATCAATTATAAACTGGAATTTAATTATTTTAAATTTGTGGACATAAGATACAAAATTGATGATACAACATTATCTTTGTACATCTCTTGATTTCAAAACATATTTTTCCTAATGAATTTTTTTATTCCAGTATTCTAAAATGAAAGGGATTGATGTTATGACCAAACATCTTGGAAGCTGCCTCATTCTCAAAACAATAACTTACAAATGATTTTTGTCAGTGGCCCAATCATTTGATATACAGTTAACATCAAAATCGCAAAAAACATGGCATAACAGTTCCATTTATTGAATGATATACGCAAAAATATAATCAGCATAATTTTATCTCAAGATCTAACTAAATATGAAGTTTAATAGAATTCTGTCTATCGATTCTTTATATTAGATTAATATTAAACACAATTAACAGTTGTAAATTTCCAAGTGGATGAAAAAAGTCTGGGCCAAGATTCGAACCAGGGATTTCTTGGTTGAAGCCACCAATGCTTTACCGACTGGACTAATTCACCCAACTAACCTTTAACTATCACAGCATCTGGTCTGATATCTGAATCATCTCATCAGAATAAATCTTTTTTTTCTCTTTGAACTGCAGTAAATGCTGCATGCGTAATTATATTAGATTAATAATTGTGTTAGATATTAATCTAATATAATTATGCATGCAGCATTTACTGCAGTTCCAAAAAAAAAAAAAAAACCTTTGATTTATTCTTTTGAGCTGATTCAGATATCGGACCGGATGCTGTGATCATTAAAGGTTAGATCAGTGAATTAGTCCTCCAGATTCTTCCAGGATGGCTCAGTCGGTAGAGCATTGGCGGCTTCAGCTAAGAAATCCCTGGTTCGAATCCTCGCCCGGACTTTTTTCACCCACTTGGAAATTTACAACTGTTATTCATTCTTTAGTTAGAGGAGCGAAAAAATTTATCTACCACACAGATATTTTCTAAAAGTAGTCAAATTATATTCAGGATGTCTCAGAATGTGTAACTCTATTAAAATGTGTCTAAATTTTCTTCTCTAATATATAAAAAAGTAGAAACATAAATAATTTTTAAAAGGCGATCTAGAATGGCCATGACTGAAGTATAATATGATACAGAATCATAATGAACTGAAACTACTTCAACATTCTCAAATTCATTATACCAATATTTCCTTTCTTGTTTATAGTTAACTCAATACATGAAGACTGTATATAAATATATAAATAAAATCATGCGATGATGAGTAATTAAGATGCACAACTTCTTACTTGCAAGAGTCAATCAAATATAAACTGGATCTTTTTTTTTATTATTATTATTTGTTTGACATAAAATACAAAATTGATGATACAATATTATTTTTCTACATAATCTCCTATTTCAAAACAAATTTTTCCTAGTGATTTTCCTTTTTTCTTTTATTCCGTTATTTTAAAATGAAAGAGCTTAGTTCTGTTGCCAGTTACACACATATGTCTTGGCAGCTGCCTCATTTTTAAAATGATAACCTACAAATGATTTTTTTTAATAGTCCAATCGTTTGATAACCACAGAGCAGACAGTTAGTAGTGTATTCCAAAGTTGCCCCGCACATTTCTTTAAGTCTTGCTTAAGTTAAAGCTGCCATATTGTATAGGGCAGGGTCGGCGAACCTTTTTACATTCGCATACCCAATTTTTTTCAAAAAAGATTTTACGTGATCCTTGACGTGCCAAGCACCAAAAAATAATTTAGTTGATCAAAATTTCAGGATTTTTATTCATTGGGATTAAAAAATATGGGACAATATACATATAATAATTAGACTAATACATAAAGTAATAAAAGGGTGAATGTGATGTCGGTTATGCCAAATAATCGTGTAAATATAAGGTGTTCAACCTGCTTACTTTTAATAGGATGCAAGCTGATTTTGAGTTATCTAACAAGGGATTTGGGTTTTTAATATTTAAAATTTTTATTCCATTTCTGAAAATAATGACCTACAGGAATGAATAGAGCGAACGACTGTGAAAACTACATATTTTCTACCAAGTCACTTTAGTTTCATCACTACAAGTTTTACTTATAATGCCTGATATATTTTTTTTTTTTTCATATTCTTGCAACCTTCTCTTAATTTGATAACTTATTGAGCCCACACATTGAAATAATTTAGAAATTTAATTAGTTTCTTTCAAATAACAAAAAAGAAAAGAAAAGAAAAAAAAGCCCAGCTTGTATAAGGTTGCGAGTTTTGTTTAATTAATTCTATTTTGTTTTAGGATTTCAATCAACAGTCTGCCGAAAATATTCTATCGCATGCCATAGGTTCACCATCCCTAGTATAGGGCACTGACATGAAAGAAGATAACATTTCTCATTCAGAATTTGTAACTTTTTCGTTAATAGATATGCAAATTTAGTCTTGTCCAATAGCATGCTGCATTGTCAGTACAATTATCATGAATAAAATCAATAAGCAAAACATTTTTAAAGTCACGGAATGTGTCACAGAGATCTTGCAGGCAGAGAAGCAACATTTCACTGATTTTGAGCTTCATTTTCAATAGCTTCCTTTTCTTTCCATGATTATTTTTATTTTTTCTAATAGATACAGATGTTCTATGCATTCATTATAGTGCCTATTAAACTGGCTTGAGTGAGTCGACCATTGTTGGGATAGTTAACTGTTGTCCTCAACAACTAGTTCTGCATGCCTTGATCTGATATTACACCTCCAGTACCTGCATGAATGGAATACCATTCTATATTTGATTGGCTCTTGTATTCAATGGGTATTACTGATACTTGGCTAATAATAGTTATATATGCTGTTATTTTCATTGTATTTCTATCAAACTTGTTGTCTTGTGATAAATTATTGCTACATTTATTTTCTTAAATTAAATTTAACAATGTTGATATTTGTAAATACTTATATAAATCGAATTGTAGTTTTTGAGTTTTGTGAAAATTTTAAAATGCGATAAATATTTGATTTTGTAATTTATATTTCATCAAGACCTTTTCAACATTGCAAGAATTATCACAGTACTACTTCTAATTTTCTGGGATTTAAAGATTTTCAATGTGTTACAGATTCTTGTTTGCATACATGAAGGGTGGCAAGAGAGGGTTGCCCTCTCAAAAATTTCAAAACCATTGCCCTATCCTGGATTTGGAATTTTAATTAATTTTATTTTTACAATGATTTTTTTTAAGTAACATTTTTCCTTTCAAATGACTTAAAATAATTAAACATTAAGAGAAAAAAGAACTCAGAATTTTTTGTCAGGGGTTTCCTCCTCCTGAACTCCTTCATGAAAAATAATATTCAGTTCTGTTTTCTTTTTACATTCATGTGTTTAAAAATTATCTTAAATTGGAAGTTGGGGTTCATTCCCCCACCCTTCCCTTGACAAAGAAAGAAATAGAAAAACTGTTTCAATTCTTCATTTTTAGAAAAAAATTGGCAGAAGTTCACTTATGTATTTTTAATTATTTCTTATTTGTTAAAATTCTGTATCGCTTTTTACAGAAAATGTTTTAAAATTGTATTGCATGGGGGTTTTGATAAAAAAAAAATTCTTAAGCTTATTTCAAGTGTATATTTTTCATTTTTAAAAATGTGTAGGTTGTGTACTTCAGGCACTTTTGTTTGAAAATCATGCCCTTCATGGGATTTCTTTCTGCTGGTGGTCGTGTTTGTTTACAGCATGAACAATGGCATCATCTTTTTAATTTATTCCAAATATGGGAAATTCTAATTGGTGTTGAAGATTCTGTTTAAAATTAATTCCAACTTAGTTAAAGAATACCAAATTTCATTTTAAAAGAACAGACATTAGAAAGTTATTGTCCAATAAAATATTTGGTTATTTTTGCAGTGCATGTGAAAACATTTTTTTAATTTCATGACTGAGACATTTGGCTGTTTCTACTTTTAAATTTTTTTTTTTTCTTTCAGTGAAAGGAAAACGTTTTTGATAATGAGCAAGCAGCTAAAAATTGATCAAGAAGAGCTGGAATCTTTAGAGCAAGATCAGAAGCAGTTCTTGAACAAAGCAATAATAGGTTATCTCAAATGCTTAAGAGGAACTGATGCTCATGATTTGTGGGTTTTTCGTCTCATATCACTGTGGTTCCAAAATCAAACAGATGAAGAAACAAATAATGTTATTCAGGTATTTGCATTTTTAAACCTTTATAAACAGCTGGTGCATAATGCTTTTCATTTCTATTAAGATTGACCCCCAAAATTTTGTTTTTAGGAAAAGCTAAACGTGGTTTGCACTAGAGCTTGGAATTGTACAACACAGCTGTACAGGACATTTATTGCATTCCACTGTGGTGCTATGTTCCTTTTGTTAAATGCTTTTTTGTAAATTTTACACAACTTGGGTAGTGACTAAGAACATAAATTTATTGTAATATAGAATTATTTTCAATAGTTAATTGTAATGGAGCCTTTTAATTAGTTTTTGACAAATTAAAAAGCAAATTATCTAGCATTTATTATTACAAAAATGGAGTAAAACCTGGTTACTGAATGTTAATAAAATCCTAAGTAAAAGTCCAAAAAAGACTTTTTTTTTTTTTAATTCTCATTAGTTATCTTATGGAAATCGAATATAAATTCTAACAAAACTACCAACATTTTCACCCCCCGCTCCCACTCCAAAAAAAAAAAAAAAAAAAAAAGAATAATTTTTTTTTTTTTCTATCTATATAATTTACACATTTTGAATTTTATTCTTATGTAAATTTTATAATTATAAAGAAAAAAAGAAGGAAGTTCAAATGTTATTTAAAAAATTCTTTGTTGAGTTAATTATAGTCCACTCTGTAATATTGATAAGGATGGTATCTATATAGCTGGCAATAATTAAAAAATATTGTGTCATAATTTTTTCGTAAGATGTGAATTTTACAAAGAATCTTTTAGGTAAGAAAAAATCTTGTGGTTTATTTTCTAATGAATTAACATCTAAACATGTGTATTAAACTTAACTTACTGATTTATTTATTTTTATTTTTATTTATTTATTTATTTGATTTTTTTTTTTTTTTTTGAAAATTAATTGCTTATGATCATCTCTACGCAAAGACATTATAAGCAAATTGGATTTTAAAATTTTGTTTTTGGAAATTGTTATTCTAATTTGCACAAATATGTGCTGCAGATATTAGTGTTTGTAAATTCTCCAATTTCAGAGAAAGATCATTATAAAAATAATAATTGTTTTCAACGAGGAAGATCTTTTTTAAAAAATTGCATTCTTTTTTTTTTAATTCTTTACTTCTTTCATATACTTTTTCAAGTTTTTCTTAGTAGATCCTTTTACTTTTTATTATTTAGTAGGGTCAGATGGGGGAAAGTGTGCCCATGGGGTAAAGTGGGGGTATATTGAAAAACACCTATTTTCTCTTTTTTAATTAAGATATTTAGTTAATTCTTTTTTAGAGACATATATTGAGATTATGGCAAGTATTTTTGTTTCAGTTTTAGAAACTGCAACAAATTTAATGTTTATGAACTATCTTGTTTATGATCATTGCATATGGTATGTTAGTTTAAGCTTCTGATGAACTTTCTTCTAAAATCATTATTAACTGTCAAAAACTATTAATTTTAGTTCAGACTTATAAAGGAACATCTAAGGTACAGATCTACACAGAAAGTTAAGAATAAATTTTATAATTTTATTTTTTATGAGTTGTTTTCTGAAGTGGGGTAATTTGGGGGCATGGTTAGGCTTAGCTAAGTTTTGTATGATAGGAGTATTTTTCACCTCTGTGTTAACTTTAGTAAATGTCTGATTCTCTATATTTTATAATAAAATGACTACAGGCATATAATAAAATAATTACAAAGAAAGAATCGTGATGTTTTAACTAATGAAACTGTTTTCTAAAGGTTGGCTATTGAAGAAAGTGACTATAAGAAAAAATTCAATCAAGCAAACATTGAAAAGTACATAAAAAATGCATAAGAAACTGACCATAAGAAAAAAACCTACCAAGAAAAGGAAAGGAAGAACATCTAAAAAGCTGAGTAATTGCAAAAAGTAAAAGAAATGAAACAGATAATATAAAAGTAGGCTTATAAAGAAATAAAGCATGGTTCATTAGTATAAGTTGAGTAACGGTTAAAAAGTCAATCAGCTAAATTTATCGGTCAACTGATAGAAATTAATGAATCTACCACAAAGTATTTGACTAAGTCACCATTGGGGGACTATTACACTTTTCCTGCTATTGATGATGAAGATTGTGTTTGTAGAGTTCATCAATATATGCTGCCTACTAAGTGAACCTAATTTTGATATGACATTATTTATTTAATTAAATATGTAAAAGATATTTTTTTTTGTGAATTTGTACCTTTAAGTATAATTAAGAAACTTTTATTTCAGTGTATTCTTATTTCAAAAACAATATTTACATATTTTTATTTAAATATACCCCAATTTTGGAACTACCTCCACTTTCCCCCCCACTATGGGGTAAAGTGGGTTATCAAAACATGCTTTTTTAAATGTATCACTATGAGAAGACAATCTAACAAAACTGAACAGTTATGCTTCATGTTTAATCTATATGAATCCAATGTATATAAAATGCATCAAAAGTTTCATTAAAATAAATTAAATAGCTTGATTTTAGGGCCTTCTCTAAAAAAAGCTTGATTTTACCACCACTTTCCCCCACCTGACCCTAGTAGTTTTGTGAATATTTTTAATCATAATTTTCTTTTTTATACATTTTAAGTTATATAAATTTTAAGAATTGTATTATTTTTGTTTTGTATATAATGATTTTAAATGCAATTTACCCTTTCATTTTTTTAGAACAAAATAAAAGAACTTGAGAGCTATAAATTTCTTCCTCTCATGTATCAGTTGGCAGCTAGAATGGGAAGTCAGGCATCTAGTATTTTTACAAATACTTTGACTAATGTGAGTTTAACGGTTGCTATTAAACTTGTTGAGTTGGATACTTACATGATTGTGCATTTATGAGACAATTGTTTATTTAAAAAATATTTTATAAAATCAATTACACAATGTTTATTGCATTTCTTATTATTTTCTTCTTTTAAACATGTAAAATTCTTAATTTGTTTTAATTTGACCTTTCTTCCAGATACTCCTTCAATTCTTGTGTTATTATATGCCTTATTTATGTATGTACTAGCTGAGCCATCCAGTTCAGCATTGCCCAGGCCCGTGATAATATATAACTTTACATATACCTAAAAGCAGTATTAAATGACTTTATGTTTTTAAATGAAAATCTATCCAAATGAACTTACAGTTGGGGACCTCATTGCCTTCATCAGTACACCAGGTGTGCTATGTGTGCTCCAGTATGTTTTTATTTTATATTTTTAAATGAAAGACCAGCGTAACCCAGGTCCATGATAATAACCTTAAACCTACCTAAAATCTGTGTTGAATGAATTTATATATTTAATTAAAAATCTTATCAAACAAGCCTAATTTTGAGTTGTCACTGCTTTCAGGTATACACTTTCGAATATGCATGATTGTATATTTTTTTTATGAAAATCTATTCAAATAAACTAAGGGGTCCTCATTATAGTAACTTCTGATTCAATTTCTGATGTATACATATATTAAAGTTTAAATTCTGACTAAAAGTTCCTGAGAAAACTTAAATAATATAAAATGCCGACCTCCCCCTTGACATTGAAACTGAAGATGGAGTTAAAGTGTACATTTGAAAGGTAAGACCTAGTTAACCAGTGTACATTTGGAAAGGTAAATGTTCACTGGTTAACTAATGGGGGGTTTTTTCTGTATCTCAAACAGTGAAATGGATGCCTATTTTTAAAAGTTGCAGAAAAAACTTAATTTAAGAAAGTAGGTTTTGGGACAGAATTTATTTTGAAAGGGTTAATATTTAGATTTTTTAAAACTGAAGGTGTTGTTTTAAAGAAAAATGTATCTAGATACGATTCAGAATTTTTTTCGGATTTTGATCAGAAGCACAGACACAGATTTTTAATCATTTCAGATAAAAGCAAAAACTCCGAAACACCATTCGAAAAAGAATTTATTTGAAAGGGTTAATATTATTATTTTTTTTTTAATTGAAGACTAATTTTAGAAATAGATTTTCTTTCGTTTTAAAGGAAAAAGTATGCTGATTAAGTGGGTATTTTATGTATTTTGTGTAGTTCAGCTACTTCGAAAATATATATATATATATATATATATATATATATATATATATATATATATATATATGAATTCTAAGTTTTTGAATTAATTTTTAAAAAGAGTTAATATATTTATTTTTAAAATGGGTTATGCCATTAAAAAGTTTAAAGTACGTAAATATGGTTTGGTATCTTTTGTTTTTCTGATGAATGATCCAATGGGTCCTTCGAAAGATACGAAAAAAAGAGCCTTTTTGCTCTTGATATTTTCTCTGCTAGAGAGCTCGAAAAAAGGGTGCCATGTGTCATTTTGATGAGTGTTCATTTTAGTTTTTATTTAATATCATGACTAATTATGAAAAAAAATGAAAAATCTTAGCCTCAGGTGCATTCAGACTTGCCTTGGGCTATCACCTAAATTTTCAGACCTAGCAGATTGCCCTTATTAAAAGGAAGTACCAGTTAATTGATTGTTACATTTTTAACTATTTTTTATTCTACTAAATAAGAAAAGAAATTATTAATTGATAACACGATTATGTAGGAAAATTAAAATCTGACAAATGTGTGGAAACTAAAGCATCTGTGTCAGTATGAACATTTTTCCTGCATTGATTTTTATTAATACAGTTAAATGTAATATTAAATATTACCATTTCACTATTTTAGCTTATAATGAACATTGCTATTGATCATCCTCATCATGCCCTGCCTGTAATTTTAGCCCTTAGTAATGCTGATAAAGATCCTGTTGATGGGCTTACAGACTCAAATCATCCTTCATCGTCTCAGCAATCTGATATTTCATCTGTTAAAGTAAGCATTTAATTTTATATTGGCTTTAAACACAGTATGTAAGCATTAGTTTGTTGCAGTAATATGGTTTGAATGAAATACAAAAGTGTATAATTTAGTACAAACTTGTCATTTGTAAATAGTTATTTAGTTTTAACTTTGAAATAACCATAAGTTTTTAACTTTCAACTATTTAGTCTTAAAACTGAACCTCTTTAACTAAAGACATTAGTCTTGTGGGGTAAAAAACTGACTCTTTACATTAAGAAATTTATACTATTTCAAAAATCTACTAATTATTTATAATGCTAGTAAATTTTATTTACCATCAAAGGGAAATATTACATCACATAATGAAAAACTCTGAACATATGCAGTGACAATTTCTTTTGATTTATAAGTTTTTCTAACAATTTCCAGTAATAAAATTATCAGAATCTGTTTGTATTATGCGTTAACTGCAATAAATGCAGTAGAGTATTGTTAATCCTCAATTGCCTGTAAACAACTCTGCATCTCTAAATTGTAAACAAGGAAATTTAATTCTTGAAAAATTCCCACGTGGCAATAAATCTGTGAATTTTTGGTACTTTCCCATTAAACAGACATCAGTCACAGTTTTGCAGCAAATTGGAAATTTTGTTAACTGTTAATTTTTTGCCACCAAGTGTAGTAACCCTATTATAAGTCATCATTTATTAACTTTTTTTTTCTTTTACTATTTCCTTTTTTCAATAAATGATTTTTTTCACTATTTTAATATGGCTTGGCTTGCACAAGTTGGCAATTGGCAAATGATCATCATTGAGTAATTAAATTTTTGCAACACAAAGGTATAGTTCATATTGTAAGATTTGTTCATAAAAGTGTTTGATAAAATAGTGTATTCTTGATTTCAAAGCACTAAAATGAACTGTGGCCAAAGATTAAAGATGTATATATACTAAAACCAGATTTCAAGATTCCCAAATTTCTTTACTAATACTTTTTGATTTAAATAATTCTGGCGCACATAAACAGATTTTTGTGGATATTTTGTGACTCATACTGAAACGAATTTATGTAGTGTCTGTAGTATGACTAAGTTAACTTTCATATATACTTTTTGTAATGTTTGCAAATTGCATTTTTGTTAGCTTTTGTGCCAACATTTGCACTTGTCACAAAGTAGTGTTCTAAAAATACGAATTTTTCCCCATAATATTTCAGATATAACTAGTAGGGAATCCAGTATTAAAAAAAAAATAATAATAATTACAATTTAAAAAGATAGCATTTGTAAGTACTATCTCTATATCTATTGTAAGTACTATTTTTATGTAAATAAAAATTATGTTTATAATTAGTAGGGAATCTAGTATTTTAAAATATATATATATATATATCTACAATTTAAAACGATAGCATTTGTAAGTACTTTTTATTTATGTAATCATTTATATATTAGTGGAAAGTTCTAATTTGAGCTTGCTAAGAAATACTTGTGTTAGCTTAGTTATGATGTTTACTTAGACAATCTGTAGCAACATTTCTTACATTAAAACAATATTGAATTGGAAAAAAAAGTAAATGTGATCCATATGGAAACATTTTGGTATGTGAGATAAAATGCAAATGCAGAGTAATAGAAGTATAATTTCTATTTTTCAAAAAGAGGTAACGGCAGACATTTTGTGCCTCTTTCCCTTCCCAGACTGAAATGCAACTGAAATTGGAGGAGTAAACCTGTTACAAATGGGTTAAAAAATCTCCTTGCTCACTATAGTACATTTGAACCTTGCCAATTTATCTGTAACATTTCTATGAGATTTGATTTTTTCCTATTCTCTTGAAAAAAAAAAAAAAAAAAAAACTACTCATCCCATTGGATTAAAATCATAATTCCCCACTTGGGATCCATATCCTTCAAAGAGGTAATATGTTTTTACAGGACGACAGTTTCAGAACTAGTTATAAATACTTTTGATTTGCAGGAAAAACTGCTGCTTAAAATTCATGAAAGATAAGAATTGAAAAATACATTATGCTATCCATTAAAAAAAAAAAACCTTAACATCCAAAAAATATTTCGCTTGTTCTTAATGAGGTACTAAAATCAAGGTACATGTTGTGACGTTATAATAATGATTGTTGCAGTAGAAATAAAAATAAGAGAAGGATAAATAAGTAAATGTAACGTTCTTACTTAAGAGGCTACTTCAGTCAGGCGAATAGACCCGTTCGCTAATGCTAATCCTATGGAAGAAATTTACAAAGATATCTCGGTTGCATTTCAATGTTTTTAAATGATTTCTTTTGCATTAGACAACTGAGATCGATCTGTACAAAGGTTGTTTTTTACTTTTTCGATTTTGTTTACATATAATTATTATGGGGACACTTTCATTTTCGGAACTGGTTTCGAAAGTGAAAACATCCTCATAAAAAAAAAAAAAAATCTGTAACAAAAATTGAAAAAGTAAAAAACGGCCTGCATACAGATCGATCTCAGCAATCCAATGCAAAAGAAATCATTTAAAAATATTGAAATGCAACCGAGATATCTTTATAAATTTCTTCCATAGGATTTGCATTAGCGAACAGGTCTTTTTGCCTGTATGAAGTAGCCTCTTAATGATAACAGTTGACACAAGAGGCTTGCTCAAGGAAGACACATATTGGTATTCAATCCAGCTTTATTTTCATCACATGGAGAGGTAGGAAGGTAATAGAATATGTAGGTAGGTCATCGTACATATTAGAAAATCGTTCCATGTGGAATTATTAAAAACTTGAAGTAATTCCATGACAAAAATGAATGCTGGTTCAAATAATTCTTTAGAGAATGCCTTGAAGATAAAATGTCCAAAATCGAAAATGCATAAATTAAAAAGCCGGAGATCAAAGATAAACTTTTAGATATCGAGAATTAGCTATTGAAGAACATCGCTCTTTGAATTTAGGCGCTCACGGCCCGAAATCCAAAAGACAACCTGTCACATTGTGAACGCGCCATTTTGTCGCATCCGCGAATCGGCATTTGCACGTCACAATATCTCCCATTTTTAAACTTAATTTTCGCCTTTTTCGTAATTTCCCTTTAGTATTTTATTGTTTCAACGTTCCCATTATTCGGCATTTATTATTCCCTGTAATTTGACACATCCCTTTTAATCCTACGGCGATTCCTTCAATTTTCCATCTACTGTTCGCTAGTTCACCGATCCTTTTTTTTTTTTTTTCATGTTGCTTCTACTTGAATTCATATCGGGTGCCATTGCTGCCGCACCACGGGAGAAAAACATTCCTTCTTCCCTCGTGTGCCGTTCGGAGCATTCTGCTTTTTCTCGTTTATCGCTCTTTTGGCGTTCTGCGCTGACTTGCTCTTTGGTGTTGTGAGTACGCTGTTTCTCTGCTTTGTGCGTGCTGATTGGCCACGGTCGCTGGTCGACTCGCCAGTCTGTTGTGCGTTTGGGCTTATAGGATCACCAGGCAGATTTTCAGTCAGTATTGCCTGAGACTCATAGCGTGTCGTATTGCGGATAAGTTTTAACGAGATTACCCCAGCACGGGGGAATGCCGCATGGCTTCCTGCCGTAGGCCGCACTTTATTATTGCCTGTTTCTGCGATCTTTTTCAGAGAGAAACTTTCAAACTTTAAAATAAAGAATGCAGCCGTCTCCAGCCTGCCCAACGTTGAACTCCGGAGTTTTAAAATAAAAATCTTATTTTTGCCTCCCTTCATGGTCTCCTCAATTTTTCCAGAGATGCCTGTTCTTTTTATTTTGTCCCAACAGCCACAGCGTGTTCCAAGCTATCGTCGAAAAAATGGTAAGATCAGTCTACTTATATTCTATGGTCCGACTTTAACTCAGATGATTATTTTTGATGAAAATGACAGTGAAAAAAACCCTGTGTTATGGACACTTCGCAAAGCACGTGGAACTTCGGATTAGCCCTTGCACGTGTGACTGTAATAACGCCACTATACAGCTTTTCTTTCACTAGTGACTTTTTGTTATGTGATACAACTACATTGTCAAAAAATACATATTAAAGCTTGTTAAAGTCTTAAATCTGTTAAAAAACTGGCTGAACTGATATATATATACTACATAAACAGGGTTAACAAAAGTGAACCCAAAAATGATTTAAATCTATTCGTTAAATTAAAATTGCGTATGAACTGTAGAACGAATAACAGCAGGGAGAAAACGAAACTATGTTGAAAAGGCTAGCGAAGACACACCTCTAAAATGACATGGGCGACGTCATCATGATCTAAAAATAGATCAGAGAGAGGGGGGAAAAGCTGTCTTACTTTCGGTATAAGAAGGAAAAAAAAAAAAGCGATTTGAACGATGTGTTGAGTCGAAAATAAATCATTTAAATCGTGAGATAAGAATGCTGCATTACAATTAAAGAAATACACTAGTTTCCAAAAATTAAGGAAATACAACAAAAGTAGCGATTACTCAAAATGTTACAAGTAGATTTTAATAGAACTGAGACACAATTTACAACACATAGTAAGGAATAAAATTACATTAAAAGAAATTACCAGACGATTGTGGTGTTTCAGAAATTAATACAATTATAAAATAAACAAAATAAATGCCTCAGTGTGGTATAGGAAAAGTACCTTTAATATGGAGTATGATGACCCCTAGAAGCAATACAGCACATACAGCGAAGTATGATACTGTCAGTTATGCGATCAATAAGTTTGCTGGGTAGTGCGAGCCATTTCTCTTGTAAAGCAGTTGTATGTGTGGCAACGGTCTGAGAAGGGGGATTGTGAGCAGAGACACATCTTTCTAAAGCATCCCAAAGATGCTCAATGAGATTCTAGTTCAGTGATCGCGCTGGCCATTCCATGCGCTGAATTGTTTGGTGCTGAAGATAATCTACTTCGATGTGAACCCTGTGCGGTCTAGCATTAGCGTCCTGTAACAGGAAATCTTTACCAATTGCACCGGCATAAGGGTGCACATAAGCATCAAGAATGTCATCTCTATAGACATGAGCATTCACAGTTCCACGTGGAAAGACATAAGGGTCTGTACGTCTGCCCAAAAAGATACCATCCCAAACACAGACACTGCCTCCTCCATATAAATCTCTTTTACGAATGTTTGATGGATGATAGTATGCTCCCTGTTCTCTCCAAATCAAACAATGCCTACTATCACTTTGGAGGCTAAACAGGAACGCATTTGTGACGAGAACACGCCGCCATTGATCAGCCGTCCAATGGACATGTTGATGTGCCCACCTTAAATATTCCCTCCGGAGACATGAGGTGAGCGGCACACAAATATCTGGTCGCATTGCATAAAGACCACCTTCATGAAGCTTTTTACGCACAGTAGACGTTGATACTAAACTTCCAGTGACTGCAACAAGGACGGATTTAAGATGAGAGGGTGTTGCTGTCCTATTCCTTCGTACAGATAACTTCAAATATCGGTCATTGGTGCTTGTCGTAGCTATTGCTCGTCCTTCGCTGAAACTTCTGGAGGCCGAACCAGTGGTTTGAAAGTGTTACCATAGCCTATGAAAAACAGAAGGACTCACATTTAGCCATCTGGCCCACCTCTGTCTGACTTTGACCTACATCCAATCTTCCAATACCTCTGTATCGCAGTTATGCGGACAAATTATACCTCGAGGTCATACTAATGAATTGGCTATCTCAGTTTTCTTATCTCATAATCACAGCGACACCAGCAGCCGTACTCTCTAGCATGCATTTTTATGCTCTGCACAGATGACGCAATCCGATTGCAGCGCCACTAATTTGCATTTTGTAATTTTAATCATCATCTTTTAGTTAACAACATATCCAAATTTCATACGGATAGGTTAATTTTTGAACGAGTTATCGCTCTTTTTGTGATTTTTCCTTAATTTTTGGAAACCAGTGTAAATGTGATTACTACATCACGCATGTGTATTTTCCTGATGACTACTTTTGGATTAAAGTGTTGCCAAATGCTGTCTTATTGCTCTGTTCCAATGATTCATTTCTCCATTTAATCGATATTAATTATTTGACAAGCTGTAAATAAATCTCAATGCAGTCAAAATGTAATTTTGGAGCCATCAAGCTACAGTCCTTTTAAGATAAAAATTCGCTTAGCACAATTTTAAATCTTGCATTGTCATATTATTTTCTTTTTAGATAAAGTCTCATATTGTGTCAATGCATACTATATTTTTACTGGCAGAATCCAAACTATTTTGAAAGTACTTCACCTCATGCTGTTCCATAGAGGGAATGTCTTTATCTTTTTTTCAGTATGCAAGAAAAAATTAGAGACATAGCAATTAAATTATATACTTCATTACAAAAATTAAACTGCCTTATCCACAAAATACATAAAAATAAAATGTGTATTTTGCATGTTACATGCAACAGTACTGTTAATAGCAGTCAATGTGACATCATACTTATTCATTATTGCCATTGATTAAGCTGTTTTGTGATAGATTTAGTTTACTGAAAGTGGTTAACAGAAAAAAGTACCCAAACATCAAGATCAGTTATAAAATTTTTCATTGGAGGGGGGGGGGGGGGGAGTGGTTAATGTGAATATCTCATCAAGGTTAAAAATGTAGCACATATGACTCATTTTCACACTGAGGTAAAGAAGGTTGGTAATTGTTTTAAAAGATTAAAAGTGTATATACAGTGAAACTCGCTTAAGATACGCCCGCTTAAGATACGATCCCGCTTAAGATACGAATTATCTTCGGTCCCTTGAAAAATGCCTATTAAACCTGTGTAAAATTACCCGCTTACTATACGTACACGTAAGATACGATCCCGCTTAATATACGGAGAAAATCTGTCCCTTGATGTCAAGAAACCCTCTTAATATACGAAATGGGGCTTATGTACTAATACTTAAAGTAAAGAGAAAAGCGTTTTCTTTGGCTGAAAAATTGGATGTCTTAAGGAAATAACGACACCCCGAGAATGTGATAAGCAAGACTGTCTTTGCCAAATCTGTGGGAATACACGAGTCAACACTTCGAGCTCTGTTAAAAAATAGACAGAAACTGGAAAATAGTGCGTCAGCTGGAGGCTCTGACAAAATGAATATTAATGTGGCAGACGAAGAATTGGAGAAGATTTTATTTGAGTGGTTCACGCAAAACCGATCGACGAACATCCCAACTAACGGATTGTCCATTGGCCTGCGAAATTGCTATACGTCTTGGAGTGGATTTCACTCCTGTCAACAGTTGGCTAGACCGCTTCAGACAAAGATACGGAATAGTTTAATAGGAAGGTATGCAGAGAGTCGACAGCTTGAAAGTAGATGATGTCAATTGTTGGAAAAATAACGTGCTCGCACCGCTATTGAAATAGTACTCAATATGCGATATTTACAATGTCGACGAGATGGACCTTTTTTTTAAATTAATGCCTGATAAAACAATGGCGTTTAAGGGTGAGAAATGTTATGGTGGAAAACTGAGCAAAGGACGTATCACTGTTCTCGTTGGATCAGATATAAGCGGAACGGATACATTAAAACCCCTCGTCATCGGCAAGTCTCGGAATCTTCGTTGTTTTAAAATGATAAAAAAAAAATGATGTTAAAAATCTGCCCTGCGATTATGAAATTCAGGCCAAAGCATGAATGACAAACGATATATTCGTTAAGTGAATCCGCAAGTTCGATGAACGAATGAAAAAGGAGTCTAGGAAAGTATTGTGTCTCGCCGACAACTGTCTCGTCCATCCCAAGGATATCCCCAGTTTACGAAACATCGAGCTAGTCTTTTCCACTCAATGCGACTAGCGTGGTTCAATCCATGGATCAAGGCATAATTCATGTTCTCAAAATTAAATACAAAAGTTGTTTCGTTGTACGTCATCTACATCAAATAGATCATCGCGAAAAGGTCCTGTTCTGCCCAACTTGTAAACCTATTAACCTCTTATACGCCATGCATTTCCTGAGTGCGTCCTGGGAAGACGTAACATCAACTACCATTGAGAACTGCTCTTGTAAAGCCTTTAACGTCGACGTCATTTTGTAAAACGTTGACATTGCAGAAGAGGAGCAGGATCAAGAAGAATGCAAAGATTGGGACTCGTTTGACACAATTGACGATCAGGTTGTAACAAATGAAGTTTGTTCTATCGCGGATATAATCGCGGACGTCAAAAGTTCCGATGAACCTAGACCATCAGAAGACGACGCGGATGAAGAAACGGGTGTACCAGCCATACCATCATTCGCATCTGTAATGAGCTCGTTCAGCTTACTTCGAATGTACGCCTCTTCGATGGATGCTGGTCCCTCCGTCGAAGATTTTTTTTCTACCACAGCAACAAGGCAGAAAACTTCGTCATAAAATCTCGACCACCACAATCCATCTTGACTTTCACCAAACTAAAAAATGACTTTTCTTCAACAAACTAAAACTACTGCACGTACTTTAATTTTGTTAGTTTCTGTTTTCTAAAGATTAACAAAGATTTCGTTTTATCGTCTTTTTTTTTTTTTAATTTGGCTGAGAGTATTGCATAAAGGCATTTTAATTTTGTTATTGTACAAACGCTGAATTTTTGGAGTAAAATAAAGTTATTCTTTATTGCAAATCTTAAACTCAAATTTCCTAGAATATCTAAAAATCGTTAGAAATGGGTAAAATGAGAGTTATAAATGGCTAAAATACGTTAATAGCAATGTGCATTGGCTTTATATGCATTATTACTCAAGAATCTATGAAATCCGGATAAGATACGATCCCGCTTAAGATACGAAATGCTCTCGGTCCCTTGATTCGTATCTTAAACGAGTTTCACTGTATATATATATATATATATATATATATATAGTCGAGCCTCTATATAACGAAATCCATTGTTCCAGTAAAAAATTCGTTATGTAGAAAAAATCGTTATATAGAGAATCAGTAAAAATTCCTATTTAATGTGTAAATTTTGTACAAAAATTATTTTTCAGGTGTTTAATTAATAATTTTAAATGTTTAACTGTAAATATTAACCTAATATTGTATTTCTTAATTATTTAAACAGTTTCAAAAAAGAGCGCAGATTTATTTGAAAGCATAATAAAAATCATATAACGAAAACTTACATTAATTTTAGACGAATAAATCTGTAATTTTTCGCTGTTTTGATTTTAAAATTGTTACACTCTTGAAAAAATGTTCACACTTTAGCAAGGAATGAAAAATTGTATCGGGAATATTTTCCTCCATAAGTCCTCTCCTTAAAAGATCAAAAGAACTCATTTCACTCCATGATGGTGTTTTCTCTTGTTGTACGCTTTCGTTTTTATGCTCATTGTCACTCTTACCATCATTGTTCATAACGCTGCTTTAAATATCACTACCAGTAGGATACTGCACAATAGTGAGATTGCCATCCACTTCCAAAAAATCAGAGAGAGTAACATTTTCTTCGACATTTCTGCGTTCCTTAATTAATTTCCATTTCTCTTTTAAGCCTGCTAAAGCCACATCTTCTTCGTCCTCAGAATCCACATTATTCTCCAGTTTAGAAAAGCCGGTCTTTTTGAAGCAATTCTAAATTGTTTTTTCAATTACATCAAATCTCCAAGCTTTATAAAGTTCCGCAATACACTTTCTAAGACTAATGATGTCTTGGGTGGAATCATTTTTTCAGTAGCTATGATCAGTTCTTTAAGAATTCATTTCTTACAATGCACCTTTAGATTTTTTTTTTATTATTCCCAAGTCCATGGGCTGCAGTTTTGATGTGCAGTTGGGTAGTAAGAAAATAACTTCAACATTTTGCAGTTTTTCTCCACAGTTTTGTGAGTGAGCTTGACAATTATCAATAACCAAAGGAATTTTTTGGCGTTGTTTTCTCATTTGATTGTCAAGTGCTTTTAACTATTTTTCAAAATTTTCAGTGGTCATTCAGGACTTTTTATTAAAATCATAGTCCACTTCTAAGGACTTCACGCTTTTAAAACACCGAGGAGATTTACTTTTCCCAATGACTAGCATCTTTAACTTTTCTTTCCCTGTCATGTTAGCACACAATAGAATAGTAATCCTTTGTTTGCTTTTTTGTCGCCAAAACATTTATCTTCTTTAAATTCCAGAGTTTTGTTTGGGAGGCACTTGTAAAAGAGACCTGTTTCGTCAGCATTGAAAATGTTCTCAGGAGCAAATTCTTTTAGAATTTCTGCTACTTTAAGAATCCAGTTCTCACATGCTGTCACTGGAGCATTCGCACTTTCACCGCAGATAGTTTTCTGGAATAACCCATGTCTCGAACTTTTCTAGCCAACCAATGCTGGCTTGGAAGTTAGAGTGCCCAAGAGATTAAGCCTATTCTAGAGCCTTTTCTAAAATCATTGGTCCCGAAAGTGGTAGATTCCGGTCCCTTATCCCTTTAATCCACTTAAACATTGCTTCGTCTAAGTCCTCGTATTGCACATCCTCTTTCTTTTTCGCGCTGAACCAAGATCTGAATTCTGCTTGATGATTGTGTCTTTATTTTTTATGATTGTTTACAGAGTTCTTGCTGGAATCCCTAACTTTTTTGCCACATCTTTTTTTTTAATCCCTTATCGGTTTCTTTCAAAATCTTCACTTTATCACAGAGACTTATGCAGTTCCTAGGAGACATTTTTTGCAGAAGCAGTAAAAAAACGCACTCAAACAGAGAGTTTTGTAAATCTTTCATACTAAAGAAAGCCAGAAACAATAAACATCTACTCTAACTGTAAAGGTTGAGAGCTTTAGTTTGGATAGATGAAAACGTTTTCTAAATGGTGACAGTGATCTGCTGTCGCTGATCAGCTGCAGCTGTTGAGGGGGATTTTTCCAATTACCTCTCTGACCCCGCTCTTATATGTGTAATAATCCAATTGACACTGTCTTAAGAAAGGACATGTTGGAAGGTGTGTGGGAGGTGGGGGAGGGAGATGAATTCGTTGGACATAAATAACAAGGAGATTCAAGGTAGAAAAGTAAGGTAAAAAGCACTGAATGATAAATCAGGAATCAGTGATGGAAAATGGATTCCATGTGATTTGGAAGCTTTTTTTAAACTGAATAAATAAAGAACATTTTATGAAAAAATTCGTTATATGGAGATATAGGTATTTTGCTATATGGAGACTGTTTTTAATGAGATCATGGGAAAAGAGGTCCGTTCCTACTACAAATTCGTTATATAAAGAAATTTGATGTATGAAGTTTCGTTATAGAGAGACTCGACTCTATATATATACACTTTTGAGTTTCTTATTACTTGTTTTGAAACTTTCCTGTTTTCCATATCATTTCATATTATTTAAAAAAAAATTTCATTATTTTCTCAACTGTTTTTTCTTAGAGATTGATATTCTCCCTTTTCTTAAATTCTGTGTTTCCTGGAAACTTTTTAAATGCCAAATTAATGTATTTTTAGGCTTCTTAAACATGAATAATAACTGCCTTTTTTAAATAATAAGAATTATATGTCATAAGGGAAGGGGCATCATGATTTTAGCGATATTTAGGAACGTCTGAAACTACAGGATTAAAGGGAAGTAAAATTTAAAGGGTAGTATTTTAATGAAAAATCTAATTATATATTCAATTCTATATCTTCATTTATTCAATTAAGAGATATTTTGTTTAACATGAATAATTTAATTAAAAGAGTTTATTTTTCTAATTTTAGGACAGAATGACTGCAGCTAAGAAAATGATATCTTATTTATACAAGTCTAAAATAGGATCTCTGACGAAAAGTTATGCTAATTTATGTGATGCTTATATATCTCTAGCTTATCTTCCAGTGGAAAAGAAAGCTAAAAAATGTATTATTTTAGATTATTTCTATTGTGCTTAAGTTCATTTGTATTTAAATTTGAGTTTTTTTCAACAAATAGGCATCAAAAATGATGTTTTTAAAGAAATTAATAAATTTCGATTTTTTAATTTTGTTTTACAGCACATCAATTTAAATGGATGTTCAGGCCATAACTCGCTTTAAAATAATTTTAAAAAATGCTAAAAGTATGGGAAAGAATAGAATTTATTATAAAGAACATAAGGCAAGTATTAACGTCTGCTATTAAAATTGCAAAAAATATAGTTTAAAAAAATTAAAATAACATAAAAACGAAATTTACCAGCAGAACATAGAATTCCAAATTGACTCATTTATTACGCCATTTTGTAAACAAAGTAGTTACCGTTGCCAAAATCCAAAAGCTGAATGTTGATTTGTGATTCATACATTACCATGCCAAACTGGTTTTAGATTGCTACTATGAGATTTAACGCAATAGAAGGAGAAAGCAAAACATCCATTTAAATGGATGCCAGGTCTCAAGAGGATAAAGTAATAAAGAGTTTTTTATCCATTAAAATGAATTTATTAATATTTTTTGTAGATTTTGTTTTTACATTGTGAATTATTTAATCTTCCTCATACAGAATTCTGAAAATTACTTGATCACTAGTATGCAACTAAATACTGATATATATATATCATTTTGAGTGGTTACACTCCGGCTTTGCTATTTTTTAAGCTAGTGTCATTTTACTTGAAAAAAGCAGCCTTATCATAATTGAAGATTTCAACCTATAGTTTGTGAGTCATATATTGTAATCTTAGTATGAAGATAATCACATTTTAATAAGTTAATTCAGCAGTGAGAATTATGATCTCGAAACTAATAGTAAATCGCAGATTTAGTTAAAAGGCACAATATGACCCAAAGTATGTTTTTCCCGAGTCACAAAAAGCAGATAATTCAATTCGGTCATTTATTCTAGTGGTAGCATTTTACAAGCTCGACAGTGAGGCTCACAGTCTAAAAAAACTTCAATTCAACATATTGAAGCCTTGCAAATACTTTCACTACATTATTAATTGAATTAAAAATGAAAATAAAGCTAGATGTTGTAAGTTTCCATATTATTAACTGATTTTAAAATCTATCTTCATATAACTCTCCACAATCAACAGATATATTCCAGAGCTTGATGACTATGTGAGTGTCAATGACAAGGAAAACAGTAAAAATTCTCTCTCTGAGGGTGTGCGTCAGCTTTTATTGGTGAGTATGCAAGAACACACAGCCCACCGAATAATTTTATCTCCCCGTCACTCAATTTCCAATGATTTATTTTGTTATTTATTTATATAATCGCTGAAATAAAATTTGATTTTATTTAACTTCTGAAAATAATTTTGTTTGAAAAATAATAAGGACATCAATTAGACTTACAAGAGCACTGAAAGCCCCTGCCGCAGATGTAAAAATAAATTTCTCTCAAAAAGAAATTTCCTGCATATTTTGCCATCAGTTATAACATCTTGATGAATTGATGAAGGTGACTAAAATGATATTTAGTTTTTCTTGATAAACCATTTTTTGGATTTTCAATAGTTAGCAATTTTTATGTTATTTATAATAAATATTAATGTATTTATAAGAAAGAACTTGTAACAATATAATATAATAAATTATTTATTTAATTGTAATTAAATTTAAATTATTTTATATTTTACTTAGAAAAAACATAATTTGACTTTGAATTGTCATCTTTAGTCATTCGCTCCTCCCCCGCCGCTCTCTCCACACGCACACACTGGGGAAAAAAATTTTATGTGTTATTTTACTCAAACTTTTTTGAGCGCATCCAATATTTTTCAAAAGCTGGCACTACTGATTGGTGTAGCCATTCAACGCTATTGCCCAGAACTCTGTAATGGCATATGGGCGAAAAGTATGTAATAAGGATATTTAAATTAAAAAAATAAAACTTTGTTAAAATCGCTATAAAAAATAAAACAATATTCTACTTATTTTGTATTTTATGGTGATTTTAACAAAGTTTTATTTTTCTAGTTGTGATTTATCGCCAGTTTTTCAGTGCTGTTTCATCTACGTAATGAGGTATTGAAATTGCCACGCAAACCCTCAAAATATGCCTCTTCATGGTTCGTACGCTTTGGAAAAAATAGAAAAAGTGCTGGAAAAAAAAGGGTTCATTTTCAAGGAATGAGAAGTGCTGGAAAAAAAAGGGTTCATTTTCAAGGAATGAGAAGTGCTGGAAAAAAAAGTATTTATTTTCAAGGAATGAAAAGTGCTGGAAAATGTTGCGAACTTCGACAAATGGTCGCCGAAAAATATCAATTTGAACGATCGTTTGCATGAAAAAAATCGGTAATTTCGCCAAAAAAAATCGCTGAAAAATGCAAATTTTGTCAAAAGGTCGCGAAAAAAACGCATATTCCGTCAAAGAATAGAGAAATAACGCGAATTTCGGCAAAAGATCCCGAATAAAGAGCAAATTTCGTCAGAGGATCACGGACAAAAAGCGAATTGCATTAAAAGATCGCGTAAATACGCGTGTTTCATCAAAGGAACGCGAAAAAACGAAAATTCCGTCAAAGGATCGCGTAAAAAACGCAAATTTCGTCAAAGAATCGCGAAAAAAAAACGCCAATTTCGTCCAAGAAACGCGAAAAATCCACAAATTTCGTCATAAATTCATGAAAAAACCGAAAATTTCGTCAAAAGATTGCGAGAAAACGGCAAATTTCGACGAAAGATCGCGAAAAAACGGCAAATTTCCACGGAAGATCGCGAAAAAACGGCAAATTTCCACGGAAGATCGCCAGAAAACGGCAAATTTCGACGAAAGATCGCGAAAAAACGGCAAATTGCGTCGAAAGATCGCGAAAAAACGGCAAATTGCGTCGAAAGATCGCGAGAAAACGGAAAATTTCGACGAAAGATCGCGAAAAAGTGGCAAATTGCGTCGAAAGATCGCGAAAAAAACGGCGAATTTCGTCAAAGGGCTGCGAAAAAAAACCGCATAGTTAGTGCCAAGAGTGGATTCCCTCGCCCCCTCTGCTGTAACTTTTCAAAAAATTTTAAGTGAATTTCAGAATTTTTCTTTTTTACTCAGAATCTCCCTTGAAAAATCGCCGGGAAAAAATACCACAAAATTCGTCCAATGGTCACGATAAAAAATGCAAATTGTCGAAAAAATTGCGAATTTCGTCAGTTTGGTATATAGTCAATCAGTCATTGGAAAAAAAAAATTGTTAAATTTGTTAATCAGTTGCAGGAAAACATTGTCAAATTTGCCAATCGACCGATTGGCATTCATAAAAATCACGAAGGGTGTCAATCAGGAAAAACATCACAGAATTATATCAATTATAAATTTTTCGCTGTGTAACTGATAAAATTTTTATTCCTTTTTATAAACTCTTTTTTTTTTTTAAATCTTTTGTTTTTAAAAAGTAAAAGTAAATTATCTAACCTTTATTCCAATTATTTTTGTATTTATAAGCACAAATGCTGTAAGGTTTGAGAATTCAGAGAAAAATATTTATTAAAAATATTAAAGTATAACATGTAAAAAATTATGCACAACATCAGAAATGCTAGTATTTGACCCATGATGAGTTTTTGGAATTGCTAAAATTTAACTAGTTTATTCCTGTCATCTTCTCTTGTAGTGATACCAGGGTTTCAAAAAACCCGGGTTTTTTATAAAAAACCCAACCCAGCTGGGTTTTATTGGGTTTTTTAGGGTTTTATTGGGCTTTTTGGGGTTTTATTGGGTTTTTTGTTTTTTTTAAGAAGTGAGGGCAGTGGGAGTCCCTTATTTTTATTAAAGTATATGTATTAAATTAAGAAATCTTATTATATTTTTATTAATTAACTTAATATACAAATAATTTGAATTGAAATAACACAAATGAACAGTGTAAAAGTCTGTAAAAAAGCTTTTACTTCTGACATCATATTATATAATAACCACATATCGCACATTTAAGAGTTACTTTAATAGATAACTTTTTATCTGTGTTTCCCACTAAGAACATATTTTTGAAACAAATCTTTAATCTTTTATTATTTATTAATCAAATAATGCTTGATAATATTTTCAAGATATCTATGGTTCACTGTATAGAACGGTTTATTCTTTGAACATAGCTGTTATCTGTTACTAAAAATATTTAAATTACGAATGATTGCAATTATCTACATAAATGATTGTAATTATTTAATTTGAATATTTTGAAATGAAGTTATAATACTTATATAATATCCAACAATATTTATTTTTATCAACAAGCATGCATCTGTATGTAATAGGAAATGATACTAAAAGAAACCAAAAAACCCAGGTTTAAACAAACAACAACAAAAAAGGTTTGTTTGGTTTTTTAGCAAAAAGTCCTTTTTTTTTTCTTTTTCTTTTGGCCAACCCTGGTCAAAAGTGAATAAGTCAAATTTGTATCCAGTTGGGAACTTATATTATGAAGTTGCATATTGTTAAATCATAATATAAAAGACCTTGTCATTTTTTATCTGTGCGGAAATGTTATGATTAGCTATGCATATTGATTTTGGCTTTTTTTTTCATAATATTAACAGGCTTTTAAAAGACTTAATCACTTATTTTATTTTGACTTTGTCACATTTGGATTTGGCAGTACACCCAAAATATGTTTTAATAGGATAGTGTAACTCTTTAAATACAAAGGTTAAAAAACTAATATAAAAGTTACTGAATATTAAATAATAATATCATGAATTTTAAAAAACCCAATAAAACCCGCTTTGACGTGGGTTTTATTGGGTTTTTTAGAGTGGCTTTTTTTTGGGTAGATGGGTTTTTTGCAACCCTGAGTGATACCCTACCTTTTATTTATTTTGCCCTTAAAGAAAAAAAAAAAAAAAATCAAGCTCTGTTTTCTTATCTTTTTATTATATGTGAAATTTCTTTCCATTGTACCTTACTAAGTTAAAACACATTATTCTTTAAAAATTCTCTAATAATATAATGTCTTGAAAATGCCTTTTATAAAAATTAAAAGATCCAATAAGATTTCTTTGAAATAGATAATCAATGGGGTGGCTATTTTCCTTATGTGTTATTCTATGCCATTTTTATGCATGTATCTAAACAGTCCTTGAATAGTACTGGAATAGTGCTTGAAAAGTGCTTGAATTTTATTTGTTCTTGAGTGTATGAACCATGCTCTTTGTATGTGAAAATCAGGCTCAGGAGAGAAAAAGAATGTTCTTAAATGGAATGAATTTTGATATGGAAAAGATAAGATACCAGTTGTAAAACAATTTAATTTTGAGCTAGGAAAAGGGAAAAAAAAGTATTTTAAGGTGGGAATAAGTAAATTAAATAGGATATTGAAATTTAAAATATATTACATCGATATATTTTTAATCCTTAAATCCAAATTGTTTATATTATATTCTTGTCATGTTTGTAATGATAAAAAGACTATTAAAAGTGAATGAAATAAATTACATTTATAACACAAATCTTTTTTGCTCTTAGGAACACTTATTTTTTTCTACTTTTTGTAGGCTATATTTTAAAATTCTGCTGAAAAATATAATGTTGTTTATTTACCATCAAAATAATATGTTATATCATGAATATATTACATACAATATTCTACTGTTTCCCATCTGAATATCAAAGTCAGGCTCAATCAAGCATGGTCCATATTAGAAGTTGGAAATGCAGTACTGTTGTTGGCTCTATGTGATACCTCATACCAACACTTCAAATCAGTGATATAGGATCTACCTCTCCTCTTTATAAGAGAGGGGTACCATTCCAAGAGACTCCTGCTTTCTGATAAAAATAGAAAACATGAGGGAAAATGTTGAAGTCTATTTACTTTGCCACCTTTGGTTATTAGAAGCTATAAAAGTGAACTGAATTTCTTGTTTACATACACAGTCAACATTTTATGCGGGAATATATGTATACCAATGTCGTCAAATGGTTAAAAATATTGATACAATTTACTTTTGTCTTAAAGGTTTTTTTTTTTTGTTGTTGTTGTTGTTGTTCTTTGTTTTTACATAAAATAATTTGTTGCTCATATTTTTATTTACTTTTCAGGTACTATTCCTTCAGATCAGCCCCTTTTGAAATCCCGTAATTTGCAAAATATACCAATTATAAGTGAAGATGTAAAGGTATTCAAAATCTGTTTATTGATAATACTACTTTTATTTTGTATAGAATATTGTTCCACATGAATAATGTTTGTGTAACTTTAAAACTTGATTAAAAAAACAGTCTTTTGTAGAACAAACTTTTTTTCTTAGTATATTCTAAAAAGAATAGGAATTTACAGGAACAGATAAACACTATTAAATAATCTGTTCAACGTAATACAACATAAATTTCAGGAACAAGTATTCCAAATCTAAGATTTCAAATACCTAATAGAAACAGTTTTGCAGTGACAGTCAAAACTGAACTAAAATGAAAATCTCTGCTGAACTGTTATTTGAAAGCAACAACTCTCTGTACAATAGATGGGCCTTTTATACTCTCGGCAAAATAATGTTGATTCATCAGGCCTTTTTCCGATAAATTCTGCTTTTGGAACTTTCTGTGGAAGTTCCACCTACATAACTTAAACTGTGACCTAAAAGTGTATAGCCACCCTCAGCTCTGCTCACTTCGGCATTGTCACATATGTTTGACTACACCTGCTTAACCTTCTAGCCACCCATCTCCACTCTTAATTGAAGACATTTTTATGTCCTGCAAATTCCAAGTACAATAACATTTCATTGATTCACTCTACTTACAAGGAAGAAAAATGAGCTTTTAAATTTGTAACAGCATGTAGAGAGGTGGAATTGCACTGCTGCAAAACTTCTAAATCCGACACCCCCTCCTTTTTTTTTTCTCTAAAATTTCTGTTCCCCACTTTGTTCCTCCTCTTCACGCATATTTAAAAATCTTTAAACTCCTTATTTATTTTTTTTATCTATTCTATTACTTTGTAAGATCAATAAAGAATCAATAATTGAAATTGTCCTCAGCCCATCGCAAATTTCTGCTGCTTCTTTGCCTTCCAGCAAAAGAGGGGTAACATTTGTAGGTATGTGATATAAAATGTTCTCTCTCCTTTAAAAAAAAATATTATTATAGTTTGACTGTTCTTATTCCGTATAATTTGTTGCATTAAAATTAGGCTATAAAATATTTTAGCAACAGCAGAAAATAATGAGCCCTAGAGAAATCTTTCGTCCATTTCTGTGCCTTGCAAATCTTTTTGGAAGTGCACAGTTGGAATGTTCCTTAATCCTACTGTGAGCAAATAGGAGCGTTTGAGGAGTAGGAGAGAACAAAACTTGGAATTCATTATTTTCATTATTTTCTACATGCAGTATAATGTTGCATAATGTTTATTTATTATTAATGTTGCTACATGCATTGTTTTTGGAGGCGTGTTCTGTTTTTTATAGAAAGTACTCTGAAACAGTTGTAAAAAGTAGGACTGTGATGAATATTCAGTATTTGGTCTAGTTGGCCGAATATTGTTAGATATTTATCTAAATGCACTTAGGATCAGCTGAATACATTCACTTTTTCTTTCTTTTTTTTTTATGCAATACTTTTCTCAAATCCAAATTGAGTATTTTCTGACTCATTCATGAAGTTAATTTCATTTTTAAATGCACAAAATTTCAGCTGTTCTGATTTAGACACTAAAAAATCAAATAAAACTTTCTATAAAGGTTGAGGATCTTTAAAAAAATGGTGACAAAGTTGGAGATTTAAACCAATTTTATAATCACAACTATCAGGGAAGAGTCGTCATTGAAGAACCAATGTATTACAACTCAAAATGCAATACATTTATAGAAAATGAAAAATGCTATTCCATTCTAAAGTGCTTTGATATTAATGTCTGTAAATTTCATGCACATATAAAAATGACTTTGTAATTGTATCAGAAAAATTCACATTGTTCAGCAGTATTTTTTTTTTTTTTTTTTTTTTTTTTTTTTTATTTAAAGAGCGGCCTTAAATATATTCAATACAAAATACTGCAGAAAATTCAAGATTATTCATACTGTTGGTCTCAATTTCTGTGTGTACTTTCAATATGTGTTCAGTAACCGTAATGTGTTGTGCATATGCTGCTTCAACTGTTAAAAGTTTTGTTAAAAATATTTTTTTAAATATCAATTTTACTTTATGTTTTAATTATATTTCTGTTTTTAAATATGTATATGCAGTTATATGTGTGTGTGTGTGTATAATTGACATATCTATATACAATCAAAATGCATATACAGTGGAAACCCGATTTAACACTTCTCGCATATAACGCTTTCCCGTTTTTAACGTCGTTTCAGCTTGCTCCCACCAATTTCCTATACCAACAATGTTAAAAAATCCTGCTTTTAAAATCTAATGCTGAGTCTTTCCCGCATTTAATGTCGTTTTCTTAAATGAAAATGAACACTTTTTTGAACAATAATTGATGGTTTTCGACGAATTTCGCACCTTTTCTATCTGTATTTCTGCTTTCTTTCGAATCAGTATTTATTGTAATCAACGAAATCAAATCAAATTAAATATAGTAAATATCCTCTAATCCGGCATACTAAGGTCCGGCATGTTGGATAATCTGGCACGACTTTCGGAAAAAAATAAAAATTTATATTGATTACAAAACATCGAAAGAGTGAGGGATAGACGATGTGCCGGACATTGTGTATCGGCATGTGTGTAGGGGCACCATCTGGTCAAAAGCCGTCACAACGTCTTTGTTTACGTTTCATGTTAATTTTCTGCTCTTCGCTGTTGCTCTGCATCTTAGTTTACGTTTCATTGTTCAGTGACGCTCAACTGATAGTCACATGCATCAACGTTGAATTCATGTGTTGTGTATTGGTGTTTTTAGAGCTTGCGAGTAATTTTATAGTGAGTGGCAAGTGACATTGGTCCTAAAGTTAATGTCGGGTCTTCAAAAAAAAGAACATCTGACTCTCTGTTTGGCATTTGGCTCAAAAGCTAGAAATCGTGATGAAGTTTGAAAATGGCATAGTAGAACATCATTATGAAAGACTATAAGATAGGGTTGTCTACAATTTAAGATATAAAACAAAGACAAGTTGAAACAGTTTATGAACGAATCGAAAACTATAAAAAATCTAAGTAAAAGGCAAGCTTTAAAAAAGCCAAATTAGAGCAACTAGATTCGGTCTTGTGCAATTGGTTTTCAGCAAAAAGATCAAAGGGTAAACCTATAACTGGCCCTAAGGTTGTTGTAAGGTAAGAAGCTAAACAGTTCCAACGAGATTTGAACATTGATACTGATTGCAAATTTTCTGAAGGCTGGCGGAGGAGCTTTAAGACTCGTCATAGTATCAAAAAATTAAATATTTCTGGCGAGCTGAAATATGCCGATGTTGCAAGTGGTGAAGAATTCAAAGTTAAATTCTAGTCTACTGTTTCTGAAAATAATCTTACAGCTTGTCAAATCTATTATGCAGACGAGAGTGGTTTTCTGTGTCATTGTCTACCAAATTTTAATATTGCTGATGGGGATCAGAAAAGTGTAAAATTTTTAAGTAAAATAAAGATCGGTTAACAGTACTGCTGTGCTTCAATTCATCCGGTGATCACAAATTAAAAGCTTTTGTGATAGGAAAGTCAAAGAATCCTAGGGCTTAAAAGGCGTGAAACGCTTGCCTGTGACTTATGAAGCACAATCAAGTGCCTGGATCAATGAAGAGTTGTTAAAAAACTGGTTCTTCTTTGTGCTAGCTGTTAAACAATTTTTTTTAAATGTCTGAAGACACTAAGGTTATTTTGTTTTTAGAGAACTGTAGGAACTGTAAAGCTCATACAGATAAGGAAGAATTAGTGTCTAGTAAAATTTCAGTAGCTTATCTTCATCCCAGTGTCACATCTTTGCTTCAATCCATGGATCAAGAGGTGATCCAGAACTTCAAGTCACACTACAGACGTTACTTTTTACAGAATTTACTGGCACCGGATTGCAATTTGAAAGATTTTCAAGGATAGTTTTCTATTAAAGACGCTATCTTTGCTACTACTTTGGCTTGGGGTGAGGTAAAACAGGAAACTTTGAAAAAGTCATGGCATAAACTTTGGCCTGAAGTAATAGACGAAAATGTTATTTTACAGAAAGCGATACAGTTGATGATGAACTAGAAGATGACTTAGGTTGTTTGCCTTTCAGCCTATGTCACAACGGAATCGAAAAGAAATAAAGGAGTGGGTTGAAGCAGATTTTGATAAGCCGAGAGAGGAAATTTTCACAGATGAGGTTTATGCTGATGAAGATGATATAGACGAGTTAAATAACATTAGGTGAAATCAAGCCCTTGAATACATTTATCAAGTTTTCTGAGCACAGCAGTTTGTTCAACGATGCAGAAATTACGAAACTCCATATCATAAGAAATGACTACTTAAAAAAAAGAAGAGAGAATACTACTACAAAACAAACTTATATTCGAGATTTGTTCAAGCTGGCTTCTGTGAGTAGGCTTAACTGTGTAGTGCCCATTTTCATTTTAGTCATGTACATATGTTCTACTTTACATTATGTAGTCTTTTTTTATTCTGTTCAAGCTGTTTAAAGACAAAAAGACATGCTTTACTGCATTTTTTATTTAATTCTAACTTCTACAATTTTTTTTTAACTTGCATCCTGTAATACGGAAAATTTCGTGATCTGGCATGCTTCAAGTCCCGAACGTGCCGGATTAGAGGATTTTTACTGTAACAGTTATTTCTTCCATTTTTGGAAGACAAAGAAACCTGCAGTTTGCTTGCTGCATTCAAAATTACTTCTACATAAAAACTAGAAGAACAAATAATCTTTTTTTTTTGCTAGAGGACAGGAGTGTTAGGTTTCCAATAGAAACTGAACTGAAGGATAACATTAAAAAACTTTACTCGTTTTCATTCAGCGAGAAATAACTGCAAAATGGAAGCGATTCTCTGTTGCCGATAAAGCCAGCATTATCGAAAAACCGAAGCATTTTTCAGGGGCTGAAGAAGAATTGGCGAAATCCTCTGGGGATGCAACATCTGCACTTAAAACAATTTTACGCTAACAAGATGTTGTTGAAACAAAATCAGTTCAATAGGAAATGCTGCAAAAAGATTAAAAGCTTAAAAGGTTCTTCATATGCTGATCTGGAAAAAATCTTTATTGAATGGCTCCACCAAGCACACTCTGGTAATATTCCTATTAATGGAACAATATAAACCGAGAAAGCTATGGAAATTTCTCTTAACTTAGACATAACAGGATTTTCCGCATCAAATGGGTGGATCGATGGATTCAAAAAGAGGCACAAAGGGGCATAAAGTTAAGTGTGTGTTGAAACCGCAAGCGTCGATCAAGCCACTGTTGATGACTGGAAAAGGGTTGCACTACCTTCTCCGGTAGAATATAATACTCCGCAGAATATTTTTAATGAGGCAGTCTTATTTTTAAATCTCCTTAAAGATAAGAGTACACAGTAAAAGGAGAATCATGCAACAGAGGAAAAATGTAAAAAGAACATCTAACTATTTTACTGTGCTGTAATACTGATGGTAGCGAAATATTAGTTCTGCTTGTTGTTGGACATGCTAAAAAACCTCGTTGTTTTAAAAACATTAAAAATTTCCTACAAGTTACAAAGCTAATAGAAAATCCTGGATCACGGAAGTTTTTCTTAAAGATTATTTGCAGCAACTGGATAAGAAACTGCTATTGGAAAACCGTTAAATAACCTTGTTTGTAGATCAGTGCACAGCACATAAGAATGTAACAGTGAAGTGCGCCTAGACTTTTTTCCACCAAATTGTTCCAGTATGTTAGTGCCCTGTGACGTAGGGATAATTCATTCCTTTAAAGTGGCTTACAGACAACATCTTGTATGAAAGGCATTGTTTTAGTTGGAATTTTGTGTCAAATCCAGTGACCAACCCGAATCCAAGAAGAAGATAAACGTGTTGGAAGCCCTACATTTGATATCACCGGCATGGAAAAATGTTACAAGAGACTGCATCTCCCACAGCTTTAAAAAAGGTGGATTCCCGACCCAGGTCCCATCGGAACCGTCTGCCTATGATCACATACAGAATAACGATTCCACTGAGTTTGATTTAGCGGGAATTGATAGGGATTTCATTGAATATGCAGAATGTGTTACCGAAGTACTGACTTGCGAAACAAAAGCATTGTTGATTGCCGAATTGATGAAACCATCTTCGGATGAAAGCGTTGATGAAAAAGACCGTGCAGTTGTTGAATCAATGCTGTCTTTCAATGAAGCCCAAGCTATTTTACAAAAACTGAGAGTTTTTTTAAAGGACAAGAAAAAGAATTGTATTCAATTTTAAAGCTTGAGGATCCCTTGTGCGTTTTGCAATCTAAAACAAACATTCAAAGCAAAATCTCGGATTTTTTTTTTGCGGCAAAATAATGTAAATTTTGATTTCTTATTAAAGTAACAAAATGTGTTACTTACATGCAAATGCTTTATTTTATATTTTATGTTTCATTAAATTAATTTAAACTTGATTTTATCATTTCGGCGATGCTTTAAATAACATACATAGTGTTTTTCTTATAACCCCGATTTAACGTTTTCCCGCTTTTAACGACGTTTTTGAGCAGCCCCGTGAAGGTCGTTAAATCGGGGTTCCACTGTATTTTAAAATTGCTACCATTCGATGAAAATTTGGACGGATATTTGGTATTTGGTCATATCACTATTCATCACATCCCTAGTGAAAAGTATTTAACCTTGAGTCTTCTCAATTTTTTTTTTTTTTTTTTTTTTTTAAAGAAATGTGGTTTGTAATATTGCTCATTGAATACAACGTCATAACTCATAAATAATCAATTTTGATTTATTTACATAATTGAAATATACTTTTAATGATCATTAAAACATGTTAACAATGTATCTCAGCGATGTTTGTCATTCTAGTCATTGACAAATCAGTGTTTCATTAATAATTAGGTAGATCTTCACATACTTGCAAATAAAATTTCAAAAGTTTTGACATTACTACTATTAATTATTCTACCAAGATTTCATAGTGTGTATGTTTTTGAAAAAAATTGTGAAAAGTGCTTAAAAAAAATATTCATTTTCAAGTGCTCGAAAGTCTTTGAAGATTTGGAAAATGTAATAATAGTCCTTAGATTTTCAGATGAAATTTGGGTATTGAATTTCACGTTATAGCTTTATATGCATTTTTTGTAAATGTGTTAAAAAAATGTTGAAGGAAATTATTCAACTTTTATTTTCTTTTTAGTGTTATCTTAAACAGTTTGTATGTACAAAATGTATTATGATAAATGATTAGTAATGGTATTGTTTAATAAGAAGAAGCTTACTCTTAATTTTGAAATAATGTGTTTCGCAAGTAAATGTTTAAATATTGGTAGAAATGCAATATCATAAATTAAAAAAATCTTTACTTCGATGCAACAGCTGTATATTACTTTTATACAGCAGAGCCATTACTTCTGCTGTAGTAATAACGTCTTATCTTTTATTTTGCTCCGAAAGAAAATAAAGTTCAAGCTGTGTTTTCTCAACTTTTTATGATGTATGAAATTTCGTTCCATGGTATAAATGTACCTTACTAATATAGGTGCAGATTTCCAAAATCTTGAAGGAGCCAGTGGCTCCTAAACCTAAAAAATCCAGTTAGGGGCGTTGCCATGGGGGTTTAGGGGGGAGCCTCCCCCCCCCCCCCCTCCCAATATATGTGAAGTTGGGAAATTTGAGCTTAGAGTTGGGAAATTCTAGATTTTTGAGACATTTCCTTTTTTAGTAAAAAAAATTACGAAATTTTTGTTTTGGTGATTATATTATGTTTCTGAGTACTGTAACAGTAAACATGTTAAATTATCAAAAGGAATACAAAAAGAAATCAGCCACATTCAATTTATCATTGTGTTTTTCAGTTCTACAAAAATATTATACATCTACCAGACCAAAATTTCTCTTCTCCTAACCATCAATAGCTGACTATCCAGTTCCTTTATTTCCTCCAAAACTTTGTTCCTTTCTCAAAAATTTCACCCTACGTCCCCTTCTCATCCCAAAAGAGAATCCAGCTATTTTAATCCAAAGGGATTGCATCTTCTTTTTAAAATTGGAGAACACTTGTAACAAAAGTAAAAAGTGGACCATTTGAATTTGGGACAGAAATATGACCATGAAAGCAGTCCATCAACTGAAGAAAAAATCGACATGCACTGTAACACTGACACGTTGCACTTGAAAAAAATTTTGAATCAATAAAGATTTCCCTATAGACAAGTTCACAAACAGTTATGAATATTAGAATGTAACTAACTGAAGAAGCTGACTTCCGAAAGCAAAGTAGAAAAATAGATTCACCAAAGAGAATAGATAAAAATAATAGTACAGCAATGAACATTGATGCACACAAGTTTTACAGGAAAGAATTATAAGAAATACAAAAAAACTTAGTAATGGGCTTAAATGACAATGTTCCCTATATCAGGAGAATATTGCACCAATACATTTCATATTTAAATTACAATTGTACAAGACAAATTTGAGTATCACTAACTTAGGAAAGTTAATAATGTTTCCATCTGGATATGAGAAACCAGATGTACATGACTTGCAGAATCAAATAGAAATAAACCAAATTCCAACTCACTTAAAAAACCTTTTTCTCATGCCTTGAAATTCAAAGACGATTTGAACATGCCGTCAAACTATATACTCGTATCTTAACATTCACAGCAGCTTATATTTATGGTGTATGATGCAATGCATCTAATGAAAGAATCTTTAGTCAAATAAAAATTAAAAATATATATATTGAAAACTACAAAGAGGGATGACAGACTTTGACAGTTTTTGAGGTATAACTATTGCTAAAATCATGTAAATCGTGAAAAATGCAGCATAACAGCGCCACCTTTTGGGTGATTTACACCAAAAACTAATCAGCATTAATTTTTATCAAGGTATAACTGAATTTAAAGTTTTATTAAATTCCACACATTAGTTCTTGAGATAGAGCGCCCACAAAATTTCTGTCACATACACACAGACAGAGATTTTCAAAAAATAGTCAAATCGTTCTAAAACGTATCAATTTTAGGTGCACATTTCCAAACTTTTTAAGGAGCCAGTGGCTCCTAAACCCAAATAATCCAGTGGTCACATTGTGAAAGAAATGCATAAAAGCAATAGCAATTATATGAGAAAAAATTTCAGGAAATCAAAGTGAAAAATAATCTACAAATGTACAAAAGAAACAGACTAATTACATCAAATTTGTATAGTTCATTTAATCACCCAATTCTTTTAATTTGGATATAAATTAAGTATAATATAAATCTTAAGCTATGTACTGTCAGAAGATAAAGTTGGGCAAGACAGAGGTGAAAAAATATATATCTATAAGAATAAGCTAAGGAATCATGGTAGTGGGGAATATTAGGGAAACAATATTTCTTATAATAAAACACTCATACTACAATATATATTAAAACACACATGCACACATAAATAACACCTGCATTCAACAGTTAAAGGTATATATAAATATTATACAGACATACATACAGTAAATACAATAAACCCAAATGGAGTGAAAAACTATTGTGGTCCCAGGTTCGATTCCTGGCTCCGGCTAATTTTTCACTCCAGTTGGGTTTATTGTATTTATTGTATGTATGTCTGTGTAATATTTATATATACCTTTAATATTTCTTATTTTCATTTTGCCATACAAGAGTTCATAAAAGAAAAAAATAAGAGTGTGTAAGATTATTTTGCACTATAAAAGTCAAAACAGAATTCATTTGTTTTTCAAGAATACAGAAGAAAAATTATCTTAAAAAACAATCCCATCACAGATTATTACAGGGGTGAGGAAAAATATCAGGAATTTTGACAAGTGGATGCCGAAAAAATCAATTTTGTCAATCGTTAGCAAGAAAAAGGGTGCGAATTCTGTCAAAGGATCAGGAAAAAAATGCTAATTTCGTAAAAGAATCCAAAAAACACGCGTCTTTTTGTCAAAGAATTGCGGGGAAAAGGCGACTTTTGCCATTCTTTGCAGAAAAATCATCAACTTTGTCAAAGCATAACAAAAAAAAAAACACCAATTCTATAAGAATCTCGGAAAAAACGATAATTTTGTCAAAGAGTCGCAAAACAGACAACGGGAATTTTGGCAAAAGATTGCAGAAAAACGTGAATTTCATCAACAGATTGCAGAAAAAATGCGAATTTTATCAAAGGATTGCAAAAAAACCCTTTAATTTCATCAAAGCATCGTGAAAAAACCCGTAATTTTCGTAAAAGGATCGCGAAAAAAAAAACGTGATTTTTGTCAAAGGATCGCTGGAAAAAAAAAGCGAAATTCGCCAAAGGATGGCAACTTAGATGCCAAAAATTAGTCGCCAAAGCAAAAAATTAAGTCGCCACATGGCGACTGGCGATCGGGAATCTGCACCAATAACATCAATCCGTCGAAAGCCGGAAGTCGTTTTTTTTTTTACGAATTCAATACTTTCTTCTTGTAAAGATAGAAGAAAGTAAAAAGTTAGTTGGTTTTCTTATTAAAAAAACAATAATTGGAATTTTTATGTTTCTAGTTTAAAAATTTTCTTTGGAAAGAAATTTTTTATGCATAAGTTTGTTTATCATTATTACACACGTTATGCATATCACTTTAGTTGAAAATTGGAGCAATTTGTTTCAAGTTGGGAAATTTTCGATCCTAAAAGTTTTTACAAACAAATGTCATTTATATAACTTTTAATTAATTTTTCAATTTATTTTCAGCATTCAGCAGTGAAATTACGCTCAATATTATTGAATATTTAATACGTGATTTAAAACATTGCTAACTAAGCGTAGAACCAACAGAGTGAAAAATGTCCAAGCCGGGAATCGAACCCGGAATCCTTGGAATAGCGCTCCAAGTGCTCTACCACTGCTGAAAATTAATTGAAAAATTAATTAAAAATTATAGTTGTGTTCACCGATGCTGGGTTTATTTGTATCTCATGTTTCGCCGCAAGACTGTGTGTTCATGAAGACTATTCCATCGTATGCTGCAGTTGCAACCTTAACAACATATTTAGTGAGAGATGCTAAGATGGGTATCATCCTCGTAGCTTAAATGGTAGAACACTTGAGCACTATTCCAAGGGTTCCGAATTCGATTCTCGACTTGGACATTTTTCACTCTGTTAGTTCTACGCTTAGTTAGCAATGTGGTAAAACATGTATTAAATGTATGTCATTTATTTTTTTTTAATGCAAACGACACGTATAAAGCCATCAAAATACGATCTATACATATTAAATATGACGTGTTATTAATGTATGTATCATTGTTATTACATATAAATAAATTTAGGGAGAATTTATATTAATTTTTATATATTTGTTAGTTTTTAAGAACGAATTAATTCAACGCCTACACAAATGTATACTAAATCTATGATCGGTTAATGAACAATTCGGTTAACGAACATTGTTTTGGAACGGATTAAGTTCGTTAACCGATCACCCACTGTATGATCTTTTCTCAACCAGGCTTTTGTTTTTTTTTTCTAAAGATATTGAAAACAGCTAAGAATGCTAGTGCAAATGATAAATATATATATAACTCGCTAGAAAACATTAAAAATTGAAAAAAATTGAAAATCTGATAAAAGTATCAAAATGGGAGGGGGGGGGGGGGGGACGAACGGCAAATAAATGATCTACAAAATAGTATTTTCACTGCACTCAACGGAAATTCTTCTCTGTTCTCAGTGGAAATAGTCGAAAATTATGTAGGAAACTGCAACGAACAGTTTAATTAATCACTAATAAATAAAAATCGGTTTTTCGGATGTTATCCATTCTCAAGTAAGCACTTTCAGTTGCGTAACTCATAACTGAATTTGTAGATGCAGTTGTCGCAAAATAATGGTGATGTTACTGGTGATTTTGCATGTTTGTCTGTTAAACATGTTTTCTGTATGTGAAAATGCTTACTTGAGTGGGTAACATCCAGAAAACCGATTTTCCGTAAAGGGTGAACTGATTAATCATGCATTGTTGAAGCCACTCGGCAATGTTTCCGAAAATGATGGGCAGCTAATAAAAAATTATTTATATAAATTCTTTTTTAATCCTAATGCGGTGTTCATTTTGAATGAACATTATTTCAAATATGCAGAGCTTCCAAGTTTCCTACCACTATTTTAATTCAGAAAATGTTCTTTTTTTTAATTGGAACATTTGAGTGATTTAAGAGAACAACAATTTCTCTAAAATAATAGTGGTGTGCAAAAAGCCGCAGACTCAACAACTCTGAATGCTGGGCCAACTTTTGGGTCAAAAACGACCCAAACACCTTAGCAGGGTTAAATTTCAATTTTCGGATTTTTATAAAGATAAGGAAGCGCTTTGCGGGATTTTAATATTTTTGTTCGTGATTATAGTACATTTTCGTATCTTGCAATCCAGCACAATTTCACCAGGCATTCCTTTTTTTTTCAGTTCACCCTTTTTCATATAGAATATTATCATGCTTGAAATCATGCTTCAATATTTTGCAATAAATTCCTTGATTAAAAGCTAAAAGGAAAACGAAAAAAAAAAATAATAATAAACTAGTAAAGAAAAAAAAGGAATAAACAAAAAATTTTGGAAATTTATATTATTTTGAAACAATTTGCTCTCATATTTTCTACTAGGAGGCATTGTCCCTACGAGCTAAGTTCACCAAACCCGTCCAAATCCTACTGGTTCTACAAGCAACACTAATTTGCTATGTTTTAAAAAGATTACCTGATTACGAAAAGTTGAAAGATATTACTACGATCAGTGGTTGGTCTCATCAAGAGTTTTTGTTTCTTTTATCGTTTTCCCGCTAGAAATTATAGAAAGAAAGGAAAATTATTAGTCGAAAGGGGCGTTTTATCAGGGTCTCATATTTTTTGGAAGACGGTTTATTAATATATTATATAATTATTCTTTTATTTGGATAAAGATCCAGGACATTGGAAGTTAATTATTTATGGAGGCTGATTTTTTAAGCAAATGAAATATGTTTTAAAAAAAATTACCTAAAATCATTATCTTAAATTAAAAACTAAATAAAAATAATAGCACTATATTTACCTGAAGTAAGAAATATTTTTTTTCTTTTAACTGGTACAACATCTGTGTAATCCTAGTATCCGGCTCGCTACAGGCAATTAATGAAAATAATTTCACGATCGAAAGACTATGCAAGTAAAATAATGACATACTAAAAGCACGTGACGCTACAACATTATGAGAATTTGTGGTTTGCATGCGTCTGGCGCAGTCTACCCTTTGTGAATTCTGCTGATTTCCGTACAAGACAATCTTTGAAAAGAAAAGAAAAAGCATGAAATTCTTTTCGTTAGTTTTGTTTGTGTCGATTTAATCCATTTTCCATAAAAAAGATTATGAACTCTTTGATTATCATTCGGCTGTAATTATCTGAAATGTACTCCGTATTTTTATTCTAAAATGAGAGGGGAAAAAAATCACAGTTAAAAAAAAAGTTTTGAGACATATAATGGTAAGGAATTTTATGTTCAATATATGTGAGGCAAATGCCGCCCTTTATGCGTGCGCCCGGAGGCGGCCGCCTCGCTGCCTCACCCCTGGCGCCGGCCCTGCAGACAAGTACTATAAAGATTCTTTCCCTTGTGTAATATACATATTCTACATCAATTTTAATTGACATAGTAATGTGTTAGACTAATCTAAACAGTCCTTGAAAATATTTAAATAAGTCCTTGAAAATTCTTGAAAAGGGCTTGAGTTTTATTTGTTCTTCAGTTTATGAACTATGGATTTGCCAACAAGGTTCTTTTCAAATATTTTGTTACCAAGTAGAATAATAACAGTAATAAAATTAAAACATTTTAATTTTTTGAGTTATGCTGTTATTGTGCTTAATAAATGTCTTAATAAGTTTTAATTTTGTATCCAATAGTTGTGTGTAAATATCTTAGATCTAAAATTGTTCAATAGATCAGTGTACTCTTATTATGAAATTATTATCTATTTATATTCTTTCTGCATGTAACCTTGGGTGTTAGTGATATCTTTTGCTGAAATCATATCTCATTTTCTTATTTTAGATTGATCGCACTTGTGAATACAAAAATATTATAGGAATCCACTCATTCGGTTCTGAATTCAGATTATGTGGTGGTCTAACACTACCTAAAGTTATTAAATGCCTTGGAACAGATGGCATAGAGCGAGAACAACTAGTCAAGGTATCTATAGATATAAAAGCTATTCTCTGTATGTATGTCCTTTATACAAATCTTCAATTTTAGACCGATTTGCATGAAACTTGCTGTACATACGTTTTAGAACGTGGAAAGGATCGCTGTCTACTTTAAAAAATCATCAGACCAATATTTATCCCTTTTTTCTGCCACCTTTCATAATTTAACATTACAGAAATGTCTCTTTTTAAATTTTGTAATTCAATCGCTTCTTTCCTGTTGCCACACATATAAAAAACTTCTCAATAATTAAAAAAAAATTGATAACTCGAGTACTTTGTTTTATAAGCCAATAAAAATTCGGATTGTCTCTCTATATTTTTGCTGTTTTTGAAATTGATGTCATTCAAAGAAGAAAATGCACATTTTTCATATGTATATGTAAAAACTTTAACTAAGCATGTTTTAAAATGATGTAGTACCTTAGTTGAATGTTTCTGAAATTAAAAAATCTATTTTAATGAAGTCGTTTCAATATCAAGAAATCAATTAAGGAAAAAGATAATAATAAAAAAAAATCGTTTGCTATATATGACGTCAATTTCATCAATATAATTTCAAACTGGTTCTAAAAACCGGCGGCTACAATTTATTTCCTAATTTATTTCCTTTGTAATGCTGAATTTTTAATTATATCATTTAGATAACTATTTTAATACTTGAAATGCAGTGATAACACTCTACGATTTATATAGAATATGGTTATATAAAACAAGATTTTTCTACGATTTATGTTAAATATAAATTATAACATAGCTACTATTTTTGAGAGTAAATTTTTTTCTTTTTAAACAAAATTTCATTACGTGGAAATTGATGTCATTTTCATTTTTACAGCTGTGGATTTGGATTTTATGAATGAAAATATGAGTTTTCATTTAAAAATGATCGGCAATGAATCTTTGTATACATGTGATAAAGATGCCTGATATACTGCCCGTTAATAGAACATAAATAAAAATCGTTTTTAATTTGAAACACGAATATATTTTTAACCTTTAGTATATTTGTTAGATTTCTCAACAAATACAGGGAAAAGTATTTTTTGTATTTTCGTTTTAGTGATCAGTTTTGTTTTAGCGATCACTTATTTATCTGAGTAGCACATTTCGCTCGCTGCGGTGATCAGTTTCTCCGAACAAATCTTGAATTAAAGGAAATATATCGATGAATTTGATCTGCCATTTTAAAGCAATATGTATCTTTATCTCAAATGTACTTCCATATTGATAGATACGATACGATCATCACTGCGCTATTATATCTTATAATGTGTAAGACAAAATTTCGGCTGTTAAGGACAAAATTTTTTTGTTGATCATTAACAGTAGGATTTGGTCTAATAATGATAGACGGATATGCAATATCTAAAACTATTTCTCAAATATTATCTAACTTTTTTTAAAAACTAATCATTCAGAATTAGTTTCGCCTGATTTTAGAACATTTCAGCTAATTGTAAAACAAAGCATGTAAAACAAAATATTATATACTAAAACTATTCCAAATATTTGGATGCAAAGTAACAGTGCAAATGTCATCAAAATCTGTCCAGTAGAACTTTTAAAAAATGTTAATCTTTTAGGATCGGGCTCACCTGACTATTGAACTCTCTTCCATAATTTTATAACAAAGTGACATAAACTATATGCAATATTTTAAAACTATCCATGTAAAATTATCTAACAAACAATGCAAGTTCCAATGAGATTCATTAAGAATTTTTAAAAATACTAATCTTTCATAATCGGGTTCTAGATGATTATGGAATTTCCCCTACAATTCTATGACTAATCAGCGAATAACAATGTTACGCACCAAAAGCTTAACTGAAAAAAACTAATAGTGCAAGTTGAATTAATTTTTTTTAGAAGAGCCAAGTTATAAGCAGCCGGAATGAGATTCCCACACAAAAACAAATACTGATATTTGCCAATTTAGTTATGTAAAAGTACACGAAAACAAACAAATACTGAATTATTTACAATGTTTTAGAACAATTAAGTTAATCTTTTGTAACTGGGTTGCAGCCATATTTTAAAAATTCAAGTTTGAAAATTACTTTAAAAAACATAAAAAATCTGTAAATTGAGATAAGCTTTTCAAACAAATATTACTGAAAGTACTTTTTGTATTTTATTAGACATTGGAACAGTCAAATGTGATGACAACAGTCAAATGTTGGAACAGTCAACCTTTAAAGGTCGAATTGCAGTAAAAGTTAAATTTATGGTTGGGTTAGGTTGTTGCCATGGGTGCAAGACCTTGAGTCTCAGGACTGATTTCAGTCTTGGGCATATTTTTGACTGTTAGTAAATTATACTATATACTTAAATTATGGCAATTTTACTATTAAGCACTTTCTTTTATTGCAAGAAGTCAATTTTTAGCCATAATGCAAGACATAGAAATCCACTCGTCTATTTTCATTCGGTTTTTCCTAATACTCAGAAAAGTTTTCAGTCTTGGCTTAGATGGACTTCTTGCACCCATGGTTGTTGATATGATGCTAGAGTTACTCATAGCAATTTCTTTTCTTTATAATATTGCATTAAGAGCAAACAGGTATATCTTTCGTAATTGGACTGCATGCAAATTTATAAATATCCATGATTGAAAATTACTTTAAAATCCATTCGAATGAGAAAATTGAAATACAATTTTCAAATAAATTTCATTTGAAAGAACTTTTTTCTATACGACAGTGTGAAAAACGAAATTGTATGATGTTCATAAGTTAAGAAAATTTTCAGTAAAGGCACAATTTATGGGTTAGGTCGTTGCCATCATCAGTATAATTTCACAATTGGCATTGTATTTGTTGTTTTTTGTATATTCTGAAGATGACTTAAAGAAAGAGTCAAAACCTTTACATTTTTAGTATTTTTAATGTGTTTTTTATAGAAATGACGTCTTTTAAGCAAATAATTGTATTTTAATATATGTTTTGACATTTGTTTGGAATTTATTATTATGGTATAGTTAACAGTTGACGTAATTAAGACTATTTTACTTATATTTACATTTCTGATTGATCTTTTTAACAATCCGTGAGTGGGAATGCACCAATCTCAGTTATTGTCATTGCTGTATTATTTCTTTTTAATGTATTTTACCCTGGAGGACCCTTATTATTGACACGAGCGAAGCCAGGTAGATCTGCTAGTAATTTTATAAAATTGTAGTATTTCTATAAAAATATTTTTTTAAATATAATAAATCTATATAAAATATACTTATTTATAGTTTATCTTTTATGCTTTCAACTAAATTTATGTACATTATCAAAATGCTGCTAGTTATTGACAATTTATTTTAGCTACAAATTATAATTTTATTTATCACTTCAAGGATAATTTACTATTAGTAATAAAGCAATAAATACATAAAAACAACAAATCTGAATTAACAGATGATTTGTTTTTCTTTATGTTATGCATGTTGTTGTTTTTTCTTGTCTTTCAACATTTTCATCACAGTTTGAAATAAATAATAAATTTTCAACTTAAACAATTTAGTGTTCCTCTTAAAATTGAACTAAAATCAGTAAAAGTTGAAATATTTTTGAAAGCATCTGTTAACAACATCGGCCATCCAGGAGACAATTTACTGGTAAAATAACTTTTCATTCTAATATTTAATTAAAAAGTATAAATTTTATTATGGTCAGAGCTATTTTTGAAAACCTTTTTGAGTGACCTCACATTGAAATTACATAAATTGGAAAATTTCTGTATGCAAAAATTTATAAATAGAGGACAAAACCATTAGCAAAATTACATGTTTTATTTACTTTCTCAATGATTTGTTACAAGAATGTTAACTTAAAATAATTCAAAAGGCCAAAAAATGCTAAAATGTATTATTTTTATTAATATTATTTCTTTCCTCTAAGCAAATGAGCAAATCTGAACTTAAATATGTAATATCAGTATGTAGTTATGAACTATTTCATGTTCAGCTGTTATTTTGTTATTATTTTGTGTTGTAGTATTCTTATTTTGCTTTTTGTATGAAATAAAATAAATGAAATTCTGTTAACGATCATTTGATTAAACAATATTACCAAATTAAAATCAGATGAATAAATCAAATGTCTATTTCACTAAAATTGAACTAAAAAATATGTATTTAATGATTCTTTTTGATATCGATGAAGCTGTGCATTGTTGCAACTGTATCAGATGCAGTGTTGAATTCGGATATTTTTCCCTTAAAAGGGATTTCTGCAGCTCAGGGAATGGGAGGAGAGGATGATAAAAGCTCTAAGGTATATAAATGTTCTAGGAGGATAATGTTCTCCTTTCCCAGGACCACCTCCTGAATTTATCACTGGTCAGATGGACTCATTTTCAGCATTTCCACTTTCTGAAAATGGAGATGTTATGCAAATCAGACTGTTTAGGAGTATACGGCTAATGTCAGCTGAACGTCTTTTTGCACGCTTTTTTCGCTTTTAATGCCTCCCTTCACATGGTAGCGAAGGTGAAAGAAAGCATTAAAAGCAAGACATTAGCCTTAAAGATTTAGCAAAAGCTGGAAAATTCACAATGTTGTTCCTAGCTGCTAGTGTTGGTGGATTGCTGTAGGCTGCTGTAGTTTAACTTTATCAATAGATAAGACTAATTACATATATAGTGTTGTAGACATATATAGTGTTGTATGTTGCTACAGTTAACAGTGACAAATGCTTCCTTAGTAATTCTAATGTTCTTGCTGTCTCGTTGCTAACTGAAAATCGACACGGCTGCTCCTATTCCTGGTGATAATTAGCCATGTTCTGGCTAGCAAACTGCAGTGTCATTGTTTGAGTTATCTTTATTAATGCCACTTTTCAATATAAGTTGTTGTTACAATACTATATTACAGTTGTTACTGGAATCAAAAATGGAAGTAGTAGTATTTTTCATAAAATAAAAGTTTTCTTTTTTTATTAAAACTTTTGTAAATTGACTAAAAATTAAATGTTTTGTCTGTAAATTTTAGTTTGTTATAATTCTTCTACTTAGTAGTTTCGCTCCATAAAAAAATTTCCCGCTGTCCTACTAATTGCTGTAAAGCACTTTATTTTTTAGCTGTGCTTGATATTAAAATTGTTTCAAGTGATAGAAAAATTGTTAATTTAAAACACTACTTTTTTTTTTCTTTGGTTTTAAATTTATGAAACTAAAAGAATATTTGATAAACAGTGTTGAAGATTTATATTAAATAACCAAATTATTATTTTAAAAGAATCAAGTTGTATATCTATTATATATAAAATCCTAATGAAACGAATTTATGAAACGAATATATGAAACAGCTGAAATGTGTATCGATTCTTTGAATCGACTGATTAAACAACTGATTATGTTTCATGGCGATTTCTCCTAAAATATGGAATACTTTGCAATGAAATTAACACCAAAAATCCGTATTGATCCGCAGATCTCAAAACTGGTATTAGAATTTTTAAATTCGAATTAGTTTTCGAAATATTAATTTTTTTCTAATTTTAAATACATTTTTCTAATGATGGTAACTCAAATTTTAATCATAACAGATATTTTTTCTTTTCATAATTCAGAAAAGTTTACTATATTAAATTAATTTGGCGACCAGTTTGGCCTCCTTTAAATCTATGCTAAGAACAATGCTTTTATTGTATTTCGTTATCATTTTATTTAATACAAAACTTTCATTTAAAAATAAAACATTTAAATTGATAGCTTTCACTTCTTTCTTTTTTTAAAAAAACAAAACGAAAAGAAAAATATTAGGCACAGATGTCATATACACACTGGGGTACCTAATTGGTGCAAAAATGGCATTATTTTGATTGACATGGCTATTGTCGTTTATTTAATAATAAATGTTTATTTACTTTTATTTATTTTTTTTAATTTATATAAATTATTTTGTTCTATTGTTATTAATTATTTTTTTTGCTATTTCCTTTTGAAAATAATAGAAAATAATTAAAAAATACGGCACAACATAGTTATTCTTTCAACCAATTTCGCAAATTATATAAATCGACAAACCACTCGCCAAATTGTACAGATTGACAAAATTTTTATTTTAAATAACGAAAGAACAAATAAATTAGTATAACATTAATAAATATAAAAATAAAACGTCAAAATAAAAATCACTTGATGACGTAAACATGTGTAACTTGCTAAAAGTCAAGTTAATGTGACATTTTCGATCAACCGTTATTGACATTTAATCTTATAGTTTGCGATAGATTTTTGGTCGACGGGATAACTAAGTAGTACCAAAAATACATATGTAACTGGTATTCGAAAAGGAGGTTTTCACCAATTTTTCGTAAAAAAAAAAATTCTATGCCAAACATGCAGTATGTGACATCTGGCGAAATATTAAATTATGTAACAAACCGTGATATTTAATTTCAACTTTAAATTTTAATTTACCACTCGAAGAATAAAACAATTCTAACTGGCAAGTTGTAGAAAAGATATTGGCGAGATTTGCACCCGGCTTTTTTTTCTTTCAGCACAGATGTTTTATACGGCCCCATATTGGCGCAATTTTTTTCTGATGCCAATGTCATATACGCAACGGGTACTTAACTGGCACCAAAGTATCGTTATTTTGCTTAATATGTAAGCCGGATGTTGTTGTTTATGCTGTTGATGCGTTCCCCAAATTGGCGTTGGAAAAAAAATCGCGCCATTATGGGGCGTATATGACATTTGTGCCAAACCTTCATATGAAAGGCGAAGGGATCAGACCGTATTTGTTTATGGCATTTGATGACTTGAACTATTATAATATAGATGAAATGATGGGGATAGAATAATATTTGGCAGCTTATCACCTGTGCCTGGATAACATTAAAGTATCAAAATGGCACCTAGAGTATAAAAAGCAAAGTGTTCCGCTGAGAACTGTTGATAATAGTCACATGATTTAGGCTATTGTTGTAGAGATTGTTTTAAAATATCGGGAGCCAAAGACTCTGAATACTTAATTCATTTTATTTTAGCTTCTTTTCAAATGTTTAACTGATCCTCTTTAATCAAAAACGAAAACAACCATTGGATGTCTTAACAGCAACTGATTCGCCCTTAAATTTTTGCAATCAAAGGGAATTGAACGGAAACCCGTTTACAGGGAGATCTGCATAGCTTTTTTCAGTATAATTTAATCGTCTCTAATATTTTAAAAACCCATCAGATTAGCATGTTTTTTTATTTTTAGATTCTGCGGTGTCTGAACGGGGGTTGGCGAGCATATCTTGCAGGGGGCAGAGCCCCCTAGTATATCTATTATAATAATACTATAAAAGAACAAATCACTCTGTCTGTCTGTGTGCGATGGCTAGCGAAATCTACCGCACGTAGAAGTCTGAAAATTCAAGAGTGATTAGTCCAACACAGGTCCTGATGCACCTGAGGCTCAGATTTTTAATTTTTTAAGGGCCAGGGTCCCTGGGGCCCCTTTAGGTTTTTATGCACTAAATTGTTAAAAACATGCCTCTTTTCAGTCCGATCTTCGTCGTTTCTGAGGTGAATTCTCCTTTCAGTTTCTGCCCCATTTCTGCATTTCAGTTAAGACCCTGGCACCCTTGCAAGGGGCCCGTACAGGGCCCCTTGAAGTTTTAGTACACTAAATTGTTAATAACATGCCGCTTTTCTATCCGACCTTCGTTTTTGGGATGAATTCTCCTTTCAGTTTCTACCCCATTTCTACATTTCAGTTTAGACCCTGGCACCCTTGCAAGGGGCCCGGTACAGGGCCCCTTGAAGTTAGCACACTAAATTGTTATTGTTTCCCTTTTATCCGATCTTCATTTTTGGGATACTTTCTCCTTTTAGTTATTCTCCCATTTCTACATTCCAGTTAAGACCATGGTCCCGTCTAGGGTCCTGTAAGGCCCGGTCCCCTGTTTTTAAGGGCCGGGGCCTCTGGGCCCCTCTAAGTTTTTATGCACTAAATTGTTAATAACATGCCTCTTTTGAATCCGATCTTCGTCGTTTTTGGGTGTATTCTCCTTTCAGTTTCTGCCTCATTTCTGCATTTCAGTTAAGATCCTGACACCCTTGCAAGGGGCCCAGTACAGGGCCCCTTGAAGTTTTTGTGCACTAAATTGTTAATAACATGCCTCTTTTGTATCCGATCTTCTTCGTTTTTGGGGTGAAATCTCCTTTCAATTTCTACCCCATTTCTACATTTCAGTTAAGATCCTGGCACTCTGAAGTTTTAGTGCACTAAATTGTTAATAACATGCCTCTTTTCTATCCGATCTTCTACGTTTTTGGGGGGAATACTCCTTTCAGTTTCTACCCCATTTCTACATTTCAGTTAAGACCCTGGCACCTTTGCAAGGCTTGAAGTTTTAGTGCACTAAATTGTTAATAAATTGCTTCTTTTTTATCTGATCTTCATTTTTGGGATACTTTCTCCATTTAGTTATCCTCCCGTTTCTACATTCCAATTAAGACCATGGTCTAGGGTCCCGTAAATTTTTTGTGTGCCATGTGTTTTTCACACCCTAATTTTCTCACCTTCGCAGTGTGTAATTTTAAAGTTGAGTCTTGAACTCTTCTGCTTAGACCAACACTCACATATTTTTATTGGGGCCCTAGGGCCCTTTTTAAAGCATTTCCCCAATCTTTTGCACATTTCTTTCAAATTATATTCTAATGATTAATTCGTACCCTATGCTTAATCTTGACTAATAGAAGATCTAAAACGCTAAGTACTAAAACTTTTTAACATGTTTTCATGTTAGGGCCCTGTTCTCAACTATCAGTTGGCCCCTTTCGGGCACCCTATTATAACTCCCTTAAAAATAGTCCGATTTACTAGCTTTTTTTTTCTAACATCTTATTTTCTCCAGCTATTACATGAACGACAAAAAGATATTTCAGATGTCAACTACCACCAATTTTGAATATAAATCGTCTTCTTGGGGCCCTTGGTGTATCTTCTTTAAAAATGATCCGAATTCCTTGAAATTTTCTTCACCATAGTTCTAGCGTCCTCTGATTACATTAAAAACTACTAAAAAAGTGTATTTATACCAAACTACATGCCACTTAAGTCCCTTCCCCCTTGGGGCCTGGTACAAGGCCCCTTGAAGCTTTTGCACCATAAATTATTAATAAATTGCCCTTCTTAGTCCAATCTTCATTTTTGAAACCATTTTTCCATTTAGTTATTCTCCAGTTTCTATATTCCAGTTAAAATCCTGGGGCACCTTTAGGGCCCAATCCGGGGCCCCTTGAACTTTGTATGTGCTATGCATTTTTTACACCCTAATTTTCTCACCTTCTCATTGCATAATTTTAAAATTGATTCTTGGACTTTTTCCCCTTGACCAACACCCTCATATTTTTATTGGGGCTCTAGGGCCCCTTTTTAAGCATTTACCCCATTTTTGCACATTTCTTTAAAATATTATTCTAATGATTATTTCATACCTTATGATTAATTTTGACTAATTGAAGATCTAAAACGCTAAATACTAAAACATTTAAACATGTTTTCATGTCAGGGCCCTGCTCTAAACTATCAGTTGGGCCCTTTTGGGCCCCCTGTTATAGCTCCCTTAAACCTGGTCCGATTCACAAACTTTTTTTTCTAACAACTTCTTAGGTTCTCTACTTGACGACTTATCTACATGAACGACAAAAATAAATTGCAGACTTCAGGTACCACCAATTTTGAATATTAATCTTCTTCTTGGAGCTTTGTTGCAGCTACTTTAAAAACTATCCTATTCTATTGCAATTTTCTTTAACATAGTTTTAGCGTCTTCCAGCTACTTTAGAACCCGTAAAAAAATTTCTTATACCCAATTACATTCCAGTTAAGACCCTGGCTCCCAGGGCCCGGTCTTTCTTTATACCTCAGCTACCACCTAATTCGAACATTAATCTCCTTTTACAGCATCAACTTATGTATATTCGCTACTGCCATAAATTAAAAATCGCGTTACTTTAAAGGTAATTTTAGATAAGGGATTTCATCCATTTATTAAATATTGTGTTAATGCTAACAGTAATTCATGAAATTTACAAGGTGAGGGGGCATCTTCCACTGCTTGGTGGCGTGTTATTTCCTCGGGTTTAAGGGCCCAATTTCAACGGGATTTGCTTTCTTCAACTTAGATTACAATTCAGCTACTTTCTGTATTATGAAATGTTATCTTAGACTTTAGTTACTAACATTTTCTAACATTAATGGTGCATTTTTTTTTTTTTTTTTTTTTTTTTTTTTTTTTTTTTTTTTTTGGCTTGATTTGTACGAGGTTTGGCTCACTCAACCTTGTTTCCGGTACGTGCGGGAACTTCCAGTAAATGCTGCCATAAGTAGTGGGGATCTAGATTACAGGTTCGTTTGGAAAGAAGTTTGATGGGAACACACTAGACGCTGCAGAAGGCAATGGGGCCTCCAAAATTAGGTTCATTTAAAAGAGTTTCTAAAGATATAAAATCATACAGTCTTAAGTTTTGTTTATGTTTATTATTTACAAATTCCGGGCAGCACCGGGTGGGTCTGCTAGTATATAATAAACTAAATGTAAAGTTATTGAACCCAAGTCTAATTCAGTAGAAGATCTTTATACTGATCATTTTGGGACCAGGAGTTATGCACATTATAAATTTTTCTGTAATACAGACCATTTCACACATTGTTAAACTTACCTTTTAAACATAGCTAAAATGTGCCTGAAACAAATCATTATATTAAGACTTAAAAAAAAATAAATAAATATAAAGGTATTAAAACACAAAAAATTCAATAGCAATTTTTAACTCATGTAAATAAATCAATTTTAAATGAATTATCAAGAAGTACATTAGTATAATTAACATTTTTATACATTACTATATACTTAAAATTGTTTTTTAAATGTTTTGCAAATTTGTTTCAGAAGTTTTTTATTAAGTGTTTATTTTTTTTTTAATACTCTGAAAACTCTATACTTCTTGACACAATTTTTTTGTTTTGGGGGATTTTAAATATTGTCTTTCTAAGGGTACTAACTCGATACTCATTTCATACTTCCAAAATTATTTCACAATAATAATTGCATTTATTTCATTTAAAAGTTTTTAACTAAGGAGAAGAAAAGGAAATAACATCTCTCACTTACTTGCACATAAACTTCCAATATTTCTATGTGGAATGCAGGACTACCCTTTCCTTCAAAATTCACTATTTGCATCCAAGAAGTTATGTGGTTTATGCACACCTTTATATTATAGTAGGGGCATACCCAGAAGAGGGTGGGCTGAAGGACTACCCCTGCCCCTTCAAAATGGATTTTTTTTTAACATACTTTTGAGGAGAATTTAGTCCAATTCCATAATCCCACATAAAATCATCCCTGCTCAGTCCTGCGCTCTCCGCAAAATAAAATGAATAAATAAATAAAAATCCTGGGTACTCCACTAGATTAATATGTTATAAAGATCTTCTACAGTATTTGTTATTAAATAAATCTTTTTTGACTAAAATGTGACTGTACAACATGATGAAAGAGTGCAAATTCATACTTGTCAAGTCTTTTAAGAAAAACTTCCTTATTTTGATACTGTCTCCCTCACATTAATTTTTGAGTGTTTAAACAGAAACATATAATTTTTTTGTAACAGATCCATAAATTTTACCAAAACATCTATGAAGAAGTTTTATTAAAAGCTAAATCTGTTGTTACATTACATAATCAGACATAACAATATTGTTCTAAAAAATAACATCAGTTAGGTGTGACCATAGTAATTATCTTGATTCTTAGAGTTAAGTGATTAGTGTTAAAGAAAATACTTTTTTAGATTATTTCCAATGCTAAAATATCTGCATAAAATATTTTTTTCTGTTTAAAAAGTTAATACATATCCATTTAATAAATATCCATTTTACCCTTTTCTCTCTCTCTCTCTCTCTCTCTCTTAGTAATTTTTATATGTATCTGTGATTTTATACCACACACTAACCCAGTAAACATCATTATAAGAATCTCTCCCCCCCCCCCCCCCAAAGTTGTCAGATCTGCAAGTTGCATTAAAATATGTTCAGTTTATAGCCTTTTCTAAAACTTTGTCATCAGAATATCAAAGAAACTAAAATCATAAAAATGTTTGAATATTTTTTTTTTTATGCTTTTAGTGTCTTTGAAATTGCTCTGATGATACAGTTTTGGAAACTTCAAAACAAGTGTATGCTTAATACATTTTAATACAATTTATGCTTTTTTTTATCTCGCTGTATTGTTACATTTTAATACAGGTGTCCATAAAAAATGTCCCAGTTAGTATCAACTTACTCGGGAATTGTTAACCGAAGTGTGGGAAGAATTGGACTTTAGGTTGTATGTGTGCCGTATAACTAAAGGTGCACATATGGAACATTTGTAAGAGGAAAACTACTTCAGTTTACCTTCAATTTGATGTATAATTGCTGTAAATAGTCTAAATTAAACTGTTATAATATACCATTGAAACTGGGACATTCTTTTATGGACACTAGAGATGCACCAAATAGTGATTTAGGCCGAATACCAAATATTCGGCTTTTTTAATACTTTTATATTTCAAATTTTAAAGGCATTAAAATGTTAAATTTTAAAACAATTTTACATAATATTTAAAACAAATTTTCATTTTGATAATCAAGAGCTTTTTTTCAAGTAAACTTTATGCTGAAAAAAATCTGCTGTGAGTTATTTAAGAAGAGGATAGTTATAAAACTTTTTTAATTAATAAAATTTTTAATTTGATGGCTTCTTCTGTGAATTAAAACAAATGAATAAAATTTTCTTAAATTCTAAAGCAAACCTTTTAAAATCAAATAGAAATTGTGAAAAAATTGGAAGAAAAATTGTACAGGATCATATATTATTTGTTTGTCAGGAAGAGACTAAAATAAAAGTAAATAAATAACACAATCTATTAAAATTTTATATGGTGGCAACTCAGCAAGAATAACTGTTCTACTCCCTTTGATTGACCAAGGAAGTTTTTAAATGCATCCTAGATCGGTGTCTGGAGTGGGCAATCATTTTCAGAGATTGTAAACGTTGTTCTTAAAATTTTAGTGAGAAACAGATTATTTACTAGACAATGTTCAGGAACTTGCATTTGTACATAATTAATTCCTATGAAAATCCTTGTGATTGGTTAATTTTCTTAAATAATACTTAACAAACATTAAATAAAATAATGTAAAAACATTCTCTTTTATTTAAATATATGATTCTGTTTCTAATTATTCTGAATATCTTTATAACTTGACTGTTAAACGTAGAAGTGGGATAAGGTTTTTAAAAATATGTTTCAAAAGTTTTTTTTAAGTATTCAGTTGGGCCGAATATTTCGATATTCGGCCAAACCAAATATTTGGCAGGCCGAATAATTGGTATTCGGCCAAGTCGAATATTTGGTATACCGAATAGTTTGATATTCGGCCAAACCGAATATTCGGTAACATGGCCGAATACCGAATATTCGGTGCATCCCTAATGGACACCCTTTATATTGGCACATTGTACTTAGCTTGTTAAGATGTATCTTATTAATCTATTTATATGTTTTTCAAACATGTATAACTGTTAATAGGGAAGGATTACCACCTAGGCAAATTTCCACTACTTCTTTTAAAAGTAATTTTCATCATATTTGTAATCGCATAATTCTGTGATTAAATGATGAAAATTTCTTTTTGAATAAAGTAGTGGAAATTTGCCTAGGCGGTAATTAGGTCCTGACTGTTGATGGGCTAGTATCTGAAACTTGAATGATTCACTCATATTCTCTGTTTTTTTTTTTTTTTTATTTATAAAATTCAGGGTCGTGATGATTTACGGCAAGATGCAGTTATGCAGCAAGTTTTTTATCTTGTAAATAACTTACTTGAGAGAGAAACTGAAACAAAAAAGAGAAGGCTTCATATCAGGACGTACAAGGTATCTTGATTTAAAAATCTTAATATTTTGCTATTTGATCTTAAATAATTAAAATTTTACATTATCCACATTACTATAATTATTTAAAGTACTCATAGTTATTTGTCAATATTTTTAATTCCTATTTTTTTTATTTTTTTTTATGAAAAAAAAAAATTTAATATCATTGTTTAATATTGTTATTCCTTATTAATGCTTGGATTTTTTTTTTTTTTTTTTCGGAGAAACATTTGTTTTTCATACAATATTTCAAATGAAAATCAAATTTCAAATTAATTGCTTAAAAGTTTCGTGTTTGCCCCACTTCAGTGGCTCACGATACATTTTCCATCTTGTGCTGCGTTTGTAGCCTTGCCAACATGTAATAGTGAGAAATTTTCCAGGCTTGGTACCATTCCATGTGGTTTATTCGGTAGAATGTCAGTGCGCTATACTGATGGCCCAGGTTTGAATTCCAGCATGGAATCTTTTTCACTATGTTGGCCTTTGCACCTTTTAAGCATTTAATTTGAAATTTGATTTTCATTTGAAATATTGTTATTCCTTTTCCTAAATTAGAATAATTATGGCAATAGAAAATTAAATTTTGTGTTGCAAATAAGTAAATGTAACTTTTAACTTTAGTCCTTTTTGTATGTGTAGGCAGGGGGAAAGGGGGAAGATTTTATCCTATTGCCATATGGTTTGTAAATCTGAAGAACAACTAGGCTGTTATTTGTTACAAACACATGCATTTTTATTTATTTTCTGTTTTATGTAGCACTAACAAATGTTTTAACACTAATTCCTTTTGTGAACAAAATTTTTTATTTGTTTTTTGTGTTTTTTTTAAAACTTTATTGATCTTGTATTATTGCATGATAAAATGCATTTTGCAGCAAATTTTATATTTTTAATATAATTAATTTTTCATAGGTTGTCCCAGTATCTCGTAGAAGTGGTGTTTTACAATGGTGTGAAGGAACACAAGTTCTTTCCCAGTATCTTGTTGGACCCCCTCTTGATAAGAGTGCTCACTCAAGATATTATCCAAACATGTACTCTCATATTGATTGCAGGAAAAAAATGGAGGTATCTTGATTAATTTTATTTTCTTTCTAAAGGTGTTTTACTGAAATGAAGTTATTTTTTGCTTTAATTTTGCTTGCTATTCTGTAACAAGTCACTTACCTATATGATGATACATATTCTTTTTTTTTTTTTTTATGCATGTAATTTGTTAAAATTGAATTCTTATAGATGGATTAACAGGCATTTTCACTGGTCTGTATCTTAACATTAAATGTTATATTTATGTTGACTGTTTGACTAATAAGAAGAACGAGTGAAAATCAGTGTCTAAATAAAAGGACCCTTGTGTTTGCATTTTCTTTGAATGTTACATGAATATTTTTTTCTTTCAAAATCTCTTTACTGTTTTAAAAGTATGGTGTGCAAAATATACCATAAAATAAAGAATTATAGCACCAAAAAAGGTATTTTTTTAAAACCATTTAAGTCCCATGTTGCATGAATCAACTGTTCGGATTTCATGTTGAAAAGAGTCAGGGAATCAATTTTATTGATTTTTATTCTGGGCATCATTATTTTTACTTATGCAAGCCATATCAATAATATATTTTGTTTGTTCTTATCTTGCCGTTATTTTTAATTACTTTTATAAAAAAAAAATAACTAAAGATATTTAATTATATTTATTTTATTTTAAACTAATTAGGAAATCCTGGATCCTACAAGCCATATTCACCAACCCTCATTCAGACCCCACAACCTTTAAAAACATGCTAATCTACACTGTTTTAACCCTTAACCGGAAACGTGAAATTCCTGTGCACAAACAGAACACTTAATAATTTACCAAATAGTGAACTTAAACATTTAATCTTTAATAGTAATGCATTAACAGGACCAATTTTTTAATATAACAGCAAAAAAATAAGCTTGAAATGTCGGAGAGAGAAAATATTAAGGGCAGATATGTAGGACGCAAACATCTCACAGACGTATGTTTCCGGTTAAGGGTTAAAAAGATGAATAAAGGGTGATTGCAAATATAGAAACTGAATCACCATTTAAAAATAATTATTATTTTAAGAAATGAACTCTGTGACCAAAAAAAAGCATTAAAATCATTTTTATAGCATATAGCATTGTGCACTGCTGTTCTTCCAAAAAAAGAAAAAACTGCTGAATAGCAATTATGAACATAAAAATTTGTGGACATTATAACACTTTGTGTAAATGTAATAAGATATTATTTTTTTCTGGATGTAACTGAACTTTTCATTTTAAGTATAATAACATTTTCAATAGCAGAAGATTTAAAGTTCATGATTTATAAATGCAAATGCACATGATTTGCTGAATATCGCTTGACTTTCTCACAATTAATATATTAGTTGGCGCACTGGTATATAATCAGATAAAAACACCGTTTTTAGCACCAGAACATTTTAACTTATTGCAAACTAGTTTTAGTAGCATCAGCATACAGTCATGGAATTTTAACTTATATGTAGGAGAAGTGGATTCGAGGGATTAGTTTACTGACCAATAGAATTATAGAAAATTTCAGGAAACAGCCAATAGGAAATTGTGTAAGGTAAAGAAGTAGTAATGTAAAAAAAATAAATAAAATAAAAAAAATAAATACAAGTAAAAATTAAGAACAGGAGGCTTTTATATAATTTTCCAACAGTCTAACAATGGGGAATAACGAAGTCACAATATTTTTATAATTGTTATAAGTATGGAATGCTTCAAGAAAGTCAAGTTCAAGTATGCTATATTTAAATATTACTTAGGGGAATCCATCTATACAAATTATGCCAAACTTTTGACATTTTCAGTATTAACACCTAATTTTTACTTTTAAATTCTTTGATAAGTTTTACCTTCAGATATAGTAAATGGGAAGACAGTACGGTCAAATAGTTTAAGAATTATGGAGGTTTAAAGCTTGGAGCTCCTAATGTCAAATTCATTTTTAATTGTTGCAAAACACATTTCAATGTGTGCAGGGTTTTAAGCATAACTGTAAAACTACTTGGTGGAATGAGCTGTAATTTTGATGCATTTTTTAAGCTTCTAGAAATTAATTTTTATTTAAAAATTTATAGTTTACAATTCACTTTTTTGTGTAAAAATGTATATTTTAATATATATATATATATATATATATATATATATATATATATATATATATATATATATATATATATTTTCCACAACTGTACGTTTGTTGCACACATGTTAAATGAGATATTGTTATGCTAGTCTTTGTGTACTTTCGGAAATTATAGCATGGCAAGTTTTACTAAATCAAATGTTTTTTCTCCTGTATCAATACATTGAAAAAGTTACTTTTTCTTTTCTTTCCTCCATTTACCTTCAATTTTGAAAATAATTTTTGAAATGAATTCTAACTGAGATATTGTATGCTTGCACAGCCCAATAGTTTTTTTATATATAAAATAAGACTAGTGCTATCACGTCATGTGCATGTTTCAACATAATTTTTTTTTTTTTTAATGCCATTGTCTTGACATTTTTTAACATAAAATTACTTGTATATTGCTAACATAAAATAAAATGCCACTTGATAAGTTTTGACGATTTTTTTCAAATATCCCTGGTATTCAACAAGTTAAAAAAAAAAAAGGTTATTTAAAAACAGCAAGGCTATAATAATTGTATTTGTAACATAATTTTTTTTTTTAATTATTGTTATTCAAAATAGACATTTTTAATTTGTTGTTTTGTTATGTTTTAGACAATTGCATCAACTTCTGTCCTTCAGAAAAAAAGGGAGATATTTGATAGCATTTGTGCCAACTATCCTGCTGTATTTAGGTATTTCTTTTTGGAACATTTTCCTGAGCCTTCTGCATGGTTTGAACGACGTTTATGTTATACCAAAAGTGTTGCTGCCAGTTCTATAGGTATTGGTTATATTTCTTGGTGTACATGTAGAAAGTAATAACATATCCCTTATTCTGTAGTGTTAATTTAATTATTTTTTAAATTTTATTGCTGTAAATTAACCGAGATTCCTTACAAAACCGCATTTTCTTTCATTTTATTAATTTTGTTAGATTCAACTAGGGAAAGTGTAAGCTTTATGATTAACATTGAGACCAATGTCAGACGAGCGTCTTTTTTGCTGCTTTTTTGCTTAAGTATTATCCATTCACAATGCTATAGCATTGTGAATGGATAATACTTAAGCAAAAAAGCAGCAATAAAGACGCCCGTCTGACATTGGTCTTAATGTTGAACATTGCATCGCTCATCATTATTTAACTCAATAAAAATATTTGAGTATAGAAATGGCTCTTTTTCGTGCACCCCGCCCCCTCCCCTCTTCCTTTTTCCCAATGGAGTAAAAAAAAATTAATACTGTTTAAATGCGTTACGCAAGATCAAAGATATAGTTTTATTTAACAAATTATAATGAATTTCAATTGCATCAATTTGATGTTTCTTCAATATGAAGCACTTATAACACATCGTAGTTGTTTTACTTTTTTAAATACGTTTTAACATATTAAAAAGTTGTGACGGATATACATCTATTTTATGGAAGCACAAGATATTTAAAATTAGAACTGAACTAAAAATCTTCATTAATTCATAAATAACAAGGTAAATAAATAACCGATTCAGCAGATCTAAAAAGTTGTTTAAATCTAACAATAATTTGTTAATGCATTAGTAAAGTGCTACAATTTATCGAAAATTATTCCCCTAAATCATATGAAAGTAAAGGGTATAAGTAATTCAGTTGAAACAGCACCAAAAAGGGGCAATAAAACACCATTAAAGTAATAAAACTTTATATAAATAATCACCATAAAAACTAAGCAATTTGCAGGACACGTTTCAAGCTGGAAATATAACAGCCCGTCATCAGCTACTGTAAACACGTGTCCATAAGGGGACAAGGTCGCAAAAGGGTGATTTGTATAAAGTTTTATTATTTTAATTATAAGTAATTATTAATTTGAAAATATGATTGATCTTTCTCAAACTTCGATGATAAGAAACGAATGAGTATGCACCACTGTCTGGACACGATATAAATGTAAACAAAGACTGGTTCATCCAATGAGAATCTTAAACATGGTTTGTGCTAAACTGGAATATGCTTTTTGTGCAGTTTTCAGCAAAATAAACTTGCTATCTATTACCACTTATGCCACAGCATGTAATTTTAGTGTGTTAGCGATCTGTTTAGAGAAAAATTGGATCCTTTAAAGAACAATTCACAAAAATTTTCATCTTAAAACAGGACCCTTCAAAAAAAGTTTCATCTTAAAACGGGACACTTCAAAAAAATTTTCATGTTAAAATAAAATCCTTTATGAAAATTTTCATCTTAAAATAAACCCTTTATAAAACAAAATTCATATTAAAATAGGACCCTTCACAAAATTCTTTGTCTTAAAATTAGACCTTTCACAAATTAAATCATTTTAAAAGTAAAATCTAACCTGTTACAAAATAGCTGAAGTCACCAAAGAATTTATTAACTAACTTTTTTTATAGGTAAAGGATCATGCTAAAATTTGATAAACTAAAACCTGAATATAACGGTAATTTCAAATTCACAAAAAATCATGACTAGATTTTTCTTAAATGTAAAAAACTGTTCACAATTTCACTAAAACAGGACCCTGTGAGGAAAGTCTGGACAGATTCCTGATTTTATAATAAACTAAGAAAGTATCTTTGATTTTTTTTTTTTTTTTTTTTTTTTTTTTTAATAGGTGTTGAAAAATTTGACTATGAGCCAGTAGCTACTAATCTTTTTTTTTTTACATCATTTTTCCCTCTAAAGTGTGATATTGCTTTTTTATGAAAAAAAAGCTAATGCTCATTAGATTATTATCATAACTCATGAATTAATATCACCAGTGGTAATTTTATCTTTTGTTTTTTCTTTCGTTCTAGTTGGTTATATTCTAGGCCTAGGAGATAGACATGTCAATAATATTCTTATTGACAAGAATACTGCCGAAGTTGTACATATTGATTTTGGTAACTGATTTTTTTTAATTTTTATCGTTAAAACTAAATTTTTATTATATAAATGAAATACCTATATCATTTATTATATAAGTTATTTCTTACTGATTAAGTATTTTTCTTATTATTTATCATTTAACAAACAGTAAAACTTGTAAAAACAGAATCACTAAATACCAAAAAAAATTCTGATTTAGACAGGCCTCCATCTTAGTAAATATAAATGTATGATATTCCTTCTATTGGGAATATAATTTTTTTTCTCATTTAAAACAGATTTTCTCTTATAGACAGGAGTCGTGTTCACAGGTTTTACTGTTCAATATGTTTATTTGTGACAAAGACCAAAAGCTTTTTCTGAGTAAAATATAAAATGATTTTTCACCTTTTAGTAATCTTTTTCTCAGCTGATTGAGATGATAAATCATTTATTTCTAACAACCTATGCTTGATTCTTTTACTGTGATCCCATTATTCTTTATTATAACAATTTCAGATTTACCTATTTTCATATTTGTATTCTGTAAAATATATTTTAGTTTGAGTTATTATTAGTTTAACCTTTCAGCCCCTTCTAACTAGATTTTATCCTCTTTTTTTCTGTTTACTTTCTTTACACGTGTAATCTATAGAAAGTATTATAACTATGATAAAAACCCAATTACGGAAATATTAGTTCAGTTTTACATTTTGAAGTTCGCTGAATCTGTTTTTGAAATTTTAGATTGATTCCATATGTATGTAGTGGGTGCCCCATAAATGTGTTAATATTTCAAAAATCCATTAAAAATGGAGAGATTGGTTTAATTAAATGCAGTTTGTGTCAAAAATATTTTCATAGAGGGAGGAGGATTTTTTTTTTTTTTTTTTTTTTTTTTTTTTTTTGTAAAAACAACATTTTTGTCAATACAGGGCACATCAACATTCAAAATTCTAAAATTTCCTGGAAAAATATGTTTATTTGCATGCAAATATTTACAAACTCATACTAATAAATGCTCTATATGTCCAGCACCACAAAGAATTGTACCTTGCAAGATAGTGATAACACTGTTAAGTGAGGCATATAGCATATCTGGATGAATGTAGGAGATTTCTTGGCATACAGCCAGTGGTGGGATTCAGCCGGTTCAGCAGAACCGGTTGTTAATTCATGCTGAGTTCGGCAAACCAGTTGTTAAAATTATACTTTAAATGTGAAAATCTCATTTACCTACTTTCTTTAACACATTGAATGCCACGGTGATTGACACTGAAGCTGAAAAATGTACCATGTTTTAAGTAATTTTTAAGAAAGTATAATCCTGTAATAAGTAAAAGGTAAGTAAATTTTAAATAAATTTCCAGTAAGTACTTAAAACAGTATATATATTTTTAGTTTTATATCATATTTTAGACCGTCAGTCATCAGTGAATGACACATTCTAAACAGAAAGTTCAGTGTCAGTCACAGGTGACTGACATGGTGCTTAACATGTTAAATGTTTATCTACACAACAGCGTTATCTAAACATAACACTGTGACGTGATCTGATTTCTTTCATTCGCAAAAAGTGGAATTTTTTTTTTTCATCAGCCCTATAAAAAGCAAATTTAACTTGATTGAAGAATCCAAGTCAGCAGCCCAGGCTAATTCTAGTTATATGGCATGCTTATTCAACTTTTGAATAATTACTTATATTCGAATAAAAGGTACTTTGCTTTGGCTGCTTCTTTTGAAAACATACAGAACGTTCCCTCTGATTCTTGAACAATAGTTAATATTTAAATTGTTAGATTTAGTGGTATACTTTCAAATGCATTTTTTAAAAATATTATTCTTCATATGTTAGAAGTCATTTAAATCAAAGTAGTTATTTTCGTAAATGTAACAAATTTTAATAAGATCCTTAAGTCTTATAAGTTATATTTAGAAAAGTATATTCCATGCTCTAAAAGTGCTATTACACAGGAAAACTTAGAGCGACAAAAACAACCTATGACTCATCAGTTTTCCAAGCATTTCATTAGCTGTTCGGGAAGAGGCTTTTCCCTTGTCGGTTTTCCTGGCATTTGATTGGCTGTTACAGGCAACATTGCTCATTAAATACTTAAGTAGACATTGTAGGTGACAAAATTGCTCCGACACTAAAAAAGTTGCTTGTTTTTCGAGCAACACTTTTGAAGCCATAGGTTTAACATGGTGTTGCCCAAAAGTAACGTCAGATTTAGCGCATTGTGTGATAGCACTTTAACAAATCAAAAAATATTGCATGGTCTAAACTTGCCGAGTCTTGATATTTTGTATTTTATGACTTCCCAGCGATGCCTGGTCCGTTTTTTGTACCAAAAAATGATAATAAATTCTCAAAATTCTAAATATCATAACTCGAGAAGTTTCAGTCGTGCAAAAATTTGTTTCACTTGTTATATGGATAATATTTTTCTAACTATGTTATAAGACCCAAAAACTGCATAAAATTTAAAAGTTTTTAACTTTTTTCTAAATGAAAAAGCGGTTTCTAAGATAATGAAGATCAGCATTTGAAATATTTTTAAAATTAGAATTATTCTTAATTTAACGATTTAGGAATTAATTCTTGATCAGCAATAAGAAGGGACGTCCTACATATTTTATAATAGATAACACCTTGGTGACTGCATATTTGAAATGAAATTGCTCGTCTTTGAAAAGCACTGCGAACAAGAAGAATACGTATCATAAAGGATGAAATCTTTTGATAACATATAGGGGTTTTATGACTTTAGAAACTGAAAAATATCAATCTTGTAAAAGATCATATACGTCTTAGTGAGCTAGGGAGCATGTTTTTTAAAAAAGAACGTAACGAATTTTAAAAAAAATGTTAGGTTGTTAAATTTAAAAACAAGTTGTAGTGAATTTGAATATAGCAATAAACTACAGTTTTTTCTCCGTCAGTTTACTGCAATATTGGTGTACACTGTTAGAAATTTGCAGCAAACTGTCCAATCATTCGACCGTCTTTTGAAAAAAAGGTTTCATAACTGTAATTTAACGATATTCTGACCATAAAATGGCCAATAATATGGTCAGAATAGTGTTCAATTAAGGTTGTGTAACTGTTTTCGATAAAAACGGTCAAATGACTGGACAGAATGCTGCAAATTTTTAACAGTGTAGTAAAGTAATACTTTCATTGAAAGCAGCTGAAGAATTATTATTTATATTTAATGACACTTGTAATTAACATTAATGATTATCGAGGATTTTTGACTATACTTTTAATATTTTTCTAAAACTATGGCAGTTTTGTAAAGTATTCAAAAGGTTAAATATATTGTCAGGATAATTTCTGCAAGTTCAGCAGAAATAGAAAAGAGGTTTTCAAATATAAACATAATATGGTCAGAGAAGAGAAGTCGACAAACTCGACTTTATCAAAAAGCTGTATGTAAATATCTCAAATAACACAAGTTATTTATATTTTAAAACTATTTTCTATACTATAATCTAGTTTTTTCTACATCCTTTATTGTTTTATTTAAGTGTTAACTATATGGAAAAAATATACTATCTTTTTGAAAACGTTTTTTTAAACTTCAACGTCATAAGTATAAAGCTATTTTCTGTACAGGATACCGAAAATAACTCGAGTTTATTTTTGCTGCTTTCAATCTGAAAATGTAGAAACTTCATTAATATCCAAAGCTCTTGCTATAGTAAGTTATAGTTATAGTTTTTTAAATATCTAGCTGATTGCAACTTTAGATCATGAACAAGTGAGTTCTTAAGCTTAAATTTCTGCTATTTTTGTATTATCTTTATTGTATTATACTTATATTGTATTGCATTTTATGATACAAATTTTGATTAAAGTTTCATGATTGTGAAATATCTATACTCGTAAAAGTTTCTCTCTCTCTCACTATGTGTGTGTCTGCGATGACTAGCAAAATCTATGGCACGTACAAGGCCGACAATTTGTGAGAGGTCAAATGCAGGTACTGCAGATACTGTCAAACGCAGGTCACTTCGTGCCTCATGGAGATGATATTTTTTCTACGCTAAAAGTAATTAAATGTCCGTCTAAAGACCGTAACTAAGCTCAATCGTTTTAGAGCATCTCAATAGATGAGATTCACATCATCAATTAAAATTTTGAAAAGTTCGGACGGGTAAAAATATTTTTTACAAAATAAAATGTGTGAAAATTTTAAAGAATCAGTTTCAGTAGAATTCATGCAGATTTCAGTAAAAATCTGCATGTTTTGTCGTGGTTTTGCTCGCTTTTTGTCATAGACTCCAGAAATCAAATTATGCAGAAAATAAAATACCAAATAGCATATACTTTCAATTCAGTATTTTTTCGTGATTTTTTTATTTAAAAATATAAATTCAGACATAATGGAGTTAAAGATATAAAATCATACAAATTTGACTGTCATTTAAAGTTATTATCACAGATACGGGCAACACCAGGTGGGTCAGCTAGTTTATTAAATAAATTACGTCCTTTCACTAGGAAACATGTTTCAGGATTTTTTTTTACTATACCAAAATATCAAAGTTTTTTAACAATGTTCTTATAATATTGGAAAGTGTTTCATAATCTATGCATGATGCTTCATTTTCCTTTCATGTTCATACATCAAAGTTCATTCGGCAGCGAACCGGTTGTTAAATTATTTGAATCCCACCACTGCATACAGCGTCCTTTAACTCTGCTAAGGAAGATGGACTATTGCAGTACACACGTTATGTAACCCCATAGTCAAAAATCAACCGATGTCAAGTCCAGTTGGGGGGGGGGGGGGTCAAGCATTTTTGCTATAACAGCTGATTAGGTGTTCTCCAAATGTTTTTGTCAAGAACTGCATCACAGGAAATTTGATATGCCTTGCATGAAAGTTACTGTGCATAAGAGATTTGTTACATTCTAATAAGCTAGGTATGATTTTCTCCCCTGATTTTCAAATAGCAGTCTCCAGTAACGGAGCATGGCTTCCAGCCTGCTTTTGCACAGGACTCTTCAAAGAACCCAAAATAGTGGATAAAGTGAAGCCACACACACCAAACAGTAACATGTTGTGAATGTAGTAGCTCCTCGGTATAGGCATAGGCCCTGTACCCAGATTTGACAGTTATGGGTATTAACTGTTCTAACAATGAAAATCGAGCCTCATCTGTCCATAAGATGTTGAGAAGTCTCTGTGCAACTCTTGAGAATTTTGTCAAAGCTCACCTTGCAAATTCCTCTCGCTTAGCTGTGTCATTTGATACTAACTGGTGAAATAATTGCAACTTGTAAGATACAAGTTTAACTTACCATGAAGGAGTACCTGTGTCTTTGTTATACCAATTATTCTATGTACTTCTCTTGCATTACTACCCTACTCATAAGCTGTTTGCTTAGAGTGTCTATTTATGAAGCTTGTTGAATTTTGATTTACTTATCTTGCCACTGCTATTTTTTTTAATCAAATTAGTAATCTACATTGTAAGCTTAGCAGTGGTGTAAGAAAGGAAGAGGCCCATGAGGCTCAAGGCATCCCTATTCAAACAAGGATTTTTTTTTTTTTTTTTTTTTTTAGCCATATAGGCTGTCCTCTATAAATATTGATTATAGTCAGTCAAGTGAACACAAAAACTTAGGAGTTCATACAGTGGGTCACAACTCCTGTTTAACATCCACCAACAGTGGCAGCAACATAAAGACAAAGTTAAAAAAAAACATCCACGTCAGATATTGATTATATTTCTAACATACGTAAAGCTGCAGATCATAGGGGCCTCAATATCAGGTGTGCAAGTCACATTTTTTGTTAGAACTCTTTCTATTTATTACTATTAATTACTAAGTAGTTTCAGGAGATTTAAGTCTTGTAATTTCTAACATAAAATATAATTGCATGCACTGATACTTGTGAATTGTTTATTTTATGTGGAAACTTATTATATCAGGGACAGGGAGGTTGCATCCCCTTCTTATCTTAATAATTTTATAATAATCATAGCTATCTAGAATTTGCTATCTTAAATCTTCTATCTAAAGTAATAAAATATTTATTTTGTGTTAATGACTTTTATAATTAATTTAATCAATCAATTATTCTCATAACTATTTCATTGTTTAATGATAATACTAATTCTTTTTGATAAAGACTACTTTGGCTTTTTCCATAACTCTTGAATAGCTGTGCCACTGAAGCTAAGTGGTGTGTTATTCTTTGTTGCTGGCATTTATATGTAAGTTTAGAATAGAAACTTAATATTATTATACATGAGTAAACCAAAATCAAAAGTGTTTAGAAAAATAATGAATGCTGTTGAAAAATTATTCTTTTCAAAATTATCTTGAAACATCATTTGAAGCAATAAAATGGTTTCGAGAAAAAAACATATTTCGCTTAATCTAATTCTTGAAAGTAAATAAACTTGAGTGTCTTTCTATTTTTTATTTGACAGCACCACATCACAACAGTTAGCACATTTAGAACAATTAATATTTGAATAACATTATAAATATCAAGAATACGATAAATACGTATCTCGGCGAAGCTTAAATATATTCTGGATCTTCTAGAAAATATATTCTGGCATTACTTCACTACAATACATCTCGCGTATTAATATATAATTATAATACATTTATTCGGAGGAAACATTTTATTTTCCCCGGTCGAGCATTTCAAGGTTGTTACTTATCAAACAGAATTCTAGTATCAATCTGATAGTTTATTCGTGGGCTCCGGCGCCACACGTCCGAGTCACATGATCTCGGCTATTTTTTTATTTCTCCCCAAACAGGCAAATGCGCTTTCGCAACAGCTGTAGTACTATTTACATCTTTCATCAACATATTTCTGAATATTTTGTGTTATTTTTTAATTCATTTTTAATTTTTATAATTAATTTTTTCATTAGGCATAGCTTTTGAAAAAGGCAGAGTATTAGCAACACCTGAAACTGTTCCATTTCGATTAACAAGAGATATTGTTGATGGAATGGGAATAAGTGCCATAGAGGGTACTTTCAAAAGGTAACAATCTTATTTTTCTTCATTGTTTTGTAGAACTAGGTTTTGAATAAGTACCTATATTTTTAAAATGTTTTCTCATATGCTCATTTAAACATGAATTTCCATCTGTGTATTATTAATGATACAGACCTGTAAACAGGACCATAAGAACAGAAATACATAATGCTAGCAAACCCTGCAACTTTGCATTTTCATGTGTGTTTGTTATATCACGTATAAAGTATATTGTTCAATGTATCAAATGGTATTTGGTTGCTAACATGAAGTGAAAATTATATTGCTACTAATAATAAAAGCAGTACCAATGAAAGATTTATAAATAAAAATTTTACTAATAATATTTATAAAAATATTACTTATAATAGATTTATAGATCAGCAAAAAATTTCTTTTAATATGCAACTTTAAAATCTATTGGTAATATCTTTCCATAAATCAACTGCTGGTGGTTTTTAATAAATTATTCATATTTATATTAATGAACAATATTCAAACGTGTGGCTGCAAAAAGTTTCCCATTTATAAAAATCATGTCATGTTTAACAGAAAATATATTTTTTCAATCATGATCTCAGAAGGACCAAATGCTTCTGCTGATGAAAATGACATCATATTCAAAAGAAACCTGCATTTTTATTTATCAGTTTGAAACATGTTATTATGACTGTGACAAAATGACATCGTTGTCATTGTTTCATTGGAATGAACTAAAAAAAAACTTAATTGATTGATTGAACAAAAGAAAAATTTATTTGAAAAAATGTTTTTAGCATTAAAATAAAGGGTGTATTTTTATTCATGAAATTTGAAACATTTTATTCAAAATGACAATTTTTATTTAGTTTTCATCCTGCCTATTTAGAAATTATCTAAACTTTTTAGAATGCCAAGGAAAGCTTAGTTTTTCAACTATATCTTCTCAAATCTTATACCAAATCGCACAAAAAATAGCTAAAATGGTAAATTGTCCATCAAGATTCATTCTATTGAAAATCCCATTAAAATCCATGCATAAGTTTTTGCATTATGCTGTATGTGAGGATCTTCACATTGTTTGTGTTTTCTGGTTGGCATTTTATTTCTTCATTGGAATGATCTCTTGTTTCATCACCAGTACTAGTTTCACTATTGTTCCAAAGCGCAATTCTCCCATGATCATGGGAGATTACATAAGGAATGTTGATTCATTATGTCCAATTACATAATGAATGTTGTTGCACTATCGGGTATTTTATTCCTCTCTTTGGTAACCATTACATTCATTTTCAGTGCATGATTTAAAGTGTTCCTGAATTTATTTTTGAGACCCCATTTTATAGAATTTTATTTCTGATCATACTGATCAGAGTCAGTCAAGTTTGAATCATAGAGAGGTAATGTTGTTCTATGCTGAAGAAATTGACATTATTGAATTTTAATAAATACAATTGCCTACAAAAAAATTTTAAGGATTCCTCTGAGGTAGATTAAGTTTTTCTACAATATTTTAAAGGGCAAAGAGGAATCTCAATTTACTATTATTATCATGATTAAAAAAAATATCTTTTTTTCAGTGTTCCGTACTTAAAAAGTAAAAACGGAACCATTATAAGATCCCTCCTGTATCTGTCTGTCTGTCACAGCCATTTTACTCGTAAACTATGGAACGTGGAAAGTTGAAATTCGGGGAAGTAATAAAGACCATTGACCCACATATTTTCAGATTAATAAACATTCATAAATATATTTAGTAAAAAAGTAGAGCGGCTAATTATGCTACTTGAGAAAAAAAATCTTTTCTTTGTATATCATGTGCGGGTATCCTGTGAAAGCTTTTGTAACGCTGAACTCAAAAATACATTACTTTTAATTTTAGGTATTATATTTTCAAAGATATTGATGAAAATGAAGCGCAAAAATATGTTCCCCCCGTCTAATTCCGAATCTACTGAAACTAAAATTATGAAAAAATTAGAGGTAGTAGACATTAACTTAAACCTTGCAGGAAAATTATAGCGATTACCCTAGGTGACATAGTTTTTGAGAAAATTGTATTTTTCTGTTACATTCAAATTTCGATTTACGGGTTTTAGCAAAAGTGTTGAGCAGAGCTGAAGATACATATCGTCGCAGAAGTATAAAAGCATTGTTGATCATGAATTTCGAAAAAAATCGTCGGTAATTAGCCGAGATATTAACCCTTAAGGACACGGACGGTTTTGACATACATAATGACAGGGATGGCATACTCTATGCTCCATCGGCTTTTAAAGCCTAGATAACAAATTTTAAGGATATATTTATGGAATGCAATGCCCAGTAGCAGTATAAAAGTAATAAACTTCAAATTGTTAAAAACAGACTAATTTAATGAGAATTAATCACATTAATACTATGGGATTTGCGACTAGTTTATTTTAAGTTTTAAGTACTAGGTTTAAGTACTATTTTAAGTACTAGTTTATTCGCGACTAGAGTAACGCTGAACTCAAAAATACATTACTTTTAATTTTAGGTATTATATTTTCAAAGATATTGATGAAAATGTAGCACAAAAATATGTTCCCCCCATCTAATTCCGAATCTACTGAAACTAAAATTATGAAAAAATTAGAGGTAGTAGACGTTAATATAAACCTTGCGGAAAATTATAGCGATTACCCTAGGTCACATAGTTTTTGAGTAATTAGCATTTTTCTGTTATACACAAATTTCGATTTACAGGCATTCAGAAAAATTGTTGAGCATCGCTGAATATACCTATCATTGCAGAAGAATAAAAGCATTGTTGATAATGATTTTCGAAAAAAATCATCGGTTATTAGCCGAGATATCAACCCTTAAACGTACGGTTAGTTTGGACATACACAAGGACAGGGCGGCGTACTCTGTGCCTAGTTAACAACTTTTAAGGATATATATGTGTAATGTAATGTCCAGTAACAGTATAAATGCAATAAATGTCAAATTGTTAAAAACATACTAATTTAAGGGGTCTTGGGATTCTAAAAAGTGGAAAAAATGAAATAAGACCATTTTCAACATTTAAAGTTTTAAAATGTATATGCTTTTAAAACACAATTTTAATTGGGATGAAAGATATAAGTATGTTCTTTCATTTCATGTATTTAAAAAATTGCAAGATACAGAATTAGTATTTATAGGAGGCTCGAAACTGTTAGACATTTGTCGAACAAAAAATTGGCATAACAGTTTACGCGCAGGATTACAAAATAAATATTGCAACTAGAATGAAAATTTTGATGCTTACTTATACTTCAGATTGTAATAATTTCCCTGAACTTAAATAAATTTGGTATTTGCTATATTGTGTGTGTGGCCGTGGATCGCCGTAGTGGTTGCCTGAAAATTAAAATGGATTGGCAACCAATGAAAATATTAAGAATTAAAGTTAAGCATTAAAAATAATTTAGAAAATGTTGCCATAAAAATATTCAACAATGGAGGCTGAAAAGTAAGAAAGTGTAAAATAACTCACCCGGAGATTGAAGGTACAGTTGACACATTTTTTATTGCAAAATTATTTTATATGTACTGAAATAATATATAAAACTAATAATGACGAAGTAAAATATTTTCCTGGCCAGGAAATAACAGAGTGATGAGGATATATTTTTAGATTATATTAAAAACAGGTGTTTATTTCCATTGACTAGCTGGCGGTAATGTGGAAGGATGTTTGGATTGTTCATTTAAAACAGGCTTGAGATATATTGTCCGAATTTTAATTCATGTCCACAGTTCTTTCTATCTAAAAGTTCAGTATTCCGAAAAGTTTTTGGTTGAGAAGGATTCTGGATAAGTTGTAGCACTCAGATGCTTTGAGAATTCACACAGAGAAAAAAAGAATTTTATAAAGGGATGGTTTCCTTCCTGCAGTTGAGGCTGTAGATAATTTATGAGGTTGAGAAGAAGTACTTAAGAAATTATGAAGAAATTACAGGGGACAGTTGTCATCATTCTGCCGCATCATTGGAAGTGACAGCAGCTGTTGGTTGTCATCGTCTTTGAATAATAGAGAGAGCAGCAGATAGCTCCTCAAGCAGGTTTTATGAAGAAAAACAGCAGACAGGTCCTCACATCCTTAACATAACACGTCACTGATGTTGCTGGAATTCTCTTGTAGAAATATTGAAAGAAAATAAAATAAATGGATCGATGTTCTTAGACGTGAAGCTGACGAAAGTTTTTACCTAAAAATTTTGCTCGTTACGCACGGAACTCTGACAGAGCGACTGAGGCCAGAAAACCCCAGCCGCCCGACAACAACCTCCTGCTACATCGTCCCGAGAGAGAGTGAGTAAAAACAGATGGCCCGAAAAGAACGTTAAAACTGACGCTCAACTTAAATTCGCCAATCAGCGACCGGCACGTGCACATCTGAGTCATCACGATAGCGATTTTTATCGCAATCGAAATATCGATAACGATTTGTATCGTAATCGAAGTTGCATTCCCCCTGCATTCCTGAGTACCAGCGATGTCACGCCGTGATACCAAAATAAGATGGAGGATAGAGTGACGTCACGACGTTCTTTTCTGCGAGGAAGAAAGATAAAAAATGTCTAACTGCGTCGGGGAAAAAAAATGGATCGCGCGTCTTTTAAAACTGACAGAAGTGATTAAATTTTGTAATGCGGATATCTCGCTAAATTACGGTTCAAAATTAATGAAATTTTGGCAATCGCTTAGAAATAAATAGTAGCATCCAATAAAAATAGTTTTAGAATAAAATAATTAATATTAAATAACTTTTTTAATTTATATTTTCGGAAGTAAGCGATTGTAAGAAAAGCATTGTAAGTTACTTTAACGAACGATTTTCCGTAATGTTTATATTTTAAAAGATCTGTACATTATTAGAATTATATTTAATTGCATATTATAATATTTATTACTTTGAATAATTATTAATTATAGGATTATTAACGGAATATAAATTATTTAGAATGCTTTTTATTTATTTACTTAATACGTTTTTAAAGTTGTTTTTGAACTTAAATATTTAAATTTAAATAGAGAAATAATGCAGACGATAAATTAATAATCTGAAATATTGAAAATGTAACAGTATTTAAAGCATTTTTATATTTTTAATGCAATTTTGCATTTAGTTAATACAAAATTTTGAAAATTTCAACAGTAAAATCACCTAAAAAAATATTTTTTTGAACAATAAAAAGGAAATTTTAGGTTCAGTTTATACAGACTAACATGAAATATATGTTTTAAAAATTTCATGAAAAAATATTCAGAAGTTTTTGAGGTATCCTGCGTGTTATGCCCATAAAACGCCATTTGGAAAATAATGACTTTAAAGTTTCAGAAACGCCGCTTCAGCTATTGAGCGGATATAATTCTAAAAGCCGAAACTTCTGTTCCAATGGGAATTTCAAGGAAACAAGTATATCAAAATATTCAGAAAAAATAGGAGTTTAACATCTAAAAAAATTAAAATTTCTTAAATTTTGAAGCTTTAAGAGTCCTGCGACCACTTAATCCTTTCCAGCATGGAGTAATTTTATTTATAAACTTATGAAATAAGGAACTGACACCAGAATTTATAAACGAATTTATTAGAAAATGCGAACTTGCTTATTTTCACGTACATGATAAAAGGAAAATTTTAATTAAATATTCTTGGTGTCGTTTGTCTGTTTTGGAATTAAAATTAGGTGTTCGTTTTTTAAGGGCATCGCCCTCGAAAGATTTAATTAGAATGAATCGCATAAATACTGTGGGATTCGCGATAGTTTGCATTGATTGTATCTCTCAATATGCCTCAAGTGACTTTAAAAGTTAATTAAACACCTATCTGGAAAAACACGACACTGACCAAGGCAGCGTTGCAACTTTGAGACCTCAATTCGAAGCACGCTTAGCACAATGCCAAATTTAAACTTTGAACTAAGGTTTTGTTTTAGCTACACTGTAGAAATAAAGGTTATTACTACGCTGAATTTAGTTTCATGAAATGCCAAATGAAGTTTAACTATGCACTGCTTTTATTATCAGTACCGAATTAAGTTCATCATAAACAGATTAGGATAATATTAAAAAAAGAGTTATACGAATAGATCACTTTGATATTATTTAGGTTCCATATCTCTTTAAACTTTCATTATACCCATTTACACTTTTCTAATATATAGTTATACCCAACCCTACATTGTATAGTTTTTTACAAAGTCTTAGTATTCTTTTAGCAACATGTTTTTTTTTTTTTTTTTTTTTTATGATACAATTACAAATTCATATATTTATTCTATGGAACCCTCTGTGCGCGAGTAATACTCTCACTTGACCGTTTATTTTAAATAAAAGAATGTCATCATTTTTCCACTTCATTTACGTTTTCCAATATAAGAATATATCTTTTCTAGAAAATGTTTGTGAAATTATAGAACACAAAGTAAAAGTTTTTGTAAATATCAAAATTCAGAATTACTCGGATTTTTTATTTTTTTATAATTAGCTGAGATGTTAGTTAAAAAGCAGTTGCCGAAACATAGCAGGATGCATCTGAAACCTTGCTCCAGATTCGTGAAAGCAGAGAAGAATCAAAAATGCGAATATGGCTTTTATTTTTGCTTTCTTTGAGTTGTTCATCGGTAAAACCATTAAAAATACAGAAGGCATATTCTTTCGTACTTTTATGTTTAAATTGCCGCAACCCGTTCAAAAAGTTTTTTCAAAAGAACCTGTCATGAACGTCAAAAATTTCATGATTCATTTTTTCTCTCTTTTACCAAAGCTCAATTGGGCTCAATTTCAAAGATAGGATTAATGAAAAATACCCACTTAAAATAGACCTTCTTCTCTACAATTTGTTTTCAAAAATATGAATGTTAACCATTTTCAAAAAAATTCTCAGTGGCAGGTTACTTCATGTCTCTCACAGACACTCTTTTTTTTTTCAATGCTAAAAATAATTAAATGTCTATATTTTAACACATTCTTAGGACACTGGATTTACATCACCTACACTCACTTCCAAAAGTTAAGCATGAAGAGAAAAATGTTAATTTCTGGAAGTGAATCTGAATTGGAGATGCCGCAATTCATATCAGAGTTAGATGGATTAATGCAAATGTGTTATGTAACAACAAATCGCAGTTTTGTGTCAAGAAATATGCAAAAACGGCCATCGTATAAGAATCCTGCATTGTGAAGAGGTACAGGAGTTTCAAGTAAATGCTGAAAAAAAAGTGTTTAGAACTTTCGTACGTTTTGTTTTCAAGATAGATGTGTTTCTATGGCTTACAGAAAATGAATGAAAGATTCTGAGCGTTGGCGAGCTGTCGAATACATTGAAGCAGGACAATCAATCACAGGCATTGCTGTTTTCTTCGGCATTCATCATTCTGTAATTTCATGATCATGGAAACAATTCCTAACTAGCCGAACAATTGTCCGAAGGCCTGTGGCTGGTTGTCCAAGGGTTACGATCCCCATGGATGATCGATATACTGTTGTTGTAGCCAAGCGAAATCGAAGAGCGACTGCCACACATGTGACATCTATGGTTGCAGCTCACATTGATAAGACGATATCTGCCATTACTGTGTGCCGAAGGCTACACATGAATGGACTGTATGCCTGGGTACCTCGAGTTTGCGTTCCTCTATCAATCCAGAGAGACACGATTAAAGTGGTGTTGGCAACATATCAATTGGAATGTGCCTGATTGCGGTGACATGATATTCATGGATGAGTCTTATATTTGCCATGTAACCAGATGACAAGCATGTAAAAGTCTAGAGAGAATTACACACATGCAATCGGTCCCAAAACATAACCGAACATTGGGTATTCTGGTGTGAAAGCATCATGGTTTGGGAAGGGATTTTGCTTTGATATCGCATCGACTTGCACACCTTTAGACAGAGTTCTATGACGGCTGCCTGGTATCAGTATAAAGTCCTAGACCCCACTGTAAAATTGTATGCTGCAGCAGTTGGTCCTATTTTCGTTTTAATGATGATAATGTGCGTCCCTATGGAGATGCCCTCGGCCTTGCTGTGTTTACTCATACTGTTACTTTCTAGGCATAGGACTGCAAAAAACAAATTTTCTTCTTTTGCAATTTGACTGTTCTCACCCTTGTATTTTTCTTTCTTCTTATGCTTTCTTCTTCAATCCTTCATCTGTTATTTACTTATGTATTATCTTTGCATGTAAAAAATGGAGTATTTATAGTGGAATGTTGGTTCATTGTAGCATTGAAATAACTTGAAAGACTGGAAATAATTGATTTGGGCACCTCTTCGTTTACTGAATTTATTTATTTAGCAGTTCCATTATACAAATGTAGTATAAAATAAATATGATTCTAGAGACTTTAGTCATAAAATTTGTGAACAAGGCTCAAAACTACAAAGTCTGTCATTTTCTCATAGGTTCCAGCTTTTTGATCAGCACTTGGAATATTTTCCAGTAGGGAAAAAAGTGTCAAATTGGGAGGAAACTTTAATTAATTTAATAGCTTATGATTAAGGCCTGGGACGGGGCTGTGACATGAGCTAGGGCTGATCAAGCCTTGTTGCATCACTAAACACATACTTTTTCAAATTGTGTTAATCTTTGCATTTTGAATCTTAAAGGTGATTACAATTTAATATATGAAAGTAATAGTTGTTTGGCTGAGAAACAAAATTAAAAGGGGCAATTTCAAAATTAGACATTAAGAGCTAGATAGAAAATTAATTTAAATTTGATTTAAAATCAAAATTAGACATTAAGAGCTAGATAGAAAATTAATTTAAATTTGATTTTAAAAAAGATTTTATTTTTATATCTTCCGTGCTAGATTAGGAAAATATTCATGAAAGTTGTAAATAAAGAAAAGTTCTGAATTTTTATGACCACAGCTAGGTAGATGTACAAACTATCATGCCATTTGTGACTATTTTATTATCTGTTTCAATTTCTTTGTAGGTGTTCAGAAAAAACTCTGGAAGTTCTGAGAAAATCTCAAGATGTGCTGTTAACTATATTGGATGTATTATTACATGATCCTTTGTATGAATGGACTGTACCTTCCTCCAAATCACCATCTGCAGCATCATCAAAAGTGCAATCTCATGGTAAAATACTTATTCTGCTTAAAGAATTGATCTATCTCATTTATTCTGCTAACAATTTTAAACTTTTCATACTGTATATTAAACTCCATATGATAATCCTTGTTAACTTTATTTTATTTGCATTTGCTTGACAATCAATATTCACCAATTTCATTTTCTTTAAATATGCCTCTTAATATACAACATTCAAGATGTTATTGTCACTCAGTAGGTAATTTGTAAACTAGCGATGGATCCCTGTGATGCAATTGTGATGGAAATATTTTGTAATATATTATAATCCATAATATGGGCCGTAATATGAAAGGTATAATTAAATTTGAAGTTCTTTTTAGTAACATGCGTTGTGTAGTATTGCAATAAGACCCTTCGTTCTTTGAGGTCAGCAAAAATAGAAATAAATGAAACTTCTTACTTGGATCGTGTCGTCTGTAAAATAAATGAAGAGGAGACCTTTAAGCATACATCAATCTTTTATTTTCATCTTGAGGAAGAGAAGATAAGGCTTCCCGTTGGTCACCGTTCATAAATTAATTCTTGCCAATAAAAGCATCTACTCCATTTGAAGATAGACATTTCTTTTAAAATTAAAGTGCAGCATAAATGAAATTATCAAGAAATAATTTAACAGGAGTTGTTAAAATCGCAGACATCGTTTACGCAAAAGCTTTTCACCGGATTCCACATTCATCGGCAGACACAGATCGGAGCCGAAGCCCGCGATCTTTTTTAAAACCAAAACTAAGTCATGACAGCTCTCCAACAAAACAGATTCTGATTTAAAATTAGCGGAATTTTTAATTTATAGTAAGAATACGGGGACTTCAAAAGTTACTGAAAGAAAAGATTTAAATCTATTAGAGAATTTAAAATATTAGCTAATGTCTTAATAAACAAATCTGAAAGAAAACATTTAAAAAGCTTATTTTTCATTTGCTCCATGCACGGCAAATAGACACACCTCCAAAAGATAGCCACCCATTCAATGCATATGCCATGAGAGGCTTGCTCCGATGACGTCATCACAATCGTACAAAGTTCAAAGGAGAAGCATCCCATGCCAGGGGCAGCCGAACGTCAGCGAACTTGCCGATGTGCGGTGAAGCGAAATCGCCCGCGCAAAAATAAATATGGATTTAAGCTTAAAGAACATTGATGTATAAGGCCAATAGAAATAAAACAGTAACATAATTTAAACACTGTGAGATTTCATCTCACAGCAATCTTTGAGATTATTTGCTGATACATTTTTTCATAATTTTTTAATTAACTTCAATGTTTAATCAAACAATGTGTTTTAACAAAATACTAATAATGTACTATGCCAAAAGTCTGTTCAAAAATCTTTCGAGTGGAACCTCATTCATTGATGTGCAGTTTGTACATAAATTAAAGGATGTTGACATCAGAAATAATATACAGGGTGTCCATAATTAAATGACCCTACTTTAAAGTTGCCTACAGACAAAACTATTGTTCATAAAGATGCGAAATTTTGTGAAAGACATAATAAAAAGATGGGAATTTGTTTAAGCAAAGAAAACAAACAATAACAATAGTTCAGAATTTTGCCACCAGAGGGCGATTTTTAATAAATTGTACATTTAACATTACGATAGTTTAGAAATTTTATTTATGGACTTAACCTGATTCTAGACAGCATTTCACGACATGTTCATAGCACCATCATGCGGAACATGTTTGGTTGTAACGAAATTTGTTAACTATCGTAAATGTGTAATTCGTTAAAAAAAAAAGGCCTCCTTTTTTTTTTTTTTTTTTTTTTTTTTTTTGCTCAAACAAATACCCATACTTTTATTATCTCCACAAAATTTCACAACATTCTGAACAATAATTTTGTATGTAGAAAACTTTAAAATAGGGTCGTTTAATTATGGACACCCTGTAAATGAAATTTCTAAACTACTGTAATGCTAAATGTGTAATTTATTAAAAATTGCCCTCTAGTGGCAAAATTTTGAACTATTGTTTTTGTTTGCTTTCTTTGCTTAAACAAATTCCCACCCCTTTATTATGTCTTTCACAAAATTTCACAACTTTATGAACAATAGTTTTGTCTGTAGACAACTTTAAAGTAGGGTCGTTTAATTATGGACACCCTGTATATGACCAGTGAGCTCATGCGGGGCCTTCACACTGCAATCTTTGACATTATTTGCTCATATGCTTTTTCAAAAACCTTTTGGATGACATTGTATATGGAAAAAGATATGTTCATATTAGATATTATGCATATGGTTATTTCCATGCGAACTTGTCATGTCTGTCACACTGCTGAAAATCGCTATGCTTGTTGGACACCGTTATTTTCAAAATGTTTGCTTCGCCTTATTCAATTGATGAGATAGATGTCTCCGATAAAATAAGTCACATTTTTCCATTCTAAAATACTGGTAGCCAAAAATCGTAGTATGTGACAGACATAACAAGTTCGCATGGAAATAGCCATTTATAATAGTTATAAAACACAACAAGGGTCATCAACAATATCACCAAACCCTGATTGCAAACTTCAATAACATCCCTTATGTACAGATTTACAACATAGATGTGCAGGATGCAGATCTTGATGTCATCAGCAAATTAAAATTATTAAACAAAAACATAATTTGAAGAAGAAATTAAAAAGAACAAAATTTATTTCCTACATTGTTTAAGCCCAAGAAGGGACAGATATTAAGATATTTCATTCAATTAGTTCTACATTTAATGTTAAATTTTTGTAACAAATTAGTTAAGCCAATTGAAGATTAAAAAATGAAAATAAAATTCATACAATATGATACTTAAATCATCCTAAAAAATTAGATTCCGTTCAAATGAAATTGAAATAAATCTTAGACTTCTACCATTTTTAATTGAAAATATTTGTATTGTAGATTTTGTATTGTGTTTATGACAATTGTGCATAAAATGATAAAATGCATGCAAAATACAAAACTTAAAAAAAAGTCTAAGATTTATTTCGATTTCATTTGAACGGAATCTAATTTTTGAGGTGTTTTAAGTATCATATTGTATGTATTTTATTTTCATTTTTTAATCTTCAATTGGCTTAACTAATTTGTTACAAAAATTTAACATTAAATGTAGAACTAATTGAATGAAATATCTTAATATCTGTCCCTTCTCGGGCTTAAACAATGTAGGAAATGAATTTTGTTTTTTTAATTTGTTCTTCAAATTATGTTTTTGTTTAATATGTCAAGTTTTTTAATAACTACTGCACTCAGACGAATGCATTTCAAAATTAATAGAGAGTATCATCATCAGGCTTTGATGTATGTGGTATTGCATCACAATGTGGGATGCAGTTTACCAATGTGTAATTCAAAATGTTTCACCACTATAGTAATGCAGGTTGCGGTAGTTTGGACAAAAACTTCTAATCTGAACGCAAAAAATCTATAATCAAAACATAAAAAATTAACTTCACTTAAATTTAGATACCCTATTTCCCACTCAGGAACGCTGTGAATGTAAATGTAAATTGTGTTGAATCCTTACTGCTAATAATTAACTGTGATACAGTAAAAAATAAAAAAATAAAAGTTTTACTTAAATTTTTAAACCTTATTCTCTTCCAAGGGGTGATGTAAACACATCAGAAAATTATTACCTAAGTTTAACTTGGGGTATAAATAGTTCTCATCTCGGAAAAAAAATACATTTTAAAATTTAAGTTATGTAATTCACCCCTAAGTTCGCTACCTGCATAAAAATAGCTATCCATTAGAAACTTTTTACTAAAATATAAACTTGACAAAAGCAAAAACTTATTCTGAAAATATCCCTTTTATTTCCACTATAACGTCATATTCACCTTTTTAATTTTTGAAAAAAAAAAAAAAAAATAGCTCAATTTAATATTTTACGTGAAAATCTTTCAACTAAAAAGAAAGAAATTATTATTACGGCTTTTGAAATTTTTGCAACGCTGAAGTAAAAATGTTACAATTTCTTTGAAAAATGTGCGTTGATTTTCAATGAGAAAAGCGAAAATTGGAATTAAGAAAAATATTTGAATAATGTAAAAACAAATTGGCCCATGTTTCTCTCTGGGTTATAATTCACTCATATGCAAAGGCATTTTACCATTCGTTTTGACCCTGACGTCAGGCAAACGTTTTTACACTTTAAATTTATAATGTCATTAGAATTAGTACAGAATAAAAAATGGGTGGCATCAGGGACAAAAAGGTGGCAAGAAAAAATGAAAAAGGTATGATCTCCATAGGCTTTTCCATGTTAAATTAACATTGAGAAGTGACACTGGAAATAAATAAGTATTGTGCTGCCGCGCAATACTTAAATAATGTGCCCAAGTACATTAGAAGTCAAGATTTAGAGCAATTTTGGGATATTTTGTTGGTCTCTTTTTGCTGGTGTGGTGTCATCAGGATCAGCCAGCATCTATTTCTTCAAATTGTATACTGTGCATAAAATTTTACGGAAGTCTGCAATTTCCCGATGACATGTCTAGCAAGCACATTTGTCATTCAGTTTGATTTTCTTGCATCTACAAAGCTTTAATATTAGTGTTACAATATAATTGTTAATATCCAATAGCCAGGAATCTCACTAGATAAATAATCTGTTGTGAGTAAATTGTAAAATAAGAAATATTTATACAAATGATCAAGATTCTAAAACTTTCAATCTTTAGACAAACTTATACACTAGTATTTGAAATAATTTTTTTTTAAATCAATAACTTACAGGTAAATTACAAATATAATAGCTTCTTAAAAATTTTAGACTCTTATTTCGCATTTTGGATTCGCCAATTTCTGCATTTCAACAATACTAAAACTTCCGCATAAAAAAAAATATATACCAGAAATTTCAGGCCTTCATTCTGGATTAGTTGTAAATTGTTTGATTTCTGCACTTCAGCAATACTCAAGGTCCCATGATTTTCTAAGCTAGAAATCAATTGAGATCTGGGATTTCAAATTCTGTGTTTGTATTTCCTAATCTTCAAACATGTAGTAGTGGTATATTAAGAGGTTTGAATTTTTTCCTCAAATAAAAAAATTATCATATTGCTATTATTTGTGATCTTTCAACTTCTTTGCAGAAGTGAACAAACTTGCTGAAAGAGCTCTCATGAGACTCCAACAAAAGTTACAAGGCTTGGAAGAAGGGGTTGCTATGAGTATAGAAGGGCAGGTAAATCTTCTAATTCAGACAGCTAGAGATCCAAACAACCTTTGTAGACTTTATGCAGGGTGGCAACCTTATCTGTAAAAAATGTAAATTTCTTGTATATAATATGTACACAGATAATCCAGTGAAAGAACCAATTGTGTCCTATCTTGCCAATTTTTACATATGTGTGTGTACTTCTTGCATCTGTCAGAATAATTTGAAATGTGTTTCCTAATAAAAGCCAAAAATATTTCTAAATCATGTTCTTGTATTAACAGAATTTGTATATTTTTTATATAAATAAAATTTATTTTACATTGAAAAATAAACAACCATTCAAGCAAAGACATTTTTTATTTTATCTTAAATACAAATGATTAATTTCAAGCACAATATATAGTTTACAGCTTAAATCAAATGTCTCCACACTATGGTCTGCAGCAGAAGGTTGAACAAGACATCAGTGTTCCTGATAGAACATGAGTATCTCACACTTAAAAAAAAAATTTTTGGAGTGAAATATTCTCATGCTTTGTAAGCAATTTACCAAGCAAGATTTATTTTTACATAGGGGATGCATTTTCATCTCTTATATGCAGCCAACTTGCTAACGGAGAGTTGCACAAATTTCTTTTGGATATCACAAATTTATCTTCTACCGGCAGCCACTGTAAATAGCAACAGGTACTGGGAGATACATAAACTTCTGTTGGATATCACAAACTTATCTTCTATTGTCAGCCACTATAAATTGTAAACAGCAACAGCTATTCGTGATTTATTTCATGCCATTATGCTGATTCATGGATGTTTTTGTAACTCCTTTTGATAGGGATAAGTCACTATTTAATGTCATGGCATTGTTAGATACTTTCCTTTCACTGCTAAATCTACAATCTTATTTTATTCTATTGGTCTGGCCAGGATAGAAATTTAATCTCTACGGTTTTTCTGGCAGATGACTTCAGAGTGTAGGTGAGACTGAGCGATAGCCAACAACAGCAAACACACACAAGCAATATCTATATTTTCTTTAGATGAAATCATTAGAATTTTTTTTATAATAAAACCATTGAGACTTACACTAGTACTGTATCTGTTAATGATCTTTCAGCATTCAAATTGGGATAAAAACAGGTTGCATTATGTTTTTTTAATTATAAAAATATAGTTTTTGTTTTATGACTCTGCTGTATTAATAAAATCTGAAAGTTAGCAGATTATTAATGTTTTCAATTAACAATTTAAAATAATATCTTAATTAAAAACCTCCATAACAATTTTTTTTTCTTTTTACTCATTGTGGTTATGTTATAAGTATTAAATAATTTTTATTTTAAAAAGACTATCACTTAGGTGTGTGAATAAAATCTGAAAGTGAAGCAAATTATTGTTTTCTATTGATAGTTTAAAATAGATCTCCAATTGAAAACCTCCCTAAATAATCAAAACTGTTGTTGCTTTTTTTACTTGTTATGGAACAAAATTGCTATCAGATGTCACCATTTTATATTGACACAGTTGTAAAAGTCTCATTGACCACTGGCAGAAGTTATCGAAATAGGCTCATCTCTTTGCAAGAAATTGCTATGATGGAAATAATGTGTAAAATGATATAGCGACTTTCCCCCCCCCCCCCTTTGTAATTACATTGGAAGGTTGTTTTAAAAGCAGATTGAAACAAGGGGAAACAGAATTGTTCGCTGTTGACTTCTCAGGGTGCAATGTTTCTTGGAAGTTGAGTACTTTTGAGGCAGAAGAATTTTCAAAGCTCATTCACACGCACAAAAAAAAATATCAAGCTTTGTTATCGGCTCTGTTAACAGAAACCTCGACTAATTGAGGTTCTACTGTATTCATATAAGAACTATAAAAGAAATTACCTTGATATCCATGGTTTAATATTTAAAAAATGTAAAAATATATATTATAAATAGTTAGCCATTTGTTCATATGTAGGATATTTGAGAATGAGACTGATAAAAATAAAATTCATGGCAGCTTTTAATGGTCATGTAGTTAAAAATAATAATATATATATTTTAATGCGACCATAGTATGTAAAAATAAATGCCCAACCCAATAATTTTTACTTAAAGCAAAATTATAAAAAGCAAGTATAATTGGTTGTAAAATATAAACTTAAATTTCTTTTACTTTATTGAATAGGTTTGGCTGATAGCACCATCTATCGCCTTAAAGAAATAGGAAACACTTATGCAATATAGAAATTTGTCACAATTTCAATAAATAATTAAAAACCAACTAATTAAAAATTCAAGAATTTTCTTATGAAACATTCAGGTTATTTACTGTCAACTCTTGATGGTACTATCTACTAATTTTTTCAATACATAATAAAGATGGATGTTATTTAACCTATTAGGATAAATAACAATATTATTGTTTAATATTTAGTAACAGATTAAAAATAAGTCCCTATTAAATTTGGAATGCATTACCTGCATAGTATTTTTTAAAAAAAAGTCTGAAAAAAAAAAAAAAAACAGTTAAAAAAGCTTTAAAAAATGTACTTTTGATTTCCAATAAAAAAAAAAAAGTCCTTTTTTAAATGTTAATGAAAGTGTTAAAGCAAAAATGAAGCAACAAAAACAACCGAAGTCAAATTCATAACATAATAAATGGATATTTAGGTATGGTTAATTAATGCCATTTTCTAGATTTAGATTGTTTAATTTTATGGGAGCAATAGCAACAATATATTTAAGCTCCTTACAAGGATCTAGAGAAGCCTTTTTATACAATCACGTTTAGTTATGCTAACTATATTGGCGTACAAAGGTTTTATTGGAGATTCCAGATGTTGCCAAGATAATGCAACATGGGCAAAACTAGCCTACATATTTTAAATGGGTAGTTATCTCTCCAACAACCTGGTTTTCTAATAAATTAAAGTTTTAATACTTCTTCATTGATGCTAATGAGTATTAAAAAAATGTTTAATAATGACTATAAATAGTGTAAATCATTAAGGTGAATAAATATAGTGTCTTTAAACTTTTATTGAAACTAACAAATTTTACAGAAAGCTGGAATTTCCAGTCATATTTCTGTATTTTTATACATAACATTCAAATGGTACTAAAAATGTTCATTCAAACTTTAGGAACTTTTGGCTTTTGAATACCGGTCAGCTATATCTTTCCAGTTGGCAACTTTCCAAATAGCTTTTACATAATCTGGTCTCACATTTTTATACTGCAAATAATAAGCATGTTCCCAGACATCTATTCCAAATAATGGAACAAGACCTAAAATAGATAATACTATGTGTCAAAAGTAGAAACCAAATAGCAATCAAATGTGCTTTCAACTAGGTTATAAAAATAAAGACATTAACAATCATGATCCTGAAAATAAACCACATTTATATTTTTGAAAGTAAAACACTTTAAAAAATAGCGAGTTTTGTAACATCATGATGCACTGCATAAATGATTAAATGCATATATGATTAAAAATTATTTTCAATAACAAACAATGTTTTCTTCAGAATTTTTTTGCAGCAAGGTTATAAAACAAGCTTTGTAGAAGTGAAAATATTCAACAAACCAATATGACTAATTTTCTACCAGCCATTATTCAAAGGAGGGGGAAAAAACAGCATCCATGATTAATAATTTTTTTTTTAAGAAAATTGTATCAAAGCATGTACTTATTTTATTTACACTTGCTTACAACAAAAAATATGTAAAGAATATTTTTACTGTAACTAGCTTTTTTTTTCAACAGTAATTCTAGAAAGTAACAGTTACAAAGAAATTCTCTTCCTAAGCACACTTTAGGATAATTCACATATAAACTTTTTGTCCTATCTTAACTTATCCTGATCATATCTCAACTTATTAGTCATATTGGTCTGTTGAATATTTTCACTTCTACAAAGCTTGTTTTATAACCTTGCTGCAAAAAAATTCTAAAGAAAACATTGTTCGTTATTGAAAATAATTTTTAATCATCAAAATAACCTCGAACTAAATTATAGACGCAGAAAAGAGTCAGCTCATCCACTAATAATTTCTGTACAGCAAAACTGCTGACAAGGAAGGTCTCCATACGGGCATACTCAAAAAAATCTGAAAAAAATACAGAATGTTCTTCTCCCATGGGTATATATTAGGGCTGGATTATTTATCAATATATTGACAAATATTGATATTTTTTAAATATCACAATAACAATATCCAAGCTCTGCATCTGACGATATATCCCAATAGCGATATCTAAATTCTACCTCTACCAATATATCCCAAAAACATTTTTCCTTCCGTACCGTGACATTAAAACAGGAAAAAAAGCGCAAAATATTCCGTACCAATATCGCAATACCTTCTCAAATCCCTACTTTAGCGAGCGCAATCATTCAGAGCAGGATATCCGCCTCGAGTGATTATCTCTGTATGTTCATATCCCAATACGTATCGCAATACCTTCTCAAATCTTTACTTTAGCGAACGCAATTATTCAACGTCCCGCTCTGTTCAGAGCAGAAGATTCCCCTCCAGTGATTATCCCTGTTTGTTCATATCCCAATACGTTATCTACATTTGCTCTTATTAACCACATATTTCATTGCTCATTCGTTATTGAATAAAGCTGATATCGTTTGTGTTTAATTTGGCTGCTGCTATTGGTCTAGACCTATTAATATGTACCAAGGCTTTGATATATCATTATATGTGCGGAGTCGAAAGAATACTACTGTAGCTTAACAGCTGGAAAAAACGGCTCGAGAACAACCAATCAGAGTACACCAATGGTACGCTTTGCATTAAGAAAGCTTCGCCTTTTTGCTTTTCGTTACCATGGCAAAGCCTCTCCGTGTCTTCATTGGTTGATTTTGAGTTGAATTTCCTAGCTACTAACGTCTAGAAATTGCCTCTGCTGCGCCGTATCATTCGTAGAATATTAGTATGATCTTATTTTTCCAGGCGTATTAACGGTATAGTGAATGTTTTTCAAGTGAATTTAACGTAAGCTGACTCTGTATTTCAGCTTAAAATGAATATTACTCCATGAAAAAAAAAAAAAAAATCAATTAGTATAAAACTACTAGCATATGGCCCCATCAAAAATGACGGGAAAGTGTTATTGTAAGTTTACAACATTAAGTCAGACTCAATTAAACAGGTGATTGATATGCATGATTATTCAGATAGTGGCAAGTCCTCAAAAGCATTTAAAAAATAGTGTTTGTAAAAGTCAACCTTCAAATGAAGAAAATATGAACCACCTCATGCGGGGGGGGAAAAAAGAGCTTTTTCCAACAACCCTATGGCAAAATTCTCATTTTTTCTGCACATCTTTGATGAAATTCGTGTTTTTTTCGCAGCCTTTTGACGAAATGAGTGTTTTTATCGGGATTTGTTGAAAAATTTGCTTTTTTTCTGCGCCCTTTTGACGAATTACACCTCTTGCGTTTCTTTGACAAAATTCAGGGAAGAGTGCCACTTGGCAAAAAAAAATTGTTCAAAATCTTGCCAAAAATCTTTTCAAGATGGCAGAAAAACATCATTTTTAAATCTTTGTTATTTATAAATCAATGATTTTGCCCAAAAAATAGAAAATGATGTAAAAACATGGATTTATAAATAACAAAGATTTAAAACCGAAGTTTTTCCGCCATCTTGAAAAATTTGTTACGAAAGCCGGTAAAATCTTGCTCACAACTACCAAAAAACTTACTAATATAAAATAAAAAGATAAATATAAATAAATACCAATAAATGAGACGGCGATTCAGAAAAAAGGGGAGTTTCATACAGAAAAAAATATATAAAAAAAAACTAAAAATACTTACACAAAAAACAATCAGTTAAAATTTACAAACAAAAAAAAATCAATAATTTAATGTTTATAGTGAAATTCTCGTTTTTTCTGCACATCTCTGATGAAATTCATGTTTTTTTCGCAGCCTTTTGACAAAATGACTGTTTTTACCACAATCCTTTCACGAAATGAGTGTTTTTATCGGGATTTGTTGCAAAATTCACGTTTTCCCTGCGCCTTTTTGACGAATTACACCTCTCACGTTTCTTTGACAAAATTCAGGGAAGAGTTCCGCATCCTGTGCCGCTTGGCGAAAAAAATTGTGCCAAAAATCTTTTCAAGGTGACGGAAAAACTCAATTTTTAAATCTTTATGTTATTTATAAATCAATGATTTGCACAAAAAAATAGAAAATGATGTAAAAACATGGATTTATAAGTAACATAAAGATTTAAAAACGAAGTTTTACTGCCATCTTGAAAAATTTGTTACGAATGCAGGTAAAATCTCGCTCACAACTGCCAAAAAATTTATTAAACATAAAATAAAAGTAAAAGGATAAATATAAAGAAATATCAATAAATGAGACGGCGATTCATAAAAAAAAGGGAAGTTTCATACAAAAAAAATTTCAAATATTTACATAAAAAACAAACAATCAGTTAAAATTTTAAAAAAATCAATAATTTAATGTTTAGAAAAAGGGATCCTAGTCAGGGTCTGAAACATCGTCAAGGTATGGTACTTCTCTTCTAACTGAATTAAATTTAAATTTTGATGGATGTTTGGTAATACACCCTCGATGTTTTCAGACTCTGAATTTTTTCGGCAGCCGTTGGCTAAATCGTCTGTCTCTAAAACGGTAAACCATGTAAAAATCGATATATTCACCAATAAAGGGTGCATTTTAAACAGCTAATGCAAAAATCCTAATTAAAAAAAAAAAAAAGAAATAAACAGCAGAGCAAGCGAGACTTACCTTACAATCAAAATACGTTGACAGAAGCACAGGTGCATCCGAATGTATGCAGCAAATTAGTTACGTAACAGAAAATTTAGCTGACTAACGGTTCACCTGATACTGATGAACCAATAAGCTTCAAGATCCCCCGATTTCAAAATTTACATTTTTTTTTAGGATCTTATGTTGAAACTTGCACTTTTGCAACCTTTCGATGAAAATCTCGTTTTCTCTGTGATCCTCTAATCAAAAAACATATTTTTTCTGTGATTATTTGACGAAATTCACATTTTTCGCGATACTTTGATCAAATAATGCATTTTTTCTGCAGTCATCTGATGAAATTCATGTTTTTCCACGATTATTTGGCGACATTCACATATTCCATGATCCTTAGACGAAACATGCATTCTAAAGGACCCTTTGGGAAAAATTGTGCTTTTTTCTGCGATCCTTTGATGGAATTCATATTCGTTTGATGAAACCACCCTTTTTCTACGATATTTTGATGATTTTTGCAATCCTTCGGGGAAAGCAGACAGATGATAGTTTCAAGCTCCTGGCTATATGTTTTTTTCATGCTGTTTGTTTCTATACATGGACTAAATGCACAGTAGGTCATGGGAAAGGATTAGAAATAAACTCAAATTGCAGCTGCTTGTACTCGCATTTTTATTTTGTCAAATTCTGCTACCCCCCCCCCCCCTTCTCGTCCTAAAAATGTCAACAAATTTTATACTGATTTGCATCAATCCCAGGGATGATAAATTGTGCCAAAAAAATGGAATTCCCTGTTTTCGCTGGAAAGTGGCATGTCTGTAAATGCTTTTAAAAATATATGCATAGTTGAAAAAAAAAAAAAAAAGCTGTTGCATTTTTCAAACAGCAAAAAATAATTCACAGAAATATATTAAATTCAGCTTAAAAAATGCAGCATAGGTGAAATAAGAAACTTAAAAATAAAACAAAAAACATATGGCATTTCTTTAAAAAAACAGATGTTTATTTTTTAATTTTAGATGAAACTTTAAAATTTGATTCATATATTTGGCCAAAACTAAAACACCATTATGTGCATCATTGAAAGTAATACACATACAAAAGCTATGTTTTTTAACGGTACAAAAATTTAGTAAAATTTTTAAAAAAATGTAATTTTGATTTTTAAATCTTTATTATAATGAAACGTTCCTGTGAGTGATAAACACTTTATGAACATGAACTTAAAATATGCATAGTTTAGATAAAAAATAAACAAAAAATTGTGTGTATGGGTGTTTAATTCTGTTCGGTGTAAACTCAGCTGAGTTTATCAGGCAAACTGACAAATCCGTTGATTGCCGCGATCGCGCAATTCTTTTCCTGGTCAATTGGCGCCTTCTTTCCGAAAGTCCATAATAAAAATTAAAAAAACTTTTAAAACATTCAAAAATAACCATTGACAGATGAAAGCGAGTAGTGGCGAAAAATCAGCACGTTTATCCCTCTGTTTTTCCTAAAGAATCAGCGTTTCACTGTTGCCACTACAGAAGAGTGAAATACATGAATCATTGATATGAATCAATATTCATATGAATAATGATGAATAATCATTAAATAATGTTTTTAAAAATATTTATTCAATAAATTACGTAATATTTCATATGTATGTCGTAAACTGACTGCTTGTAAATGTAAACAGTCATAAATAAAATTGCTGCTTATAAATGTAAACGCATAAAAATGCATTTCAAAAAACTTAAAGGCTTTAATATGCTTTAAAAAATATATTTAAAGCAGAATCAGATGTTAGCCGTATTTTTTTTGATGAATCGTCAAAGAGTCATTCATTTGTTTCTTAATTTGCTGGAATTTGAATCTGAATGGCAACAGTATCGTTTGTTTAGATTTGATTTCTAATAGCTTAATTTTAATTTAGAACTTAATACATTATAAATGGATATGATACACATATTTTATATGAAAATATGCTGAACAGACATGATTTTAAGTAGAAAAAATTATCATTTAGCTGTCATATGTTAAGATATATTTTTCATTAAGCCTAACATGGCGTTTAGCTATGGTCGTTTCGCAGACCAGAGTGGTTCGCACTGGCATCGTTCCGCCGGTCACGTGCACTCAGCTTTTATTATAAGTAGATTTTCAGGCATCATTTGATTAATATTTCAATAAATGTTTCAATGTTGTATTCATGTAGTAAACAAATAGTAACGTATAAATAAAGTGACATTTTTTTTTTAACTTTTCATTTTTGAATTAAGATACTTTGATACCATAGAGAAATATTGAGAAACAACATTTCTGCTGCATCTCCCATCCATTGAAACCTATTTAATTACAAATATATTAGCATGACATGTGGCAATAAATCAATTTTAATTTTGCGTTTAACTTATTTTAAACCTTTCAGGGGCAGAAAAATTCTGTTTGTAAAATGACGAAATAATTGACTGACACCAGAATTTTAAAACGAATTTCTTAGGAAATAAAAACTTGCTTTTTTACACTTTCATTATAAAAGTAAAATTTTATTAAAATATTCTTGTAGCCGGATGTCAGTTTTGGAATTCAAATTAGTAGGTCACGCCGTGTGACTACCGCCCTTGAAATATATATAATATTTAAGGGATACTCTGTGAGAAAATAAGTATAAAACAATTGATTCATTGCTTTCTAGAACCGTTTGTATTTAAATTGCTCCTACCTACCTACCTTTCGAAATAAGGATTTTTTTCAACTCCTATGCACATTAAGGTAGTTATCACAATATATCACCAATATCAATATTAACTCGTTGATATATTTCAATATTAAATTTCTGATATCGTCCAGCTCTAGTATATATGTTTATAAAAAAAATTTTGCCGGAACCTCAGTAGAACGTCCGTAAAAAAATTATGAAAATTTTGCTTATTTGGTGACTTATCACCGTTTGGCGAAGAAATTAAATTAAAAAAAAAAAAAAAAAGCTTGTCGAATACTCTTTAAGGAAAAAACTTTTTATGTTGAGTTTGTTTAAATAAGCTTAATTTAAATAACTTTAGCTTTGTCATTTTTAGTTTGTTTTAACTATAGTTTTGTCATATATATTTATATGTACTTATAACGAATTTTAACTATCATATTTTACGATTTAAAACAAAATTTAAATTGATTAAAATTGTTCCAAACTCAAAAATATGCCCCATCGAGCACTGTCGATTCAACTTAGTTGCTATGGAAACAACTTCTTCGGTATGGAAATGTATTACGGCAGCATTATTCATCTGCTGTTAAAAGTTATTTCTATAACCGATGAAGCCGTTTAAATTAAAAAAATTGTGGATTGGAGAATAAAACAAAATTTTGTTCAAATCGGCAACAAGTATAATACAAAATGTAATAATAATAATAAATTCTTTCATGGTTAACGTTTAAATTCATTAAATACCGCATATTCTCAAAATCAATTAACAAACAATTTTCAGATTCATTAAAATCGTTTGCTTTTGGCGAGGAAAAGTGCTGCTCACCAAATTGCGTGCCGCTTTCGTCTTTTCATGCCAATTATTCAAAAGTATTTTATTTTTTTACAGATTTTCTACTGTAATTCCGCCGCTAATTTTAACTGATTCTTTATTACATACGTGAGTACTTTCACTAGCATTTTTTTCAACATATTCCGAGTATGCCCAGTATGGATACCTTCCTTGTGAGTTCATTTATTTTCTTCTAGATATTTTCACTACTACAAAAGCACACACACATACAAAATAACGAACACTCACATTATTGATCACTACATTTTGGCACTCATTGGTAAAAAGATTATTCAAGATTTTTGAATTCCTGCATAGCAAGGTACCAGAAAATATTATTTTTAGTTGTTTGTTTGTTTTCTCACAGCATAAAAAACACATATACGGAAAACACATATGTGAAATACTACCCTGTACATCATAGTTACAAATGCTTTTCTGTTACATGCAAGCATGTCAGTACCTAGACTAACTGAGAAAATGAAAAAACATGCTGTCATTGTCTCATTGGCTGGAGAACACTCCGGTTTAGAGATTGCCGCATTTTTGAAACTCGCCCAGTCATTCATCTTTAAAGTAAGAAGGAAACTGAAAGCTGCCAGATTTGATGTGGCAACCATTTAATACAAGATTGTCAGCGATATGGCATTATCAAGATGCTGAAATTTGTCAGCTGTGTCAATGAAAATCCTAGGAAGTCTATTAAGGCATTCGCTAGGGAGCTGCCATCTGATGTGTGATTCCTGACAACCTTCAATAGAGGATGCATGTGATGAGGAGAGGACAGTTCTTATCCAGGGGAATTAGGGAACCACCACTCGACCCGATCCTAGCGTCTCCTTAACAAACTGTAACATCAAGATGAACCATAAAGGCTGTTGTTTCCCTCTAATGACGAAAACTTTGTCTAGGTCCAGAAAGTGAATCGCAAAAAGATCGGTGGCTATGTAAAATCCCCGAAGAAGTTCCAACCAGTGTTGGGCAGAATCTGATTACAAAGTAATGAAATTACAGATTAAAATACATTATAATTGATTAACATGTAATGCATTAAAAAGTAATTTCAATTAAGCTTTTGAAATGTATAATCTGATTATCGTGTATTAGATTACAAATCAATTCTAATTTTATCTTTTATAACTTAATTAGATTAACTTGTAATGGATTACAAGATGATTCAGATTATATTCTTAATCGTATAACTCAATTAACCTGTAATTGATTACATGATGATTCAGATTAGTTTTTTAATTATATAATCCATTTAACTTGTAATCTATTTACAAGTTAATTCCGATTACTTTTTCAATTATAGAATTCAGTTAACTTGTAATGGATTAAGGTCAATTCTAATTACATCTTTAAAAATATAAATTAGATTAAATTCTAATGTATTACAAGTTAATGTCAATTACTTTCATTCAGAATCCAATTTGGTTAACGTGTAATGTAATACAACTTAATCTAAATTACATTCTATGAAATGTATTTAAATTAAATTGCAATCAATTACGAGCTAATTCTAATTGCATTTTTAAAAATATAATTTAGATTAAATTCTAATGTATTACAAATTAATGTCAGTTACGTTTGTTCAGAATACAATTTGCTAACGTGTAATGTAATGTAACTAAATCTAAATTACATTCTATGAAATGTATTTAAATTAAATTGCAATCAATTACGAGCTAATTCGAATTGCATTTTTAAAACTGATATGAAAATTACTTGTAATTCATTGCAAGTTAATACCAGTTACGTTTATAAGAATGTAACTAAATTATAAGTAACTAATTATATGTCAGTAAATATTAATTTATAATGTTATAAAAACGTAATGGCATTTTTTAAATAGAATTGCATATTTACTAATTACCTAGTTATTTTCACGTAATTACTCGTTTTCTAGAAATACGCTTTTTTTTTTTTTTTTTGGTTATTTCAATTTAGACCCAAAAAACGCGCTATATAGAGTCTGATGCACTGATTTTAACGTGCTCTTTATTGTGCATACATCATAATTTTACAAAACAATAAGTTTTTTTAATAAGTTTTATACCCAGAAAAAAAGTCAGTACATAAGGTTTAAATTATTGTGAAATATAAAAAACTGTTTATCGCTCTCGAAGGGACAATTTCACGTTATTTTTAACCTATAGATCTTAAATACCTGTATGGTATTTAAAATTTTGTAGATAATCTGACGATTAAGAATGCAATGTTGAAAATGAATTAACTGAAATTTAACCATCCATGAGTACATTTCGGTTCTGAGACTGTTTTTTCTGTTTAGGTCACAGTGCTTCGATCCCGACGTTTCGGTCCCGGTGCCATTTCAGTTCCTAGTTATTTCGGTCCAACAAAGTGACATAATTTTACAGAAGATATTATCTTTTTTTTTTTTTTTTTTTTTAACCAAAACCACATGAATATTACTACAGCGCGAATATAAGGTCCCGATATCCACAAACACATATAACTCAAATCTAAATTGTCGACACAAGTTTCATATGATAAAATAACACTTTTAAAGGGGGGGGGGCTCTATAGATTTTTTATAAAAGCCCTCCCATATTTTAGTATATCAAAAATATAAGAGGCTGACAAATTAAAATAATTATAACTCAAGCTATAATTATCCTAAAACACTTATGCTTTGTATGGTAAGAGCAATCTTTATAATGACGAGGGACATTCTCGGTGTTTTTAACACAAGCTCCCTAACTTTCACTATAGCACAAATATAAGGGCCCGTTAAACATAAACGTAACTCGGATCCAAATTGTCACAGAACATACAAATTTCCTATGATAAAAGCAATTATATTAAAGAGGGAGAGGGAGTCTTTTTTTGGTCCTGTTTGCAATCGAGAATCTTTTCTTGAAATTGATTCCGTTTTTATAGTTGTGAGAACAAAACAAAAAATTTATATTTAAAATCCAAATTCATCGATTTTCAGTTTACCTTTTTATGAATAAATTAATTTTTCATCAGAACAACGTATTAGCATATAAATAGAAATTCAATAAATTTGAATTTTAAGTATTAAACTTTAAACCGACAATGAACTTTAAACTAAGAAATAATAATAATAAAGATAACATCTCCTCTTTCTAAAGATTACGTTTACCTTACAAAATATGAGTGCTCTACAATAATTACAGCTCCAGTTATAACTGTTTTATGTTGTCAGCACCTTATACTCTAAAATACGGAGGGACTGCTATAGATAATAAACCCCCTCTTAAAGCGATTAAGATTACATAATAAATTTGTGTGAGATGGGATGTGACAAGTTGAATTCGAGTTATGCGTATTTGTCGTTATCTAGACCCAATATTCGTGCTGTACTAAAATTTAGAAATCTGGCGTTAGAAACGCCCACAATACAATATTCCCCATTTATAAAGATTAAGTTTACTTCACAAAATATGAGTGTTCCTCAATATTAATAGTTACGAGTTATAACTGTTTTAAGTTCACACCCACTTACATTTATGACATAGTAAAATATAGTGGGCTTCTATAAAGAAAAAGTCGACAGACCCCTTACCCTTTAAAATGACTTCCTTTACCACACCGAATTTGTCTAAGTTATGACAATTTATATCAGAAATTACAAGAGGTTTTGGTTTCGCCCTTATTCCAGTAAAAAATTGCACCCCCCCCCCTTCATAAAGATTACTTTCACCATAAAATATGAGTGTCCTACGATATTTACAGTTTGAGTTATAAGTATTTTAAGTTACCAGCCCCTTTTATTTATGATACACTAAAATATTTGGGGGGGGGGGGAGCTTCAGTAAAAAATTGGTAATTTATCCTAGTTTGAAAATTCTCTGTTAGCATTAAAATAATAACTGTAATGTATAACATCAAATATCATCCTCATTATAACATCATTGTAACTGAAATTTCTTAATTCTCATCAAAAGAATATAATCATAAATAAGTACAGTCTCAAGTACAGTTGGAATAAAATCTAATTAGAAATTTTACTGTTTCCATTACACGCAATTGTAACTAAAATTTCTTAGTTACCATTACAGCAACGTAATGATAATTATTATCATCTCAAGTACATTTGAAATCAAATGAGTAATCTAAATTTACCATTCACATTACACGTAATTGTAACTAAAATTTTACAGTTACAGCATTACCGCACCATAATGAAAATCATAACCTTCTGCATTACAGTTACAATCATGTCTTAAATAAAGAATTGCCATTGAAATTACACGTAATTGTAATTATAAGTTCTCAATTATATTTACAATTATACAATGATAATCATAGCATTTATAGTTACGATTTCAATGCTAATTGAATTTCAAATTGAGATTAAAATTACACGTAATCGTATTTATAATTTTCTCATTTATAATTACAATTATACATAAAGATAATCATAGCATTTATAGTTACGATTACAATGATAATTGAATTTCAAATTCAGATTAAAATTACATGTAATCGTAATTATAGTTTTCTCAATTAGAATTACAATTATATAACGATAATTATATCATTTATAGTTACGATTACAATGGTAATTTAAATTTAAATTCAGATTATAGATACACATAATCTTAATTATATTTTTCTCAATTATAAATACAATTATATAATGATAATCATAGCATTTCTAGATACGATTACAATGCTAATTGAATCAAAAATTCAGATTATATTTAACATGTAATTGAAATTATAATCCCTTACATGTCATTACATTGTAATGAGATTACAAATTAATCAGATTGCGAATTTGCCCAACTCTGGTTCCAACCACCATGAACAGCAAATTTCCAGCCTCAATGATGATTCTGGGGACAATGAGTAGCAAAGAAGACCTGATGCTCCACATTTCTTTCTTCAAAGTACCAGAATCTACGCCATTGCTCACACTGGGGATTTAATGCTCTGGATTACTTCTGTAAAACGTTTGAGGCCGTACATTTTTCAACAAGATTCTGCACCAGCCCATACGATACAATCCAATTATTGATGACCAAAAAACTTTCATGACCGTGTCATCCTCAATTTGTTGGCCCCAGCACCCCAGATATTAACCCGATGGGCTATTACATATGTGGCATGGTTGAGAGGTACTATAATAGTCATCCAAACAACACTGTTGTGGCTCTCAGGGCAGCCCTAGGATATGAAATGGCAACTTGCCTGCAGTCAGTTTCGACAGTGTGTAGAGGCGGCTATTGCGTCTGCCGGAGGTTCCCATGAATTATGTCATTCATTGTGTATGTGGTTACCTGTACGGAATGTTAAAATATAAAAAGTACTCTATCTCTAGCATCTTTTTTTGTTTGAAAGCAGGTGTTGTTTAGTTCTGAAATACCTGCTGCACCCTGTACTCATTGTACAGTAATCCCTGAATTATCAAATTCCATGATGAGATCCCCTGCGAACAATATTGGTTATTTTTGTCAGAATAAAAGCATTTCATAAGCGAAGCAATATTTGATACATTTTCGATACCTAAACTTTAAAAATATTAAAAAGAAAGTGAAAATTAGAGAAGAAGGGGGGGGGGGGGGGGGGAGAGAGAGGTTGTTAGCAGATCTGTTGAAACAAGTGTTGGGCGATAATGAATTATTTTTATCAATTTCCTCGACTGTATGGTCATCTTAATCTTTTCTTATTGTGTCACCTGTTCTATCTCGATGACTGCAGCCAACCAACAGCTTTTCTTGTTCAATTTTATCTCATCAAGAATCGTCTGTAGGTTAACTGGGGTGAATCAGCATTAATAAAGGTTTCAGGCACTGAGTTATTTTACTATAACATGGGATAATCAATTTTTTTTTCTGGCCTACTGGTGTATGTCACCTGAAAACATGCATCTCAGATATTATTATATGGGCTCATCTCCACTTAAAAGCTCAAATTGGACACTTTTGTGTGTTTTCCAATTTGCCCTTTTTTCTTAGTTTTCTATTTAGGATTCATACTTGACCCTCCTCTTTTCTCACTCATCAAGTTGGGTCCTTACGACAAGGGACGTGGTCCCTATTCATTTTTCAACTTTCCCCCCATCTGTTCCTTATGTATGTTTTATAACTAAAATAAACCTTTAATGGATCCCACTTGTAGGGCTTCTTAATATAGGACCATTAGGTGAACGTCCTTAAATATGCCTTTAGTTTTTTACTAGGTAACACAGTTTTTAAGATTTAAGGAGCTTTTACTCCCCACTTTTCATTTTTACTCTTTTCCCTCCTTAATTTTTTATCTCAGATTTTTCATTCGAAGCACCTTGGGCCTCAGCCCTGCATCCCATTAAACTTTTGTTTAATTTGGGCATGCAATTCTAGCAAGAATACAGTTAGTCCTCTCTTTTCTTTTTTGAAAATACTTTAAACTATAAATGTGTTATAAATGTCATGCTGTCAAAAGAGAAAGAAAAAACATTACCAACGAGATGGCCTCGTCATTGATCAATAACATTGTTCAATATTCAAGCAATCTTTTAAAACAAACTCCTTTATATGCAAGCTCTGTTTTTTCATAGCTTTGGATAAATTCAATCAGCTATGTGTTCAATCAGCTATGTATAGGTCATCATTAAACTAGTATGTTGTGGCCATCACAAAACTTTCTTCTATCTCATACTTGTCAATACTTCAAAATTCATTATCACAGTGCATCTATTCTCATCATGAGGATTCTAAAAAGATGAAATTCTGTGCATTAGTTCTTGAGATATTACTGTCCCTTAAATCGTATAAATCCATCAAAATGCAGCATAGCAGCGCCACCTATTGGGAGATTTACACCAGAACCTAATTATCGTCAACTTATGTCAATGTCTAACTGAATATGAAGTTTGGGGAAAATCTGTGCATTAGTTCTTGAGATAGAGTTATTACGCAAATGATGACAAATGCAGCATAATAACGCCGCCTGTTGAGCGATTTACACAACCACATAATCAGCATCAACATTTATCAAGGTGTACTTAAATCTGAAGTTTGATGAAAATTCGTGCATTAGTTCTTGAGATAGAGCTATTGAGGAAATAGTGCAAAATTCAGCACAGCAGCGCCACCTATTGGACGATATTCACAAACACGTAGTCAGCATCACTTCATATCAAAGAGTAACTGAATCTGAAGTTTGATGAAAATGTGTCCATTAGTTCTTGAGATAGAACTATTGCAGAAATCGGGAAAAATGCTGTATAGCAGCGCCACCTGTTGAGCAATTTACACCAAACTGTACAAAATGTCAATTCATATCAAGGATTAACTGATTCTGAAGTTTGGTGAAAATTGTTGCATTAGTTCTTGAGATACAGCTATAATGGAAATTCTGAAAAGGGCAGCATAGCAGCGCCACCTGTTGAGCGATTTGCACCAAAACACAAACAGCACTAATTTATATCAAAGTATACTTGAATCTGAAGTTTGTTGATTTTCCAAGCATTAGTTGTTGAGATAGAGCTATTGCGGAAATTGTAAATAATGCAGTATAGCAGTGCCACCTGTTGAGCGATTTACACCAAAATGTTCAAAACTTCAATTCATGTCAAGGACTAACTGAATCTGAAATTTGATGAAAATCCGTCCATTAGTTCTGGAGATTGAGCTATTGCGGAAATCGTGAAAAAGGCTGCATAGCAGCGCCACCTGTTGAGAGATTTACACCAAAAACTAATCAGCACCAATTTATATCAGGGACTAACTGAATATACATTTTTATTAAATTCCGTGCATTAGTTCTTGAGATAGAGCACCCACAAAATTTGTGTCACATACAGACAGACTCACAGACAGACATTTTGTAAAAACATGTTTTTTGGAATCTCTGACCCATAAAACGTGTAAATCCGTCGAAAACTGGAATTCGAAAATTTTCATGAAACCAATACTTTCTTCTTGTAAAGATAGAAGAAAGTAAAAAGGCGATGTAGCATTACTGAATGAAAAGCTTCATTGCACTCACTAAAGGTGTAAAGCCAAAACTTTAAAATAAACTATCATCAGAAGAACAATTATTTGTTGAAAAATTTACCACAGACGAAACAACCATTTTCATCATATGAATAAACTAAATTATTGCTTCCTTCATAATGCAACCACTTCATCAGTTTACGATAATTCATTTAAATAAAGTGACAGAAAAACAGTAATGCAATCTTGAAAAGAGTATCGGGTATTCTGACAAAAGACATCATTTTAAAGTACAAGTGCTTTGACTCAAAGCACTAATTCAAAATGAAGAAAAACACATTAAAAGTTTTGCAAAAGCAAAGTTAAAATAAACTTAAAAACACATAAGAGAAACATAAATATTGAAGCCAATGAACCGGCTTATAAATGATTATCAGAAAACAGAATGAAGATATCAACACAACGTGTCCATTTTACTTCCACCTTCTGGAACTCTCCAAGAAGTGTGATCGATCCACAGTTGACACAGAAGTAATCTGTTGTCCACCCAGATACTTAAGGGCCCTTTTCACTCAGAAAATATTTCACATTTCTCCCAGAGAGATGCTAGTTGCTTACCCCCCCCCCCCCCCCCGGATCTGTCAATGGGAGGTTACTGCTAATTGGCGTGAAATCCATCCCTGTCAGGTGACAAAATTTATAACCTCGGTGGTAGGGGGAGTTTTTTTTTGGACAGTTCAGGAAATGACTTTTATATTCTTTTTCAGCTTTATTGGAAACACATCGAATGACTTTTTTGACTTGTTTTATTTGATTATAATTTAAAAGTTTGTGCGTTATATACATGTTTTATATACAGTTACCAAAGAAAAGTTCATGCATGAAAAATTGTTTCACAGCATTCACATAACTTTTTGTGGTTATATATATAGATTTGTAAAATTATAAAATGACAAATAATTATATCATGCATGAATGATTGTAATTTATTATTTTTTTAGCATGGCTTTTAATTTAATTTTTAAAAAAATTGTAGTGACTTTCACTTACGATTGAAGACATTTATATCATAAAATATCAGTTAATATAGTACTATTTGCAATATCATTTTAAACAAGAAAAAAAATTATCAGATATGTATACATTTAAAAATCCTTTCAAATTTTATAAGTAAACCTATATTGTTTATAATTGTTGAAGCAATTCACAGACATGTTTTCAATCATTATCTTTATATTCTTTATGTCAAAAATCGAATTTATAAAAATCGAATTACATAAAATTGTATATTGACCATTTAAATTCATTTTATTTTTTTATAAATAATTTATAATCTAATAACCTCGTTGTATGTATTTTCAAAAATAATTTTTACTATGCAACTTATCTTTTGTATTTTTAATATTTAAAAAGACATTTAATTCGTTAAGTCAATAACAATATTGCGAACCTTTAAAGTTTCATGATATTTTTTTAACACTTTAATAAAGATTGTAATCCTTTACAGTAAAGATTAAATGAATATATGAATCAGTTTTAAATGAAAGCCCTTGAAGGTAGAAAAAAGTATACTGTACATCTGTTAGTCTGTTAAAATAATTTAATTTTCATTGTACCAGATTATCTCCTTTATTAAAATTTGCAAAGACGACTAGCAATTGAAAACTTTAAAGATCGGCAATATATATATTTTTTATTTAATAAGTTAAATATGTTTTTAAATAAATATTATTTCTCAAAATATAATTAGCAAATCTCATGATCGTTTCCAATTTTACAACTTTACAATATTAGCTATAAATTTTTAATATTTTTATGGAAATTTTGTGTATTTTGCATGTTTTACGTACAAAATTTTTTTGCAGCTGGTCGTTAGTTGATCATTAAAGATTATCTAAAAACCAATTGAACTGCTAATAACGCAGCAAGCAGTTCATTAGTCAATTTTTTGCATCATTGAATTTATACATTTGAATGACTTTTATTTGTTTAGATATTCATATAAAAGAGAAAATGCTACCAATATAAACGACAAGAAAATTGCACTGGAATGATTTCACGTTTATTACAGAATGATTATTTACAAAAGATAAAATATGTATTATTTCTATTGAAGTAAATGCAGATAAAATACAATAATCATACAACAACAAGCGACAGTACACCAAGAAAAAACAATCACTGAATACTGAAATGTAATTTAGTCTTTCACATCGAAGGAGCAAAGAATTATAAATAAATCATGCTACATTTATAGAAAAAATTATAACATAATGCAAGTAATAAACTAGTATATATCATTTATAATTTGAAACCTCTATCCGTATTTTCAATAATATGATAAAATTTTAAATATTTTAATTAATAAGCAAGATTTTATTATACGAATATGCATATGCTAATGTGCTATTTTCCCCCTTCTTTTGGCCCTTTCAAAATATCTTGTTGACTGACTGAAACCAATTAATATGCATGCAAGAAGTAATAACTATAATAAAACATGCCTCAAAAGGATTGAAACATGCTTTAATTCTTCTAATTATTGGAGATACATAGCTTATGTAAATTGAAAAGTGCTCAAAGTAAGATGGAAGTTAAGATTATTTTGTATGAAATAGTCCTGATATTAATTTTTTAAAAGTTGCACATTTTAAATATTTATACGGTTTCTATCAGAGACGCAGAATTAGTCAGTATTTTTTTATATATTCGTGTTTGATGTCAGGAGAAAGTATAAAGAGGTTTGAGTAATTTCTTGAATTACTATCTTGTAAAAAAATGAGTATACAGAGTAATTATTAATATGAAACTTGGTGCAATATAATATAAATTTTAAAACAGCCTTAAGAACGCCAGAATAGATAAACTTTGAGGAGACTAGTTTCGGTAGCCTTTAGGATACCGTCTTCAGTGCCAAGAGGATGATACCAGGGCCCGAATAGCAAATTTCTGTGCCCAGAGCTCTTTCAATTCTTTGTGCCCCTTTAGATTGGTTGATTTACTGATACTATTTTTTTTTTTTTACATATTACACACTTATTCAAAAAATGTCAACTCAAAAAATTAAGTTTTCTGGAAAATTAGAAAATGGTTCCATGAATAAAAATAAAATATTTTTCTATTATTTATTGAAATGGGCTTTTAACCATATATTGAGATGTATTTTTGTTGGTTCATCATATTAATATCTGAAATATAACATTTTTTCACAATTGTGATTTTGTTAATAGAAATTTAGACGAAATTGTAAAAAATTTTGTGCCCCTCAGAAATTTCATTCCCAGGGCATGGGCCCCGGGTGCCCGTGCGACAGTCAGGGCCTGGACGGTACGCTAAAGGTTATCGAAAATAATCTGCTCAAAGTTTACCTATTCTGGCATTCTGAACGTTGTTTTAAAATGTATAAAGCATATACAGAGTGCCCAAACACAAAGATAGAAATACACCTTACTTTTTTATCTGTTGGAGATACACAGGCAATGTAACTTGCAAAAGTGTTCAAATAAGGTAGGAATCAAAATAGGTCATTTTAAGACTATGTAGATGCCGTTATTTTTCAAGAAGTTATTTAAAGTTAGATCTTATGTGCTATATTAGAAAAAAAAATGCTCTGACATGTACGACAGTAAAAATTCCCTTATACTACGACCAAAATTCACGGAGTTATGATACTTTGTATTTGAAAACTTTGAATAACTTCTTGAAGAACAATAGCATATGCATAATCTTGATTTCTACTTTATTTTGAACATTTTTGTAATTTACATTGTCTATATAGATAAAAAATAAATAGAGTTTTAATCTTTGCATTGGGATACTCTGTATACTCTCCTTTTCACAAGATACTAGCCTAGAAGATAATCAAGTTCTTTATTTTTTCTCCTGACGTCAAACACAAATATAGCAAGATATAAAATTCAGCATTTGTGATCGGCAGAATAATTATGAGTAAATAGCTGTTATCTTCTATCTTTGGATTTTAAAAAAGTGTTGGATAACACAATTTATAAAATTATTTTAAGCAAGTTATGTCAATTACTACAACTATTTTAAGTTTATATTTATGATAAAAAAAAACTTTAAATTAAAAACAGATAAAATTAAACTCTATGTAATGTTACAACTAAAAAATCAAGATATGTACTGTAAAAGCACTTATTTTTGCGAGGCTTTAATTTTCACGAGCCCGTCGTAATCGCGAAAATTTAAGCCTCACGAAATATTTTTTTTTTTCTGCCTCAAATAATAATAAAAATTCAGAATTTTTTTACTTATCAAAATTTAATGATTACAGTTACTTAAATAAGAAATAAGTACAAAAATTTCTTGAATACTTACAACTATTTCTTGAATACTATACAACTATTTCTTGAATAAAAACAATAATACAATTAATAGAACGAACTTTTCGGACAAAAGGAAGTTTCTTAAAAAGCATATATGCAAAAGGTGTTCTATTTAAGTAGTTTCGGGATTTTTCAACTTTCGTTTCTGTTGATGTAAAATTCGCAAAATTTTCAGCTCGCGAAATCACCGAAATCTTCATTTTCACGAAAATTACGACTCGAGAAAATAAGTGCTTTTACAGTATATAATTTATTTTAAATAAATGAAAGACAAACACAAACATTTTAATTGTGTGTTTCTTCTTCTAATTGACTTATTTGGCTGTTTACATCCACCTTTTTCTTCTTTTTTTCATTATGAGCTTCTATTGCTTTTAAAATATAGAGTGGATCTCTAATGGGCATTGATCTTGTATGGCGTGGATCAATTATTTCTGGTAAAAGACAATCAAAATAAAAATCTTTTAACTTCTTTTCCATTTCTTTCTCCCAGAAAGTATCATCCCTGTATATTTTTTCAACTTTAATTCCTTTCGGTGTCCAAAGGACAAAAAGAGAGCATTCCTTTTTTGTGATATGCAATTGCCCTTGCACCTGGAAGTAATACTTATGCTTTTTATTTATTTCTGTTATTCCTCTGTTATTCAGTTAGTCCTTGACATGAATAAGGTTTTAAACATTTTGGCGTAAATCGCTCAACAGGTGGCACTGCTATGCTGCATTTTTTGTGATTTCCGAAATAGCTCTACCTCAAGAACTAATGCTTGGATTTTCAACAAACTTCAGATTCCGGTATACCTTGATATGAATTAGTGGTGTTTATGTTTTGGTGCAAATCGCTCAACAGGTGGCGCTGCTATGCTGCATTTTTCAGAATTTCCCCCATAGCTCTATCTCAATAACTAATGCATGAATTTTCATTAAACTTCAAATTCAGATTTACTTTAATATGAATGGGTGCTAAATTGATGTAATTTATTGTACTATTTAAATGATTTAATTGATGTGATTTATATAGAAGAAAGTTTTGTGATGAACACAACATACTAGTTTCATATTAGAAAATATCCTGTATTGCAGTAATTTTTTTTCTCAGCTGGTTGTTAGTTGCTCATGAAAGATTATCCAAAAACTAATTTAACTGCTAATACTTTGGATAGATTTTGCTGGAGCATTGGATTTGTACATTCGAAAGGTCTCTTTTATTTATTTCTCTATTTATTAATACTTTCTTACTATGACTATAAAATGAGAAAATTGAAGCAATATAAAGAACAAGAAAACTGCACATAATTATAAATGTTGAGTTCGGATTAATTTTTAAAAGAATTACTATTGGATTCGAGTCGCGTATAACCTGGCGTGCGTTAGATTTTAGCCTGTGACCCATATTTGTTCTAATTTCGTTAGTCTTATAAATTTCAAATCTTTTACGTATTTTTTTTTCTTTTCTAGTTAACTCTTTGTCTACTGATGGTACTTATAAGTACCATTAAAATAACTTGTTATAAAATTCATTTAATACATCGATTAGTTGTAATACAGTTTAGAATGAGTTATAGATACATTACTTTATCTTAATTATGGGTTACACAAAACAAAAATATTTTTAAAAGGATGATTTCTTTTTCCTTTGCATCTTTTCAGATTTCTTGGCGTAGGATGGGGGGGGGGGGGGGGGATTTTTTAATTCGGAAATATTTTTATATTTTTATTGTAAGAACATTATATTTGTACATTTCCTAATTCTACAAAACTACAAAATACTAATAAAAATATTTAAAATAAAAGATTTGAGTGGTGTTATAAATATTGCACAAAATCCCCATAAATTCAAATTTAATTAATCCTTCTAAAGTTTATTAAATGATTATCTAAATCTTTTAATGCAGTTTAAACAATTCACGAAAAATGCTTTAGAAGATGAAATTTTCATGAATTCATAATTCAGTACATAAGGGGTTAAAAATTATCCTAGTTACAATTAAATAGCATATTGAATTGATACTCATTCAAACAAGTTTGAATTTTCTTATTTTATTATTCAGTAAGATTTATAATCTTCTAAATATGGTATTGAAATACAAGGTGTCCATAATTAAAGTTAATCATTTAACATTTATATAAAAAGCAATTATAATCTAATGCACAGTAAGAGACTTCTGTGTATTATTTGAAATCTAAAAGCTCTTTATATGTATTTTCAATGATAACTACAACAATAATAATAATACCATACAATTATATAAAAGAAATAAAGGAGAGATTAAACATATGATTAAATTTTAAGTATTTTCATCAATAAGGAATTTTTTATTATAAAAAATATTGACATATTTACTTTTCTCATGTGCTAATTTTTATTATTTTAGCACTTTAATAAAATTTTGCTGACGTACTAGTCGATATACATGAAATGCGCTTTAATTTTTAACTGTTGGAGATATATAAACAATGTAAAAAGCAAAAGTGTGCAAAATAAGGCAGGGATTAAGATTGTGTTGATGAAATAGCCCTGCCATTCATTTTCAAAAGGGTACATATTTTAAACTGTTATACGGTACCTAGATCCTATTAGTTATACTTATATTTAAAGAAAAAAAAATCAAACTCTAGCAAATACAACAGTACCAAATTAAAACACAGCTATTATCTTCTACACTTAGAATTTGAAAGAGATTGGAGAATGTGTTGGATAAATAACACAATTTATAGTATTTAAGTTAGTTCTATTATTTTTTACAAACATTTTAAATTTATATTTATGAGGGAAAAAAAACTATAAATTACAAAATACGCGAAATTAAATTCTACATTATGCTACAAATGAAAAATGAAGGGATGAATAAAATTTATTTTAAATAAATAAAAGTTAATCACAAACATTTTAATTGTTTTTCTTCTTCTAATTTATTCATTTTGCCGTTCACGCCCCCGCCTTTAAAAAAACAAACAAAAAAACTGTGCACTTCAGGTTCTTTTAAAATATAGGGTTTATATCTTATGGGCTTGGAAATTGTATGGCATGGATAAATTATTTTCAGTAGAAGACAGTCAAAATAAAAATCTTTTAACTTCTTTTTTATTTCTGTCTCACAGAAAGCGAGTATTTATTCAACCTTCATTTTGGTGTCCAAAAGACAAAAGCACAGGCATCCCTTTTTTTAAATATGCAGTTGTCCTTGCAAGTGATATTTATGTTTTTATTTATTTTATAACAGATTTCGTTTTATCAGTTTTCAAAATGCTAGTATTCTCTTAAAAATAATTCGCAGAGCAAAAAATTTTACAACTCTATACAAGCTCGGACTTTTTCCACTTATATGATAGTCCCAGAAAATACCCCGCCGCAACATTCGACCTCTTTGATGTCAAAGGTCAACTCCTACCCTCTGTCCTCGTTTGATGGATGTTCTGAGGGGGGAGAGGAAATTTTCCAATATTTGTCGAATATCTGAAGTTTAAATAAACCTAAACGAAAAATTTTAATTTGGATGAATGGATGAAAATACAGGCTTTCTTGTGTAGTTTTCAAAATTTTAAAACTCCAAATAGAATTGAAGTTATTTAATGTTATTTACATTTCGCATACTTCTTAAGACTTTAGCATTAAATTAAAATTATACATTTTAAAATTATTTTGTCAACTGAAACAGAAAGCAACATCTTTTAAGAAGTGCACACAGAAAAAATGAGTTAAAAATATTAATTTTCTGATGAGATATTAGCCAAATAAAGAGGCATTAAATGGCCATTGGTTTAAAATTGGAGGGGGGGGGGAATCTAAAATCTGAGTGATAAGGGGCCTTAATGTCATCTGTTAGTGGCCAAAAAAAGCCATGGCCAGAACAGTCACCAAATCAGTGGATGAAGCATGCAAAGAACATACACAAGAAAAATTATCAGTTGGATAAAAAGACATGATAATTGAATAGAAAATTTAAAGAAACAATAAAACCCAAATGAATGGTAAATACACAGAAATCACATCACTATAATCAATTTCCTGGCAGAATAATCGCTGAATTTTGCAATTACTGTTTTTAGTTTCTTGTTGAGACCATTAACTGTAGATTTTGATTGTAGAGTTTGAGAATTATTTGATGTTTGTATCACTTATTTTCTACGATGAAAATTTTTTAGATTGTTGAATTATCAAGAATCGCCTATCACTAGTTGAAACTTTTTTCTATGGCCACAGATGAGTTGGGAGTATCTTGACTAGGGGATGAGTTGAGATGGCATAATGCTTACCAAACCCTTTTTTATGTGTTCACTCTCATTGGTAAAAAGATTAATAATAAATGTAGGATAAAGTTTTGGTTTCAATTTGTCAGGAAATATGTCATCTGCCACAATGAATGATAAAGGGGAAAATTTTAAGAGCATATTCAAATTTCTACTCATGACAAATGTTACTTGAAAAACTTGATAAAAAAAAAATCTAGGTATGAGCATGTATATGACAAGTTGACAAAAGATTTTCCAATAGCAATACATGAAAGATATTTTTGTTTGAAGAGCAGAATGATGAAACTATACTTAAGTAATTAAAATAACCAGGCAGTTGACCAAGTGGAATATATCCCTGAAGTAAAATTTTGACTAAATCAGCTATCTATATTAATCAGTGGCAGTCCAGCCTGTCATTTAAAGTAGGTGAAGTGTCTCCTTACCTAATATTTTATTGAAAATATTTTGCTTTAAAATTCATATTCTGTTTTTCCTTTCTTTTTTCTACATTTATTTCACTCTTATTTGCACCGATTGCTTAATAAATAACAACCACAAAGCAATCAATGCTAAGAAAGAAAAAAAAACATTTCTATAGGAACAGATCTGGAAGAGTCAAATGGAAATGCTCCAAAACTACACCAACTTTGTATGTTTCCATAGCAACATGACAGCAACAGCCATGCTAACTATAATCTCTGGGTAGCTAAATGAAGAGCTGGATTGTGGCTCTGTCGTAAGAAGATGAGAATTGATACTCAAACACAACATTATTTTGCAGTTATTGTTTGCCGTAAACCGTACGACCAATGTGAGACGGGCGTCTTTTTTGCTTACGTATTATCCATTCACAATGCTATAGCATTGTGAATGGATAATACGTAAGCAAAAAAGCAGCAAAAAAAGACGCCCGTCTGACATTGGTCTTAATATATTTATTGTTATATTTTATAAATTAGAGATTTCAGTATTTATTCTCCTAATGACAATGAGTTAAACACTATTTAACACCTGAAAAGATGAAAGTAAACAGTGATGCACTTTATCATAAAAGAACAGACACATTAAAAGTGGTTGCAGTGGCATAGCTAAGGGGAGGCATGGGGGACAGTACACCCCAGGTGGCACCCTCTAAGGGGTGACACCCATTCTCTATTTGCAAAAAACTATGCATAATCTTATAAGATTTTGGAAAATAATCCTGACGTAAACTGAAATTTCTATCACACCACGCAAAAGAGTTAATTTTCTTTTCTTGGAGAATCTGAAATTTTACACAAAATGGGGTGTCTGAATTAGATAGGCACCATTGAATTCCAGGAAAGCATATACTTTAGGTTGTAAACAAGTAGACATTATGCTCACAATCATTGTAATATTCAACCATCAGGAGATGGCTGCTGTGTGGTCAGAAAAGTTTATTTCACCAATTTAGCAAACAGAGGAATGGGCAGTGAACTTTTCGACAAAGGGCTTTGATTTAGGATTAACTTATCTGGCTAGTTATCGATTTGATGTAGAATAAAATTATGTGTATATGTGTTATGCTTACAAGATTTCGATTAAGGAAAAATATAAATGCGTATTTTAAACGATGTTAAGGATAATATTTACCTTAAAAATATTTTTTATTTTGATGATATTACAAAAGAAATTGCTTTTAGAAAGAAAAAACTCAGTATAAACGAATATGGTCGAAAAATTCTGGGACACCTAATGGTTTTCTAACACACACATCAATTAAAAGTGAAATGTAAAGTAAAGCACCTTTCATATGTTGAATTTTCATGTGTTTTTTTTTTATTTAACCTTCTCATCGCCGTGAACTGTGATATATTCGCTCACTAATCTGCTGGTTTCACTGCAATAGAATCATCTTTTAAATTAATATAATTCTACAGATATAATTCAGTTTTGAAAGATTAAGTTATGATTAATACTCCTAAACATAATTAACTTTCTTATATCACATAGAAAAAATTATCTTTTTTCAGCTTTTTAAAAAAATTAAAGAGAAAACAGCTTTACAATTTTGTTCCTTTGCTCGGCGGTCAGGGGGTTAAATGATTTGAACCTTAAATCACATTTTACTCCATTATATCCTAGTGTTAACAAATTTGCTTTTACGATACAAATACATTCTTCATTTTATTTATATGTTTATCCAAAAGATACTTCTGAATAGATTGACTAAAGTATAGAGTATAAAATATATATATATACCGGGTGTCCCAAAAAGGACTGACTGATTTTAAAATTCAATAACTTGCAAACGGTGACAGATATTTAAAAAATTCTTGCAGGAGGGTTATGCATAAGGTCAAAAGTTTTATTACAGTGATTTTCGATTTTAGTTCGAATTACAAACAATAGATGGCGCTGTAAGCAATAGTCGCTAAATACAGGCTCGATTTCTGGTCCTTTCTTTTGTTCCACGCTGAAAAAGGAGATGGAAATGTATTATCCGGGCCACGAAGTACCAAAAATCGAGCCTGAATTGAGCGTCTGTTGATCGCAGCGCCATCTATTGTTTGTAATTCGAACTAAAATTGAAAATCACTGTAATAAAACTTTTGACCTTATGCATAACCCTCCTGCAAGAATTTTTTAAATATCTGTCACCGTTTGCAAGTTATTGAATTTTAAAATCAGTCAGTCCTTTTTGGGACACCCGGTATATATATATATTTATTTAATATTATTACTTTGTTAATATAAAATTGATAAACGTTTTCCAAAGAAATGTTAAAATTTTATTTATAATAGCGTAGAATTGTGATTGAAAAAATATGACAGGTGGGGTGGTGTGGTGTGACACCATTTATATCCATCCAGGGTGTCGCCCATGCAAGCTACGCTACTGAGTGGTAGTAAAAAAAGAAGATTAACAAACCTCATAATGTTAATTTTAATAAATATAAGATGACCTATAATCAGTCATGTGAGGAATATCCCATATGAAAGTCTTTTTAGAAAATAAGATTTGCAACACAATAATTATAAAAAAAAGAAAAAATAACAAGATTAAGTGCAAATAATCAACTAAAAACTTATTTTATACAACATTATTCAGATCTGACACCCTGTTAATTTACACAATATTTTTTCATGTGAACTATTAGGAAGGATAGATAAATCCTCATAAATATAATACAGTGAAATGAATATATTTTTAATGTGGTCTTCAAATAAATAGTCTAATATCAGTAGAGCTTAACTTTTGGTATGTTTTTCATCAAAAAGAAAGTATAAAGAATAAATTGTGGAGGATTATTAACAAAGAAACAATTAGTATTCATAAATTGCAGCAACATGTACATTTTAAAATCATAAAATTGAGTTTCTGCTGTATTTAGTATTACAAACAAATATCAATTACAGATTTTATAAAAAGAAAACTTCACCTGTTGTAGCTTGCAGCGGATCCTGATTTGCACATGTTGCAATCTGAAGCTTTTTTGACTGTGAATTAAAGCCTAACCAAGCCCATCCTGAACCTTGAACACCAACAGCAGCTGTACTCAACAAATTCTGGAGATTATCTAGGCTACCAAAATCACCCTTAATTGCACTAAGTAACTCTCCTAAAAGTAAACAAACTCTGCTGTTACTTTTTAACATTTTAATGGTTTGTGAAATTATGAATTGTTAAATCATAACACAATATGTAATTAATTATATTCATAAAAAAGGATAAAATTTTAAATATAAAATAAACATAATTTCGTATCAGAGAAATGTAAACATGTTAATTCATTTATCAAAGTTTAGTTAAACAAAACTTCAATTATGTGTATCATCATCATTTAGATTTTTTAAAATTTTTATTATCTTTTGACTAGATATGTCGCAAAACACATCTTCAAATGTGTTAATGGATATTTGTAATGATGGATAATAAGAGAAAATGTTTTACAGCAAATTTGTATAGGGAAAAAATTTAAGAATTATGATATATTTTATAGAAGCCCAGTAGCGTAGTGGTCAGCATGCCTGTCTGCCATGCTACATGTCGCGAGTTCGGCTCTCACCTGGGCAAGGTTCACTCAACCTTTCATCCCTTCGGGGTTGATAAAATGAGTAACCAAGTTTGCTTGGGAACTAAACACCCAGGGTCTCACATTGGGCTGACCACTTGGCCGGAGCACATGCTGCATAGCACCTCGGGGCCCAAAGTCAAGTAAACAAAGTTGGGCACTGTAGGTCCTGATCCCTCATGGATCGTTCAGCCATAGGTTTAGTTTTTTAAATATATTTTATAAAGATGAATTCATGCAGAATTTCAGACAAAATTAGGCTTTTGTTATTGTTCTTTGGATGCCAAATGTTTTACATATGGCACATACTTTGTTTTATTAGGACTGAAAAGTCAGTTACTCTGTTTCTTTTCATGTAATCTTTAATCTACTTTTTTATTTTTTAATTGAAACCATTGTAAATAATGCCATTATTTAAAACTTGTCATTTGGATTCAACTATCTTAATTAGATCAAATATAATATGAACACCCTCCACCCTACTAGGATGCCTAACCAAAAGAGATATAGATAGTCTGCTCTCCACCCTGCCAAGACGCCTAACCAAAAGAGATATAGGTAGTCTAAAGTCACAACTGTCCTGGGATGAGTGAGAATCTATTATAATTTTTATCAATGCTGATAGAAAAGTGGGATAATCTCTTATTACTGTATCTCTTTCCTACCTACAAATTAACCAAACAGAGAACTTTTTGTGCCACATTTATACATGACATTTCACAAACAAATTATCAAACTGAAACCTTCCCTGTTGCAGGATGCTACTCAGAAAATAACAAAAGAGAGAAAATTACACCTAAAGTAAAATTTGCAACATTTTCCACAACATTTAAGTGTTAATTTTGAAAAACTATACCGTTTTGAATATAAAATTATATTGACAATTTTTTTTATGTTAAAATAACTTATAATATTTTCTGTAATGAATATATTGCATTTTCATAGCTGAGTTCTGGATGAAACATCTAGCTGTCAGTTTGTAGAGTTTTATACTGTATTGACATTGCTTCACCTAAATGTAGAGTTATGTTTCCATATATTCTAAGTAGAAGCAAATAATGTAAAAATATTAAATAGTTAACTATCATTTTTACATGTACAGAAAACCCTAACATTGATCAAATTCAACACTGATGTATTTTTTATTTATTTTATTAACAGTAAAGTAGTATTCAAATAAGTACATAACAATAAAATTTCAATGTTTTTTTGCTCCTATTTGGCCATGTTCTGTTTAAAAAGTATTAACCTTTTAAAAAAAAATATTTTCTTAGGGCTGTACATATATAACGTTATCTACATTTTGCTAATTACCCCCCCCCCCTTTTACGATACCATACGTTATCATTCATTGAACCCCCCACCCCACCTGATGATATTGTTATCAACAGGGTTCGTTGATATATATCAATGGATATATATCATGATCGATATTTATTTTCAAAATATCAAGATTTTTAATATTTCGCATATTCAATATTTTTTTTTCAAAATATCATTATGTAAAAAATTTTTGATATTTTCAATCAAAACAAGCGTAAATGAAATTTTCAACTGTTATTGACTATGTCATTCTGTAGATAAGAACTTTTGACTCTGGCATTGAGTTTTTCAGCCAAAGGAAAAAAAATATCTTTTCCAAGCTTTATGTTTGAAGCTTTTAGTTTTAAATTTAGAACTAATAATTATGTGAGGCAATTAATTTAGAACAGCCATTGAAATATAAACTAATATAAGATAATCAGTTATATACAGCTTCATTAGAAGAGAATCTTTTCTGATTTTGGTTTAGTTGGGTCTAACGTGTACAACATGTTAAGGAATAAAAAAATAGGACAAGCTGACATTTTATGTTAAAATTCTTAATTAAAAAAACTATTTTGTATTTAAAATTTTGTTTTATAAATTTCTGAATTCTTGATATTTTATATTGATACTGATTTTTTTTTTTCCTTCTAAGTGTATAAAGAAAATTGTATCTGTTTTCAATTAGTTGATCTTCAATTTTGTTCTAAGCGGGGGGGCGGGGGAGAGAAATGCATTTTTAGAAATTAGAATATTGTTTGATTAAGCTTTCATGTTAAGTGCAATATATTTTAGTTTCTAATTTATATTATGCTTGAAAATATTTATTGTCAGCAGTGAGTTGACTAGTTTGAAAATATCGAATATATATCATAATATTGAATATTTTTGATATTTTCAAAAATATCATTATATTTACGAACCCTGGTTATCAATGTCAATTAAGGGACAATCATCAGGGGTTATCAATGTCAATGGGGGGGGGGGGGGGAAAGGGAAAAGAGAAATGCATTTTTAGAAATTAGAATATTGTTTGATTAAGCTTTCATGTAAAGTGCAATATATTTTAGTTTCTAATTTATATTATGCTTGAAAATATTTATTGTCAGCAGTGAGTTGACTAGTTTGAAAATATCGAATATATATCATAATATTGAATATTTTTGATATTTTCAAAAATATCATTATATTTACGAACCCTGGTTATCAATGTCAATTAAGGGACAATCATCAGGGGTTATCAATGTCAATGGGGGGGGGGGGGGGAAGGGAAAAGAGAAATGCATTTTTAGAAATTAGAATATTGTTTGATTAAGCTTTCATGTTAAGTGCAATATATTTTAGTTTCTAATTTATATTATGCTTGAAAATATTTATTGTCAGCAGTGAGTTGACTAGTTTGAAAATATCGAATATATATCATAATATTGAATATTTTTGATATTTTCAAAAATATCATTATATTTACGAACCCTGGTTATCAATGTCAATTAAGGGACAATCATCAGGGGTTATCAATGTCAATGGGGGGGGGGGGGGAAGAGAAATGCATTTTTAGAAATTAGAATATTGTTTGATTAAGCTTTCATGTTAAGTGCAATATATTTTAGTTTCTAATTTATATTATGCTTGAAAATATTTATTGTCAGCAGTGAGTTGACTAGTTTGAAAATATCGAATATATATCATAATATCGAATATTTTTGATATTTTCAAAAATATCATTATATTTACGAACCCTGGTTATCAATGTCTAAAAATTATTTTATTTTTACATTCTTTTTATACAGCTTGCAATGGTACACACATATGATTATACATTTATTAGTTACATACTTTACGGATTCGAGAAGTCAATAAAATATCAATAAATAAATTTATATCAAATAACATCTAAAAGAATTCGTTACTTTTCTGAAACTCTCTTTTAGTGCCCTTGTAGATGCTTCTCATTTTAATTCTTCTTTAGAACATTTAGAACTTTTTGTGCATGTACAAGGAAACCTACATTTTCAACAGAGAGCGACATATTTCTGAGTTTAAAAGAGGGAGGGAACACTGTGTTTTATAATTTTATTTAGGTTTTCCCAGGAACTTTTGGGAAGAATCAAAAGTTTAGTGTATCTAAAGACAATAAATAATCATCTATCATTGCAATGAGAACCCCTTACTTCATTGGACAGATTTTTCCTTCAAAATATAAAATCATGCAAATTCAAGAGTGAACATTGCTGCAGGAAGTGAGGCTCCCAACATTAAAATTGTTTGGAAACATCTTCATTTAAGTATATAAAATCCTTCAACACTGATTTATGGTTATTACCATGGGCCTGGGGAACAAGGACAGGTCAGCTAGCAGTTTAGAAAGTATAATAAAAAATTAAATGCAATTTCTGTTGTTACATCTTAGAAGCCAAATAATTAACATTGAATTCATACCTAGCTATTTTTAATGGAATGCAAGTTGAATTGAAGTTATCTGACAAGTAGTTTCTATTTCAGTTTTTAATATTCATTTTTGAAAAAAAAAATAACTTGCAGGTAGAGGTTGAAGAAAAAAATTGTTACAATAGTAAATTTCAAATTTAAAGGCAAAGATAGTTGGGAAAATTTTTAAATTGCCAAATTCAATCATTGTCATTTTTGTTTATAATGCCTGGTGATCCTTCTTTTCGATATTCTCCGAATCTTTTCTTAATTAGATAAACTATTGACCCTATACTGAAACAGATCAGAATTCAATAAGTAGCATATTAATTTCTTCAATCTCAGAAAATTAAAAAAAAAAAAGAGAAAAGATCAGATTGTTTAAATCTGTGTATTTTGTTTCATACAAGAAACAATATGGTATTTAATAAACATGATTTTACTTTAGTGATACCTACAGTTATTTAAATTACGGTAAAACAGCACACATATTCAATAACTTTAGTGGTGAATACAAATATTCATTTACTAAAATTAAAAAAAAAAAAAAAACTATAAATATTAATAAGATGTGCAAGAAATATGATGCAGTTTCATTTTATCTTAAATTTTATTCAAAAAAGCTTAGCATAAATGCTAAAATTCAGAATGTGAATTGAAAAGGATTGAACACTTTAGCTCTCATGTTAATTATGTTTATCCCAATTCCAAAACTCACAACTTTTTCATGAAACATTGATTAAATTCCTGATTTTTATTATTTTTTTTGTTTGTTTGTTTCTTACTTTCATGACCAAACAAGTTCATTTGTGATTTTTTTTATTACTTTCATAATTTCAAGAACAATAGGCATATTGTTTCCAATGAGCAAGAGTCTCCTGTCTCGACATTTTTCAAGGAGAGGATTTCACAATATTTGGCAGAAATTTTACCATCTCACACTTGGTATAATTTAGTTTCATCATTGGAAAATGACATTAAATCATGCTGCAGCTATAAAATCTTAGTCTTTATCATCATAAAAATAGTTTTAAAAAACAATGCCAACCTTGTGGTTCTCCTCCATTAGGTGATAAGTTGTTCCAAAAAATAGAATGGTTAATATGGCCTCCTCCATTAAATTTAATTGCTGGAGCTAAAGCAATGACAGATGCAACATCACCTGTAATAAAATAAAAGTAAGTTAAACAGCAGTTAAATATTCAGTAGCCCTTACACAAATTATTTTAAGAAAGGCTAAAAGAAATCATAAATATTAGTTAGCAACATTAACCCTTAAGTCACATTCTCAAGTTGTTGCCCACTGTGAAATATATGCATAAGTATCCTTGAAACACAATGCCGGGAATTACAGGTTAATAATCAAGCAGTTGCAAAATTGTAACCAATAATTTACTGTTTAGTCTAGAATTCTGTTAAAATTGGGTTGTACCTGACAGTCAAAAAAATTATGGTACTTCTGCATTATAGGAGCCTTGGAGAAATTGAGAAAAGGGCCTTAGAAGAAAAGAAATTTTTTCATACATATTTTCTGACAACATATTCACTGTTTTATATACACAAACAATTTTTTAAAAATTTAAACAACTTTAAAATTATAACTCTTATAAAATCGAAACTTTTCAGGGGTCTGTTTAGAAAGAAACTGGATCTTTAAAGGACCCTTCAAAAAATTATACCTTTCACAAATTTAATCATTCAAAAATAAAATCTGACCTGCCACATTTACAATATATAGAAAATATATGAGGACGCGAGTAACTCGCCTGATCCAAAATTTAAAAAATCGAGTTTTCTCTATCAATCTATTCTATTGGGGAATCTGCATCGAAAAAACATTACAATTTGCAAAAAAAAAAAAAAAAAAACTAGTTTTATCATGTATTTCTAGAATTGGAAAATCTTGGTTTACAATGAAAACCAATGGACACAGTCAGAGGGATTTTATGCAATTTCCCAGAATTTGATTTTCTGGATAAGGCGAATTTTCAAACTCACATCCTCATATATGTATTTTAAATACATATATCTTTTAAAAAATGTATAAACAAGAACCTGAATATAACAATCATTTCAAATTCACAAAATTATGACTAGATGTTTCACAAATATAAAAAAAAAAAATCTGTTCATAATTTCACAAAAACAGGACCCCGTGAGAAAAGTCTGGACAGACCCCTGCAGATTATCTACTATTAGGCACAAATCAGAGTTTCCCCCACTTTCAAAAGTCTGCACGGCTGAAATTTCTTGGTAAGGTCCAGTATAAAAGTTAAAAGATCAGCTTGAGCTTGTCCCATAAAAAAAAAATTTATTAGCCTGGCCCAGCATTAAAGTAAAAATTCGGCCCAAACCCAGCTCATACAAAAAGTTTACTGATTCGGTATAAAAGCTGAAATCTATGCCGGAGCCTGATCGTTAAAAACAAAGTCTGGCTTGGACCAGCAGAATTTCTACATAACATCCAATATTTTTAAAGCAACATTATTATGCAATTAAAATTATTCAAAAAGCAAACTTATGCTTAGGTTTAATTTTCAGATTATGTTCAAAATACAAGGAATGTAAAATATCAACAATTATATTAACCATTTAGACAATTACATACATAAACACCGATTAAAAAAAATTACATAGGCAATTACATTCAAAATGGATATTCAGTAAGATAAATCAATATAGTTTAAAATGAAAGAAAAAGATTGTAAAATAAAATCATAGTTTATGTTTTAAAGCTCTACAAAGAAAAAAGGTAGATTTAAAATAAATATCTACTATTTATTAAAACAGGTTAAGTTTCTAAAGATTTCACGAAACAAATTCACAATATTACTATAGTTTTTACAAAAATAAATTAATAAAATGCCAGATCAGCATTGACCTTGGGGGATGGGGGGAATTTAGAGATCTGCATGAACCTAGGCCTAAATCCAAGCTTAGCCAGATCAGATTTATTTCATTGGACTAGAATTGGAGGAGGCATAGACTTCATTATTCTTGAGCCGTGTAGGATATCAATAAGAGCCTATACACAGAAATAGAAGCTAAAATTTTGAGATATTCCGTATTCCTTTAACAAAAATTTTGAATTTTTTTTTTTTTTTAACCATCATATCGCTCATCCACAAGAAAAATGACACATTTCGACAAAAGTGAATTTCACAGGAGAGGCAAAAGAAAATATGCATGATTTTACTGTAACATGAAATTGTAGCACTAATGCAGGAATACAAAAGTGCACAAAAGCATAAAGCCCTTAAGAATGAAGAAGTAGGATGAGGTTTGGAGGACTAGGTAACTTTACCTTCCCACACAATCCAAAACCTCTTCTGTGGACACAAATGGACACATAGTATAATAAAGTGGTTTTCCATATAACTACACTTATGAAATTGCTTGTATAGCAAGACTTGCACCTATGACAGACCTATTAGTGGAATAAAACATACTTACATAGTGGAATTTTTGCGAGATGTATCACTTTTCTTGCGAGTGAGCGATATGAGCTGGCAAAAAGGGTGGCAGGATAGGGACATTGTTCTTCCTTGGATTTTGAAATTTAATTGAATTTCCTTTACTTCTTCTGGTGATTTGGAAGTCAAAAATGTTTTTTTCTTTTTTTTGTAAGTGACAAAATAATTACAAAGAGAAAAGAACTAAGAATTTTTTAAGATAGGCTTTGTGTCCTGAATCCCTCCAAGGAAAACAAATTTTAATTACGTTTTTCTTCTTATGTTTATATGTTTTGAATTTATCTTAAACAGGGGCTTCTGAAGGCCAAATCCTCTGAAGAGGCAGAGATCAGAGAGCCTTCTTAATTGTTCTGTATAGATTTTTATGTCAATATCTGTAAAACGTGTTCAAAATACTGCTCACCCGTAGATTTTTTTTTGCTCATGCCCTTGTAAATTATGTTGATTTTTTAATGAATTATCAATAATATCGTTAATCCATATTCCATGGCTTAAAATCATCTAAGACTCGCATAGTAGAGAAGAAAAATTCATTATAGACAGGTTCTCTTCTTAGCTGGTACATCGTCTGTTGTAAATGTATTAAATTATTTTTGCACAGATTATTATTTTTCAATTTAAGACAGGATTCCATCATAGACAGATTCCTTTTCATAGGTTTTACTGTACTTTCATTTTTTTGCTTAGAAATGTATGTAGTATTCTTTAAAAAGCAATGTTAATTGTAAAATAAGGGCAATTTAAAAATAGATTCGTTTTCACAAAAATTGTTAGGCTGTGCCTCCTTTTACTGATTTCAGCACAGGTTAATGATTTTCATACAGGTTGGTTCAGGACTAGATCTGAAAATATCAGCCTGTGCAAATCTCTGAGAAGAATGAAGTCCACCCCCAGTTTGGCCCAGAAAAAAGAAGTCTTGCCTGGCTCAGCACAAGTCTGCAGAAAAAAGTAAGACCTTGGCCTAGTCCTGTAGAAAAAATGTGCAGGTCTGGGTTTCATGAATAAAAATTGACCTGAGCTCATACAGACCTTTACTGCATTCTGTCTGCCCTCTGGTTAAAAAATTGTGGCCTTCTTACCTCTCATCCAAATGATTGCACCCTTCTTGCCTTTAATCCAAAAATTTACTCCATATTGCCTTTTATTTCAAAAAAAAAATTGCTTACAAAGTAAAAATCACTGTTGTGACTTCAATGTGCCCTGACTTTTAAATATTCCGTTAAAAATAAAACATGACCTGAAAGAAACTAAAAAGGACTTTTTTTTCACCAGTAGCACCCTGCCCTTTTTTAAACCTGTGAGGAACTTTGTACAAACAAAAATATTTTATCTAATATGTGTAATGAAAAGCAATGTTTTTTTTTTATGCATACATAAACAAGCATAATAGATCATGAGTTTTGTTTTCACATCTGCATTTGACAACAATCTCAATTGCTAAAGGGGATACTTCACTCATGTGAAAACACTTGCTCGCTAATGTTAATCCTATCGGACAAACTTTTTAAATATATCGTTTGAATTTTGATTTTTTTTGCATTGGATAGTTGAGGTTAATCTTTACAAAGGCTGTTTTTTACTTTTTTGATTTTGTTTGAAGGTATTTTTTTTATGAGGATACTTTCACTTTTGGGACACAAACGGGAAAGTATCCACATAAAAAAAACCTGCAAACAAAATCCTTGAAAGTGAAAGTGTCTTCATAAAAAAAGTTTTTTTTACCCCTTTTTTTTAGAACAATGGAATTTTGTATGTGTTAGATTGTTCTTAAAACAACTGAATAAATTTGAAGCATTAACCCTATTCCATCAATTTAGACTCGAATAATTTTATTGGCAGTATCTGACAGTACATACATTTATTGGCAGTATCTGACAGTACATACATTTATTGGCAGTATCTGACAGTACATACATTTATTGGCAATATCTGGCAGTACATGCATTTTAAAGTTTAAAAAATTATAAAATGAACTTTACCTTTAGCTGAAGCTTCAGCCAATTTCTCCTCAGCAATATTAAGATTGTTAACATAGGCTGCATGATGCTTAGAGTGGTGCAATTTCATAATTTCGGCTGAAATTGTTGGCTCAAGTGCTCCATAATCATATGAAAGATCTGGCAAAGTGTGCTTCTTCAAACTATGACAGATTTGAGGACATGTGACTGTAAAGCTAAAAACAGAAAATTAAAAATTTACTTTTTGTTTTTTAAAATATTATAGAAATTCACATAAAATCTAGCATTTTTAACCCTTTAACCAGCTGGCCCGGATTTTTCTGTTTGTAGAAATCATGTTAAAATGGTTGTAGACAAAAATATTTTACACAGAATTCTATTTTGAACCCTATGCAGAAAGAAGTGATACTAAAGATATTATAGAATCAAACTGTGATTAAATATATATATATATCCTGGGATTTACAAGCCTTCTTATAAAAATACTGGAAAACCATCGGACGGTGAAAAGGTTAAAGCCACATGATATGTGATAGTATTCCTCATAGGCCATTATTTAGAGGTGCAGTACTCTGATCTTTTTAAAATTGGGAAAATGCAACCTGCCCATTTTAAAAATAGTGAAATGCACTATAGTTGTATCTAGAGATACCTTGTAAAACTTTTCCTACAGCAATGGAACGGCATGAACATAATTCTGGAGCAGTAAAAGGCCATTTCAGAGCACAACAGTTATTTTGGAACAAAACTGCTTTTTTGTAGCAGCAAAATCGCTCTTTTTTCAGAAAAAAATCCATGTTATAGAAAACTACACACACACATATAAAAAAGGGGAGAGAGGGGAAATGAAATTTGTGGAAAAGAGATAAATTATGTTACAAGATATTTGGCAGATGACGTGACATTAAATTTTTTTATTCTTAGGCTAATGTCAGACAAAGGTCTTTTTGCACGCTTTTTTCCCTACACAATGCTAACGGCATTGTGTAGGGATGGTATGTAGGGAAAAAGCGTGCAAAAAAGACGTCCGTCTGACATTAGCCTTTTACTTTTTATAAAAGTGTTAATGTAGCCTATAATTTTTGCTGTCAAAAATTTTAAACTTAAATAGGTTTAAAATTTAGTGCAAAAATGAAGGTATTATCGTTTTACCACAACTGGAGCAAATGTTCCTCACCAGCATTGTAGTCATAAAAAAACAAAGGGTATACACGATAGGCAGAGGGATTACACTAGAGCAGCACTTCCCAACCTTTTATCTTTCACATACCCCTTTCTTAGGCTTTTCATTTCAGGGTACTCCCATTTCTCATAAACACGCCCCCCTTCCCTTTCCACCCAACATGACTTTTCTTCATTAGTAATCTCATCACAACCATATAATGAAACATTAAGAAAACCAATGTAGCATTAAACGAAACAATCATACAATGATTATTGATCAACACGTTTTAAGAAAAAACATTAAAATCTGAAGATCTGACACAATTTAGGTGTTCTGCAATTATTATTAAACACGGAAGAACAAAAAAAAAGTGGTGGGAAAATATTATTGCATTAGACAGAACTTGATTAGAATATTATAATGCAACTAGTCTCCCAAGACATATCTTGGTGGAAATCAGCTGCAGACATGATTTTAGTGGTTATTGGTAGGTTTATTATTGTGTTTTCCTGCACCCAAAGATATGAAAACAAGAAGGACTGGGAGCAGGTAAACACAATTGTAAACCTTTCAGTCAAGCACTAAAATCGGGTTTGCAGGTGTTTTCCACCAAGATATACTTGGCAGACCAGTTGCATTTTAATATGAGAATAGAGTTTTAACTAATCCTTGAGTTTTAACCATCAGCACAATGCGGTAATGGTTTGTGCAGCTGCCTCCCAGACTATAATGATTAATTGAAGTTTTCGGGAGGATGGGGGAAAATATACAGTGAACCTGTATATAACGATAAACCTGTATATAACAATATTTCATTTGGTCCCAGCAGAAATCCTATTAATTTAATATATATTGAACCTGTCTATAACAATAAATCGTTTAAGATGAAACCTGTATATAACGATAATTTTGCGCTTTTTGAAACGGCCACTTTCTGTTTCTCAATCCCTTTTAACTAACTGTTGAAAGACCACCCAACTCCTAAATTCTCTGAATAAGGTATAGAATAGAAAGACCATTATGGTGCGTTTACGGATGTCTCATTGATTAGGCAAGTTGATTGATAGCTCAGAGCTGCAATGTTACTGAGAAGATTTGCAAGGTAACTTCCTTGTGCTGGACTGAGGGAGAAGTTACTGGACACTGAATAGAGGAAGGGGAACAATAGGCTATTTCCCCTAACATCTTTGACTCTCCTCTTTTCAAACAAAAGTTAGTAAACTAACTGTGGTGGGTGGGATTTCTTTCAGCAAGCCTGATCAAAGAAAATGAAGCGCTCTTTGGCCTGATCACCTTAGGTCAGGAATAGGCTAGACGACGGATCTTCATTGTTCAACCAAGAGAGATTGAAGCAAACATGATTCAGATTTCTTTGCCAAAAGGGTGTCAATTTTTGGCAGTGATCCCTTTCTGGCAACTTTCTGTTTCATAAAGGTCTTGGTGGGAGCGGGAGGTAAGAAATTCAATGACAGTTTGAAGGGAAAAAAAAAATGTTTGGCCTGCTTTTCTCCCATCACCACGTGCTGATGGGAAGGGTGGTGTTTGTTTCAAGAAAAGGTTACTGGTTCTTGGTCGAGCGGGAACAACAGAAAACAAACAGTAATGAAGAAAATAATAGAAAAATACTCTCCTGAGGATGTTGTTAATTGTCACTCTTCAAAATCATTCGTTTCAAGATTACCGAATGTTCCATAAACATTTTTGAACTCAATGGATTGATTAAAAAATATGTGCATACAGGCTGCGTTCTGCATTCTCATCAAAATCTAAACAAACAAGAATATCAGATTTATTTTCTGTTAAAAACATGTGAATCCATCAAATAGTTATGCGTGTATACTGTTTACTGCCCAAAACTCTTATTATTGGAAGATATGTACTGTTTAGGGTCACCCGGGGTAATTCCTGGTCAAAAAGCATCAACATCTAATTATAATAAAAACTATTAAAGGTATTGTTCCCAATTTTTTTGTGGAATAAGCATTTTGGTGAAGCGTTCTTAAAACATAAAAAGGACTGTGACCAGGAATTAACCCAGAAACTTGCTGACCAGGAATTACCCCGGGTGACCCTACTTGTTATATATCATGTTATAACACTTGCACATTAAAACCTGCCTGTAACGATAAATTGTGTATAATGATATTTTTTTCCGGTCCCTAGAATATCGTTATAGACAGGTTTCACTGTATAAGTACTCATGCAATATGCTTATCAGTGGGCGGAGCTACTGACTTTGCATTATCAATGAACTATTAGGTATAGTGGGCCTTTTCCTTCATTTTGAGAGCAACATATTAGGTTTACACATGTGACAAACTTCAATTACAACTTAAAACTCTCAATTTTCTTTATGTGTATTTAGTTAAGCCATTTTTGTTATTTTCACCATTACCGATTTTATTTTCATGTACCCCAGGTTGGGAACCGCTGCACTACAGTGATAAACTTTCATGTCCAGAGTATATGCTGTAGCTTTATTTGAGAAACAGAGGGTATATGGAGCTTCTTAAAAAATTCCAGAAAGTATAAGGTGTATACCTTCATATTATCTTCCACTACACCCCTAATCCCCACTGACTATACTGATGCTCAAAAATTAAGAAGCAGTGATCAGATGCTTTCCATTGTACATGGTTTGTTGAATATCTACTGAAATTTTTGACGAATTGTCTTTGAACTTTGAGAATATAAAGAACATGTTTGACTTCATATTTTTCAGTGAAGATTTAATTGCAAGGACAGTTAGGGATCAACAATAAATTTAGTAATAAAATAATATTTGCAATCACTCATGTAACAGAAAATGATCAAAATCATCTGTCACTGTAGCGAATGACTTTGTGGATCCTGTTTAACGTTTGTGTGCATTTGTGCAAGCATAGCACAGATATTTGTGAAGATGTCAATGTTTCACTTGTTTATAACATTCAAAGTTTCAACCACATTTAATATCACTTTTTAAAAACTTGACAAAGAACAGTATAATAATAAATTTTGTTTTAAATATCTTAATTGGATGTAAAAATTATTCTTATAAGTTGTGGTAATTAATTTAGGAAATATAGTGAATTATGGTTAACGTGAAATTGAGGGGGCCGAATTTTTTTTTCGTGTTAAAAGATTCGTAAAAAAAAGAACAAAACTCAAAAATATTTTTAACGTCAAGAATTTTATTTCGATTTCCTATTAAACTATTAGTAGGTTGCATCCATTAGGATAAAAAGCAAGTAAAAAAATATTGTTTTCCTTGGAAAAATTCAGATATCTTTTTTTAAAGTGTCTTTTTCAGCATTCTGAGATCTAGCTTATTTGAATCAAATAAGTAAGGCTGTCTCTAAATCTTCGTACTTTGCAGTTCTCATACTTTTTCTCTCTGGCTTAAACATACTGCGCTCAAACATTAAAGTAATAGGATCCCTATTTTTATTATCGTTAATAAAGTAGAATTGGCAAAGCCAAACTCTTTGCAGATTTCTGTTCTCGTCCTTTTTGTTCATCAACTACATTAAGCAGCTTTATCTTCATTTGAAGCAAAATAGCAGTTTGTTTTCGCACCAATTCCGCAGCCATTGTGCTCATAAAACAACATCTAATTAAAAAACACTAAATTCACTAATTTTCACCTAAATTTCAGTGGTTTTAACACAAAATTTACCAATTTTAACTCAAACTATCTAGATCGAAAGTGAATTTTTTTCGTGTTAAAAGAAACAAACTGTATTAAATTGCATAGTATACCGTCCGGACCACTATATCATTTCGTGTTAAACGTATTTCACTGTATCTTTATTCAATATTCTTACAAAGTAGGGGAGAGGGGCGCACATGAGAACATGGGGCAGATGTGAACAGTACATATTTCACTCAGTTAATTTGAATTAAAAAAATTCAAAAAATTACCAATTAATGGTAGTACTGGTGCCATCTTTTGACTGAATTTTCAGAACAATAGTACATTTTGATTTCTGGTAGTTGTAATTTGTTTGCTTTAGAAGGTGTGAAGCAGGGACGCCATTTGAGGGGGGCTGGGGGGAGGCATAGCCCCCCCCCCAAGGAATTTGATATTTTAGAAAATTTATCTGTCATCGCAGGTCAAACTCAAAAGAATTTTAAACAAGTAATATAAAAATTTTGTTTTTAAAGTCAATTCCTACTTAGGCCATCAAAGAAAAATTTAATATAATCAAGCTAATATGAGTTTTTGTTGCATTAAAATATCCCAATTTGTTGATTTTCTATAAGCAAGTAGGTTTACAATGGAACTCTATGGGAATTTGGCGAAATATTACAGATATCGCCAAGTTGGCGACTTATTTTGGCTGCCAAATTTGGCGATATATCGCCAAGTTGGCGACAAACTTGGCGGTATTTGGCGACAGAACAGGGTCCCCCCCTATGGTAACCCTTATTGAAAATACTTTCATTGAAATTCAATAACCAATGGCGGCCATTTTGTTTCCCATGCAAAACTAAATTTAATTAATTAATTAATATTTGAAAAAACTTTATTAACATCAATTGTCATCCAGTACAAGTTTAAAAAAAATTATTTCAACCTGATAGGATGAATAATGAGTATTTTATTAATGATTGAAAATTTGTACAAGATAAATATATAAATAAATATAGGGAAGTGTGAGCTAATAGTAGGAATTGAAAAATTACTCAAAACCTAAAATAGCTTGTCAAATTTTATTACAATAAAAACACGTATAAATAAACACTTTAGGTATATAAACTAATAATTATAAAAAAAAAAATTCTAATTTGCCAATTTATCTCTTTTTTCCAAATCTAATTTGCAATTTTGGCATTTTTTTTTCTGCGGTCAATTGACGAATTGATTTTGTGTCGCTCTGCAAGAAAAATAAGCAAATAAATAAATAAAATAGCATTGTCTTCCCTTGAAAATTAAACAAGACAGAAAAATCATGCGTCAAGCATAGATTATGAAACACTTTCCAACACATCATGAATGCTTTAGCAAAACTTAGCCTTTCAATAAGGTAAATAATATATCTAATTAAACATTTTAGAAAACATAAGGACTTTTTCCTAGAAATCTGCACAAACTTTGCAATTATGTAAAATAGCAAAGGAAACCGAATCAGGTGAAACTTGCACGTGAAGTGTTGTGCTATGGTATATAAGAGCATGGCCATTAGCCAAGAGATCATTAAATAATCTGTGTTTTCCGAGAATACAGCCACAAGAGGAGTGTCTATGTGTTATTGTGTACAAGTTTTACGAAAGCAATATTCATCAAGGAGCAAGTCCATCGTGAACTATTTATTTTCAGAAAATATCACCAAACGAACTACATACGATGTTCTAGAATGTTACTAGGAAGGACTCTCGGCCAAAAAAGAACTGGGATCGGGTAGGAAGGCAAAAAAAAAAAATCTCCAAGCCAGAGTTAGAGCAGTTGAAAGGACTGTTTGACGAAAACGGCCGAGTATTAATCCATCCCACGCCTTCGAAATACAGTGTTTCACCTAACCACCAACAAAAGACAATCACTAAGAACCTGAACATCAAATATTACAAGAAATGGTCATAACAGAATGAACAGAAAAACAAATGGTTGTCGTGAAAACGAAGTGTGGTCACTTGTTCAGAAAATTCTCTGATAGAATATTGATCTTCGATGACGGTGACGGCTCATATTTTAAGCTCAAGCGTTCCACGTTTAACTATAACGGTGGCTATTATACATCTGATGTCTCTACGACCCAAGATATCATTAAATTTTCTACTAAAGCAAAATTCCAAGACAAGATCCTCGTACGGATTGCAATGGGTCCGAAAGGTTTGAGTCGTCCGTTCATCCAAAAGTCTGGGTTCGCTGTCAATGGGCAACGATATTTGAACAAGGGCATTTGCCGTCTTCTTATCCCCTACATCTGTAGCAACTACAATGACGGTGATTACGGTATCTGGCCAGACTTGGATAGCAGTCATCTCTGCAAAATCGTTCTCAGCTATTTCCGCCAGCAAAACTTCACTTTCATAAAGAAGTCTAAAACCTGGTTAGCGTTCCCCAAATTTGACCAATTGAGCGGTTCTGAAAGTATCTGAAGTCAAAAGTGTATGCCAAAGGCTAGAAAGCAGGTAACATCCAGAAATTGATCAATCGAATCAAGTATTGTTTCAAAATTATGAACTTAAATTTTGTACAATGTCTAGCAAGTACCACCAAAAGTAAAATCGATAATGTCAAACGAAACGGTTTAATTGAAATCCGATAACAGTTTTACAGAGAATGTGGTTATGGAAGTCACCTTACAGTGCCCATTTGAGTTCTTTATCTCGTTTTTTAATGACTTTCAAGTCAAGAAAAGTTTGTGCAGATTTCTAGGAAACAGTCCTTATACCACATTTAAAAACCATATTTCAATAATTACCGCCCATAACCGTAAAAGTAATCCAGTTCTTTTGTGAAGCTCTGTATATGATCTATAAATTTGTACATATGATAGACAGTGTGCTTAAATTATGTTTAGTAAGAAAATGCATAATATAGTAAAAAATTCCCCTTCAGCAGTTTCTACCGATAGGGGGAAACGTACTTAAATTCTTTTGTACAGCCCTGTATATGACATACAGATTTTAATACACACCACATATTAATGCTGAAATTTACAAGCAATGCTTAAGCTACTTAAATTACGCTTCCATGAGTTAATATCCATAGGCGATTATATATCCAGTTCTTTGCATAGTCCTGTATATGATTTTATTTATACGCAGCAAACTTACCTTAGTATATTATACTAAATGTAGTTGAGCTTGAAAGACAACTTGAAGCTGCATAACTCAAATTAAAAATAACATCTTTAAGCAATTCCTGCTCTTTCTCAATAATGCTTACGAATTTTTCTGTGTGTCTTACGAATTTAAAAATTGCTCTGTATATGTTCTATAGAATTTATGTACACCATGTAGTATTCAAAAATTTAGTTAAACTAAAAAACCATACCATAAGTGAAAACGGACTTGCAGCAATCATTCCTAATAGCCAAACTTCGCATACAGATTTGTTCCAGAAATCTTTTATGTGTCCCTGTAAATGAATGATAAATGCAATCCCCATCCTATTTTACTGCATGCATTTTGTTGTTAGCTTCAGTAATATATATCAGTTTCATCATGTTTGAAATAGTGCAACATAATTGAAATACGCTGCGAACAGTTTTTACCCGTATATCATCAAATAATCGAACTCTTTTGCATAACCTTGTAAATGAGTAATGAATGCTTCGCACCCCATATTCTACAGAAAGTATGTATTAGCACTAGAGATGAGACGGACTCAACCCGGACCTGACACGGGTTTGATTTTTATACCAGCCTTCGGGCTCGGGCCCATTCTTTCTCAAATTGGCAATTTTATTTATTCTCATACTCATGTAGAAACAAAAAATAATTTTTTTACCCCTTAAAAATTAATTATCCCATTGCAAGTCTTTTTAATGCTATTTTGATCAGGAGGAAAGAGAAATAGATTTTTTTCTTTTTTTTTTTTTAGTATTTGTTGAACATTATTTTGAAAGAAAACTTGTGATATTTGATGATTTATGTCTGTAGTTTAACGCGAGTAACGTCCTGTTGATATTGGCGGCAATCAGAATATGGCACCATTAGGATACTGTTTAATAGGAATGTTTATTTATTATTACTTTTTTCAGAGATCTAACGTGAAATAAATATTTTCTTTTACGTCAATCAGCATTAACCTAAGATTTGCAAATTTTTAGTCTCCTATTGTCTGCGATTGTAATCGCTCTTTATATGAAAATAATCTTGGTGATTTTATTCATGCTTCTTCTTAAAGTCTTCTCATTCTGTGGCTCTGTTCTTCATATTCATACAATCACTTTCATACGTAAGTAGATAAAATTGGCATGTGTTGTTATTCCCGATTGAAAGCAATCAAGCAGCGTTTCCTCTTTTTCTATAAAAGCATCGGATCTTTTCGGTAACGGTGTCAAATTTATAATTTAAACTTATTTTCAAAGCCATGATAAATGCGAAAGATGTACACCTTTTATAGAAAACAGAAAACGCTGTTCGATTCTTCGTCATATAAATCCTAATTTCTGCAAATTTCATTAATTTATACATAAAATGCTCTTCGTTATTGTGTCCATCAGAGATACCTACTTGTTGCGGGAGAAAAATTTAAAAATCTTTTTAGGGAAGTATATTTTCTATTTGACACTAAACGTCTCTTTTGATAAGATTTAATGTAAATTTCATAAAAATAATTATGTGCTAGAGATTAACAGTTGTTAAAAAATGAGATCTATTACATTTAGAACAGCTTTTAAATATGCATTTTTGTTAAACCTTTTTTTTCTGTGCATACTTTCGGTATCGGAATCGGGCTCTGATGGCACAAACTTTTTCGAATTCGGATTTAAAATTGTTGGCCCCAGGCTCTGAAAAATGAGCCCGAACTCATCTCTAATTAGCACATCTCAGAAATTTTTATCAATTTCATTATGTTTGTAAAGGAGTAACATTATTAAAATACGTCACAAATATTCTTTCTTCATAGACTATAATATGACGGAATACTTGTGAGTTCTCCCGGACGCGAACCGTAAGTGCTAAACATAGCTGTGACGTGAATATTAGAATATTCACAAATTGTTGTGATCGTATTTTGGAATTAGTTTGTTGTAAAAAATTCTTCTTTTAGAAATGGAGACAATAACCCTAGACTTAGTTCTTTTAGGTCATTTTAAAAGGAGAAAATTGAAACGATCTTACTTGAAACAAGCAGTGTTGAGGAAGAGACAGGAACTACACTTTCTTGAGATTAAATCAATCTTTATTTAAGTATATTTTTAGGTGAAGATGAATGATTTTCCATTTTGATCACCAGTAAATTGTTCTTGAAAATACCAGCACTTAGATTAAAAAAATTCCCGAGAGAATATCGCATATGAACTGAACATATGAACACTGAAGAACAAAAACTTCGTTGATAAAAAAATGGCACTACTACAACCAGATATCGACATCGTTGTTTCGGCCACCCCGTCAGAACTTTAACTGCCTAAAAAAATTAAGGGAGACAGTATATAAACATCGCTACGGGGCCCGCAAAAGTAATTAAGCGAGAGGTTTAAAACAATTGACCCAATTCAAAAGCCACCGGTATTCGGAAAACAAATGAGAAAGCGAAACCAAAAGTAACGCAATCTAATTTGTTCGTGAAACGAAACGTCACTCGTTTGAAATCATAGCAAGCGCCTGTTTTCTACTGAGCATGCGCACACTTACAGCCTCGGATGAAACACGGAGAGAAAAGGGAAGGGAAGAATAATGAATGAATGGCGTGCGTATGCAAGCACTGGGGGAAAGCCAACTTACAGACTACGCTAAGGTTGTCAGCGAGAGAGATGGGAGAAAAAAGAAAAGAAACAAAAGCACGGCCGCGACACCGTCACAGATGCAGACCGGTGAATAGGTGCAAAAAAATGTGAGATTTCATCTCACAATACCCCCCAACGTCGAATAAAATTTTGATGTGCCAGACAGATGTAAAAAGGTGACCTTTTGCATCAGGATGGGAAAATCAAAATTTTGAAAGCCAATTAACAAGCCCTACAAATAAAATGGGGTGATCAAAAAGGAAAAAGAGAAGGAAAAGGAATACATAAATGTTACATCAATGTAGTATATACAATATAAATATGTACATTTAGAATGAGTATTTCAATTATTTACATGTGGCATGCCATAAAAATAATTGTGCACGTAGTATATCTTTAAAAAGATCTCATATCAAAAAAATATTAAACATTAATATTTCACCAAAAAAAGCAAACAACTTTGCTGTCAAGAGATATCATGAAACATGTATTATTCGAATAATATAAAATAACAGTTGCAACTATAATAAGTAAAATTGGTCGACCAAGAGTATTATAGAATAACTTACATCTTCAGCTATTCAAGTTTTCATCAATCAAAGTATCTCATAAATCAAGAATACTAGTATAATTTGTTTACTCATTGAAGATATTTATATAGCTACTCACTACCATTAACATATTAGATAAAATGTATATCAAAATAATATCAACAACAGTAAACAACACGTATAACCTCTAAAATAAAAAAAGTCAACATCAATAAATTACTCTTCAACAAAAATATTTAACATAATTACTCAAAATTCATCAACCTAGGTATGGTACATATATATATATTGCTGTATGAAAATAAAAAAAGTGGAGATCTCCAAAAAAAGAAAAAAAAAAAAAAACTAAAAATATACTATCAAAATCATTATACATTTCTATGTAATAAGCTTGATCATGTCAATTTATAAATGAGAAACATGGTACCAAAAAAATAAAAAGGAATAGACAGATAACCTAGAACAGATATTACCATCATGTTTTTGCTAAAATTAAATGAAATTTACTAGAACTTAGAATGCTAGGTGAACAAACTATTGCCTTAACATCATCACATTGTCAGGTGCAACTACTCATAAACCTAAAAATAAATACAAAAAAAATTAAATATTAATATTTATGAAAATACATATTTAAATGCAAATATTAATGTCTTTTTCGTAAATTATAGCTGTGGGGTAGAGGTGTAATCTGATGAGGACTTTGCAACACTAAGTGTTGTTGGCGTTTCTGTACAGGTATTACTCTATTAATATTTATTGTGAAAGGCTTGTCCAGTTCATCTTCTAAAACCCTAACAGAAAGAAGCACATCTGAAATTACATTTATCACAACATAAGGACCAATGTTTCTTGGCTTAAATGCATCATTAGTTCTAATGTAAACAATATCACCACATTGGAACTTTCGTAGATGAGCACGTTTATGTTGACGTTGATTACGTAACTGTTGAGCCTCTTTCATGTTTCCATAAACTTTCTGGTACACATGTTTCATTGTTGACATATGCTGATAGTAATCGTACGGATATGATAACGCTTCCAGATCAGGATAATCGAAAAGATCAAAAATATTGGATATAGATCTGCCAAAATGCAGAAAAGATGGTGAGTATCCAGTTGAAGAATATATTGTGTCGTTATATAGGCTTTTATGTATCATTAGGGACTGTTGAAAATTATATCCCTCCTGAGCTAATGTAGCAATTGATGACTTAATGCTGGTATTTATTCTCTCTGATGATCCTTGCGTTTGAGGATGCCCAGAGGATGAATGAACAATACTGATCTTGAGGCTCTCCGTAAAATTATCAAATACTTGTGAATTAAATTGAGGGCCCAGATCAGACATTAAAGAAGCCGGACGACCATAGGTGGTGATGTAGTTGGTCAGGGATTTAACAACAGACTGAGCAGTAGCAATCTTGATCGGGTATAACTCTATATGTTTTGAGAAATGATCCAGGAATGTCAGCACATAAAATTTATTCGAAAAAGGGCCTAGGAAATCCATTGAGACGAGTTCACCAGGTTTAGAAGGGATGAACATCTCTTGTAATGGTGCTGCAGGTATTCTTCGTGGTTTATGTCTAACGCATAACTCACAGGACAGAACAAAATTTTTTGTATCTTTATAAATTCCTGACCAGTAAAATTTTTTGAGTAGTCTTCTATAAGTATTTCCAATACCGAAGTGAGGCATATGGCAAATATGCAAGATTTTTGACTTTAAAATATGAGGCACAATAATTTTAATATGTGGTGAATTTTCAGGTTGTAAGAATTTACGTTTTATCATAAGTAAACCTGTATCAGGATGAATAAAATAATTTTTGAACTTAGGATTAGGTTTATCTGAAGTTATGGAGTCAATTATTTTCATTATTTTAGGATCCTTACGCTGTTCACAGAGGAATGTGGACTCAGAAATTTCCATTTTTGGGTCTTGAGATTGTTGGTTTTGATCATCTATGTGATGCAACTCAATAGTTGGTGACTTTGTAGTGACTGGAAGAATATTTTTATCTCTTATTAAAGCAGGGTTAGTGTTAAGATCTTGAGAATTATTTGTAAAATCTTCACGAGAGAAATAATCTGCTAACACATTACTCTCGCCTTTAAGATATTGAAAGGTGAAATCATAATTGTAAAGGTCAACCAACCATCTCGTAGTCAGATCAACTGGTGAACTAGTAGACTTATAATGTTCAATAGGTTTGCTGTCACTTAAAATCGTAAAATGTCTATTATACAGAAAAAATTTAAATGCATTAATTGATTTCACAATTGCCATCAATTCTAGCTTCAGAGCAGGATATTTTCTTTCTGAAGGAGATAAAGATTTACTAAAATAACTCACAGGTAGTAGATGACCATTTCGCTTTTGTAGAAGGACACCGGAAATAGCTATACCACTTGCATCTGTATTGAGGTAAAATGGTTTGGACCAATCAGGCAAGGAGAGAAAAGGTTTTGAGAAAAAAATGTTTTGAACTTCTGTAAAAATTTTATTATGATCTGGCGTCCATGTAAAAGGAACCTTTGGAGAGGTAAGTTTAATTAGTGGATCCATAAGTTTAGAATATTTGGGAATAAGTCTGCGATAAAAACCACATAGACCAATAAATCTTTTTAAGTGTTTCTTAGTTTTTGGAGCTGGAAAAGATGTAATTTTGGTTATATTAGAAGACACTGGTTGGATAGTATGATTCTGCAAATGAAAACCAAGGTAATCTATGGCTGTTTGATGAAATTTGCATTTAGCAGGAGACAAGGTAAGGTTATGTTTCTGTAAAATTGAAAACAAAACATCTAATTTGTGAATCATTTCTTGAAATGAATCACCAGCAACAATAATGTCATCCTGATATGCATAAACACCTTGTAATTTACTTTCTTCGATTATTGCATCAATTAACATTTGAAATGAAGAGGCTGCGGATCTGAGTCCAAACATTAAACGAGAAAAACTATAAGTACCCCATTCGGTAGTAAAAGAGAGTTTCTTGCGAAATTCTTCTGGGAGATTTATCTGATGATATGCAGATGGAAAATCTAATGTGGTGAAGTATTTAAATTTAGAAATATTGTTAATAATAGTATCAATTCTAGGTAATGGGTAAGAAGAACTATGAATCATGGTATTAATTAATCTTAGATCAAGTGCCATTCGAAATTTTGGTTTTTCATTTGGAGAGGATGCTTTCTTTTTAACCATAAGCATTGGACATGCCCATTCGGAAATACTTCTTTCAATAATTCCTGCATCAACTAACGTGTCCAATTGCTGTTTTGCCTCTTCTTGGATAGATTGTGGCACAGGGAAGGGCAGGGTCTTAACAGGAACATCTGAGATAAACTGGATATGAGGTATAACTCTGTCCGTTTGACCCAAAGATTTCAAGGAAGAAGAAAACACTGTATCATATTTAGTTAATAAATTTTGTAATTCTGTTTTCTGATATGGAAGTAGATGATTTAGGCTAAAATTACTAAGTTTAAACTCTGATTTTCTTAACTTTAAAATGTCAGTAGAAGCTTGAATTAAATTAATTTCATGGGGAGAACTAATATTTTGAGTATCAAAATCTTCTTGAATTTCATCTATCTCGTGAATTGTTCCCAAAACTGAATCTTTATTAATGTGAATGGGTTCTTCAGCATTATTAGTGATAGGAATATAAAAGTAACTACTGAGGTTTTTAGCATTTTTAGATTTCGAGCTAAGTTCTGCAGAAATTATGGATTGATATGCACAAGTTGGTAATTCATACTCCTTTGGTTCAAACAAAAATTGATCACAAGAATGAAAGGAAGACACCGCAGGTACATATACAGTACTGTCAGGTGGAATAACGACTTTCTTTCTTGAATAACAAGAATTATTTGAAGGAAGAGAACTATGTACTTTATTATTGGAATTAACAGACACTGATACATTTTTATTGGAAGATTCAGGTAGAGACCTCTTTTGAGTTAAAGTGTTGACTTGTAAATCCTGTGTTTGATCAACCTCTTGAGCAGAAACAGAGTCTAAGATGTCAAGTAGGTTATTATTTATCTTAATTTGGCTATTATGTAGATCAATAACAACTCTATGAGATTTCAAAAAATCAAAGCCAAGGATACCAACAAACTTAGAATCTTCAGGAATATCAATGAGAAAAAAGGAATGTTTGTAGAAAAATTTCCCTATCTTAAATGACAAGTTTATACAACCAGAACAAATAACAGCAGAATTTACCGTGGTAATTTTTACATTTGAAGCAATTCTGCTATAATGTACATGCTGTTTTATACGTTGAAAATAATATTTTGATAATAGAGAAATGCTTGCACCTGAATCGAGAAGAAAATTTGCAGGATTCTTGTTAATAGTTAATTGAATAATTGGAAGGGTAGGTTGATCAACTTCCGCATGGAGAAGAAATTCGATGGACTCAACAAAGATTATGTCATTTTCAGATGAGGTTGTTTGTATAGCAGAGTTTGCAAAAAGTGGAATTTCTTTATTTGTTTGACTAGCAACTGATTTCACAAGTCTCTGTGATGAAATCGGATAGTTAATTTTAGTCAATGGAGACCGCGGTACAATAATATCATTCTGGACTTGAAAAGGCGTAAAGTCACGACTTAAGGCAGAAAAATCATTAAAGGACGGAAGTTGAGTATTTATGTCTGGAGATAACTCTTGAAAACATTCAGGAGTTATGTTTGAATTATAGAATGTTCTTTCACATTGAAAAACGGGAACAGGAAGGTCTTTAACAGAATTTACATTATTGAAAGAGACAGCTTGAGAGTTATACTGTGGAGAAAAATGACACAGGGGTGAAGCAGCTCCACACCCACTTCTCCCCAAATCGTGTCAGTACCTATGAGGATTTTTATTTGAGTAGTTCTGACGGGAGGTCGAAACTTTAGAGGAAGAATGTCGAGAGTCGGATGAATGTGGTTTATCATCTGAGGAGTTGTGATGCCGTTTTTTAAAAGATGCTTGTTTTGATTTGGAAGTTAAATTTGATTTCAATTTGAAACATCTGTTTGCTGAATGTCCAGGTCTTGTGCACCACTGGCAAATAATTCGTTTATACGAATGTTTGAAATGATGACTAAGTCTTATGTTTCTGGAAGAGTTGTGCCTGGACTCTGTATCGCAAGATGAGTTATCATCTGAAGTAGCTGTGTGAGGTTTGTTACACACCTCCGATGAGTCCGCAGAATGACTATTATGAGACAGAGAATCCTCAGGTTGTTCATGTAAGTTATGTAACATACTGTATGAAGGTGGGACCGAATTAGAAATTATAGGTGCTTGAACAGAATCAAGAATCTCTTGATATGAAGCAGCAACTTCAATTATTTTGTCAAACGAATCTATGTGTTGTGTAAGAATGTGAACTTTTAAATTATTAGGGATGAGATCAGTGAATTTTGATATTAGAATCTGTTCAATGGAGGGATCAGGCAACTGAGGAAAATGTTTATGAACAACATCATCTAACCTTGTAGCAAAATTCCGGATAGATTCTGAAGGTAGAAACTTTATACTATTGTATTTAAGAGCAATGGAGGTAGCTGACTCCGTCTTAAAATGTTTTCTAAAAATATCAAACAAGTCTTCAGGAAAAGTTCCTTTTTACATGCATTAGAGGAAACATAAAATTTTAATGCCTGATCAGAGAGTTTAGATTTGAGGAAAATAAGTGCCTGTTCATTACTCCAGTTAGAATAAGAAATGGTCGCTTTAACTTGCTCAGCAAAAAAGTCTAAAAGTTCGGGATCACCCGAAAAAGGTGTCACTATTATTCTTAGAGGTTTAATTTTTGACGTCATGATGAATAAATACAACAAAATTCAAAAATAATGCAATAATTCAAACAAACAGCATTCAAATAAATTACTAATCTCAACAATATATAAATACATCAATAGTTCTAATAAATTGTGCCTTAATATTTGCCATATGCCCCTTCAAACAATCTAAAATTATAGGTCATTGTAAAAATATTTGCATACTAAGAACAAAAATATCTTCTATCACTTCATACAATCGAAAGAAAAATCATGCTCTGCAAAAATAAAAGGAGATATTTCCTACCATTTACTTCTCAGAACAGAAAAAAAATCTCTTCAAAGTACATAAAAATGAGCAATTTGTTCCCCAAATACAAATATAAGTTCAACAAAATAATATATTGAAATAAACTCTTCAAAAAAAGTAACAGCTTCAGACTAAAATATTAAAATATCACAGCATTATAACATATTATTATTATTATTAGTTTTTTTTTTTTAAATTAAATAAGTATTTCTGTCTCTCATAATTCCAGGGTGCATTTTTCAAGAATTTCTCCAAAGTCGGCACCAAGAATTGTGACGTGAATATTAGAATATTCACAAATTGTTGTGATCGTATTTTGGAATTAGTTTGTTGTAAAAAATTCTTCTTTTAGAAATGGAGACAATAACCCTAGACTTAGTTCTTTTAGGTCATTTTAAAAGGAGAAAATTGAAACGATCTTACTTGAAACAAGCAGTGTTGAGGAAGAGACAGGAACTACACTTTCTTGAGATTAAATCAATCTTTATTTAAGTATATTTTTAGGTGAAGATGAATGATTTTCCATTTTGATCACCAGTAAATTGTTCTTGAAAATACCAGCACTTAGATTAAAAAAATTCCCGAGAGAATATCGCATATGAACTGAACATATGAACAAAGAAGAACAAAAACTTCGTTGATAAAAAAATGGCACTACTACAACCAGATATCGACATCGTTGTTTCGGCCACCCCGTCAGAACTTTAACTGCCTAAAAAAATTAAGGGAGACAGTATATAAACATCGCTACGGGGCCCGCAAAAGTAATTAAGCGAGAGGTTTAAAACAATTGACCAAATTCAAAAGCCACCGGTATTCGGAAAACAAATGAGAAAGCGAAACCAAAAGTAACGCAATCTAATTTGTTCGTGAAACGAAACGTCACTCGTTTGAAATCATAGCAAGCGCCTGTTTTCTACTGAGCATGCGCACACTTACAGCCTCGGATGAAACACGGAGAGAAAAGGGAAGGGAAGAATAATGAATGAATGGCGTGCGTATGCAAGCACTGGGGGAAAGCCAACTTACAGACTACGCTAAGGTTGTCAGCGAGAGAGACGGGAGAAAAAAGAAAAGAAACAAAAGCACGGCCGCGACACCGTCACAGATGCAGACCGGTGAATAGGTGCAAAAAAATGTGAGATTTCATCTCACAATAGCATTACATGTAGTAGTAATCTTTTAGTACACTCCAATAATGTATATAAATGTTATTATGTTTAAATACTGTAATACAACAATATTAAAATATACTGCAAATGATTTTACCCAATAGACCATAATCTAACGGAATACTTTTGAGTCTTCCTGTAAATGCACTATGAATGATACACACTTCATTTTGAATACCGAACATTCCATTGTAAACATTAATAACATATATCAATTACGCGTTAATCCGAGTATATTTACGTAAGTTAGAGCATGACCAGACGGGCAGACAAACCCAATTCACTTTTCAACTGCGTTAGAAAGTGTTACAAATATTTCTTGAAGAATCCCATGCTTATGAAAATGTTAAGAATGGCATGCTATTTCAAACCCTTCCCCTCAAACAAAATCTTGCCTCCTCTCCCCACTCTAAGAAACTTATTAAATGGCTTTCTGTCCTGTCCGTAAAGCCTGCAAAGTCCAAAAAAAAAAAAAAAAAAAAAAAAAAATCTCCGTTTTAGACAGGTACCCTTCTTAGCAAGAATAATTATATAGTGCTTTCTTCATAGAAACTTAATTTTTTTTTTCCATTTACGAAACAATTCTTTTTTTGACAGGTTTCGTATTCACAAGTTTTACAATAAATGTAATATACCTATACTCTTCAGAGGTATACTATAGAAAGGATGTTTTAAATGCCTTTAAGAATACTTGTAAAAAGGGAAACTGTCTATAATAGAATACTGTCTTAAACGGAAAAAATGTTAGTCACTATCTTGAAATTATACCTGCTAAGATAAAAAAAAACCTCCTTAAAACGGAATTTTTCTTAGGTTTTCGTTTTGATGGGAGAGAGTACAGCCCCCCCCCCCCCCCCCCTCCGCCGAACCCCACCGCTATGCCACTGTCCTCAAAGACAGCCTTGCCCCCCCCCCCCCTCCGCAAGAAAATTCTGAAATGGCGCCCCTGGTGTGAAGTAAAAAAGTCTTCTAAGTTACTGAAGTAAAAATTCATTCAAGACATTTTTTAAAGAAGAATATCAGCATTGCATTCTATAGTGGCATTAATTAGGTAAGTCTACAAAAAGTTTTGTTTCCTTATTTCAATTAAAAATATCTTTTTTTTAATAAGTTAGGCAGAAGTTGGTAGATGGGGCACTTGTAAACAGAACATATGGGGGCAGATGTGAACAGTTCACAAATGTATTTTTTAAGTCTAGGAATGCATATATTTTTTTTTTTTTTTAGTTTAAAATTTAATTACCCCTGGCAAGCATTGAGCTATATATTCAGTGTTTTTAGGATTGCTTCACAGTTTAAATTTACTCGAAGTTAGATAACAATTAAAAGTTACTCAAAAGGAGTAGGCATATTAGTGTACAATTTTAAGAATAATTTCTTGTATCTATGTTGAAACATTTATATTGATTTATTCACACAACTAGAAAAAGGGCATCTAATCAGTTTTTATCACAGTTTTTATTTACAAAAAATTATTTTTATCTTATTTATGCATGTGTTCACATGTGCCCCAGCTATGTTCACAACTACCCCTCCACTGGGGCACATGTGAACAAATTTAGACAATTTTTAGAATGATGATATAAGTTAGAAATTCTTGATAAATGCATCCAAAAGTTTCACCAAAAGAACAAACAAATTCTAAATATTCACATAAATCAACTTTTGGTTCAATAGCTCATAACTATGACTATTTTGAGAAATAGTCAAAAATGTAAAATTGTTCACATGTGACCCCCCTCTCCCCTACAAAGTGTTCAGCTATGTTTAATGGTTCATCTGAGCTGCTATTGAAATTTTCTGTTTTTAGAGGTGCTACACAAAACATAGTAAAATGCGATAGGTAATATCATTTTATTTTATTAAGGAAAAACTTAAGGACTTATTACCTGACATATTAAATATGCACTGCATGTATACAAAGCAGGGTTGTCTCGGTTTTAACCATCCTGGTCAAAATCAATTTTGACCACTGAAATTGACTATTCAATTTATTTACTACTAATCAAATATGTTTTACTAGCATATGTTAAAAACTAAGTTGACATTTGTTAAAAATGTCATAATATAAGTAAAATTACATAACACCAGCAAATACTAAATTAAAAAAGTCATAACATAAATAACATAACACCAAGATACTCATACAACACAAATGTTTTAATTATTTTTTTACACAAGCTGTTTTATGTCATTATATAATCAGGGATATGTTTAGGAAAATTTTAGGTATCCCCAAACAGGACCCTTCACAAAATATTTTATCCCCAAACAGGACCCTTCACAAAACATTTTATCCCAAAACAGGACCCTTCACAAAATTATTTGTCTCTTAAATAAACCTTTCACAGAATTTTTTCACCTTCAAATTGAACTTTTCACAAATTTAGTCATTTAAAAATAAAATCTGGCCTGTAAGTAAGCAGTTTAACTCACCAAAAAGCATATTACTTAGCTTTTTATATATGAATGATAGAATATGAAGACATCGATAATTTAAAATTCACAAAATTATGACTAGAATTTTCACAAAAATAAAAAAAAACTTCATAATTTCACAAAAACAGGACCCTGTGAGAAAAGTACCCCCGTTAATTTGTATTGAATTTAGAAAATGATTATAAGTAACAAGTTTTGCGGTTGTCTCTAAACTTAGATGGTTTCATAATTTATTTTAGATTATTCCAAATTTAGAAAACAATCTTTCAATTGATGATGATCTGGCACAACAATTCATTAGATGTAATGTGATTTCAACAAATTTTATATAAATTCCTTTAACCTTCTTCATTGCTATGCACCAGATATCAAGCCCAATTGTATCTTGTACACTTTCAGAAAAACAGGATTTTGGATATGGTAAGGGTTCTGCTTGAAATGCAATCACAAGAGGCAAAAAGGTAGGATCAATATTATCGTGTAACCATTGCCTTGCTATTTCTTGCTTATCTTCATAAATACTTTTACCCATGCGGACAGGATTCAGCAGATCAGATATAGTTCTTTTTTAAGTTTATCTAAAGCAAGGGAAATAAATTGATTTTGTAAATATTTTACTTCTTTGTATATGCCTACAATGATTTTAACAATGTTATCATCAATATCATCCTTCATGCTCATCTGCAATTTTTCATTTCAATAACATCTTCATTATTGAACTAGCTTTGTTTGTGTTTGTAATATCTTGTCCTACAAGATTCAAGTAATGCGCAGCACACCCATAAGAAATAAACAGTTCATCTCTATATGCATTTTTAAAATCTTCTCTCATGCATTTCATCTTGTTTTCATTGTCACTTACAAAACTTCTTACTTTACAAACAAACTTGTTTTCTACCTCTTCTTTAGCATCAGCTGCTAGTTTTAAACAATACTGGGCAGTTTTTTTAGATACCCCTGTATCAACAGCTGAAAGGAAGAATGACTTTTTCCCTGTTGATGTGCAATTAACAATGAAAGGGCAATTATGGATCTAGCTTTCTTATTGTATTGCATAAGCATATTTTACTAATGAGCCTCCTTAACTTATCAGTGTATTTTTTTTTTTAATGCCTGTTACTTTTATTACTTATTAAGTTACCTTTAATTGGAAAGAAAAAAATTATTAAAACTAAGACCATTTGTAACAGTTTTGACCATTTCTGACCAATTTTGGACAGTTAAAACCACTTTTACCCAGTGTCCTGGTCAAAATCAAATTTGGCCGGTTAAAATTACAACCCTGATACAAAGACAGTTACTAACATTAATCAGCCCGAACCCATCAGTATAAGACAAATAGAACCTAATACGTTTTAAAATTTCTACAATTTTAAACCCAAGACCTATGTAATCTGTCCATATCAGAGCCATTCCATGAAAAACAGACAAAATGGCCTATGCATGATACTTACATAACTACCATGTCCTATAATCTATTACCTTACAAGTTGTTAAAATGTAAACTATACATTTAAAATAGCAAAAAACTTTAAATTTTTATGTTAGCATATACTTGTTTTAATTTGAGGATATAACATTGTTAAAACAGCAATAATAAGTAGAAAAACTGTCCCACACATGACATGTAATGGCCCAAATATAGTTAAATGTCCTTATTAATATAAAAGATACTTAACAAATTATTTACCTTCTTTAAGTTAGACTTTGAGTGCAAGGTTTTTTCTTATTATCAACTAGCAAACTTATCCTGCTATGCTGGTTGGTTTCTCCAAATGAACCTTGAATCAAATTAAATATTATCGGTGAATTTGACCATGTGTTTAAAGCAATATGGACCTGTAATTGTAATGCCCTTCTGCATTGCTGAAACAATACAAACATCATTCTAGTGATGCAACGAATAGTGGTTTGGCCGAATAACCGAATACCGAATATTCGGCCAAGTTGCAGCCGAATATTCAGCCTATTCGGCCGCCGAATAATGAACTTATTTTTGCCTAAAAACAAAATATGGTATGCACTATATGCACAATTCTTGTATATTTCACATTTAAAATGTATTGTTTTCTTTTAAAAAATTATTTATATACAAATTTTTATTTTTTTAAAGCATTATTTTACTTTGAAAAAATATTCGGCCTAAAAATTGCCTCAATAATATAATTCAGACACCCCCCCCCCCCCCCCCAAAAAAAAAAAAAATCTTCTCAAAAGTTCCTCATCAGGTACTGTCTAGTTACATTTTAATAGATATTATATTTGTTGTTGTTACATTTTAAAATAATGACAAAATTTTAAAAGTACTAGGAAACATAAGTTTCAGCTTTCAGATGAAATAAAATAAAAAATAAGAAATTTTAATATCTTAAGAAAAACCACTGATAGAAAGGGTGAAAGGAATATCCTCTAAAATGGTGCAAAGACATCACTGTAGACTTTATAAAGCTCACAATTAACAAAATTTTTATTTATCTTTATTATTATTTTTTTTAATTTGCTGTCAGCAGTGAAGCCTCTTTAGAAAGTGTGCCTCAATGTGAAGAGTAAAAGAAATTAGTAATTTTCTTTCCCAGCCACTACTAGAAAGACAACAGCGTCCTTTGGGGTGGTGGGCGAAAAATTCAGAAGACTTTCTAAACGTTTCACAATTAGCCAAAAAGTACCTTTCTGCACCAGGAAGTACCATATATAGTGAGAGGTTATTTTCAGAAGCAGGTAACATTTATGAAAAAAAAAAAGAAAGACTATCATCTGAGAATGCTGATTATTATTATTTCTGTATCACAATCTACGTTTATTGAAAATATTTTAACTGTTTTTTAAGGCATTACAATGATATTCTTGAAAAAAATATCTAAAACGTAAATGCATACTAATTAAAAGAATTTAGTATTTACATTTCTTTCATTATTTAATAAGAAATAGTAACAGACTTAAAAAAATCACTTAAATTATATTTCACTTTTAAGCATCTTTTACTAAAAAAAAAAAAACAACAACAACAAAAAAAAAACCCTTAACTATTGCAACATATGCGACTTAAATATCTTATACATATAATACATCTATATCTAATCAATCATATATTTATGTTCTTTATAGGTATAATTCAAAATATTATTGAAAGAAATATTTTTTTATGTAACAAGGGTTAAATGTTAAACTTCCCATTATGATTAAAAAAAAAAAAAAAAAAATTGAATTAGCTTGTTACAGCTGTATTAAAACAATTTTGAATAGATTAATTTTAAATTTAACAGATTGTTAGCTTATTACAGATACTTTTTGTACTTACTGATATAGCATAATTTTTTTTTAACATGATTCCTAAATTAGCCTCTTATATAAAATGGGTAGATAAAACCCATTCGGAGTATGAAAGTTAATGGGAAAAAAAGTGTTAGTTAATTTCAAATAAAATTTTCATTATATATGATGAATATAAATTGTCAAATTAAAAAGTTATACTGTGTAAATATAAAAACATTTATTACAGTGTATTATTCGGCCAAGGCCGAATAATGGACTTGATATTCGGCCGAAGCCGAATATTCGGCAGACAGGCCGAATGGGCCGAATATTCGTTGCATCTCTACTTATTACAGATACTTTTTGTACTTACTGATATAGCATAATTTTTTTTTAACATGATTCCTAAATTAGCCTCTTATATAAAATGGGTAGATAAAACCCATTCGGAGTATGAAAGTTAATGGGAAAAAAAGTGTTAGTTAATTTCAAATAAAATTTTCATTATATATGATGAATATAAATTGTCAAATTAAAAAGTTATACTGTGTAAATATAAAAACATTTATTACAGTGTATTATTCGGCCAAGGCCGAATAATGGACTTGATATTCGGCCGACAGGCCGAATGGGCCGAATATTCGTTGCATCTCTACATCATTCCACTTTTATATTCTCGGTACTTGTTAATTAACCCGTCGACCAATTTCGCCAAATTGACCTAATTTCTATTTTAAATAACGAAAGAACAAATAAATTAGTATAACATTAATAAAAATACAAATAAAACGTTGAAATAAAAATCACTTGATGACATAAACACATGTTGTCAAGTGAATGTGACATTTACTATCAACCATTATTGCCATTTAATCTTACAATGGCGACAGTAATTTGGTCGGTGGGATAACTAACAAGTACTATATTTCCTAATGTGTCAGACAAAATTTGGCTATTAAGGATCATTTCTTTTAGTTGATCATTTACAGTAGGATTTGATAGAGAATAGAATGATGTGCAATATGCTAAAATCATCCCTGAAAAATTATCTAATTGACAATGAAGCCTCATCTAAATCCGTCCAATAGAACATTTTGAAAAGATCAATCTTTCATAAAGGAGTTCCACTGATTATAAAACTTTCCCCAATATTTCTATAACTACGAAACGTAGAATTATAGGTTAAGCACTAAAATCTCCGCTGAAAAATTATCTAACAAACAGTGCAAATCCCACTGAAATCCATTCAGCAGAATCTTTTCAAAAGGCTAATCTTTCATGATCGGGTTCATCTGATTATGTAACTTTCCCCATAATTCTATAAATAAGCAACTTAGAACGATACGTTATATAATAAAATATTTTCTGAAAAATTATCTACTGACAGTGCAAGTGCCACCAAAACCAATTCAGTAGAACTCAAGTTGTGAGCAGACGGAACGAAATTTCCATTTTATATATAGTAGAGTAGATAGTAGAAGATGACCTTAAGATTAAACAGAAATTACTTTCTAAGAACTTGAGTGCAGCGATTTATAATCATTTCGAAAATTACAAAGATGACTCGATGAAAAACTCAAATAGTAGGCTGCCTGTTATATTAAAATCGGTAAAATTCAAAATGTAAACAAAATTTTTTCAGAAGCAGAAGACCGATAAATTTGTAATTTCGCAATACCGTTGCCAAAAGTCTCTATCCCAATGATAAGTGTAAGAAGTTAAAGACAAAGTGAAGAAGTTAATGACAAAAATGAAATCAAATTCAGGTGAATTTCACAATACTGGGAAAAATTTACTGTTATTTTTACCAAAAAGACTAATCTGCAAAAGACACTATCTACAAATTTCCACTTATAATCAATCAATCAATCAGTCAACCTAGACATCCATCGGACGGTTGATGGTTGAGAATCAGTGTTCAGTTAACTGTTGAGTAAAAATTGTTTATGTTTTGTTGGTTTTGTTTTACTCATGTTGCCGTATTCCTGTTTTACAACTGGAATAAGTATATAATTAAACATTATGGATAGCACAAACTCTGCTTCATATGTTTGCACTGCAGATGTTGCTGCATTCGTTGATGCTCTAGAAACCATTAATTGTAACGAAGCCGAAGTGTATGTAGAGTATGTTTTTAATGTACTTAATTTCATGGTTTAATATAGTATTTAAATCTGCTTGCAATGTATCATTACTGGTATAGCAGTATCTGTGTGAAGCATAACTATGTAGAGTATGATTAGTCTAAAACTGCTAAGCCTTGTATTATTATTTTTAATGATCGGCTAGTTTTTATAAATTACATTAATTTGTAGGTAGTAAAATTATGTGTTTGTCTCTCTCTTGTCTTTATTTCGTTTTTTATTGTTTCTCTAACAAGTTGATGTTTTAAAAACTCTGTTATAGCTTTATTTCAGAAACATCTACAGATCTCTGGCTATTAAAATTTTATAGTCTATGCATGACACTTAATTTTTGTTGTTTAATTCTGTAATAGTATTTTTTTTCTTTAGTGCTTCTTTTTTATAGTGGCGAGAGAAAGAAATTTTGGTACTTTTCGGTTAGCCGGTCGCCAGTGTTATATATACCTACATATATATACACATATATTTACTCATATAGGGTAGATGTGCCAGTAATGGACACCCTTAAGGAATTTCTTTCAAAATTATTTTTTTATTAATAGTTATAATTATTATATTCCAGTTTTTTCAATATTATATTAACGTATCAACAATATTTAACCATTCTTATAGTCTCATTTCCCAATATGAATCAAAATTTGATTTTAAATAACAGAAATATATCAAAAGCCCAGTAATGGACACCCTCTAGCCCAGTAATGGACACCTTCTGGCCCAGTAATGGACACCCCATAAAAAGCAATAAATATAATTGTTTTTATGACTGTATTTAGAACCAGAATTTAATGAATACATACTAATGAAACAAAATAGCTATTTTCAAATAAATTTAACAATTAGGATACCAGTAATTAATAAAATATTTGTGATATCATTTACTGTTTGCATCAATTGTAATTATCAGAAGATCGGTGTTTTAATTATTTTAGATGGATAGTTTAAAATACTAAATATCAGGCAATTACAGCTATCAAATTATTGAAACAGTGGGGGATTTTAAAGGCAATTAAAAAAAAAAGTTCTGTGATATTAGTATTTAGTTTTGTCTCACTATTTTTAACAATTAATCTTACAGAGACTACTTGATATATCATTTATAATAATTAATATTACAAATAGGAAAGAAATGATATTGTGAGTTGAATATTTTAAATGCTAAATAAAATAATTTCAAAATAAAACTGTAGAACTGATGTTTGAGGCCACTGATCTGCAGATTCACTAGTTTCATGAATATTACCTATGGGTCATTCCATGTCAAATCATCCAGCAATTTTACAGAATGTCACCCACCATCTCAGATTTTGACGAAACTTGGTACATGAAAACATACACGTATAAGATGCTACCACGTGAAATTTTAATTGAATCCAACTAAAATATTTTAAATTATAAGCCTCTGAACATGCGACACTTTTCTTTTTCTATGGACATTTTTAAAGTGTTGATTTCCTGTATGGTTCTACAAAAAACTTCATAACTCTTTACCAAATAATTAAAATGGTTAAATTTTTTGGCAGAACTTTCTTTATATTATTTATTTCATAAAGTAATACCAATTTTTATTTTCTTTTTACAACAAATATACTTTTTTAATTTTTGAACTTTTGAATACCCATATAAAATTGACATTTCATATATGAATTTTACAAAAATATTTTTAGATGTGCCACCCATTTTATTTTGCTAAATATTTTTTTACGAGTTCTTTATTAGTCGATCTTTTCTCAATAAAAAAATTAAAGAGGTGTTTTTTGAAAAACTTGAGAAAAAAATTTTCTTTGACATTTTTTGAATGTCCATATAAAATTGACATTTCATGTATGAATTTCAAAAGAAAAAATATTTTTAGATGTACCACCCATTTTATTTTGTTAAATATTTTTTATGAGCTTTTTATTAGTCAATCTTTTCTCAAAAAAAGAAAAAAAAATTAAAAGAGGTGTTTTTTGAAAAGGTTGAGAAATTTTTTTTTTTCTTAGATTATTTTTTATATGCATGTATTTTGAAGACGTATAAAGATGTAAAGAAATAATCTAGCATAAAGATGATCTGGAGACTGATAAACTTTATTAATATTCAATCAACTCGTAAATTCTGGATGCCCCTCCCCTTACATTCCAAAGATTCATGAGATACATATTTAGACAGATTTTTCAATATCCTGTCAAAATAAACATAAGTGCCATATTTTTCTAACTAATCCTAGATTTAAATATTTATTTATTTTATTTATTTTTTTTTTTTGGGGGGGGGGGGGGGCTGGCATCTTGACAGTTTTTGTCAAAATAGTTTCAATTATTAATATATGATATTATAAGAGGATTGACTTTTAAAACTAACATCAAGTCTTTTAACTTCATAAACAGAAATAAAATTATTATAAATAAATTAAGTAGAATTAGTAGCAATTCAAGGTAAAAATAATGAAATTATTAAAAAAGCAAATAAATAAAGATTTATTTTGATAAATTTTGCGTATAATTTAACAATATGTTACATAAAATTCTAAGTTATATATCCTGTAATAAAATCATAAAAATTATATATTTTTTTCTTTGTTACTGATATAATATATACATACAAAATTTACTTACATATATGAGACATAAGTTTTTCAAGTTTTAACCAATTTCAAATATAAGATTTATTTCTGTACCAGATTTGCACTTTTTTATAATTGAATGGTTAGAGGTGTTTATGATAAATTTAAATGGAAATAGGAAATAGAAATTCAACATATTATTTCACTAGATATTGCTTTTTATAAATGCTCCACTTACGATTGATTGTTTCAGTAGATTCTTTTGAAAGAGCATACGGCTGTCCTGTTGCAGCAGTCAATTCAATGCTACATAATATATGGTTGCAAGGCACGTTGCAATAATCATTATTTGGCCAGCAAAATGAAGTAGAAGGTCCGTTGGGATGCATAAACTTTATAGTTGCATCTTTTTCATCATAATCTATGCTCTGAATAATCTCAATATACCAGTGATTATTTATGTTTTTATTACTTTATTTTTATTTCATTTTGAAGACTATAGGTGAAACAAAATTTAAACTATAAATTTATACTTTCCACATTTTTTAAAAAGAAAATGCAAAGCTTAGATTGTTTGAATGAATATAGCTTTATAAATCAGTTTATACTGGTTGTTTTTCAGTTAGTATAATGGAAATTTTATTTGAATACATAGCGGAAGTTAATTTTCTGTAACAGAAATAATATGAATTTTATACTTTAATTTATTTAAATAACATTAAAAAAAGTCTTTAGAAACAAAATTATAGTTTAATTATAATATTTGTTTATTATTATTACACGTATTTTTGAAGAATTTTGAACTTTAACAATACTTTAGATATATTCTGTAAAATTAACAAAAAAAATTTTTTCTCAAGAATTTCAAAAAACACCTTTCTAATTTTTTTATTATTAAATGGTTTCCTTTTAAACTATATATATAAAAAAAATCAGCCAAATCAAATGGGTGGCACATGTAAAAAAAAAAAATGAATTACATATTTCCATATTTTTCTTAACTCCTTAGATAAAATATTTTTTAAAAACAATATTCGAGTTCTAAAAAGTTTTATAAACCATTCTTTTAATAAAATACATTATTAAGAATCTCTAAAAAAATATATATATCTAATTTTATTAATAACATTTGGAAAAATGAGCATTTTTATCCAACATTACATGTTTGACGGAAGATCATTTTCTGCAAAAAAATTGAGTGATAGGGGTATTTTTAAATGCTTGTAACTCATGAAAAACTTATTATTTTAAACTGAAATTTGGTGTAACAGAATATCTTTAGACTAGGAGTGTGTTCAAGCTGCACGCGCGCGAGCTCAGGAGACAGGAACATGGAGTGGGTAAATATCATGGATGGAATAACACGTAGTGTGTTCAGGAACAGATCATGGATTTGATTAATTATGGTGCTAATTATAAAGATATTTTGTTGCAAAAGGAACGTGTGCTAGATGGCTGAATGGATAAGGCAGTGAACTCGAGACTGGGGGTTCTGGGTTTGAATCCTTCCAGTCCCACATTGTAATCATAATTTTTTTTTGTTTTGTTTATTGGTTGTTTTATATTTTTCATAATGAATAAGATATTTTTGATGAAGATATATTTTTTATTTTTATTATACAGAGGCACGTGTATTTTTATTATAATAATAAAATATTTATTTAAATGTGAGAAAATGAGGTATTTCGAGATGAAAGTTTTACATCTGAACGCCTTTTAAATATTTAAAGTTTCGTTTCTAAGGGATTATATATGTATATGTATAATGATATAAACATTAAGCAAATCCAAATGAAAAAATAATATATATTGTGCAAAAATATCCTTTTGCACGTAGGATAATTCCTTGATTTTCTTTTTTTTTTTTTTTTTTTTTTTTTGAATACTTTACGAGTGAATTTTTATCGAGACTAGGCTGGAAATCATATTTTACTTTGAACATTATAAAAATAAAATGTAATAGTTGTAGATTATTTTAACTAAAAATATCTGTAGATATATTTTTTAAAGAGATAAAATATATAGGTCTGCTGTCTAGTTTTGTAGTGAATAAAGTATGATTAGAATGTTTATAAATAAGTATTTTGCTTATACTAACAGAATTTTGAATGCCATTTATTTCTCATGTTTTATGATGTATTTTGGTCTGTTATCCACACGGTATTAAAATATGCAATCATAAAATAAGAAATATATGTATTAAAACCTTCTCTGAAAAACTGTCTAACTAACAGTGCAAATTCCATTGAAATCCATCCAGTATAGTAGATTACAAACAAATCTCATATGTTGATATCACAATCTTGGTTTACTAACAGCATTCTATTTATCACAGAAGTTATAAATCAACTGATAAATCATTTTTAAATAAATAAAAAGAAAATTGTTAAAAAGTTAAAATTTTTAGATCACCAGTTGAATTCTTAAATTGTATCAATCAACCTACCAAACAAAGCACAAACAATAACACATAAGCAGAAAACGCACAATCACGTGATCAAATCGCCCACACAATTTTTTTGAGCAGCTTGCGCGGAGTTTGTGTGCGGTTGGTTAACTAATTTTAAATGCTAAATGGGCTAAAGTAGATAAAGAAGGTCACGTGATGTTTTTCCCGACTATTTTAGATTTTATCTGAGTGAACATAAGCATGTAGTCCTGTTACGAAAACCATGTTTTGGAAGGATAAAGAAATATAGTCGTTGGTTTTACCTTTTTTGAACCATTAAAAATAATGAAATAATTGAATTATGTTAAAATTCCTTTCTTCGATAAGACCTACTCCATGACATAAACTTCTGAGCGTGCGTGCGGCGCGAAATGCACTTCTGAACGCACTCATTGTTTTTGTGTTTAAAATTTCATAGAAATCTGTGACGGTGGGTGACATGGTCTGGATGAAGTGACATGGAATGACCCAAGTATGAAAAACCTAAGTAGAAATCTGTTGTCAGATGGCTCCAATTCAACTCGCTTTCTCTTAAAAAAAACTGAAATACAAAGCTGACTTGAATTATTTGGCATCTAAGACGCAACAAGAGAAATAGTATATTTTTTAAATACTCAAGTATATTACAAAATGTTACCCATGTAATTTAAAACATTATTTTAATTTTGCTACTTTGATTTGCTAAATTTGTTGGCACGTCATGATCATGTAAGGTATTTTTTGGAAAAAATTGGCACGCGGATGTTGAAAGGTTCGCCGACCCTGCACTAGGGTATACCCTCTACCTTGAGCATGTACCCTCTGCTTAGAATGTATACCCTCTGTTTTTTCTTACGACTACACCACTGATGAAGGATAGAACTTGAATATAACGATAATTTCAAATTCTCAAAATTATGACTAGAATTTTGCCCAAATATAAGAAAAATTTCACCATTTGACAAAAGCAGGACCCTGTGAGAAAACTCTGGACAGACTCCTGACAGCAGTTAATTACAAAATACAAATGATCTTTAAGATTTTGGTCAAGTTGTAAAAGAAAATTTTCTGGATTGGGGAAGATTATCCTTAAAGAATTTTAAAAAGTAACTTAAGATACGAAGTTGAATAACACAGCTTGCAAAAATTGAGTGCTAGGTATAGCATTTCAATTTTTCAATAATGCCAATCAATCTTTTCTGTTACATGCTGAATCAAATGGCCAAAAATGTTGACTTGGACACTTGGAGTTATCACTCAGAAAACAAAATAACCAGAAGTATTTGGATATTTAAAATAATAATAATAACTCCACAGAATAATATATTATATTCATGAAACTGCATCAAATATTTATTGATTATTATATTATTAATCAAAAGATTCTTCATACGATTTTCACTGTGTAGAGCAGTTTATTTTGATCATAAGACATAGCTGTTCCTAATAATGTTTTAATTAGAAATGATTTCAATTTTCTACATAATTGACTGTAACTGTTTCATTTGAATATTTTCAAATGAAGTTATATTACTTATAAAATATCCAACAATGTTTATTTTATCAACAGATTATATGCATCTGTATGCAATAGGAAATGATATTTTAAAAACCATGATATTTTAAACCAAAAAAAACTTGGTTTAAACCAAATAAACCAGTTTTTTACATAAAAACTCGTTTTTTTTGCCAACCCTGATCGCAATAACAATATCCAAGCTCTGACTCTACGAATATATCCCAATACCAATAGCTCTTACATCTTATGAAACATCCCAATAACATTTCTTTTACCGCACTGTGACTTCAAATACCGAAAAAAAGTGTCAAAGTCCAGTAGGAATATCACAACATCTTCATATATTGCAATATTAAATTTCTGATAATGTTGAGCTCTAATATGGACATTTACCTGTATACTGCCCTTCCACATTCCTGAAAATGATACAAATGCCACCTCACTGTTATATTTCCTAATGTATTAGATACAATTTGGGCTGTTAAGGATATGTTCATGACAGTGTGTGAACAGATGTTAGAGTGCATAAGCTCTCCATCAAGAAGATAGAATGATATGCATATCCTTGAAAAAGTATCTAACAATGTAAGTCTCATCAAAATCCATTAAGCAAAATTTTTCAGAAATGTTAATCTTTTGTAATTGGGTTCATCTGATTATTGAACTTTTCTCTATATATAACTAAGAAATAGAGATGCAACGAATATTTGGCCGAAGCCGAATATTTGGCCGAAGCCGAATATTCGGCCCATTCGGCCTGTCTGCCAAATATTCGGCTTCGGCCGAATATCAAGTCCATTATTCGGCCTTGGCCGAATAATACTGTAATAAATGTTTTTATATTTACACAGTATAACTTTTTAATTTGACAATTTATATTCATCATGTATAATGAAAATTTTATTTGAAATTAACTAATACTTTTTTTTTTCCATTAACTTTCATACCCCGAATGGGTTTTATCTACCCATTTTTATATAAGAGACTAATTTAGGAATCATGTTTAAAAAAATTTATGCTGTATCAGTAAGTACAAAAAGTATGTGTAATAAGCTAACATAATCTGTTAAATTTAAAATTAATCTATTCAAAATTGTTTGAATACAGTTGTACAAGCAAATTCAAATTTTTTTTTATCATAATGGGAAGTTTAACATTTATCCCTTGTTATATAGAAAAATATTTCTTTCAATAATATTTTGAATTATACCTATAAAGAACATAAATATATGATTGATTAGATATAGAGGTATTATATGTATAAGATATTTAAGTTGTATATGTTGCAATACTTAAGGGGTTTTTTTTTTTTGTAAAATACGCTTAAAAGTTAAATATAATTTAAGTGATTTTTTTTTTTAGTGTGTTACTATTTCTTATTAAATAATGAAAGAAATGTAAGTACTAAATTCTTTTAATTAGTATGCATTTACGTTTTATGTATTTTTTTTTTTTTCAAGAATAGCATTGTACTGTTTATATTTGCCTTAAAAAACAGTTAAAATGTTTTCAATAAACGTGATGCAGATTGTGATGCAGAAATAATTATAATTCAGCATTCTCAGGTGATAGTCTATTTCCTTTTTTTTTTTCGTAAATGCTACCTGCTTCTGAAAATAATCTCTCACTATATATGGTACTTCCTGGTGCAGAAAGGTACTTTTTGGCTAATTGTGAAAGGTTTGGAAAGTCTTCTGAATTTTTTGCCCACCACTCCAAACGACACTGTTGTCTTTCTAGTAGTGGCTGGGAAAGAAAATTACTAATTTCTTTTACTTCTTCACATTGAAAGGAGCTTTCTATAGAGCTTCACTCTGCGATTGGCTTGCAATTTCATTAAAGCATGCCCACAAAGAATTTGGAGCTTGTGAAGATGGAATGGTTACGTTGGAAATATTTTGTTCACATTCTGTTACTGGTTTCATACTAGCCTTTCTTAGTCTTACTAAAGCAGTTAATTTGGACTTTACTCCTACATCCTTTGCTTCATCTTTGTTGAAAAAGAACACTTTAAATCTGGGGTCCAAAACCGTTGCAATGGAATAGTGTTCATTGTCTTAAATTGATACAAAACGCTTCTCCAAATTTTGTAGAAGAGTGTCTTTCATGGTGCCCTACACCAAAAAAATCTCCAGATTTAAATAAATATGATTTTAATGCTACAACCTATTGAGATGACTTCAGAAATTAATGATCTCGACGAGGCCATTTGGTTTGTTATTTCTTCAAATGGTTGTAATGGATTCAGCAATTTTTCTAAAACAGTCCACAGGTTTGCTGTCAGATTATTTATTTCTCCAAATTTAGTTGCATATACAGAAAGTGCATTTTTTTGTTGCAGTAATCTCTCCAACATATAATAGGTGCTATTCAAGCATGTTACCACACTTTGAACTAATTTCTTAGGAATTTTTAACTCATTAATTTGTATATCAGTTAATCTAATGGCGAATGATTAAAATGTGTAAACGATTTTTATCTACAACAATTAAATCATTTATTGATCTTTGGTATGTTAGAGCATCAGATACTGTTAAATGCAATGAATGTTATTTGCTTTTTCTTGCAGATATTTCCTTCCTCTGAATCTGAAAACATTCACTATACACTTCTTAATGGTGCTATCTGCTGACAGCAAAGAAAAAAAAATAATGATAATAATAATGATAAAAATTTTTTTGTTAAATGTGAGCTTTATAAAGTCTACAATGTCTTTCCCCCATTTTAGAGGATATTCCTTTCATCCTTTTTATCAGTGGTTTTTCTTAAGATATTAAGATTTCCTATTTTTTATTTTATTTCATCCGAAAGCTGAAACTTGTGCTTCCTAGTACTTTTAAAATTTTGTCATTATTTTAAAATGTAACAACGCACATAATATCTATTAAAATGTAACTAGACAGTACCTGATGAGGAACTTTTGCTAAGAATTTCTTTTTTTGGCTGAATTATATTATTGAGGCAATTTTTAGGCCGAACATAGCCGAATATTTTTTCAGAGTAAAATAATGCTTTCAAAAATCAAAAATTTGTGTATAAATAACTTTTTAAAAGAAAACTATACATTTTAACTGTGAAATATACAAGAATTGTGCATATAGTGCATACTATATTTTGTTTTTAGGCAAAAATAAGTTCATTATTCGGCGGCCGAATAGGCCGAATATTCGGCTGTATCTTGGCCGAATATTCGGTATTCGGCCAAACCACTATTTGTTGCATCACTACTAAGAAATGCAGAACAATATGTTTTATACTAAAATATTTACTGAAAAAGTATCTAAGTAACAATGCAAGTCTCATCCACATCTGTCCAGTAGAACTTTTGATAAAGGCTAATCTTTTACAATAAGGTTCATCTCAGTATAGAACTTTCCCCCTTAATTCTATAACTAAGCAGCGTAGAACATTATGTTACATACTAAAACCTTCTCTAAAAAATTATGTAACTAACAGTGTAAGTTCCATTGAAATCTATTCAGCAGAATCTTTCTTAAAGTCTAATCATTCAAAATTTGGTTTTATCTGTTAATGAACTTTCTACCATAATTCTATGACTAAGCAACGTAGAACGATATCTAGACACACGGCAGTGTGTCAGCCAAGTTCGCATGACATAGCCGTGTGTTATTTACACGAACCATTTCGAGCTGTTTTTGTCAAATTTCGGTGCTCTACTACTGAAAATCTATGAGACCTACGTACTTGTTATACGAACTGCGTAGTAAGGCCACCCTAATTACCTAAAATCCAAAATTTTATAAATAACGCATAATTAGTTTCCGAGATAATGACATTTGAAAATGTCTGATAATCGATAATTTTATCACTGACTGACTCACTCACTCACTCACTCATCAAAAAGATCTCATATATCTACTCCAGCTACAGACTTCAAATTCGGTGCAAAGTTCGTTTACACTATGAAACTAAGGAATAAAATAAAAAAAATTGTGAAAATCGATGAATTACTCACCTGGGGGTGTCCATTTTTACTTTAACATTACGTCTATTAGGCGAAATTTTAATTTGCCGTAGGAGGGGATGCTGTTCTGTCGCCAAGTTTCTCGCCAATATGGCGATATATCGCCAAATTTGGTGACCAAAATTAGTCGCCAAAAGTGACATCACCATGGCAATATCTCTAATATTTCGCCAAATTCCCATAGACTTCGATTGTAAACCTATCTACTTATTCGGGGTCAATACATTTCGTTTCAAAACATGCATTCAATGTAGCAGTATTAAAATATAGAATTCTGCCACATATTGACAGCCAAATAGTTTGTTGTAGGAAATTTAAATTAAAATTGAATGTTGCTTGGGGAATAAAATAGTCACATGTAAACACATTAAAAAGCATTAAGTAAAGTGTCTAAATATATTGTAACTTCACAAAAAGTAATGATATCTAACAAAAACATAGCTGTGAAAAAAGGGAGCCAAGTTCTGTAAAGACAATGGCAAGAAAAGAAGTAATATCTAAGTGGGTGCCAAGTTCAAATAAAATTCACTCAAACTTACCTACTGAAGTATTATAGCATTTTTTAAATTGTTTAGAAATAAAAATTATTGATAGCATATTAATAATAAATCTAGAACTTGGCAAGTTTTTGATAAATGTTATGCCTATCAATTTCATGTCTTAATGAAATGGTGATGTTAATATTAATTTCAATGACATTACAAAAAAAATTAATATAGTTATTATTATAAACAAGTGACTCATGTTAAAGATTTGATAAACCAATAAATACACAGATACACTCCCACTCATCTTTGGTTATCACTCTAGCACCTACCCTCCAGAAACCTCAATGCAAACAGACTAAGATGCCTGACAAAGAGACATGTATACTTACGCTTGTTCTTGGTCATCACTCTAGAGACTGCACCCCTTTAACCCTTTCAGGGGCAAATAACTTATATTCGTGAAATGCTGAAATGATTGAATCACACCAGAATTTAAAAACAAATTTATTTCAAAATGGGTAAAAGCTTCTTTTCACGTATTTAATAAAATTAAACTTTTTAGTCCTGAATTCTGGTGTCAATGTGGCATTTTGCAGTTAAATTAGGTGGGATATATTTTATCCCACTGCCCTTCAAGGGGAAGGAGCTCACTCAAATTAAGGCTTCCAATCATGTAATAACAAGATTTGATATAATAATGTCATTATTCAAAATAAATGGCTCGTAGGTAAAAACTTGCCAAGTTCTAGATTTATGATTAATATGCTATCAATAATTTTTATTTCTAAACAATTTAAAAAATGCTATAATTTAAGTAGGTAAGTTTGAGTGAATTTTATTTGAACTTGGCACCCACTTAGATATCACTTCTTTTCTTGCCATTGTCTTTACAGAACTTGGCTCCCTTTTTTCACAGCTATGTTTTTGTTAGATATTATATACTAAAACCTTCCCTGAAAAGTTATCTAACGAACAGTCCAAGATCCATCAAAATCCATTCAGCAGAACTCAAGTTATAAGCTGATGCAACGAAATTCTCTTTTGCATTTTATCAGATGGATTAATTTTCTTTCATTTCAGGTTAGGTTGCGAGTCAATGAAGATTTTTTGGTGGTTTTCAGTTTCGGTATAATTGAAAATTACAGTCCTGCATCGGGTCTGGTCTGGTTTATGTTATTTTTTCAGCTGGGGGTTAATTTTAAGCATTTCGGGTTATGCTTTGTCTCTTTTCGGTCGAGTTTCATATGAACTGATTTTTCAAAAGGAAGTGCTGAATATTTCTCAAATGAAAAAGCTATATATCTGAATATTAATGGGTGCATATCAGGGTTGCAAAAAAGCCGGCTAAAATTTAAAAAAGTCATGCCGGTGGCTTTTATTGGTTTTAACCGGCTTTTTTTGGTCATAATTGGCTTTTATACAATGAAGCATTGTAATTATAAACTACACATTTTAAAGTGTTTTTAATTAGTTTTAATGACATTTAATTATTTAGAGTTTAATAAGTAACCCAATTTCTGAATAATGAACAGATTAATACTGGAATAAAACTTAGATGGTTTTACTAGTGATTTGTAGTCCGAATTGCAAATATGTCAGCTAAATTTTAAAAGGGCCATACCATACCAACTGCTTTATCTGGTTTATGCTGACCTTTAACCCCCCCCCCCCCCCCCCCATTTTTTTCATTTTTACTGCTTTATAAAATTAAAGAGCACTGGTTACTTCGTTACATGTTTTATTGCTTAATTAATTTTAAGAACTATTAATATACAAGACTTATTTTATTTGTAGTAGGGGAGCTGGGGAATGAATGGGACATTATCAATATTTCATGCAATGAACATTTTTTTTTTTAGTTGATTTCTGTTCTCATACCGTAATGTCTCCCTACCGTAGTGTGCTTTAGAACCAAAAGCAAAACCACATGGCTCTTTTCATTTTTTTTTGCAAAATTGCATTTTTTTAAACTCTGCTTAAAAGTAACTTTTTTTAAAATTTGAATGTTGTCAAATATTTTATACAATATAAACAAATAAGATATATTGTAGTTATTTATATAAAGGTTCAATATTGGTAATTAAAATGAGTGTGTATTAACTAATGTGACAAAATAATTTCTGAGGCAAAATAGCGGGCAATTGAATCTATGTATCATAGGGATGATTGGGACAGTCTTTTTCATCCCTAGAGATGTTAAAACATTTATTTATTAACTAAAAAATATTATATAAGTTTATAAATTAATGATCTATATTAATTATTAGTATTAAACTGTATTCGTATTATATAGGTTGCTTATTATTAAAAATTACATTGAATCTTAATTATTGTATTGTAATAAAGGTTAACAGGGCTTGAATTTCAGGGCGGGATTCGCGCCCAAAATTTTGAAATCCCGGCCAAAATAATATCGTGGGCAGGAGACTCCCGTCCAAAAAATTTCACCTTTTCCTGAAAATTTTGCATTTTGAATTTACGATTAATACCCGTGAACGCCTTGCAAATTTCCCGATATTTTCGCCCGACTAATTGACACATTTTGCGTTTTTCTTTTTTACCACGAAAGATCGTTGAAACTCATGAATTTTCCATGCGACCGATAGACGAATTTCATTATTTTTTTTTCTCGAGATCAGTTGACAAGTGTTTGCGACCGATTAGCGAATTCAGGGGTGATTCTGTTACGGATTTTCCAAAAATTTAAGGCATTAGGTTCCGAAAATTGTGAAAAATCTGTCATCAGTTCAACAGAAAAATATTGCGAATTTCGACAAAGGATGGCCGAAAAAATCAATTTTGTCAATCATTCGGGGGAAAAATCGCCAATTTCGTCGCAAAGGATTGAGAATAAAACACAAATTTTGTCAAAGGATCGCGGAAAAACGTGAATTTCGTCAGATTGAGGGAAAAAAAACTTGAAATTCATCAAAGGATCGCAAAAAAAAAACGCAAATTACAATAAAGGGTAGCAAAAAAAATCATAAATTTCGGCAAAGGAACGCGGAAAAAATGAGAGTTTTTGAAAAGGATTGCGAAAAAAGATAATTTCGTCAAAGGATCGCAGAAAAAAGCTAATTTTGTCAAAGGATCGCAGAATAAACACGAATTTAGTGTTTAGTCAAACAGTCGCTGAGAAAGGACTGCGAATTTCATCAAAGAATCACGAAAAAAACACGAATCACATCAAAGGATCGTGAAAAAAATGTACAATTCGTCAAAAGATTGCGGGAAAATGCGAATTTCGACAAAGTATCGCAAAAAAACGCGCATTTCGTCAAAGGATCGCGAAAAAAACATGCATTCTATCAAAGAATCGCGAATTTCGTCCAGGGATCAAGAAGAAACCCCGCGAATTTCGTCAAATAATTGCGCAAAAAACTCTAATTTCATCAAAGGATCACAGAAAAACGGCAAATTTCATCAAAAGATCATGGAAAAACGACAAATTTAGTCAAAAGATCTCGAAATAACGGCAAATTTCATCAAAAAGATCGTGAAATAACGACAAATTTCGTCAAAAGATCGCAAAAAACGGGAATTTCGTCAAAGGGGCACGAAAAAACACATAGCTGATGCTGGGAGTGATCCCCCCCCCCTTCACCCCCTCTGTTGTAATCTTTCAGAAAATTTGCTGTCAGTTTCAGAATTTTTTTTTTTTATTCAGAATCACCCCTACTGTCTTACCTTTTTAAATAAAAGAACATTTTGCATCATTATTCTGAGTTGTTGATTTAAATTGCTTCAATGGTATTTTGTCATGACTGTATTAATACAGACATGACAAGATAATTAATGCAAATCTTTAAAAAGCACGTAAAATAACAGTGGGTTTCATATTTTTTTCTCCCTCCCAAATAGCTCAACTCCCCTCCATTTATAAATGTTGGTAGGGAGACTCCCCTCTTATGAAAAATTGAATTTGAAGCCCTGGTTAAATAGTTTATCAAAAAATAACTATTGAAACATTTATCAAAATAGATAAAATTGTTAAAAGTAGTATATGTTTATTGATCAGATTAAGTAAATTATATTGAATTTGAAACTTGTGCTTAAATAAATTCCCCACTCACACCTCCCCTAACATAATTTGGTTTGTGCAAGATATCTAAGATACATTGAATTAATATTTATTAATAAGTTATGAATGAAAAATATTGGCTATGCCATATTTCAAAGACATTTTTCATTTTCATTTCATATCTAAAATGTCTCGTAAGTGGGAACAGATAGACAGTTGAAGTTTGCATTACAAGTTAAAACTGCAGTAAAAGAAGAGATTAGCAACGCTGAGATATAATAGCCATATTATAAGATCATATATTACAAATATAAATACATATAAGTTTATAATTATAAATTTTAACTAGGTAACATTGAATACAGGGAGGAAAATATTGGTGTCCCATCCATCCCTATTAGTGTCTCATTCATCCCTGCTATAGGGATGATTGGGACAGAGAGTAACGTTTTTAAAATTTTATAATATTTTACTGTATAACAATAATCTAGACTAAATATGGTGCATAGATGTAGTCAAATACCTAATGTATGAAATGTGATATATAATATTGGTAATAACTTTAAAAAAGTATTAAAAATAAACATTTTTGTAAAAATGTCCCATTCATCCCCCCCACCTCCCCTAAACATTTAAAATTATAGGTTCATAGTCATATAATAAAAACACCATTTCTCATTTCTCACCACTAAAGACATTATGAATAGCATATGCATGAATATGCCTAGCAACAAGCTTTTCAAAATTTTATTTAGAGAATTTTTATTTTTGTTTCTTGTTTAAATGCTCTATTTTTTATACACTTATGTACCAAACTCTCCTCAAATATTATATCCTTTCTTTTAACATTTATAACTTAATCTCTCCATATGGACACTTAAGAATGCTTCCATTTTGTTTGATGTGCTACATTTTGTCATTGTTTAATTAAATATAATCTTTAAAATGTGTAGTATATGTGGAGCTATGTAATATGTAATTTCAAAACACCAGTTTGGAGTCTAACTTATATTCTTTTCAATATTTATATATATATTTTTTTTTTTTTTCAGACATAATTGCCTTTTAGAAGTTATAAAGACTTTGTTATTTGACAAAATTTAATAGAAATTTATAATTCTTTTAGTAGAAAATATTTATAAATGTATTAAAAATGAATTGATCCAAATTTAAAACGAATGAGCTGTAAACCAACTTTTAAAAATAAAAGCCGGCTTTTTTTAAGTGGTTAAAACCAAAAAAAGCCGACTGGCTTTTTCTTGGCCTGGCTAAAAGCCGGCAACTCTGGTGCATATGGGTTCATTTTTTTACATAAGCACTAAAATTGAAGACTACTTTCCCATAAATGCAATAAAATATGGATTCATTTTCTTTCACTTAGGGTTCTGGTCTAAATATTTCAGGTTTGGGTTGCAGTTTGTCGGGCTAGAGTTGAGTTTTGGGTTAACGTCTTTTGTCGGAGTCTGATACGACCCGATCCGCGCAGAATTCTAGTATCAGGCTGAGGAGATTATTAAGAACTTACTGTATATAATATGGTTTAATAAAGTAAATGATTTGATAGCGTTGTAATGATTGCAATAAATATAATGTGACACTAATAATGCAAAATAAAAAATTCGAATAATTAAGAACTTGAATTAACCCAACTACATCTTCAAAAAAGAAAAATCCCTCTATATTTCAGGATGAAAGGGAAAATTCACCTTGAAAATTCTAGCCGTGAGCAGGACGAGTTTTTATTTGATCATGCTGTACACAGCTGAGAAGCAATTAATAGATTTTTTTCTCACATATCTTTTTAAAATTAGCCAAAATGCACATTAAATGATAAATGTCTCACCTTAAGAATATTAGAATAGCAAAGTCTTTAGAAAATATTTTTTTATAATTATTAATTTCTGTGTCTAAAGTGCTTATTTAATTCCATGTGTTTTTATTGTCATAAAATCTGACAAGTTATTTTAGTTTTTGAGAAATTTTTGAAAAAAATTTGAGTCTGATCTGTGATGACAGATAATTTTCTGAAATATCACCCCCCCCCCCCCCAAATGGTACCCCTGGGCCATTAGTATATAAAATTCGAAGTTTTCTGTTACTATCAAAATAAATACATGCAATTTTACAAGAAATAAATGAGATACATACCTGCCAAGTCTCCGGCTTTTTGGATACCAGTAATTTAATACAGAAAATGTTGTTTTATTTAATTCGAACATTTGGCTGCTTTAAAAGAACTTTTCTCTAAAATAATAGTGGTGTGCGAAAAGCCGGAGATTTGGTAACTCTGGAGATATAAATTAAGTAAGTAAAATCAGCTCTTAGCTAGTTCATTAAAATAGTTCATTAAAATTTTCACTTTAAATATAGAAAAGAAACATTATTTTCTTCTGCTTGATTAGTTTAATAAAGGTTCTCAACCATAACCCGAATTATAAAGCATTCAAGGAAGAGTTATGAATCAATAAATAAATAAAAGAATAATTTCTATTGGTTATTTTATAAACTAAAAATTTTAGAGGTTGTTGTCCATTACCGGCACATTTAAAGCAGATCACACACTGAACAGACAAGCGACAAAAAAGCGAGAGTCGAGACATTTCATGCGGTTAATAAAGAAGAAACCGGTTTGAACGCTACAATTTGTCTCCTGTCTCATCACGCTTTTGTCTGTTCAATGTGTGGTCTGCCTTACCCTATATATTTAATCTGCTATTATAGAAGGAATTTAATATACTACAAAATACTTCATAAACTGTTTATAATATTTGGCAGCAGTCACTTTTTCGTAATCTGAAATTACACCAAGGCACTATAAAAAGGAACTCTTTTTTTTTTTTTTTAATGCTAATAATTTATGTTTTTATGCTGTTTTTTTTAATTACTTGAATATTTGTTTAGGTAATTTATTTCACTTATTTAATTATTATATTTATTTTTCAGTACCTACGAGCCTAGTGAAAATGTTGTCATTTGTATATCTAATACCAGCAATAATACTACGTCTAAAGTAGAAGAAAGTATTGAAATAGAAGATACTGTTTCAGAAGATGCTATACGATATTTTAATCCAGATACCCGCAAACAGAAGTCTATTATGCAACAGCTGGTTGCTAAGAAAAAAGCTATCATTGTGAAAAAGTCTTTGCTTAGTACTAAAGGAAATAAGCAGTTTAAAAGTGATGTTTGGAACTGGTTTGGTGATGTCAGGCTTCTTATTAGTGAAAGTGAAGCAGAAAGACTAAAGATTCCATATTATACACGGCAAATTGGTGATGAAATTGTCATGATTTGCAAGGTTTTTGTAGGATGTTTCAAATGTTCTGCATTATTTATGTATGATGCTCAGAGACATTCTACATCAACTCTAAGATATCATGTCCGTGCGTGCACAAGACCCAAGGAATGGTAAACAATGAATTAGTTATGTTTTCTAATAATCTAATTATCATTTTAGGTAAATTATGCTACTGAAATACTTATTACATTTCCTCTTCTTTTTTTAAGTTATAGATTAAAATATTAAAGCTTTGCATTTTCTCCTCTTTTCTTAAGTTATAGATTAAAATATTAAAGCATTGTTTAAATTTAGTTGAATTATTAATCTTTATTTATTAATACATAGCTTAATAAGGATTGCCATGTTTTTCAATTATTTTTTATACTTTATTATAATGACTTTGGCAAAAGAAAGAAAGTTTTCATAAATACTTTCTGACAATCTAATTGTTTCATACATATATGAGCAAATTACTCTATATTTATATCATTTGTTGTGTACAGCCGTGGTCATAAAAAAAAAAAAAAAAAAAAAAAAAAAAAAAGTAAACACCTCCTACTAACTCTGCAACAAATTATTGTAGAAAAAAGTTACTGCATTTCAAGTTCTTAAAGGCACATTTTAGATTCTCAAGGGCACATTTTAGATTTCTAAATTCATTTTTTCGATTTTTAAAGTCTTTCAAGACAACATTGTGTCAGTTTTTACTATGCAAGCAAATTTTTTAATGCAAAACGGAGAAAAGACACTCTTTTTACTGAGAGGCAAGAAGGGTGCTAATTTTTTGTATGAGGGGCAAGAGGGGTGCTATTTTGTAAACCAAAGGGCAGGTGAGGTACAACACCTCCCTGAAACTGCCTGGGTGAAACTCTGATAATGTATTGAATATAAAATAAATATATTGACAAATTTTGCATGTTAAAATGTTTTATAGTTCTTTCTGTAATAAATTTTCATAGTTGAGGTGAAGAAAATGACTACCTGTCAAATTGTATGCATTAACATTCTTTCACCCAAATATATATGCAAGAAGTATAGTGAGATTTTATTTCCTTTTAGGTTTTTGATTTTAATAAAATAAATTCTGGCATTCATATTGTGAATTGAAAAAGATCGAACACTGTAAGGTTCGTGACAACTTTCTTTGACAAAAAATCAGTAATGATATATTTTTTAAATCCCTATGGAGAAAAAAAGCTGTACATTTTGTGACTGACTTTGGCTATTGCCAAATGAACTATAACAATCAGTGATTAAATTCTTTCAAGAGAAAGGTATGATTCATACAAAGTAAATTTTATTTATAAAAGCATAAAATAATGTATTCTTTATATTGGTGTAGCAAAATGGCACATGAGCAAAGAAAAAAGATCTGAACCCTGGTATTGAAACCTGATTTTGATTTCTGGGATCCTGAATTCCTTTACAAACTTAAATATACTTTTGGTGTCACAAGCTTACATGCGTAGAATTGTGAATCAAATTTAATTTATCTGGCATCAGTTGCATAAAAAAAAAGTTATTTTTTTAAAGTAAAGTAAAAGTTATTTTTTAAAGTTAAATCTCCAATTTTATGCCAGTAGCGTAATAAAATGACATTTTATTGTTTGTGAATTTATCTTAACATTTTTTTTTTCCCTTAAGTACTGTAATTATTCTCTTTATCAAACTGTATATATACAACACAAGCTTTCCATTTCTATCACTAGTGAGCTTCCACTACACTTTTATAGGTGTGTTTCTAATTATATAAATATGTAACACCTATAGTCGTCTGTCTGTCCGTCCGCATATAACAGAGCAAAAACTACCCAACTGAATGGTCTGAAATTTTAAATATATAACTGTTGCAAAATTTTGTCGAGTTATTTCAAATTTTATGAAAATTGGATGTATAGTTTAATTACAAGGACAGTCAAAAGTTTTCCGTTGCAATACGGCCAATGGGAAAAAATTGTTGCAAGTGCATTTTAATGATGTTACAATCTTCCAAATGGTCTGAAATTTTAAATATATAATTGTTGCAAAATTTTGTGGAGTCTGTTCAAATTTTATGAAAATCGGATGTATAGTTTAACCCCCTCACTGACAAGCCCGTGTTAATACGTTCACTAAGCTCCAGGTTTCACTGCAATACAAGCAGTATTTAAAGTAATGTAATTCAATTGATTTAATGTATTTTTAATACATTGAACAATGATTAATACTTCCAAGGATTGCATTTATATTCGTTGTTAAGTTTTTTTTATAAAATGTTCAAAGAATCTTTTTTTTAAGCATTTAAAACAAAATGAAGAAAAAACAACATTACAAATTTGCCCTTTTCCAAGACAGTCGGAGGGTTAATTACAGGGACAGTCAAAAGTTTTCTGTTACAATACGGCCAATGGGAAAAAATTGTTGCAAGTGCATTTTAATGATGTTACAGGCTTCCGAATGATCTGAAATTTTAAATATATAATTGTTGCAAAATTTTGTCGAGTCATTTCAAATTTTATGAAAATCAGATGCATAGTTTAATGACAGGGACAGTCAAAATTTTCCGTTACATTACGACCAATGGTAAAAAATTAATTCAAGTGCATTTTAATGATGTTACAGCCTTCCGAATGGTCTGAAATTTTAAATGTATAATTTTTTCAAAATCTTGTGGAGTCATTTCAAATTTTATGAAAATTGGATGCATAGTTTAATTACAGGGACAATCAAAAGTTTCCGTTACATTATGGCCAATGGGAAAAAATTATTTCAAGTGCATTTTAATGATGTTACCACCTTTTAAACAGAATGAAATGGATATGCACTTATGAAGTGCACTAAAATATACATTCAGTACAATATGTGGTGCAAAAAATATTTATAAAACTATAGTACGAACGCACCTCATTTGCCATGTTTTATGAACAATTTCCAACTTGTTTAAAATTTCCACTTATTAGCTTAGCTTTTGGCACCAACACTTGTGGTGAATATGAAATGATTCCATGGTAATTTAAATCTACCAATATCATTATTGAATCCTTTTAATTGTAATAGTTTTCTGTTGAAAGAACAATGTGAGTGATACATTAAGTCTCTCCATTTTAAATTTTATGTGTTTATCTCATTGCAGCATATTTGTCTCAGACGATAAGATGGAAGAAGAGTATTCTGAAGCAACAAATGAAAATATAAGGATTCAAGTACCTCCAGATGGTAATATCAATCCAACTACTGGAAAAATGAAGCGATTTCGGACTGATCCTCGTAAACAAAAGGAAGTAATAGAACAACTTTTTCAAAAGCAAAAAGCTGTTGTGACAAGAAAATCCTTTATGAATATGAAAGGTAACAGAAGATTTAAAAGTGATGTATGGAACTGGTTTGGAGATATAAAGTTACTCATTAGTAGAAGTGAAGCAAAAAAACTAAAGATTCCATATTATATAAGAAGATGTGGAGATGAACAGATGGTATTATCTAAAATATTTGTTGGTTGCTTTAAATGTTTGGCTCTTTTCATCCATGATTCTCAGAAGTCAACATCAACTCTTCGTTATCATATAAGAACATGCTCCAGGCCAAAAGAAAGGAAAAAAAGATCCACTCCAAATATTATATTTTTTCCAAATAAAAAGTTGCCTAAACAACCTGGAGCATTCACTGATGGGGATGCTATTCTTGCTCATGAAAAGTTATTAAACTTTGCTCTTAGTACTGAAAGTTCTTTGGAGGTTATTAAAGATCCTGAGTTTCGAAAAATTCTGCAGATGTGTATTACAATTGGAGCCATTTATGGAGATGTGAATATTGATAGTCTGCTATGTGCCACTCCTACATTATCAAGCATTATTCTAAAAGATTTATATATGACTTCAATAAATGCATTTTATACTGAATTTCAGTATTCATATGGTGTTACTTATGGCTTGAATATATGGATTGATGAACAAATTAAATCCCCTTTTATAAGTGCTTTTGTGAGCTATGCAACTTCAGAAGGGGAGTTGAAATCAGTAATAATTCACACAGATGAGTTTGATTATGATGCAAAGACCTCTGACAATGTACAAGAATGGTTCTCAACATTTATTGCTGATCAGCCTGTTGTTCCATTTAAACGGTTAATGATTATTGATAATACTTCGAATTTAGCCCATGCTTTCAAAGATGAACAATGCATAAAATGTTGTGTTCAAAATCTTAATACTGTTCTTCAAAATCTGTGTACGAAAGCTGTAAACTTATCAAATAGTGATGTACCAGATTTTACAAACTTACTAAGCAACTGCATTGATATAGTTAATCATTTTGAACAAATATCTGATGTATATAAATTGGAAGAAGAATTAGTAAGGTGTCAGGATGATAATTGGGCAACCATTCTTTCTTTATTCCGATCTATAGATTTTCAGTATGAGAATATATTAAATATTTTGAATGAAACTGGAGATACACATTTATTATCTGCTGAAAGAAGTACAATAAATAGTGTTGTGGAGTTTTTAAAAGTGTTTGAAGAAGCAATAATGCAATTATCTAATTCCTCAGAGCCAACATTAAATCTTGTTATTCCATGGGTTTCCAAACTCCAAAAACTTTGCAGTATTGAACGAGATGAGATTACTATTCTAAAGCAACTGAAGAGTAGTATAGCAGGTGAAATAAATGACCATGTCGTAAAAAATCTCAATGTTTATCATCGAATTGCCACTTTACTGGATCCAAGATTTAAGAAAATGAATTTTGGGCTACAAACTGAACAGAGAGAAGCTAATGTAAAATTGAAATGTTTAGTAAAAGAGTGTGTAGAATCTCCTAATATGGAAGATATTATTGAAAACAGAAAAATTAATTGTGAACTTGATCATTTTGCAGATCCATACTCTAATTCTTTTGACTCAAGTAAGTGCGAGAAAGCTGCTATAGAAGAAGTTGAGAAATATATGGCTGAATCATTTACTTTAGTCGGTCCAGATTTGAAAGAACAAAATAAATTTCCAATCTTGAAATACTGGACACAACATGCTGAAATGTATCCTTATCTCAGTCGCATAGCTTTATGGATTTTATCATGTCCTGCAAGTTATATTCAAGATAGTGGACCATTTTGGAGAAATAACTGGCTTGTTAATTGTCCACGTTTGCCATTACAGCCTGATAGTGTTAACAAAATACTTTTCGTAAAGTCTTTCAGGGGTCTTTGAACACTGAAGTTGAATTTCTTTGTGTAATACATTATCAACTGTTTCAGAATATAAAACTTGTTTATGTAAAAAATGTATAATTTTGTATGTTTCATGTAAAATAAATATTTTTCTTTTCAATTGTGCTCAGAAATTTATACAAGACACTCACAAATATCTTATGTTAAGATTTCCTTATATTTCCATTCTATCTCATGCATCTTAATATTTCAAAAAGTAGTTACATATGTTAATACTTATACATTATTAGTTTTAGTTCAATACTATACCAATTTTGATTTATTAAAATTAATAGTTTTCCGTTGTTCTGTTGTATATCAGCTGTGTGTGAATAGCCAGTTTAGCAGGACGCGAGTTCCTGTTGCTGCACGAACCGCTAATGGACAGTAGAGCTATGAAAAATCAAGAAAATTATAGAAATATTGCTATATCACAGAGCCCCTATTTGATGGAATATTTCCAAATTCAAGAAGAACCTGTTGACCATAGCCAAAAATATGCACAAAAAATTTGGTTCAATTCTATGCATAACTTCATATACTTTTCGAAGGGACAATTAGGAAAATCGCTGTTACAGTGATGTCTTCTGATGAAATATTTTTTAATTCATGGAGAAACTGCTGGCCATAGCCAAAAACATACACAAAAAAATTGGTTCAATTCTATGCATAACTTCATACACTTTTTGGTGGTACAGTAATGAAAATGGCACAAAAAATGCTATTACAGCGCCTCCTTCTGGCAGATTATTTCCATATTGAAGGAGGGCCTGCTTGCTATAACCAAAACATTACATAAAAAATTTGGTTCAATTCTATGCATAACTTCCTACACTTTTCAATGGTACAATAATGAAAATGGCACAAAAAATGCTATTACAGTGCCCACTTCTGGCAGAATGTTTCCATATTGAAAGAAGACCTGCTTGCCATAGCCAAAAACATACACTTTCCCATGGTTCGCTGGTGACACATAGACAGACATTTTGTTTATGTTTTTGCAGATCTCTGACCTCTATAGTGGGGTTCGACTGTATAAAGAAACCATTTATTTATTTTTATATTCAAATAGAATTAAACTGTACACATAAAAAAATATATATACATTAAAACCCGTTTAAGAAGTTTGTTTTCGATCCCCATTTTTCTGCTATTCTCACAACATTAAAATAGCTCGTTGAAGAAGTTTAGTTCGAAATACTTTTCCCGCTTAAAAAGTTTTATTTTTCCTTCCATTTTTTTTTTTACTTTCAAAGCACGTTTACTCTGTCTTTTTGATTATTAATTTATTTTCTGTACTGGAAATGTCATTCTTTATATTCTTCGCTATTCAAAAAAGTCAATGTTTCGGACTAATAGCAGTTGTAGTCACCTTTATTTCACCTTAAAATCTGTTAGTTAAACCAACAAGTGTGATGGAATGTGGATAGAGGATGAGTTCCTTGTCACTGCAATAATAGTGACTGATTAAGAGAAAAGAAAATTGGCCCGTCCTACCGAGGGGTAGTTCTTTCAGTTAAATAGTTTAGTTTCTTTTACAACAGATTTTCTCCCATCCTCTTCCATTGTTGGAATAAATCAAAGCTCTGTTTGGTTCATTCATTTCAAAATTTTTAAATCAGTGTAAAATGCATAATGTCAAAGCTTTCTCATTAGAAAATACACAAACGAAAAATTCTGTTTTTTTTTTCTCCCCCAAAATGTCGGGCAAGGCAATTAAAAGAAAAGCCTTATCAATTGAAGACAAAATCAAAATTTTGAAAGAAGTGGTAGTAACTCGAAAGTAACAAGCGTTGAAATTAAAAGAAGTTGAACATACCAGTAACTATTCTGAACGGTAATGTAGCAAAACGAGGTCTCATTTTAAACTCTTCTGATAAATCTTGAAAAATTAAAAAGGTGAAAAGCTTTATTGAAAATATGCATAAAGAAGTTTTCAAAAGCGTAAATTACACTTATCTATTAAAGGTTGTTGAGAAAAAAACGGAAACAAAAAACTATAACCGATTTTTTGTGCAAAAGCATATCAAATGACGCTTAAAGAGAAATTTCTTGTCTTGGATTAAATAAACAGCTTCTAAGGTAATTATATATTTTTACGTTAGCTAATTTTTTAAGTATGCAAATCAATTTAAATTTCGTAAGAAAAACTCAGTTTTATAGAAAGTAATCTTTGTATTATTTTACTAAGATAAAATAAAACCCTCTCCTGTATATCAATACTTTAACTTATTTACAACTATTGATTTTTTCAAAAATTGTTAATTTTCCCGTCTAAGAAGTTTCCCCTTCCATTCCCTTGGGAAGCTTCTTAAGCAGGTTTCACTGTATATATATATTCATAATAAAGAAGCATGAAAGTTCATTAGGTTTAATTTTATAGCTGTTTATATCATTTGGCAATAAATTTCATGTAGTGAGGACGATTCTTGAAAAATCAACGATTGTTTTCCAAATTCTGTCAAGATGTTCTACAATCAATTGTCACACTGATAAGCTAAAAACAGTAATTGCAAAACTTATCAATAAGTTGACTAGTTTTGCATTAATTGTTTCATATCACCTCTTGAAACATTGGAGACCTTGTTTAAGGTTACAAAAAGAGCCGAAGGTAGCCAAAACACTCAAGGGAAGCTTCATCCACTAAAAACATGCCAAAAAATAGGGGCTAAAGACAATATAAAAGCTGCTACATTGTGTACATCTCTTCTTTATTCAGTATCTCAAGCTCTATGGGTTTGCACTTTACACAACTTAGCCGATTTTCTTGGTGTGTCCCACCACATCACCACCACCATCATTTTAATTCTGTTCTCTCTGCCTGGTGACACTGTTGCATAATGTGCATTTCCTTATTCAATATTTCAGGTTCTATGGGTCCAAACCTCACACAAGACAATTCATCTCGACTTATCCCCCTTTCCATTTTAGTTCTGGTTCTTTTCAATAGGGAGTGCCTCAATTTCCTCTACTGGCTTCTGGATTGCCTTCAGCTCCCATTTTCGACATGTTTTTGGTGGATGAAGCTTTCCTTGACTACAGTCTACTCTTCATGGAAACTTAAGCAAGATCTTCAATGTTTCAAGAAGTGATGTGAAACGCTTAATGCAAAACTAATCTTAAGTTTTTTATGGCGATTCCTGATAAAATCTGATCTAATATCAAATAAGAATAGATATTTATTGACTGGAGACATCAATAAAAAAATTCATACTAAATAGACTTGTGCATCAAGATGGGAATGCATGGAATTTTTTTTATTTATTAACCATTTGGAAAAATAGTTATTGTTCTCGTCAGGATGGGAAATCAAAAGCATATCTGAAGGTTTTTATTGGTTTAATCTGCATTTTATTCGTCTTCTGATTGGTCTATACAGTAATAGGTATTTCCCTTTGCTTTCAACAGAGATCTGTTGCCACTATGACAAAAAAGTAATAAAAACTACAAAAAAAATTAATAACTCAGAAACAAATTGAGATACAGCTTTCAAACAAATTGCATTTAAAAGTACATTTTTTTCTCTATATGACGGTGTAAAAAGTAATATTGTGGGATGTGTTTAGAAGTTTAAGAATGAAATTTCATTTAAAATTGGCCGTCAGATTTCTTGGTCAGATTGCTTGCAATTTTTACGTGTAATAACACTATTAATATTTAATTCATGGCGTACGTAATGTATGATCAACTCTGTGCGATTTTTTATGTCTTAAATTTTAGTCTTTGAAAAAATCATTTTCCAAATGGTTGTTGTAATTTGTTAAATTGCATTTTTTACTTTTACTTTAGTCTCTTCCTGACAAACAAATAATATATGATCCTGTACAATTTTTTTTTTTTTTTTTTTGGGGGGGGGGGGGGGGGGTACAGGCTTTTTTCATGAAAGGGTTACTTTTAATTTTTCCAATTTCGAAAAACTGTAATTTCATTTATAAAATAATACATTAAAACTTTCATAATGCAGGGGTTTGTCCAGACTTTCCTCTCAGGATCCTGTTTTTGTGGAATAGTGAAAAGCTTTTTACATTTGTAAAAAATCTAGTCTATAATTTTGTGGATTTGAAATTATTGCTAAATTCAGGTTCTTGTTTATACAGTTTTAAAAACACATATATATGTAAAATACATAATACTCCACAGGTAAAGTGACAGGTCAAATTTTACTTTTAAATGATTAAATTTGTGAAAGGTTCAGTTTTAGGAATAAGAAAAAGAATTTTGTGAAGGGACTTGTTTTGAAATTAAAAATTTTGTGAAGGGTCCTGTTTAGAAATGAAAAATTTTGTGAAGGGTCCTTTAACCCCTTCGGGACGAGCGTCTTTTACAGATTTTTTTAATCTTTAATCACCGGTTTTTTAAAACAAATTTTTGCCTAATTGAATCGGGAAAATGCTCAGATTAAATAAAGCAAAATTTACAATAAAAATTTACTGGTGAGAATAATCCCTGATTCTGATCACCTTACGCAGCACGAATACTGGTTGCTTATCCCCAAGGGGTTAAAGGACCCATTTTTTTCCTAAACAGATCCCTGTAATGGCTACATTCTGATACTTTTTCTTTAGATTTTTTTTATGTTCTGTGTCTCGCATGAAAACATTAAAGTGGAAAATATGATCTGTAAGTAATTTAGGAAGAACTTCAGATACTTTAAAGCAGGCCTGTCCAGTGTCCAACCTTACAGTAAGCAGGGATGCACCTCAGCTGCTGGCAAACAATGAAGTACACCATTACTCACATAACTCAAAACAAGCGACAATGTTATCTCACAGTATTACTAGCGATACGCACATCCATTATACGATGCTAATTCACCTCACAGTGTTAGACATAGATCCCTATGGTTCAGCTGCTCTATGTGAAAGCAATTTTTTAAAAAACATAAATTATAATACATTTATAAGTGACGGACCTATCTCAAAAATTTTTGTAGAGGAAGGTGGCAGAAACTTTATTCTTGCCTATATAAAAAAAAACATGATAATAAGAGAAATATGGTTTTTTTTTTTTGGGGGGGGGGGGGACATTAAAATGCTCCTTGACTTATTTTGTAAAGCGTATATAAAAAGTACAAAACCCAATCCATGGAAGAGAGATAACGTGGAAGAGACTATTTTTCTAAACAAAATGAGAAACTAACTAAAATTTCAAAGGTCTGGTATGTGTTCGAGTGAGAAATGCTTATTATTCTAAATTTTACATCCTAACATGTTAAAGTTATTGCCAATTATTACCAATTTCAACCATCATAATTACGCTAGTAAAATTTTATAAGCCATAATTACCAAACTGTGAAAATATGCATGATTAAATTTTTAAAGTATATTTTTGGTTTTTAATGCATGAAAAACTTTTTCAGAGGCTTTAAAAACATCTTTGATGTAAATATTAAGATTTTAAAAAAAGCATCCTTTAAAATGGAATTTTTATTATTAAAAAGGGCTAGTAACAGGAATCATTCGAAAAGGCACCAAAAAAACTTTCAAAGGATGCTATGGCACCCGCAAGCACTTTGTAGGACTGCCCTGCTATAAAAAACCCTTCACAATTTCTTAACACCTTAAAGCATAAGATCCTTCACAAAATTCAGAAAACTTAATCTCCAAACTGAATCCTTCACAAATATGATTTTAAAAAAATCTGTAGCATAACAGCAGAAATCACCAATGAATCTTTAATCTAGCTGTATATAAGTATGAAGGATCTTATTGGAAATGTCTGAATAGGAATTTAAATATAACAATAATTTCTAATTCACAAAATTCTGATTATATTTTTATGATGAGCATATACAAAAATTCACAATTTTACAAAACCAAGATCGCGTAAAAAAAAAAAAAAAATCTAAGCAAAGATAATTAAATACAACTTCTCTTGTTAAAAATGAAAATTCACGTGCAAAATTATTCCAATACCAGTCAATGGAAATGGTAAGATTAAATAAAACTTGCATTTATTTTTATTGGTGTAGCTGCAATTTTTTATGTAATCAGATGATAATTTTTAAATATTTCTGGCAATTATCAGAAAAAACAATTTTTTAATAAAATGCAGTTAAAATTATTTGTTCTTTTCAAACTCATTTACTATTTTCTTTCTTTTCCTTAAATATAGATTCTTAGACTTATCTAATTATATATATATATTTTAATATAAATGCATACAAATAATCTTTTCAAACTGTTTTACTATTTTCTTTCTTTTCCTTAAATATAGATTCTTAGACTTGTCTAACTATATATATATATTTTAATATAAATACATACAAATAAACTTTGTGCAGAAAATGTGAGTAATTTGCTGCAAAAAAATTAGTTAAAAAAAACTTTTATAGGTATGGAAAAACAGACCTGATTTATAACTTTTAATTTCTATAAAATGGTATCATTTATATACTTAAAAGACAATACTTGTGTAGATGGGGTATATGTCTTTTTTTTTTTCCCCTTCAAACTGCAGTGATGTTGGTTGAAACTTTTTTTTAAAAATTAGATCTACTGATACAAAAAATGCAATTGAAAAATCATTTCAATAAAGACGTGATGTATTACAATGGTGTTAAATTAAATTAGTAAAGCTGCTGTCAAAATTCCGAGACAAACTTTTAAAAAGCTGGCTTTTTTTTCTTTTTTATAATCTATTCATGTAAAGTGAAATGATTTTTAGTTTGCAGAAATTTAAAATTTTTATTATTTTACATTTTTTGAGAAAATGTAACTTACTTTTGAAAAACATTTGTAAAAAGGTAAAAACATTTGTAAATTTTTCCCCAGAAAAATTTTTTTTTTTTTTCACCACTTCAAAATTTCTGGAGATTTTACGTCTCTAGTTGTCATCAATAAAATATATCATAATCGACAATCACTAATCTCATGGTCATGTTCTGAATCTGGATTGCACCAAGATTAAAAAAAAAAAAAATGCCAAGGCCTTTATAGTGGAAAAGGACCAAAACAGAATTTGCTAAGTAAAACAGAGCATACAAAAATATATAAACTTCACTTTTTATCACTAAAGCATATTATTTATCATTTTTCATATTAAATTATAGTTATGTAACACGTACCATTTGTATGTAACATGTACCACATGCACCACATGTACATTTTTAACTGTTATTACATTCAATTGCTGTACATAAAAAAAGAAAAGATTCAACTTGAAAATATTACGAAATTATCCATATTGTATTATCCTATAACTACCCTTAACTACCTAAATTGTAACTTTTCTATAAAAAATTGCATGATCAAGAAGTATTTTTGATAAATACATGAGTGGCTGTGGTCACTTTTTTGCCTGCCACTATTTCTTTTAAATAATGGTTGTGGTTATACACATTGGCAATAGAAATCTCCCATTATTGTTTGAAAATATCGATAGCCAAAAAAGTGGCCATGACACCCTCGGTAAATAACAATGCTTTCTAATTAGTTGTGCAAAATCTTGTGAAAAGAGATGGTAAAGAACAATTTATCCTCAAAAAAGTAAGAAAAAAAATCAAAGTTTTTGCATCAAAAAATTTTTTAGACAAAATGTTGTAATGAAAAAGATATTTTTTGCACAAAATGCTGTAATGAGAAAAATATTTTTTGTTTCAGTTTCAAAAAGAATACAAGATGATAAATTTATACTTTATTGACAAATTCAGGTTTTGCATATAAAGGGTTAAATTTCATTATAGCATTTCAATATGGTGAATATAGTATTAGTAAGACACTACGTTCACGATACTATAATAATTTTAAAATAGTGTATTTAGTATAAGGAAAATTTCTTAAAAATGAAGCAATTAAAAAATTTCCAAAATACTGACATGTTAGCTTTATTTTTCTTTTTTGTGTATCAAAGTGCAGGTGGGGCAATTTTGGTCCCATAGACATTCTTGTTCATTCAGTACTAGAATCGACATTAGACTAGATTTAAGATGGAAAGTCATTTTACATGGATTAGCAACCTTTCAACTGTGAAAAAATACTGAGAATTCAATGAGTTACTGAAAACGACAAATACTTCTAGACCAAATATGTTTGTATGATATTGCAATTTTTTTTAAATCAGATTATTGTGGTTAGTAAATAATGGAAATCTAAAAACCATTTTTCGTAAAGCTCTATGTATTTCCTTAATAATTCCAGATCAACAAAATTCACGGAAATTTTCATATTTTCAGCTCTATGACCACCATATTTGTAATTTTTTTCAATAAAAGACAAAGACGATTTCCATATTTTTGATCTATGATGCAGCATGCAGCCTGTGATTCTGATCAAAATAATTAAAATAAATGGATGGAACTTTGTGCTAACATAGTTTTGTATCAAAATACAAAAAGCACAAATTAATTTTAGATGCAGACAGCTGTTTCAGAATTTCTGAAACTTCATCTTCAGTGCAAGGTTTAAAAACAAATATATGAAGGAGGGAGTAAGCATTGTAGCTTATGGCTAAAGGCGAAATGGTGAGGAGAGGAAATAGTGAAGTGAAGTAACCTCAGTCTGAATGGCAGGACCAATGAGAAGTAAAGGGTAAAGCTGGGAAACTTCATTAGTGGCCAGTGGTACCAGTTTTAAATGTGGCCACTTTCTTTAAGCTAGTGGCCACTTTTTTTTATTTAAAAGTACTTGACAGTAAACTTTTGTTAAAATTTCTGTTAGTATTAATCTAAAATTTACTAGCTCAAATAAAAATGTTAATATAAACATACTGCAACCAGAAAAAGTAAAATGTTTTATGTAATGTAAGAAACTTTTACTCTCTCTTTGTAGGAAAGTGGCCGCTGAGAAACAATTTTTTAATATTAGACGTAAATTTCCAACTGGGCGAAAAATGTCCGAACCAGGATTCAAACCAGGGATCTCTTGGCTGAAGCTGCCAATGCTCTACCATCTGAGCTATCCCAAGAGAATCTAGTGGAACTTTTTCAGCCAGCTAACCCTATTAATTATAGCCATAGTCATCCGGGATAGCTCAGATGGTAGAGCATTGACGGCTTCAGCCAAGAGATCCCTGGTTCGAATCCTGGTCCGGACATTTTTCGCCCAGTTGGAAATTTACATCTAATATGATTTATTTACCAATTAAAAAATTGTGTTAAAATTAATCTCATGTAATTTTTTAATAGCCATTTTTCTCATCCTGTGGCCATCAACTAATGCTAATTTTGCCCTTTATTGAGAAGAATGCACCTAGTTTATACAGAACAATATAAAAAATACATGAATGCAATAGAGTGTGGAAGGTGGGGAGAGATTGACAGAAAGCAACCAAATCTGGCAGTACATAAGTCATTTACTATAGCTGAACCTTTTTCCCTTAAGTGAAAAGCTTACCAAAAATCAAGATCATACATTCATAAGCATTTTTGTACTACTCAATCTTCAGAAAAGTTGAAAATGTGGTTGATGTTTCAACAATGGTTACCAACAGCAAAACGTTCAATATCTCTATTTTTAACACAGGTTTTATGTTCCCACAAGCAGACCTTTAGAGGGTATTTTATTTGGCCTACATATATGAGGTCACATTCACAAGATACGAGGGCTTTTCGAAAAGTAAAGATACAATGCCACATACACACTCAAAAAAATCTTATTTGATAAAATGTTTATTACGAATTATTTGCAGCTATAAACCTTATTTTTCAACATAATTGCCACTGTTGTCCAAGCATTTGTTTAGTCTGTGTACAAGCTTCTGTATCCCATTCTCATACGTGTCAACATGTCATTTTTGAAAACCTTACAATTTTTACGACGTATTCTTCCGTACTTAAAACAGTACATAACAAATGCATATGCATTGAAAAAATTAATATCATTTCATAATAATAATTTCTAAAATATATTCCCTTGACATGGGATGATTCTGAGTAAAAAAAAAATTCTGAAATTCACCTCAAATTTTCTGAAAAGTTATAGCAGGATGGGAAGGGGGATCACTCCTGGCACTAACTATGCGTTTTTTTTCCGCGGCCCTTTGACGAAATTCGCCGTTCTTTCGCGATCTTGCAACGAATTTTGCCGTTTTTCACGATCTTGCGACGAATTTTGTCGTTTTTTCACGATCTAGCGACGAAATTTGCCGTTCGTTCACGATTTTTTGACGAAATTTGCCGTTCGTTCACGATTTTTTGACGAAATTTGCCGTTTTTCACGATTTTTCGACGAAATTTGCCGTTTTTCACGATCTTTCGACGAAATTTTCCTTTTTTTTTCGCGATCTCTTAAAACAATTTAAGGTTTTTTCGGGATCTTTTGACAAAATTTGCGGTTTTTTCGTGTTTCTTGGACGAAATTTGCGTTTTTTCCACGATCCTTTTGCAAAATTTGCATTTTCCCTGAAAACGATTGGCAAAATTTTTTTTTTTCAGCAACCGTTTGTCGAAATTCGCGATTTTTTATGGCCGAATTTCGGATTGGTGACCGAATTTTTGAAATTTTTAGAAATGAATGCCTTACGTTTCGGAAAATTGGGATCAGAAGCCAGTGGCGGCTCGTGCCAGATGGGCACAAATGATATCGCGCCAGATGGGCACAAATGTCTTGTGCCCAGATACAGTAACCTTGGTGTTCAGAAATAAGTAGTGGCCAGTTGCCTCTGAGAAAGAAATAAATGCTGAGAGTCGATAACAGATGAGTGGGCTCGATGTAAAAAGGAGTTTCTTTGTAATATATTTTCAGTAAACAGTTCTTTTTTTTTTAAGATTTAAATTAAAAATATGAATCAAAATTTTTTAAATGAACAGAAAATTCTAGTGGGGCCTGGCCCCAGTGGACCGGCCACCCCTGTCAGAAGCACCCCTATCCTTGACGAAATCGGCGTTTTTTCCACATTTTCACGAAATCAGCATTTTTCCAGTGACCCTTTGACGAAATCGGAGTTTTTTCTGCGATACTTTGACGAAATCGGCGTTTTTTCCGCAGTATTTTCACGAAATCGGCATTTTTTCTGCAATTCTTTGACGAAATCAGCATTTTCTACACGATCCTTTCACGAAATTACCATTTTTCACGAACGTTTTTTTCATGCACAAAACTGTACAATCGTACTGCTCAACCGTACACTTAGTACAAAATCCGTACATTGTACGGCCAAACCGTACAAGTTGGCAGCTATGCGATTCTCATAGAAATTTGCCGCCTGTTGTCGAAAACACATTTCAACTTCAATTTTGATTTCATCATTGTCGTGGAAGTTTTGCCCTGCAAGGTCTTTCTTCAGGTAAATGAATAAGTGGAAGTTAAAGGGTGCAAGGTCTGGACTGTATGGCAAATGGATAAAACTTCCCACTTGGATTTCATCACCTGCTTTTGCATAGCACGTGAGGAAGTCGAGTGTGTAGACCATCCTCTTCTTTTTGTGTTCTTCCGTTAACATTTTCGGAACTCAGTTTGCACACAATTTATGGTACCATAAAGTCACAGTCACAGCTTCATAAAGAGTTGTCATAGACACTTTAGGTATGATTTTATGCAACTCTTTAATTGTGAGACGCCTATTTGCTCGAATCGCTTCTTCCGGCCTTTGAAGAAGTGCATCAGAGATCACAGATGATCTACCTGTTCTGGGTTCTTCATGAACATTGGTCCTACCACTAGAGAAGGTACAACACCATTTCATTAAATTTTTTCAATTCATAATGTTCCCATAGACAGAAACAATCTCTTTGTGAATTTCTGCTGGACACTTCCATTTTGCAAGAAGAAAACGTATAATGGATCGAACTTCAGATTTGGCGGGATTTTTAATTGATGCAGCCTTTCTAAGCATTTGCTACACAAAGCAGGATCACCATAGAATTAACGAATGGCTGCGAGGGAAAAGTCAAAGGTTCAAGGTTACAATCTGTGTTGTCAACGCACTCATTAAAATTTTTTTTTCTCCTATCGTCTGTGTTGTATCTTTACTTTTCAAAAAGCCCTCGTATTTTATAAATCCATCACAAAACTTGTTATCAGATATTGGAAATTTGTAAATTTAATTTTATTAAAAGGAGTATAGATTACTTTAAAATCTAATTTTACCAGAATTTGCGAAATTTAATGGCTAATTTTTAGGAAGTATGGTAGAGGTCTGCACGGGCCGGAATTTCCAGGCCCGGGCCCGGCCCGGCCCGGCCCGAACGAAAGCTATCTTGGCCCGGCCCGGAGTAAAAATTGGAAGTTCCGCCCGAGCCCGGCCCGGCCCGTTTGCATTTTTACAGTTCTCGGCCCGGCCCGACCCGTACAAAAATCAGTGAAAACAGGGCCGGCCCGACCCGACACAATTTCTACAAAAAAAAAAGAAAAAGAAATCCATTTTTTCTCAACATATAATTAAGATTCTTTTAATGAATACTACATACATATTTATGGGAACATTTTACAGTATATTTTACATTACTATGATGTTCGCAAAACAGAAAACACACAATAGTAAATATTAACGGTTACTTACAGTGTTTTAGTCATCGTGTCTACAGACATTTCAAAATGGAAATAAGGATTCATTAAAAGATTAATGTACTTCAGAATAAAGGATTAAAAACATGATAACTTTTGAAGCTGTATAATAAAAAGTAGATTTGTGAAAATATTTCTCTCATTTTTAAGGCTATTCTCAAATCCAAAGGAGCTACATTTCGACACATTTATGAATTCTTTTCTTTTCGGAAACGCGTAAGATTGGCAGGTATTCTAATTCAGAAGCTATGTAAATGTGGTTTTTTTTCCATAGATAAAAGCAATATATCTTTCTGAAAATACTGTCAAAGTTAGCGTTTTGAATCGAATTTCCGGAAGCGATAGCACAGGAAAGGAGAAAAAGTACAGTCACGTGACATGAATCTCTGTTATCTCTGTAAGTAATTTATCAAATATGGAAAAAGCTATTGGTTTCCAAATGCCTTCAATAGGCAGGCCTGTCAATTTTATGCCTTTATAGTTAAACATTTTGTCAGAAAATGTGACTGAAAGCTTCGCATTGTTGAGCAGTGAATATTAGAACCACCTTAAGGTATATTTCCAAAGATACTGTTAAGAGAAGTTCATTATCACTTTTAATACTACAAAACACTGTTCTACACATCCTGAGATCGATTAAGACCACTTCCGTCCCGGCACGAGTCTGCTGAAAAAAAAATTAAACTCGGAATCAGACATTTTGTAACTGTACAATGCCAGTCTCTACGATGGTCGTGTTACATTTCTGTATTGATGTTGTTAAGCTCGCATCGGCTCGTGACACACATTTATTCTTCTCGAAAAAATCATATTCATTGGAAACGGCTCGTATTTTATCTGCTTCGCTTAAATTCTTATATCGGGCCGTTAGGCCCGATTAATTTTTTTGCCGGCCCGGCCCGGCCCGCTTATTTTGTCTGTCGGCCCGGCCCGTTGAAAAAATTGTCCTAATTCTGCCGGCCCGGCCCGGCCCGTTTGAAAATTCGCCTTCATTCCGCCGGCCCGGCCCGCGGGCCGGGCCGGGTACGGGCCTCGGGCCAAGCCCGGGCCCGTGCAGACCTCTAAAGTATGGTAGTAAATTAAATTCATATTAAGAGCAGAGTTGGCAGGAATTACAAATGGATATGTTTAGTAAAGGGTCATTCACTCCACATCCATTCAACCAATTTTTTCACGGCTTGCAACTCGCTGACAGGGATTTTGAGGTTACTTTGTGTACACACTACCCCCTACTTTGGTTTTAATCCATGCAAACATTTTCTTTTCAGACCTCATAGCTTTTGAGATATGGGTGTCAAATATTTGGATTTTTCAACAAATTGCGCATTTCTCAGGCTGTATTTTTAGACTGCAGTTACATCTTCACAAAATTATTTCTCTGGATATAAAGTTTGTATGGGTTTAACAATGTCACTGTAAATAAATAAAAATATCAAGATTTTAATAAATAATAATTTGCAATTTTTAAAGTACAAATTAAATCAAAATTTTAACTTGTGGTTATTTTTCTCAATTTTTGTCATGTTACGAAAAGTGCTCTCCACATAAAGGCAAATGAAAAAGCTAATCTATTGTTTTAAATAGCAGTTTACACTTTCTTGAACAAAAATGATGAAAATATAAAAATTTTGCTTTATTTCTGAAAACTGCATCAACAAGAAATAAAAATATTTGTGCCTTTCACTGTGGTACCTAAATAATTAGTATGTTTGTTATAAGTTGCTGAATTTATTAAATTATTTAATGTTTCTTTATTAATTATTTGTAAAGTTTATTCTTTGTTTTTCCCTAGTAGTAAAAAAAAGAACTTCTGTATGACTGTGATTCCCCCCCCCCCTCTCTCATTAAGTTTAGTACACAGTTCCTGTGTTTTATTTTATTAATTATTTTTACTATTTCATTTTATTTACTGATTTTATGATTTTTTTTTTTTTTTTAATTTAAACAAAATCTTAATTTTCTTCTCAATATTGTAAAAAAAAAAAAAAATTGAAATCTTTTATGGACATGGAATAAGAAAATGGAAGAATGACTTTTCCCCTCCATTTTCAGAGTTCATACAGTCCTTGTAGCAAGTCCTTAAGGTATATATATTTGCATACATTTCGTGAAAATTTTTAATTTTTTTTTTATTGTTTTATTTAAAAAAACAATCATTTACGATTCAGAGTTCTGAATGTATTTTTATTCCTATGATTACCAGAAGAGAAGTTGTGGCCAAATTAATAAACAGAAAGTAATTATTCAAATACAGGATGTGGGTGAAGGAAGGCCAGGAGAAATGTAAACAATGTTTCTATGCATCATTTTCTTACACTTTTAACATAAAAACCCTAATAAACCTTAAGGCTGTTCTCAAATCCAAAAGGGCAACTTTCTGACATAAGTTTTAATTTATTTTTGTTCGGAAATGCATGAAACTAGCAGGTGTGGTTCAGAAACTATGTAATCAAGCTGTTTTTTCCGTTTATTTGCAAACGCAATACATCTTTCAGAAAATAATGTCAAAGTGGGTGTTTTGAAGCGAATTTCTGCACAAAATAAGCACTCAAGAAAGGTTGAAAAATGTGTTTGTCACATGATCAAAATCGTTTATAACTCAATAGGTAATTTATGGATCAAAAAATGGAAAACACAGTTCGATTCCAAATCGCTTCCATGCTCAGACTTTGCCATTTTATATTTTTCGGTTAAAAAAATGAATTTGTAAACGTGTCAAAACATTTTTTACTTGTTGAGCAGGACAGTTAAGAACAGCCTTAACTGACACATCTAGATTAATTCTGTATGTATCTGAAAGACATAAGAAATATGTTTGATGTATAAAACATAAAATGTTTTAAACATTTCAGTGAAACTTTGTCAGAATGCTTTACATATTACTCACTATGTTCTGAACTAGAATCTAAGCTTATGTGATAATGTAACTATTTTATAGGTAGGGGAGACTGGGACTAGTAGGCGCAGTTTTTAGTTATTGATTTTTATTAATTTTTTGTATAAGTTTTTTATGAAACTTTAACTGTACTTTTAAAGAACAGGCATTGGGCTATAAATACCCGGAAGTTTTGAGTTTGTAGTTTTTGCAGTTTAACGGAAGCCTAAAGTAAAAGGAAAACTGTGCGTCAACCTACCCCGTCATGGGGCAAGTTGCCTATACCTATGGGCAGGGACCCGGAGCTGAAGAATTTTTGATGCTCCAGCTCCAGCTCCGCTCCGAGATAATAAGCTACGGCTCCAGCTCCAGCAAAGGCTCCGATTCCACATTTTCAGTTTCAGAATTTAATTTTCAAAATTTTATTATAAAAAGGAACATAGTAATAACATAATCATCAGATTTTAATTTGCAATTTTTATTATAAAAAGAAGCATTAAAAAATTAACATAATCATCAGCTCACACTGAAAATACAAACTTAATAAAATTTACAGTTGACTTATTACTTATTTGTTCATTATTAAGAAAAGAATTGAATCTAATAAATCCTCCTTCATATTTGACCTTAAATCGTTATAAATGTATTTTAATGCCGAGAATAATCTTTCTACAGCAACTTGGCTAACAGGCAATGCTGTTACAATGCGGCAGGCTTCTTGAATGTCTGTAGGATACAATGAAATTGCTTTGAATGGACTAACATTTTTCTTTAGTCTTGGCGTATTTTCTATTGACTTACAAGCCTCCATAAAATCACTTTCAAATTGCTGTAAAATAAAAGGAAAAAACTAAAAAATAATTGTACCTTTGTATACATAATTAAGTATTTTTATTGAATGATTAAGTTTACCTGTGTGTTAAATCCAGTTACTTGGGTAATCTTTTGAGATTTTTCCTGTTTATCCAGTACTTTTTTCATATTCGTCATCGCTTTCATCATTGTCTTCATGGAGATCCAAGCTTGCTTCATTGGCCGATAACTGTATTTCCTTCAGTTGTTGTATTCCTTCATTTTTCAATTCCAGCAACTGAAGGGCAACTCTCTTTAAAGCGGCTTTGGCTTTTTCTTTATTTTCTTCAACAGGTGCTGACAGCAGGATTCTATACCTGGGATCCACATATATTGCAGCAAGGAGCAAGTGGTTTTCCATCAACTTCTTTTCCCTGTCCTTCATTGATTCTAGAATATCCATTGCAATATCCCCTCCATTCCTTTCAAAGTCATACTTCAAGTTACACCATTGTTTCATAAACTCACCAGGTGTAATGTCCTGTTGCTGTAACCTAATGGTGACTGCATACGGTTTTGCAAGTAGATCGGCAAGGTTTTTTAATTCTTCCCACATATATGGTGATAAGTGATAATCAGAATTTGCAGCTGCTAGGTCTTCACAAAAACTTTTAAACACAAGAAGTCGTTTGACCATCTTGTACTTAGATCCCCAACGGGTTTCATTGTCCATTATTGGAATGACTGAATATTTTTTCCTGATTGTGGCAAGAACAGAAACTGTTCGCAACTTCTTCACAACATTTCGAATTTTAGCTAGAAAATTACTCGAGTATCTTGACTTGAGACCATCAGCCAGAGCCAACTGCAAGGTATGGATCACGCATCTCATTACAACAAGAGACTTGCTAGCTTCATTTGTCAAATAACATCCTTCTTCTGTATCTTCTAGTATGGCATCATCATCACAACTGTCATGTTCGTCATCAGAGTCCTCCATTGATTCAGAAGCATTTTCATTAGTTTTAAGCTCTTTTGCCATTTTGATCATGTTTTTTGCATTGTCCACCGAAGTTGAGAGAACATTTTTGACACTAATATCAAATTTTGCAAGGTTTTGATGAACAATGTTTTGAATATCACTGGCAGCATGTTTTCCTTGTGTGTCAACAACTCCCAAAGTCTTGGTTATAATTTTTTCCTTTTCTTCAAACTGCACATTTATTCCTAAAAAAATTTTTTGATGCCTTGTGCAAGCATCAATTTGTATATAAACCATTTTTTTTGTCAGAATTCTTTGGAGTTCTCTCTTCTTTTCTTCAGCAAATTTGATTATCATACCCCTTACAGAATCAGGAGAGGTTGGAACTCCAAGTTTTTTAGCCAGTTCACTGGAAATACGTTGAAAACCTTTTCCTGAAAACATTTCCATTGGTGCTCCGCCGAATACAACCATTTCTATATTTCCTTCCTTAAATTCCTCAGCTGATATTTCTACTGACAAAGTGGTACTGGGGTAAAATGAAGTAATTTTTGATTGTTCTGCATCATCACAAAACCGCTTTTCATTCCGCTTATTTTTGTCAAATTCTGCTTTTCTCTTTATAGTTTCCAATTCTTCATCCTTATCTTTGAGTTCTTCAGCTTCTTTCTTATGATTTCTGTCAATATGCCTTCTCATGTTTGAACTCTTTGCACAGTTAATTTTTTGTTCACAAATCTTTCCTTTATCTTGATTAAAAATCTGACAAAATGCATTTTTGTTCTCAAACTTGAAATGTTTGTTCAGAAAATCTGACATCTTTTAGTTTTTACTTTTGAAAAAAAAAAGTTTGATTGAATTTTAAACTCAAAAATCTAAAATTTGAATTTTTGAATACTTTGGTTTTCAAACCAAAACTACACATGTAAACAACAGGTGGCCATATTTGTTTTCAAGTAGTGTTGCCACTTAGCTCAAGTAGAAAGTAGCAGTGAAGTATTGTTGCCATGTTTTTGTGAGAAGTTTTTCATCTCTAATAAAAAAAACGTAAAAATGATATAGTAAAACTACTGAATAATGATGAAATTAAAATATTTTAAGTCTGAAAAATTTAAAAGATTGAAAAGAATATTAAAAAACTAAAGGAGCCCTGGAGCAGGGGGAAATTTAGAGCTCCAGCTCCGGCTCCAATTCCAGGGAAAACACAGCTCCGGAGCGCTCCAGCTCTGGGTCACTGCCTATGGGGTAAGTTGGCACACGCTTTATAAAAATTTAAATGAAGCTCAAATCAGACACACAGTTAAGCGAAATCAATTTCATTATTACCAGTAAATTTAAACAAGTGTTATAGCCGTACAATGTAAATTCTAAATTATACAGACATAAAATTAATGAATAAAACATTTACATTGAGTAACTTCTATCCTACTCTATATCATCATCAGAGTTACAGTTGTCACAAATAAAAAATCGAGTGTCTCCATTTGGGCAAGCCTCGTGGGCCCAAAATCTTGCATTGCAACCACTTTTCTCATTGTTTGCTGTTTTTCAAGCTACCAGCACACACCAAACACCGAGCCAACTTGCCCCGTGTTCAATGCACCTACTAGCCCCATAATAAATTTCTTCACAAAAGGGACACGTAATCCTCTAAGCATAAATAATCCAAGTGAATCACATATGCGGTAGGTACAGTTAATCAAACACTAAGAAAAACTGCACAGGTTAAATCGCAACTATTAATATAAGTATTAGAATTTAGAAAAAGAATGAAGCAACAAAAAATTACTTATGAGTGCAAAAAACAGAAAAATCGTAATAAATGTCCACTGCATGTAAGTAACGCTGCAAAACTACAATGAGGATTGTAAAAAGCAATAAGAAAGGTACTCTGACTGGTTGCGCAATCTATCCACAAACAGGCGATTTATGAGGACTATGAGGCGATTTATGAGACTGCGCCTACTTACCCCTGTACATGGGTGCAAGTTTGAAATTTCACCAGGACTGAAAATATTTTGAACCCCCCCCCCTCCCCCCCCCCAAAAAAAAAACACACACACACACTGAAAGAGCACATATGCACGTGCCGACACAGGACACACCACTTAGACAAAACCCTAACACGTTAAATATTATATGCATTATAACATTATAACATTCAAGTATGTTGAAACCTAACTAAAAAAATCCCTGCTGGCCCGGCCTACAGGCAGAGGTAGATTTCGAAGTTAAGTATACTAATTTCACCAACAAAAACTAAATCATTATTAGATATAAATCCACTTTAACAGTTTTATCTGTCTACTTTTGACAAGTTTTTATTTCCTTTTTATAAAATAGCTGGTTTTATCAGAATCATGTTAAGGCAATATTAAAAAAAATATTTTTCCATACTCAACTCGAAATTTTCTGGCACATTTTCAGATTCATTTTTAATAAAAAAAAAATATGAAACATGCTGACGTGATTTTTGAAAAGATTTTAAAGCGACCTGTGTTTTTATTTTTCTTTCAATTAATTAAAACTTGATTAATAAACAATTATTTTTCTCAGTAGGGCAATATTTTTCTTTTCTAACACAACCGCTTCGGGAAATTCTGTTCAAAATGCCCACTTTGACAACATTTTTTGAAATATATTCTGCCTCTATCAAAAAATTAATCATTACTGTACATTATATACTTTCTGAATAAGAGAATCTAGCAATTGGATGTGTTTGAGAGCAAAAATGAGTAAGAAAATAGACAGTTTGGATTTAAATGCACCCTTAATAATATGATTTTTTTCTTAAACCGCTATGTGTTTTTAATTTGTTTTTGCTTTAAGAATTGGCCCTATCAAAAACTTGCCTATATAAATGTTGAACACAATATTAAGAAAATATATGATAAATTCATGGAGATTTTATATCTTTTGAATTGACGGAGTTATGGATTTTTTACTTCTTCAAACCCCCTTTTTGTTTTCGTTTTTAAATTTTTTCTGCGGTACGAATAGGTCTTATCAAAAACTTGTGAGTATAAAAGTTGTAGATAATATTAAGGAGATTTATAATAAAATTAATTGAAATTGATATCTTGAGAATTGACGAAGTTATGAATTTTTTTCTCCCAAAAACCCTATTTTTTGCACCCCTTGAGCCCATTTTTAACTTTACCAAAAATCTGTGATACATAAAATTTTGGCCCTATTTTTTGAAGTAATAAAAACTTTAAACTGATTTGATATGTACAAAAATTAAGAAGTTATGGGGGGTTTTCCGTTTTCACAAAACCCCTCCCTATTTCCATCCCCTTGGTCCACTTTTGCCCATTAACGAACTTGACCGAGATTTTATGTATCAGTTTGGAAGAGATTGGTGCACAATTACGGAAGTTATCGTGTCCAGAAGAAAGTGATATATATAGATAGATAGATAGATAAAGTTTTTTACTGAGGGTGGTTTTGGGTTCTAGGGGTCATGATCTGTGTAGATCTGCAAAAATTTTTCAGAAATTCCAACATAGGAACGATTCCAATAGGTAGTATTTCATACGAAATCTACCTAAAAAGTGCATATTCATGTAAACAGCATTTGAAAAGTTTAATTTATACCTACTCATCTTATCCTACTCACATCCACGGTCCATTGATGAAATCTGCGTTTTTTCCACGATTTTTCAACGTATTTCGCATATTTTCCACGATTTTTTGACGAATTTCGCGTTTTTTCTACAATCTTTCAGCAAAGATCACAATATTTTTCCACGACCTTTCGACAAAAATCGCATATTTTCTACGATCTTTTGACGAAAATCGCGTATTTTTCACAATCTTTCTACGAAATTCGCGTATTTTCTACGATCTTTGACGAAATTTGCATTCTTCCGCCACCTTTTGACAAAATTCGCATTTTTCCGCATCTTTTTTGCAATTGTTTGACAGAGACCACATCTTTTTCGTGAACCTTTGAAGGAATTCGCGTTTTTTTTTTTCAAGATCCTTTGACGAAAATCCATTTTTTTTCGCAAACTTTTGGCGAGAATTGCGTCTTTTTCGAGATCCTTTGACGGAAATCACGTCTATTCGCTATCCTTTGACGGAAATTGCATTTTTCCGCAATCTTTTGGCAAAAATCGCATCTTTTTTGCGATCCTTAGACAGAAATAACGTTTTTACCGTGATCCTCTGATGAAATTTTGCTTTTTCCTGTGATTCTTTGAAGGAAGTGAAGTTATTTTAAGCCCGTTTCTTAAGCATTTTGCTCAAATCCTGTAAACCTAAAAACGGATTTATTTTTTCTCTATTTGTCCTCTGAGATTTTTCCATCCTCAGGAATTTTCAAAAGACGGAATTCCGTCTATGGATGGATAACTTGCACCCATGCCCCTGTAGCCAACTAGCCCCGGTCTCCCCTACTCAAATATAAAAAAATGGCAATTTTTAATAAAAAATGTGTACTTTTTACCATATTTCAGTTAGTTTTGAAGGTATTGTAAAGCTCCTAGTTCGGTGCATAGGTAAGTTAATAGTATGTAGTATAAAGGAAATTGAAATATATTTTATTGAATTGCGCGTATGCTGTCTAGTGTAAGCATGAAATTTTGCTTTAAAAAATGGCAAAAAAAAAAAAACCAATTTTTTAAAAGGTTATGACAATATATATACGCTAGTTGTTTTTTCTTCATTCTGTATTACAATTTAATTAAAAATATGTGTATTTATTTAATATTGTAACTTTTTTTTCAGTGCTCTGCACATAAGCAGATACCTTAAATTTTTCAAAGATAATTTTTGGTACTTAAGAACATATATAGTAGACTCCCTCAAATCTGCTAACGCCTAAAATCCGTATCTCATCACAGATGTAAATAATGGAACTTTCATTTCAGATGTAGGGGCAGAATTAGACTTTTTTATTTTTATATCATTCCATATGTAATTCTTGTTAATATGGCTGAAATCATGCTTTTTCATGAAGGAAATATACATTTATATCTGAAAATATAATCTTCAAGATATTGCTAGATGCTGATATCACTGGTAATTGCAATCTTTTTACCAAATATATTTATGTATTAATCAAGCTTTTTTGGCTATCAAGTCTGACTAAACCTGAAATAAAACTTCCTTATTTTATGACTTTGATGTGAATTAGTAGGTACCTTTATGAGACAAGTTTCATTGAATAATTCAAGAAAAACATCTCATATTTGTTATGCATATTTAATTACACATTATTATTTACTTGACCTTTACTTTTAATAATTTATTTTTTTTAATTATCTTAATTTTTATTATTTTGCTTAATTATCTTAATATTTTACTATATTGTAAGCATTCATTATAATTTCGATTGCATTATTACATTCAAATTACTGTTTTAAAAATGTAAATAAATGACCAGAAATCTGCAAAATTCTGAAATCCACAGAACCTCTGGTCCCAAGTTGTGCGGATTTGAGGGAGTCTACTGTACTAGTCACGTGAAAACACCCACAAGTTAATATTAAACCTATTGTAGCGTTCTTTTCAAATTCCTCATTTCCATTTTAACCCTTTACCTACTGAATTATGAATTCATGAAAATTTTATCGTCTAAAGCATTTTTCACTAATTGTTTAAACTAAATTAGAAGATTTACATAATCATTTAATAAATGATTGAAGGATTAATTCAATTTGAATTTATAGGGATTTTGTGCAATATTTATAACCCCACTCAAATCTTTTATTTTAAATATTTTTCTTAGTATTTTGTAGAATTGGGAAATGTACAAATATAATGTTTTTAAAATAGAAATATTTCCGAATTAAAAAATCCCCCCCCCCCCCCCCAGCGCTAGAAAGCTGAAAAGATGCAAACACAAACAAAATCATCCTTTAAAAAATAGTTTTTTTGTGTAACCAATAATTCTTTTGGAACAAGATAAAATAATGTATCTATAACCCATTCCAAACTGTGTTACTACTAGGACTGGGCGATGTAGAAATTTCTTAAATCGATTTATCATCCATCCAACATCGCGATTTAGTGCTAAATCGCGATTTAACACCGATTTTACATTTTAGAATATGGAAGCCTATTTTTTAATTTTTTAGTAACAAAATACGATCTTTATATGCCCCCCCACCCCCCTCCTGTATTATTTAGTATACTTAGCTTTTAATTTGTCAAATAATTTTGAAAAGAGGTATATTTTACACATAAAAAAGCTTTGAATGTGCCAAAACACTAGCTTTTTTTTTTTTTCCATTTTAAAAATTATTGACCTATTGTAATACATTTTATAAACTCATTCTATAAGAAGTAATATAAAAGAAAATGTTTTTTTTTTTTTTTTTTTTGTCTGACTTGTTATGCATGCTACAATCTAAATTCCTTAAGGGGGGGGGGGTGGGTGGGGCTTCCCCTAGCCCACTCAAATAGCACTTCATTGCTAACAGCCTACATAAACTTTTTTTTTTTTTTTTTTTTTTTTTTTACAGACACAGATTTAAAAAGTTACTGGGGTAAAACAGAAGCATATTAAAAGACTTCAATGATGAATTTAACTATTCATTTACCATGATGAGAAAAGTAATAAAAAAAAGGGGGGGCGGGAGATATGAGAAATAAGGTGCAATTTTATATCTTTTTAACTTTTAGATTAAAATAAGATTTGTTTAACATAAATGCTGACATTTATATAGCGGATGGAGAAGGATTGAAAGTGTGACCCTTGGAGCACATCACTGAAATTGCTGATTTTTTCGTGGTTGTTGCCATCCTTTAAGATTAGTAATAAAATATAATCTTAAAATATATCTCTTTTTAATGATAACAAAATGTCAAAAAAGCAAAAAATCGCAGATCTGCAGAAAAATCTAATGAATGCCTCCTCCAGCCCTCCCTCATTCTGCTGTAAAAATAAAGTTACTTGACTCATTACAGAACTTTATTGAAGTATTTTTAATTAATTATAAAATAATAATAAATTAAAACTAAAATATTCCCATAATACCTAAACATATGAAAATTAATTTTTTATGAAAATAATGCATAAAAATATAAACTAAAAATGGATGAATTTGGATATAAATAGTGAATCAATTTTAGCAAGATACTCAATCCATGTGACTGGCATTGAAATCGGATGTCAAATCTGATGCATGACTATTTTAAAATATTTTAATTAATTACAGAATAATAAAAAATAAAGAATATGTATTAAAATATTACCCAAACATGTGAAAAATGAATGTTTCATTAAAAGAATGCATAAAAACAAAAACTGAAATTCGATGAATTTGGATTTTAAATATGAAACTTTATTCTTTTTTTTTCCAACCATAAATACTCAATCAATTTCAGGAAAAAAATATTAGTAGTAAAAGAAAAATATTTCATGTGGATCACGGCCAAATAGTGATACACAAAACAATGCATGACTATACCTTTAAAATAATTTCATTAATTACAAAATAATAGAAAATAAAAAATAAATGTTAAAATATTACTAAAACATGTAAAAAATGAATTTTTCATCATAAGAATGCATAAAAGTATAAACTGCAAGTCGATGAGTTTGGATTTTAAATATAAAACTTTATTATTATTATTTTTAATCATATAAATGCTGAATGAATTTCAGGAAACAATCTTTTGAAACAATGCAAGATTCTACTTTAAAACATTTTAATTAATTACAGAATATTGGAAAATAAAAAATACATATTGCAATATTACTCAAATATGTGAAAACTTAATTTATCATCAAAAGATTGCATTAGCATATAAATTGAAATTCGATGAATTTGGATTTTAAGATTTAAACATTACTTTTTCCTTTCAACTTTCCACTACATAAGTTCTTAATTTCTGAAAAATACACATTCCAATCTCGTAAACTCTGAATCTTGTTTACAAAATAAATAAATAAATATCAATTCTTACTTAAATCGCCTTTTTCTTAAATTGGATCCTGCTAAATCGATTTAACACCAGCCTTGCCTTGTTTTCATTAAATCGTCTTTTTCTTAAATCGGAAAGCATGGAGGCTTGCGATGTTTGCTTAAATCGGATCGTCCTAAATCGATTTAACACCAACTTGCCTTGTTTGTCTTAAATCGGAAAGCATTGAGGCTTGCGATGTTTGCTTAAATCGGATCCTCCTAAATCGATTTAACACCAGCTTGGCATGTAAGTGGTAGTACATCAAAGTAGATAAATCGGTTTTCCGATGTTAGCTCTGAATCAGTATTTTGTTTTAAATCGATTTAAAGCCAATGGCTAAATCGCGATTTAAGACAATGGCTAAATCGCGATTTAAGATAATGGCTAAATCGCGATTTAAGACATTGGCTAAATCGCGATTTGACATTAGCTAAATCGCGATTTCCGATTTTAGCTTAAATCGATTTAAGACCAATGGTTAAATCGGATTTCCGATGTAAGCTTTAAATCGATTTAAGAGTTAAATCGATTTAAGGCCCAGGCCTAGTTACTACTAATCAATGTATTAAATGAATTTTATAACAAGTTATTTTAATGGTACTTATAAGTACCATCAGTAGATAAAGGGTTAAGATCTAAAAAAATTTTATATATAGGATAGCTGAGCTCCCTTTTTTTTAAATTACTAGCTGACCCGCCCGGCGTTGCCCGGGCCCATAATAATATTCTTAAATGAATCTGAAATTTTTTATCGCAGATCCGTACAGAGGGGACGGTGCAAATTACCAGGGCCCGACTCTTGTTCAGTTCAAAAGTTGTGTAAAGTCAAAGGTTAAGATTTTTAATTTTTATATGTCTCATACTTTAAACTTTTTTATTCTAAATTAACTGATGAATTTAATTAAAATGTAATTATATTTTCAAAAATTTAATTTTTTATTTAAAATCTTTATATCAAAAAGCAATTACAAATACAGCATAAAGTGTAATGCTGAAAAAGAAATAATAAAATTGTAAGCAAATATTACTATATAGATTTTTAAGAAAAGTACCATCCAGAAAATTTATTTTCTAATAGAATAAAGCCTGTTTATAACGGAATCCTGCAATAAACGAAAAAAAAAAGTTCCAGCTCTTCCCCCCCCCCCCCCCAAAAAAATGCTATTATGCGTTGCTCAATTTAATGACCTGCATAAAACGGAATTTATCACTGGTCGTTTTCGTTTACGTCTAAGCAGGTTTTATCGTATCTTACTTTTGAGGGGGCCCGTAATAATATTCTTAAATGAACCTGAAATTCGTATCGCAGGTCCGTACAAAATTACTTTTTACGTCATGACAACATTTTGTAAACTTCTTGCTGCTGTTTAATTCGCATTTCCAATACAGTGCTTTGCATAAATTGCACGTTTCACCCACAGTTATGCATGCCCCGGAACGTTTAAATTAGTAATTTGGATTTCAGTAGCAACTCGTGCATGCTACAGTTATTAAGCCTATTTTGCCGATCGCTTAACGGCGTTCTCGACAATTCTATTTAGATTTCGAATCTATTTCGATTCGACTCTAATTCGGCTTCTTCTTCACTTTCAAGCATTCACCGAGATTTTTTACGGGCATTTCAAATGATATTTTGAAGCTACATAATTGCAGCGAAAGATATTCCACAGAAAACGCAAAACGTAAATAACAACAAACCCGATCGCCCTAAATCCTGCCAAGGACTCTTACACAATAACCAATCAGATGCGTTTCTCGGGCGTTGCCATTAAACAATAACAAATAATCGCGATTTCTGTGCCACGTACGTTAGCGTAATATATATATAGATTATTGTTTCATATACCGTGTAACCTCTGAATAATGGTTAGCCAAAACCGGTGAAAAATGACCGCTCTTCGGAGGTTTCTTTTTTTTTTTTTTTTTTTTAAATCAAACCCACAAATTTAAATAGAAATACACAGTCATTTTATTTAATCCTCATTGTTTTAATACATTTTTAAAAAAATCAGTGATTTGCAGTGCTTTGTTTTTTTTTGTTTTTTTTTTTTTTCAGCAAATACCTTTCTCGAAAGAAAGAACAGTATGAGTTGTTTTGCTATACAGCTCATCATCATTATGATTTAATGCAAAACTTTGGATTTCACGAAGGTTTGTCAAAACCATACTCTCAAGTTATACGAAGGAATCCAAATAACACAAATAAGACAGGCTGCAGAAAAGTTAAATGAAAGAAGGATCAATCTAAAGATTGATAATCTTGTTAAAATGTTAAAATTTTTGTTCAGAAGTTTCCAGAAAACTGAGCTATTAAATTTTTTTCTCTCGTTACTTTTGAGCAGCCGTTGTTCAGAATTCCTTATTTAGAGGTTCGTATTAATGTTATTTCTATGGAACGTGCTTGGTTCCATCAACATGTGGCCTGTATTTGGAGGTGGTTGTTTAGAGATGACTGTTCAAGGAGGTTTCACTGTATATAGTTATATATATGAGGATGCTTTCACTTTCAGAACCAGTTTCAAATGTGAAAGTGTCCTCATAAAAAAAAAAAAAAAAAAAAAAAAAATACAACCAAAATCGAAAAAGTACAAAGTTAAACATTGAGCTCAGGTATCCTATGCAAAAACTCATTTAAAAATATTAAAATACAAGAGAGAAATTAATAAAGTCTTTATTTTTATCTGAAATTCGCAAAAAAAATCATTATGTCCTTAACTTTACTCTCATATTATTTCTTAGTAAGGGATGAAAACCAAGTTTTCTATGTTTTGGCAGATTCCTGCTTTTGAAAAAATTTATCTCCCCCACCCACCTCAAAAAACATTGCTACCTCCTTCTATTCCTCCCATGCAGTACACAGTGAAACTTTAATTTTTTAACTTTTTCTTCTTTACTTATTTATTCTATAAATAAATAATCCTCTAAATTCCTCCTCCCCACATGAAATTGCTATTTCCTCCATTGACTATACCTGTCTTCTTTCTTACCAAGAAGAAAAAATTTATAGTCTTTAAAATACTTTTTATTTTTTCTGTCCTGTTTCTAAACCTTTAGTGTAACCTTAAATAAACTCCCTCCTTCCCCCCCCCCAAAAAAAAATTTCTACTTCTTTCTGATTGCCCCCTCCTCTAGCTGACAAAGTTTAAAATCTTGAAAATATATATTTTTTTTTTTTTAACTTTTTCTGTTATACAATAGTCTATATAATAAAAGCTTAAGTCATGTGACAAATTGATTTACCATGTGATTTGCTTAAGTTATAAACAAATACAGGACAGGATGGGACCGCTTTGCTTTTCATATGCCAAGTGGCCATCTTTTATCAAAATTATTTTTCAGAATAAAACTGCATGAAAGTTGCATTTTTATAAAGATTATTAAGAAAAAATTAATGTTTGAGATATGAGTTACATTCAAATATGTATATATTCCAAGATAATTACAGTTGAAATTAGACTGACAGCTCAATATCTCATTCCATCCAAGTAAACAAATACAAGAGATTCAATCATCATGAACAATAAAAATATTAAACCATGAAGGTATCGCAAAGCAAGTTCTCCAACCGTGCATTTTGCAGTACTGTCTGGTGTTTGAAAAATAATTGGCATCTATAGGCTAATCAAAGTTTAGTATAATTAGGTGTAGTAACTAGATGTAGTGTGATACAACTCAACTTCTATCACAATCTTTAACATGTTTATGTTAGCTTGGCACAAAGCTCACTATCAGCATTTTTTTTGCTTGCCAATAGTTGTTATTTTTTGTATGTGTAAATTAGAAACAATGCTTTGATACTTCAGATAATTTTAGTAAAAAAAAAGTGATTTAACATCAATAAAAAACTGAATATTAAAGCATAATTATTTTGCATGTTAAATCTTGCACTGTTCAATAATAAACTCGTCAATTTCTAAATATTTGCAGATGTTCACTATTTTAAGCCAGTTTTCTTATCCCCCCCCCCCCCCTCCTCCGCCCCAAAAAAAAATATTAAAAAGTTTCATCAAATAAGAAATCTATAAACAAATAAAATATTCTCAAAATACCAAAAGAATTAAAACTCATTTTATTTGTAAATATACAGACTGCCTACAATTTTTAGAAGCTACACATATACAGAAATTAATACAATTACTTCTCTCCTGTTTCAGTATTCTTCATTTTATTAAAACTCAACTTTTCTCCCTCTGTCACTTCAGCTTGAAATGAAATCGGCCCACTAAAAAGTTCAGTAGATTCAACTGAAAATTACAATACACTTCAATTATAAGACATACAAAAAAAATTATTCAGTAAAATATAACATTAATAAAACAAAGGAAATAATTCAAGATTTCTAATAATATTAAATAAGAATTATTGCTTAAAATTATTTGAAAGAACACTGCAATGATGTACAAATGAAGTAAAAGAGTAAATTCACAGAAAAATTGCAAAAGTAGGCATGAGAGTGGGTAAAGAACAAAAAGTCTGAAAATACGCGCAAGCTAAAATTTGGTAAAAAAACTAAAAGACTGCGCAAAACAGGCAAAACACAAATTTTGTCAAAGGGCTCGAAAAAAAATATGGATTTCGTCAAATGGTCGCTGGAAAAACACAGATTTCGTCAAAAAATCGCGGAAAAAATGCGAATTTTATCAAAAAAACGTGGAAAATAAGCGAATTTTGTGAAAAGATTGTGGAAAAAACGCGAATTTTGTCAAAAAATTGTGAATTTCATCAAAAAAGCGGGAGAAACATGAATTTTGTCAAAAAATCGCAGAAAAAACGTGAAATTCGTCAAAATATCACGGAAAAATGCAAAATTCGTCAAAGTATCGTGGAAAAAACGTGAAATTCGTCAAAGTATTGCGGAAAAAACGCGAAATTCGTCAAAGTATTGCGGAAAAAACGCGAAATTCGTCAAAGTATTGCGGAAAAAACGCGAAATTCGTCAAAGTATTGCGGAAAAAACGCGAAATTCGTCAAAGTATTGCGGAAAAAACGCGAAATTCGTCAAAGTATTGCGGAAAAAACGCGAAATTCGTCAAAGTATTGCGGAAAAAACGCGAAATTCGTCAAAGTATTGCGGAAAAAACGCGAAATTCGTCAAAGTATTGCGGAAAAAACGCGAAATTCGTCAAAATATCACGGAAAAAACACGAAATTCGTCGAAATATCACGGAAAAAACGCGAAATTCGTCAAAATATCACGAATTTCGTCAAAAAAAGAGGGAGAAGCATGAATTTCGTCAAAAGATCGCAGAAAAATGCGAATTTCATCAAAATATCGCAGAAAAATGTGAAATTTGTCAAAAGATTGCGAATTTCGTCAAAAAAAGAGGAAGAAGCATGAATTTCGTCAAAAGATCGCAGAAAAACGCGAATTTCGTCAAAAAAAGAGGGAGAAGCATGAATTTCGTCAAAAGATCGCAGAAAAATGTAAATTTCACCAAAATATCGCAGAAAAATGCGAAATTTGTCAAAAGATTGCGAATTTCGTCAAAAAAAGAGGGAGAAGCATGAATTTCGTCAAAAGATCGCAGAAAAACGCGAATTTCGTCAAAAAAAGAGGGAGAAGCATGAATTTCGTCAAAAGATCGCAGAAAAATGTGAATTTCACCAAAATATGTCGGAAAAACGTAAATCGCCAAAAAAGTTGCAAAAAAAGCAAAATTCGTCAAATGATCGCGAAAAAACACGAATTTCGTCAAAGGATCGTGGAAAAAACGCAAATTTTGTCAAAGGATCGCGGAAGATATGCGAATTTTGTCAAAGGATCGCAGAAGATATGCGAATTTCGTTAAAGGATCGCAGAAGAAACGTGAATTTTGTCAAAGGATCGCAGAAGAAACGTGAATTTCGTCAAAGGATCGCAACAAAAACGCACATTTTGTCAAAGGATCGCGACAAAAACACACATTTCATCATAAAAAGATTGCGGAAAAAACACGAAATTCGTCAAACATCGTGGAGAAAAAAAACAAATTTCGGCAAAGGATTGCGGAAAAACATAAATTTCGTGAAAAAGCCGCTGAAAAAACAAATTTAGGCAAAGGATAGAGGAAAAAAAACATGAATCGTCAAAAGGCTACAAAAAAGCGAATTTCGTCAAAGGACCACGGAAAAAACACGAATTTCGTCAAAGGAAAGCAGAAAAAACGCGAATTTCGTCAAAGGATCGCAGAAAAAACGCGAATTTCGTCAAAGGATCGCAGAAGAAATGTGAATTTCGTCAAAGGATCGCAGAAAAAACGCACATTTCATCAAAGGATTGCGACAAAAACGCGAATTTCGTCATAAAAAGATCGCGGAAAAAACGCGAAATTCGTCAAACATCATGAAGAAAAAAACTAATTACGGCAAAGGATCGCGGAAAAATGCAAATTTCGTGAAAGAGCCGCTGAAAAAACACAAATTTAGTTAAAGGATAGAGAAAAAAAACATGAATCGTCAAAAGGCTGCAAAAAAGCAAATTTCGTCAAAGGATTGCAGAAAAAACGCGAATTTCGTCAAAGGATTGCAGAAAAAACGCGAATCTCATCAAAAGATCAAGGAAAATACACGAATTCCGTCAAAAGATCGAGGAAAATATGCGAATTCCATCAAAGGATCACGAAAAAACTCTAATTTTGTCAAAGGATCGCGGAAAAAATGCGAATTTCGTCAAAGGAAAGCAGAAAAAACGCGAATTTCTTCTAAAGATCGAGGAAAATACACACATTCCGTCAAAAGATCGAGGAAAATACGTGAATTCTGTCAAAAGATCGCGGAGAAAATGCAATGCAATTCTAGCGCGATATGTCTCGTTTGGCGCATTTTTCTGCAGCCAGAAAGAAAAAAAGACAAAATTCGTTTTTTTTTTCAGATAAAAATCAAAAATTTATGAAAAGTCGGAAGAATCTCATCCCTGAAAAGGAACTGAGGTTAACATTCACATCATATCGGTGGTGACAATGATCTAAACAATCTCCATTTCCCTTTTTTCACAAACTTGTTAACCATTTCACTGTTAGCCCTGAGAGAAGTCGGGGGTAAAAGCACTGTTTCTCAATACCTGTCGCCGGTGAAGTGGTTAATTTCTAAACATCACACAATTTCAATTTTTACATTGTCGAATAGAAAAAAAAAGTTTTTTAAAAATGCAATTTGCTTGAAAAAAGAATCTCAAGTTAATTTTTTTTTACAGTTTAAAAATAATTTTCAAGCCTGATACTTTTTAAAAATCAGCAGGCCCGATTATGGAAGATTAACCCATTTGCACTTAAAACAATATAAATAGTTCAGAATTTCTTTGTGGCTAATATTCCATTACAAAATTAAAAACTTATTTAAAAATAAATAAATAAAACACAAATTTAACAAATATATAATTGAAATATGCACTTGATCACTGAAAAAAACAAATCAAATATGTAGGTTGCTATAAATAGTATAATCTCTGGCAATTTCTTTAGCTATTAATTTCTGGCATGTGAATACGAAAGTACTGTTTTTAATAAATTTCAGAAATTTACTTGAATATATAATTGATGTTTTTTATATAAAAATGTTTTTTTGCTGTTGTTAGTGGTCAATCTAAAAATATATATTAAATGTAAAAAATCTATTGCAGTTTTCACTTAAAAATGACTTTAATCTATGTTCTATATTGTACTTGTTCAGTAATCAGAAAATGTGGGTTGATCCCATGGTATTTAATATAATGAAATTTTTAAAATCATTATTAGAACAGTAATTGGGGATTAAAAAAAAACAGAATTTGGAATTAATCAAGGGAAAGCTGGAAATTGTTTTAAACTTTTTAGTTCAGATTTTTAATGAACATACTAAGTTTTTCCATTCGTATTAGGTGAGCTTTAGCCGCTACAGACAGATTTATAGTTGGAAAACATGTTTTTAAATTACCATAACAATATATCAAAACAACCAGCTCTATCAAAACCATGCTCTATACAAATATCGTAGAGCTTAAAATTCTGAGTAAAATGAGTACACACACTTAATATCTATGTTGAACATTAAGCTCACAACTTTATTTCAAAGTTTTACCTAAATCACTAATCAAGAGCTTGAAGCCAGAAAAGACCAAGTTATCAGTCCACCATGCGTCCAATTTTTATATAGTTCATTGAGGCCTTCACAATGTTTTTGTTTGCGATGTGATGTTTGCCCTCATTTTAGGGCTTTATTTGATTTCCAGTTAGGACTAGTGACTATTTCTATATTCACTCGTACCACAAAAAACATTCTTTTGAAAATATCCTAGTATAAGTGTATGACAAAGATGCAGTGCAATTCACTGTATCACCAAGGCATCAAACTATAGTGATGTTTGTAACAATATGACAGTGGTTTTAAACATATAACAGCATGAGTGCAGTTATCTATCAAGAAATGTTAGCGTATTTATGGAATATTTATGAAAATATTTAAGTTCATGAAATTAGCATTTGGTAAAATCAATCAATTTTACTTTTTTAGCCAGTTAAAACAAAGTTTACCATATTTTTGATCTACGTAGGTCATTATCGGGTGCTCGATTTAGTACAGAAGGTATATATTCTGTTACTTGTTCACATTCATTTATACAGTGGAGATTACAGGCATTTGCAGACTAGTGGTACTCTACAGTTTTTTATCGTTCCTGAATTAGTATAGGAACCAAGTTTTGTTAAAATCATTAGAGGCATTTTAGATATATAGCTGATGGAGAAATATGCAGCTTTAGATATAACTTGCATATTTACATTTTAAAAAAGTAAATTTCTTTTAATAGTTTTTTTTTTAATATCTTGAGTGCAAATAATAATGGTTTTAATTATACATTAATTATTATTAAAACAATAATTAATGCATTTTATTTTTCAAAATAAACAAGTTTCATTTATTTCTTTAAAAATGAATTTGAATTATTGTGGATGGAGACCCCCCAAAAGCTTTTGTAAAAAAAGGACCCAGATTTTTGGAAATCCTGGGTCCCATATAACTGATTAAATAAAATATTTTTTATATGCACTATTTTAAATCATAAAAAATAAACCTAATTGATGTACGATACATCTGGGAGGGAAACTAAAAAATTGCTGCCACTGAGAAATTATTTTTTAAGAATCAAAATTCCTTGTTTACATTCAATCCTACAGTGGAGATTACAGGCATTTGCCTATTACTGGTTTGCGGATTAGTGGCACTCTACTGTATTTGAGATCACCCTCCATTTTTAAATGTTGGAGGGAAGTCTTCCCCTCACTTAAAAATTCAAACTTTAATTATAAGCTTTGTGATTCAGTAACACCCACTAGAGATGAGTTCGGGCTCACTTTTCGGAGCCCGGGCCTGACAGTTTTAGATCCGAGCCCGATACCAAAAGTATGCAATACAAAAAATATATATATTTAAAATTGTTTAAACGAGAATAAATCAAATTGTTTTTAACAACTTCTTTCATGGAAATAAAAATAACTTAATTCTCAGCTCATAATTTTATGAAATTTACATTATTTATATTCAATCTCACTGAAAAGAAATTTCGTATCAAATAAATATATACCTTCTTAAAAGGATTCTCTTATTTGTCTCCCCAACAAGCAAATCTGATGGGCATATTAACGAAATCTTTATATCGATAAATAATCGAAATTTGCAGAAATTACTATTTATAATATTTATATGACAAAGAATCGCACAACGTTTTTCTATTTCCTATAAAAAGTGTACATCTTAAATTATAATAGAGTCCTTCTCAAAACAATCTTTTCTGATTCTCGTTTCACTCAGAGAAAACACTGCTCGATTGCTTTCTATCGGAATAACAATATATGTAATTATATTTACTTACAAATGAAAGTGACTTCGCGAATGTTAATAGTAGAGCAGCAGTATGAGCAAAGTTCATGATGATAAATGGACAGAATCATTAATGTTATTTTCAGAGTTTCCCCTTGATTTAAAAAAGGGCAGGGTGCTACCGGTGAGAAAAGGGCACTTTTTTTTATTCTTAAGGGCATGTTTTGTATTTTTAAGACCACTTTTTTGATTTTTAAAGTCACTTTTAATATTTAAAACTTAGATATCTCTTTTCAAAACAACATTGAGTCAGATTTTAATATGTAAGTAAATTTTTTAGTGTAAAAAAGAAAAAAGGCACTTTTTTTAATGGAGAGGCAAGAAGGGTGTTAATTCTTTAGATGAGGGGCAAGAAGGGTGCTATTTTGTAAACCAAAGGGCAGGCAGGGCGCAGCACCCTCCTGAAACTTCCTGGGAGAAACTTATTTTCATAAACTTTATAATATACTTATAACTACTTAAAAGGTGACAAAAACATATAAAAATATTATTTAATGTAACCCGAGATCTTTCGAACACACACGCGTTCATTTTCAAAGGGATAAAAGATGATTGACTGAATAGAAATACATTTAAAAACAAAAACAGTACGCATGCGCAAGCGGAGTTCAGTCCATTTCTCTGCAGAGCGGTGAAAAGATCAGTTCATATTATCAGGAGGTCGTGAAATATTTAGGATATTGTACCAAATTGCGGGAATATTATAGGAAAGGACGTCGTTACAAACATTATCACTTCTAAGTAAAATTTCAATGGATTCACGGATTATTGATGAGTAGCGGTTAGACGTTGAAATGATAATTTTAGCTTTTTCGAAGTTTATCTTAATATTTTCTGTTTGATGCAATCTGGATAAAGCTGTATTGGGTTTGTTAAACTTGATATCAGAAATGTGCTCTTTTAATCTTTCCTTAAATTTTCGACATGTCATACCAATATAAATAAATTCTTATGCTGTTCTGTGCTGAATGGGATGATGTAGACTCCAGCTTTTTCATAATCGGGAATAGGATCAATTTTGCTTGAATCAAATCTTTCAATTTTGTTGGAGGTTTAGCTATTAAATTAATATTATATTTTAGTACGACATATCTTAATCTCTCATAAAGCTGTGGGATATAATCAAATGTGCAATAAATAGACTTGGTCAAAATTGCCTTATATGACCTAACACAGTTTGGGTTAAGTCTGAAAGCTGTACCAAAACTACATATACAGGAAATGAAAATTATAACTGAAGGGGGGGGGGGGGGGGGAGTAATATTGTAAAATAATACCAATTTTTAAACAACGGAAGATTTGAAAAGGATAATAGTATTTATAATAATACCAGAACTACTATAATTTGTTTCTTTTACACTGGCATCCTTTATGAGTACTATGTAGATGGGATGTACAATACAGTTTAAAACTGCTTTAAAACTACAGTGACATTGGTTGAAACTAAAGATTTTTTTGTTTAATTATATCAGTAGAGCTAATTTAAAAAATAAACAAACAAGTGCTACTGAAAAATCATTTCAACAGACACATGATATATTATACAAACACTGGTGTTAAATTAAGCAAGAAAAGCTAGTCTCAGAATTCTGAGACTGAAAGGATAAACTTTTAAAAGCTGGCTTTTTCTCTCTCTCTCTTTTTTTTAATAACATATTGACATATAAAGGGAAAATTTTTTTTTAGCATGCAAAAATATTGAAAAAGTTTATTATTGTATACTTTTTTAAGAAAATATAACATATTTTTGAGAAACGTTTATAGGAAATCAATTTTTCCCATTTTTCCAGAAAAAAACTGGAAAAAAAAACGGTTTTTTTTCTGCCACTTCAACTTTTCCGGAAAATTTACATCTCTACTGAAGATTAAAAAGAAATGGAACTAAGGAAAATATGTACTTCTTACAAGTAGAATGCATTTAAGCAGATGATGTTTAGGATGTTTTAACATACTTTTAAATTAACTACATATTACAAGAGTGGTTCGGAGTCGTTCCCCATAAACATATATAAAACTATAGTGACGATCTTAAATAAGTATAAATCGAGACAAATTATTAATAATCCAAAACATGTCCATTGTAACAATGCCATTTTATGTTTATTGGGTTATTCCCCATAAACATATATAAAACTATAGCGAAGCTCTTAAATAAGTATTAATCGACACAGTTTATTAATAATCTAAAACATGTCCATAATAGCAGTAAGAAAATCTTAAAAATTCATCCCTTATAATGAATCAGAATGTAGTTTATCACATAAAATACTACTGATCAATCATACTAAAGAACAACTAGACATGTACTGGAGTTTTCCTCTCTGAATCAGAGTAAATTTGATTGTAAAATAGAATATTTAAAAATATGTGAAAAATCAGGAGAATGGAAAACTGAAAATCAGGAGACTTGGCAAGTCTGCACTAAGAAAGGCTGCAAAAAATATAACCTTGAAAGCTTCTTCATATGCTGAACTCAGAAAAATCTTAATTGAATGGGTCCACCAAGCATGCTCTGCAAATATTCCTATTAATGGAACACTATTAAGAGAGAAAGCTATGAAAATTTCTCTTAAATTAGACATAACAAGATTTTCCACATCAAATGGGTGGATCGACAGATTCAAAAAGAGACAACTTGGCATACAGATCGTTGTGTGGTGAACCTGCAAGGGTCGATCAAGCCACGATTGATGACTGGAAAAGGGATGCACTATCATCGTTGGTAGAAAATTATGCTCCAGAGAATATTTTTAATGCTGATGAAACATGCTTATTTTTCAACCTCCTTCTAGATAAGGCGTACACAGTAAAAGGAGAATCATGTAATGGAGAAAAGATGTCAAAAGAACATTCAACTATTTTACTGTGCTGTAATGCTGATGGTCATGAAAAATTAACTCAGCTTGTTATTGGCCATGCTAAAAAACCGCATTGTTTTAAAAACATTAAAACTTTTCTCACAAATTACAAAGCTAATAAAAAATCCTGGAGCATGGAAGTTATTTTTTAAAATTATTTGCAACAACAGGATAAGAAAATGCAATCGGCAATTGAAAAATATGTGCATAGAACTTTTTCCACCAAATTGTACTAGTATGTTACAGACTTATGACTTAGGGATAATTCATTCCTACAAAGTGACTTACAGACAACCACTTGTACGAAAGATGTTGTTTCAAGTTGGAATCTTGTGTCAACTCCAATGACCAGCACGAATCCAGGAAGAAGATAAATGTATTGGACGCCCTACATTTGATATCGTTGACATGGAAAAGGTTGCAAGAGACTGCATCTCTCGCAGCTTCAAGAAAGGTGAATTTCTGACCCTGGCCTAATCCAGAGTGTCTACAGAAATTGTAAAAAAAAGGCCCCTGACTATCTTTATCAGACTTCCCTAATTTCTATTATTGACAATTGTTAGGTAATAGAAACTTTTAAAATATTAAATTAGAAACTTTAAAATATTTAATTAGTCACTTTAAAATATTTAATTAGTTAATCATTAATTATTCAAAATTCAGTTTCAGTTAAATTTCACTTTAAAACAATTTTATTTATTCTACAAAAAAGATCGTTAATTAAAATCAATAATAAAATAATAAATTTTAATAATTTCAGCCAAAATAAATATTTCTTTTATAATTTTCAAATATTAAATTCAAAATTTAAACATAACGATCTTTTCATTCAAAATCTTTAACCTAATGTTCTTTTATTTAAATCTCTTCTCTTCTCTGTATGGCAACACCATCACTCGCGCGCTCAACGGTTTTTTGATTTGAGATAGCGTCCTTCCAGGGCATCTCTCCCTCTCTCTGCCGTAAGTCGCCGCGATGCGAGGTCACGTATCTTTTTTTCCTCCCTTCGGGGATTTTGACCGTTAGGTCAATATGCCATTAAATTATATCAATAAGATTCATCCAAAGTCTAAATAAAACAACATAAGATGTATTTAAAATTTAATAAAATTAATTGCCAAAAGTGAGGAGTTTAACAAGAATGTGTTTAAAGCAACGATATCAACCGTACATTGGAGTTTGACAGGAATACGTCTGGCGACAATGCCATTGGAGCTTCTTATTGGTCACCACTGGATTATACCACAAAACATATTTAATCGTCCAAATACAGCTATTAATAGGAGCTGTATTTCATGTCAATTTCAAGGACTTCTTATCTGATATCACTGAATCACCGGAGGTGAGCCCTACCGTAAGTGTAACCAACAATTCTCTCATCTGAATGTGCCGGGTAATGTACTTTTTCAATTCGTATATATGCTTTCTTCCTGAAATCTTGAAAGAAATAAAATCAATATTATTGAATATTCGAAAAATAAACCTTTGGTGATATCATCTAGTATGAACAATTGATTTGATAAACTGTTCTTTGACGATAAGGTGAATCATCAATGAACAAAAATCAAATGACTTTCTTTCCCAACGTTAATAGATGATGAATTTGTAATTTGTTTTGGATAGGTAGTGTGATTAGATAGATTGAAATTGAATGAAATCAATTATGTCACTTTAAATGTTGCCGGATGTTATACTTCGTTGATTTGAATATGCTCTGTGGATTCCTTACAATATTTAATTTAGTGCACTAAATCTACCCTCCTCATCCCCTTTTCTTTTCATTTATATTTTAATAAAATAATAGCTTTAATAACTGTGTGTTTATTGAGTTTTTTTTTTGTATGACATATTTATTGAATATAATGTTTAATGTGCCAAACGAATCAATAGAATCAAACAAATAAATATTAAATATTTCGATTGATAAAACAATTATCAAAGAATTATATTGGCACTACTGCATTTATAAGTTAAGGATTTTCAGTTGAATACTGCACAGTTCGGGTGAGTATTACTTCAATTATTATTTAATATCCATCATGTATTTTACTCTTTTTCATAATGCAATGTACTTCTTATTTATTTTCCACTATAATCACGAGCCTCCTCTTCCTCTTTTAAAAGCAATTTTAAATTAAATAATTCTTTCTTTAAAAATATTTAAAATCTATTCTTTTTATTATTTATTTTTTCTTATCTAACAACAATACACATACAATATTTTTTCATGTATGTCGATTCCTTGTATAACACACTTATTTAGCTTGCTAATATTTCATTTCGGAGAAAAAAAGAGAAAAACATAAAAATTGCCAATATTCATTATTTGGTTGACAGTTTTATAAATCCGAACCCAAAATTTAGTCCAACAACTTCATATAGTGGCCAATGGATATAAGGTGAACAGAAAATTTCTTCATTTTCTGAAAACTATTCAATTCTAAGACTTATCTACATCTGACGGGATAGCTAATTTGATTAAGCCTGTCCACCTGGTTAGGCGCTGTGCATATATAACGTTATCATTTTAGGGGGGAGGGGGAGTCTGGCAAATGATATCGTTAGATATCTCTAGGGGGAGGGGGGGGGGGTTCGTCTTTTGATATCGTTATCATTTTTGATCCAACCAAATTTTCTCTTTTTATTTATAACTTAGCCTTTACATCAAAATAGAATGTTATCTTTTTTTAGTCTGCTATCTATTTTTATGAAAGTACAAGTTATTATTAAAATCATTAAATGATTATAAAATTATTTAATTCCAAATTTCCTATTTCTTCTGTCATATGTGTATGCATATATAATTCGTTGTTTGAGAAACCATATGCGAAGTATGTTTCAAATGATACCTGTGTTTACTAATAAATAAAAGAGAAAGAATGTTGTCCACCTGTTTTGGTGATAAAAAGCCCTGTCTCCCCCCCCCCCCCCACCCCGTGCAGGGTCAAGTGCAAGAAAACATTATTACTGTTGAATGTATGTTACAAAAAGCTATTATAAAATACTTTTAAATAGTAACTATTTCTTTTAAGTGTTATTTGATAAAAAGTTTTTTCATATATAAAGTGATATTTTATTGAGTTCTCTTCATATGAATTAATGAAGTATGCGAAAAATAAATGTAACCATATTTGTATATCACTCCAAGCAAAAAAAAAAAAAAAATTCAAAAATGAAGAGAATTTTTAGACGTTGATAACGATATCATTACGGAGGGGGGGGGGGGGGGGGGGGTCGAGGGATGATAACGTATGATATCGTAAGGGGGGGAGGGGGTTCAAAAGGGCCAAAAAAGTGATAACGTTATATATGCACAGCCCCTTAGGTTATGCTAATGTATCATTTAAAAATTTTAAAAATGGATAAATTGCCTTATATATAAGCACTATCTACAGAAAATGAGGACATCTGATCACCCTAATTTGCATTAAATATCAAAAACTCATACCATGTGCATCTTTTTTAAAATATTGGAAAAGATTAACCAGCATGTGAAAAAATATGGTATATAAAATAGATGAATCAGTCTCGTTGGCAAGGTGAAAATGCAAATAATTTCGCATATAGACAAATTTCTCTGATTTTCGGGTATTTTTTACAAAGTTCCCTGACTTTTCCAGATTGATAAACCTCCCTGATTTTTCTTCCCAGATTCTGTAGACACCCTATCGTAACCATCTGCTTTTGATCACATACGGAATGGGAATAGTGATTCCACTGACGTTGATTCAGCAGAACTTAATGGGGATTTTATTGAATATGCAGAATATGACACCAAAGTACTGACTTGCGAAACAAAAGCATTGACAATTGCCGAATTGATGGACCCGTCTTCGGATGAGAGTGATAATGAAAAAGACTGTGTAGTTGTTGAATCAATACAATCTTTCAATGCAGCTCATGCTATTTTGCAAAAACTGAGAACTTTTTTCTAAGGACATGAAGCTCAAGAAAAAAACTGGATGTAGTTTTATTGCTTGTGACTTCCTTGTGCATTTGAAATCTAAAACATTCAAACCAAAATCTTGATTTTTTTACGACAAAATAATGCAAGTTTTGATTTTTTATTAAGGTAACTTTGTTGCACACAAATGCTTTATTTTATGTTTCATTTAATTAATTTAAACTTAATTTTATCATTTCAGTGATTTTTTAAATAACAAATATAGCATTTTCTTATAACCCCGATTTAACATTTTCCCGCTTTTAACAACATTTTTGAGGAGTCCTGCAAACGGCATTAAATCTGTGTTCCACTGTATATGCAATTATTCATTGAAACTACTTACTACTTGCTATATAAAAGTATGTCTACAAAATATAGAAAAGTTAAGAAATACAATTTCAAATCATGATTTAATTTTACATCCATACAAATGGGTCATTTTTAAAACACAGAAAAGATTTTGGATGCAGAAACAGAACAAAAACAGAAAATACAAGTGAAATAAAAAAATATTTTAATAATTAAATTTTATTTATCATAAATTATGGTGCAAAGACAGCAATTTGTTCTGCATTTTCAAGAGATAGGGCATTTCTTTTATTATTGTACATTTGGCTTGTCTCAGAAAAAATGCATTCACTGTAAACACTGCTTGAAGTTAGAAATAACAATTTTCTTGCATGCTTGCAGATAATGAGAAAAGTTTTGCTATATTTTTCCCTCCATGTAAATAGACTATCCATTTTAGCCAATAACTCTGCTACTAAGAAAGTCTATCTCTTTTTTTACTATTTCTTCATATATTCAATTTCTGATCAAGCGTTGGTGTCAATTATTTTCCTGTTCATTTGCAATCTCATCAAAAGATTGCCGAAAAGCAGACGAACTTTCTTCTGGTGTCTTCTCTTTTGGATAATCTACATTGACATCACTAGTAGTGTTTTCATACTGTATTTTTCTTTTTACTTTCTTCTATCTTGACAAGAAGAAAGTATTGGTTTCATGAAAATTTTCGAATTCCAGTTTTCGACGGATTTATACGTTTTATGGGTCAGAGATTCTAAAAAACATGTTTTTACAAAATGTCTGTCTGTGAGTCTGTATGTGACACAAATTTTGTGGGCGCTCTATCTCAAGAACTAATGCACGGAATTTAATAAAAATTTATATTCAGGTAGTCCCTGATATAGATTGGTGCTGATTAGTTTTTGGTGTAAATCACCCTGCAGGTGGCGCTGCTATGTAGCATTTTTCAGGATTTCCGCAAAAGCTCTATCTCAAGAACTAATGCACGGATTTTTATAAAACTTCAGATTCCGTTAATCCTTGATATGAATTGGTGCTGGTAACGTTTTGGTGCAAATCGCCCAACAGATGGCGCTGCTATGCTGCATTTTGAAGCATTTACACAATTTTCGTAATAGCTCAATCTCAAGAAATAATGCACGGATTTTCATCAAACTTCAGATTCAGTTAGTGCTTGACATGAATTGACGTTTTGCCCCTTGTGGTGTAAATCGCTCAACAGGTGGCGCTGCTATGCTGCATTTTTTGAGATTTCCGCAATAGCTCTATCTCAAGAACTAATACTTGGATTTTCAACAAACTTCAGATTCAGGTATACCTGGATATGAATTAGTGCTGTTTATGTTTTGGTGTAAATTGCTCAACAGGTGGTGCTGCTATGCAGCATTTTTCACGATTTCCACAATAGCTCAATGTCCAGAACTAATGCACGGATTTTCATCAAACTTCAGATTCAGTTAGTCCTTGACATGAAATGATGTTTTGTACCTTTTCGTGTAAATCGCTCAACAGGTGGCGCTGCTGTGCTGCATTTTTTGTGATTTCCACAATAGCTCTAGCTCCAGAAATAATGCACCGATTTTCATCAAACTTCAGATTCAGTTAGTTCTTGACATGAAATGATGTTTTGTACCTTTTCGTGTAAATTGCTCAACAGGTGGCGCTGCTGTGCTGCATTTTTTGTGATTTCCACAATAGCTCTAGCTCCAGAACTAATGCACCGATTTTCATCAAACTTCAGATTCCGGTATACCTTAATATGAATTAGTGCTGTTTGTGTTTTGGTGCAAATCGCTCAACAGGTGGCGCTGCTATGCTGAATTTTTCAGAATTTCCCCTACAGCTCTATCTCAATAACTAATGCACGAATTTTCATCAAACTTCGAATTCAGGGATACGAATTGGTTCTAAATTGATGTAATTTCTTATACTATTTAAATTAATTGACATGATTTATATAGAAGAAAGTTTTGTGATGGCCACAACATACTAGTTTTAAGGTGGATTTTGAATTTTAGATTGATCTTCATGCAGCAGTTCTACAGCTTTATTTTTTTAAGCATTTTTGTAATTCCACATTTATATTTTTCAGTGAAAATTGACAATTTAAATCTGGGACCAACAACAGTTACTATAAAATAATAAAAATGTTCTTGGGTTTTGATAACATCCTGTTGATTCTCATTTGCCTTGTTCTCACTTTGCATAAATGTGAATTTTTTTTCCAATTCACTTTTTAATGCCCCTTCCATTGTACCTCAACCAAATTAATCAAAATGATTGGAACTTTCCTTTCCAAAAAATGTAGCAATATTTTAATCGATGGTATTACTTCTAATATGATCTATTCATTTGAGCACATCAATGCTGTGATTTCTTTAAAGGACAATAACAATTTCACAACACTTTCCAGTAATTGCTACCAAACCGTGGTTAAATTTGTTATTTCGTTTTCAGTAACATAAAGGCAAAGAGGCTGCTTTTATTAATGCAATCTTTTCAACATATGATATTTTGACCGAGTTCCATCTAATGGTTAATTTTGGTTTGTTATTTACTCATATGATTAACTTTTTTGAATTCATAGACAAATGCAAATGAACCTTTTCAAATTTTGAGCATGCAGCTACAGAGTGGTTAAAATGTTCAACAATGCTTTTAGCTATAGCTAACATGTCAGAAACAGCACGTTCGACGATAAAACCGATTTTATCATAAGTTGCATATTGTGAATAGCTCAAACTACACTTATTCAATGAATTGTTACAGCAGCCAATAGACTTTTTTTTTTATAGACAGATTTCAGGTATCAGAATGAGTTAGATAAATTGTAGAATCAGTTTTAATTTCATATTGTTTAATTGTTCTTTTTATGTATCAATTCTTTATATATATATATATATATAATTTTTTTTTTTAATATTGATACTGTTTTTAAATTTTTGAGTTTTCAAAAATTGTCTTTAAAAGGTGCATAATTAAATTTCAAATTTAATTAGTTAATTTGAAAAAAAAATTAGTTAATTAAAATATTGTAAACCATTATAAATTATCAACAACTAATGTGAATGTATAAATAATCAGGGTTCATACAGAGTTGGGAAGAAAAAAAATCCAAGGAGTATCCAAAAAATCCAAGGAGTCAAAAAAGTTTTAAGGATTTGCCTTTTTTTTTTTTTTTTTTTTTGTATATGTCGATGTTTTTATGTGCTGCATCGTTATGTGGTATGCACACTCCAATTTTTAATGTCCAATTTGGAGAGAGAAACATTTCAAAAACAAATTTTACTTTATTAGAATCTAATTGTTAGGGCTGAAATTGCACAGTATTCACAATATATTGCTTACTGATTTCGTAAGTTTAAATACAAAATTGACAATCAGCTTTTATATGCAGTGAGTAATGGTCATGTCACATGGGTGATTTCGGAGTAAAAAAAAAAAATTCTGAAATCCCCAGCAAATCTTCTGAAAAAGTTACACCAGAGAGAGGGGAAAACCACTCCCGACACTAGCTATGTGTTTTCTCCGCGGCTCTTTGACGAAATTTGTCGATTTTTCGCGATCTTTCGACGAAATTGTTGGTTTTCTCACTAACTTTTAACAAAATTTGCGGGTTTTTTCGCGATCTTTTGACGAAAGTTTTGGGGGGTTTCGCGAATTTGCCGTTTTTTCGCGATCTTTTGACGAAATTTGCGGGTGGTTTCGCGATTCTTTGATAAAATTTGCGTTTTCCCCACGATCCTTTGACGAAATTGGCGATTTTTATGCAAATGATTCGAAAAATTTAATTTTTTTGGAGACCCTATGTCCGAATTTTCGGATTAGTGACCGATTTTTTAAAATTTTCAGAAATGAATGCCTTACATTTTTGGAAAATTTGGACCCTAGGTCATATAAATAGAGATTAGTCAAATCACAAACAATTATTATGTATATCAATACATGTACACAGCTTACAGAAAATTTTAAAAGGAAAAAAAAAAAAAAAAAAAAAAAATGCTAAACGCAACATACAAGAAAAAATATAACAAGTTTTGAATTTATTCTTTTAGAACAGCGGTAATCGCTTTCTTTGAAGGTGAAATTTTGACAAATTCGCATTTTTTTTCGCGATCTTAAGATGAAATTCGCGTTTTTTCGCGATCTTTTGGGGGAAATTCGCTTTTTTCGCGTCCTTTTAATGGAATTCGCGTTTTATTTCGATTGTTAAACGAATCTGACTTTTTTTTCTCGATCTTTTGATGGAAACCGTGTGTTTTTCGCGATCCTTTGACGAAATGTGTGTGTTTTTCGCGATCATTTGACGAAATGTGTGTTTTTCGCGATCCTTTGACGAAATTTGCGTGTTTTTCGCTATCCTTTCACAAAATTAGAGTGTTTTTCGCGATCTTATGAGGAAATTGATAAACACTATAAAAAGATATATAGTGTTTAGGGGTTAAGTTGGATAGCAGGGTGCGTTAGTGAGCAATGGAAGCGCTAATGCTGATTTAAAACCCCGAAAGAAAAATGACTATTAAATATTATATTAAAACTAAACTCCATAAACTATAACATCTGAAAAGTAAATTAGTTTTAATAAGTGGTGGAAAATAAAGACAACTGTATTAAAAACATAATTAAATTTATTAAACTTAAATAACACATAAAATCATAAAAGTAAAATACAATATCTCTCAACTACCAGCTCATTTTAAATAACAAATGTATAATAGTAAAACAACTTATCTGATACTTTAATATCTTTGAAAAACATCATAATATCGGATCGAAAACAATTACTTTCAAACATGACAAAGTGAAAAGTCATTTCAGCTCCGACATCCATAATACTCCAGTAGTGCTGTAGGGCTCGAAAACGCGAGTAAGTCTTAAACTTCTTAAGACATGACATAGTCAGTTACACTTGATAGAGAAATGTTTCAATTCGTAAAAGAAGAAACCATCAAAACATATCAAAGTCATCTTAGAGGATGCAGACATTACTTAGCTAAAAAATACCCAAGCATTGCTACCGGCTAACACAGCAGATGGGAGTTAAACTTCACCGCTTCACGTAAGATGGTATCACGACAGGATAAGAGTCTCACTTCCGGAAACACAGCCACGTGGATATGAAGTCTCATCAGAAACAATCATAACTTTAAAAAAAAAAGGGTCGCAACAAACAGTCTCTCGGGTGAGCACTCACAATAATTTAAACGGCCATCTGTCATAAATTATTACGATAATGTAACTGCAGGAATTCAGAAATGAGTGAATAATTATTAACAACGAGCGAATCCATAATGAAGAATAACGAAACTATCTGTTCACCTTCCCGGTACAGAGAACAACTACAACTGGCAAAGATAACTCTAAAGCATCGCGATTTATACCCAAAGAATATACCGAAATACGGCATCTACGCATGTTACTCTAACCTCCAACCGGGTTCCAGAAAGAACCACGTGAAGTTCGTAACTATGACGATGATCGCAAACACTCCGGACACACAACGCCATCTAGTAGAGAACAACGGCAAAACAGCGAGAAACTCGAAGCTGTTTCTGCCGGGATGGAAAGTGAAACGAGCGATGTTAGCTGAATTCAAGAGATATTGAAAGGAAATTTAATAAAGAAATAACTGGGGATTTAAAAAGATAGAAACATAAAAAGATATCTTAAAACAGAAAGCAAGTTTATTTCAACATATTAAATTGAATAAAAATGGATTTAAGTAAAGTAAACGAAACTGAATAAAGTAAAAAGGTAAGTATATATTTAACAAAAATAAAGTACTTTACTAACGTAAATAAAGAAATGAAGTAAAAGTGAAAGTAGGGAAATAAGTGGACAGTGATGAGAAAAGAGGGTTTTGTATATCAGAAATTCGCGTGTTTTTCGCGATCTTCTGGGGGAAATTCGCTTTTTTCCGCGATATTCTGGGAAAATTAGCTTTTCTCGTGATCATTTAATGGAGTTCGCGTTTTATTTCGATTGTTAAACGAATCTGACCTTTTTTTCGCGATCTTTTGATGGAAACAACGTGTTTTTCGCAATCCTTTGAAGAAATTTGCACGATCGTTTGAGAAAATTCGCGTGTTTTTCGCGATCTTCTGGGGGAAAATTCGCTTTTTTCCGCGATCTTCTGGGAAAATTCGCCTTTTTTCGCGATCTTTTAATGGAATTCGCGTGTTACTTTGATGGAAACCGCGTGTTTTTCGCGATCCTTTGACGAAATTCGAGTGTTTTTCGCGATCCTTTGACGAAATTCGAGTGTTTTTCGTGATCCTTTGACGAAATTCGCATTTTTTTGCGATTTTTTAAGGAAATCTGCTTTTTTCACCCTCGATCTTTATCTAAATTCGCGTTTTTTCATGATCCTCTGAGTAAATTCACGTTTTTCCGCTATCTTTTAAGAAATTCACGTCGAGTTTTATTGCGATCTGTTGGAGAAATTCGCGTTTTTTTCACGATCCTTTGACAAAATTTACGAATTTTTTCCGCGATCGGTTGACGAAATTTGACAGTATTTTTTGGATTATATTTACGAAAAACGCGATTTTTACGAGATTCATGGCTAAATGCCAAACATCGATAAAATTTTAAATAAAGGTCGACTAACAGTGTCGAAAAACGGACTTAATAATTGAAAAACGGACTTAGTGGGAACCATGCTATTAAGATTATCCTACACAATCAATGCTATGCTTCAGATGAATCTCGTGCGTAAAGGATTTACCGCACGTTTCACAATCACGATTTTTTTTCCGCGGCAGATATTGCTTGCGTCCGAAGCCTCAATACAATTTAAGGAATTTCTAAGGAGTAGTTTGCTTATCTAAGTAGTTCTAAGTACTACTTGGGAGTGTTTTCATTTCTAAGGAGTTTCCAAGGAGTCTAAGCAGTCTGTGCGAACCCTGATAATAAAGGAATTTATTCAAATTAAAAATTATGTATAAACCAAATAAAATTCTTTTAAACAGATCTTTATAACAAGAGCAACATGGAATGAAAATACAGTTTGTGGAACCAAGACAGAATCATCAGGCCCTAATTACATTTATTATCACAACTAATGTACGGTTTCATCTTTGCATTAGCCACAACAAGCTAAAAATGAATAAAAAGATTATATATTCAAATAATTATGCTGCATGTAATTATGAATGTAAGTCTATTTTGATATCTTTTCATTCTGAATGTCAAAAATTCTTTTTGAAGTATTTTTTCTTATTATTAATGGCATATAATATATTTTTTAAATATATAACCAATGGTAGCTCAATGTATTTAGCAATCATGTGTATACACACACAGACACATATCCATGTTACTCAAATTCATTTCACATGTGCATCTGTGGTTCTTTCTTATACACAACTACTCGGTACTCAGCCAAGTAATAAATGGCCGAGTACTCGGTACTTGGCCAAAATACGAATCGGTGTACCACTATTTTTTTCCCACCATTCCTGTTAAACTATGCATCCATGCTTTCTAACAAAAAATAAATAAATAAATATTTTAAAGATAGTAAAAGCTAAAACTAAAAAAAAGTTTTTTAATCATTTAAGCATAACAAAAGAAAAAGATCAATCTTTTGAATCAATGAAAAAATGAAAGTATACTATTCTATTATATCTATGAAAGATCGAATACCATTTTGTGCCATCCAAATGTACAATCCTAAAGTCATCAAGCCCATAGCAGTGAAAGTACTTGCTAAAATAAGTTTCCAATCATCAGCTGGCTCTTCAATAACTTCTGATAGTGGCTGACTGAAGCTCATACGATACACTAGAATAAAAGATTAAACAAGACAATTTTTAAATATACTGTTTGAAAAACATACAAACAGTTTTATAAATGAATGCATAATAAATCAGATATAGAAAATATATTATATGAATCAACACAGTGGATAGCCGTTGAAGGCAAATAAAAGCCTACCGTGAATGCCATCCAATAACAAGGGACTAGCTAACATTATCTCTGAAAATAAAAAAAAACAAAAGAAAAACTAATTGATATGTGAAAAAATTAAATAACATTAAAAAAAGAAGGATAATAAATAAATAATCATTTATGTATGGATAATACAGTCTGACAAAAACCACATAAATTTCAAACTCCAAATTATCCCAGAAAAAAAAAGTATTTTTACTGGAAATAGTCTTTTTAATTTATGTTTAAAAAAATAAAATTAGGGTTTACCTGCATTCTGAAATTGCACAAAATAATGAAATTTTTAACACAAACACCTAAATTTTAACATATTTGGCTTTTTTTTTTTTTCAACCTTAAGATACCAAAAAGAGTCATTTGATCAAGTAGTTTAGGAATTATGAAAGTTTAAAAGATAGATCTCTAAATTCATTTGTACTTGTTTAAAACAGATTCAATGCAGGTTAATTTTTTTCCAACGTAACTCACAAACTACTTGGTAGAATGAGCTGTAATTTTGGAATTGCATATTTTAAGATTCTAGAAACCAATTTCTGATTAAAATTTCATAGGTTACAATTCATGTTTTTGCGAAACTTAATTCCAAAACATGCATATTTCTGAAAAAGTTATACATTGTCCCTACCAAATTTTTGACAGAAATAGATTTCTAGTAGTTTCAAATAGGTTAATACACTTTATAATTTCTGGACCACTTGACCAAATGACTTCCAAATCAGTATTCCTTAAGTAAAATTTATTTTAAAAGGTGAAATATAGTGCCTTCATATTGAAAATTTCAAAGTTTGGTACAATTTCAATATGAAAATGACCCCTCCCATGAGTTTATTTTTTTGTAACAAATTGAAAGAAGGCACAATTCCCAGTTGGATGGCTATGACAGTACATCTGTGCAAATTAACAGGGATCTGTTTAGGAAGAATTTGGGTTCTTTAAAGAACATTTCACAAAATATTTCATGCCAAAAATGTATTCTTCACAAATAATTTTTTTTTTTAAGTTTGACTTTACATAAAACAGCTAGAATCACCAAAGAAGTTATTACTTAACTATAAATATAGCTATGCATAACATACCTAGGTTTAATGCATTTATATTATATTATATTGTCCAATAAAATAAAAACAGGGTCTTGTTAAAAATGTCTAAACAGAAACTTAATACACTAATTTAAGATTTAAAAAATTGAGATTAAATTTTTTACAAATACAGTAAAGCACCGTTTATAAATTTCTCATTTATATGTCATTTCAGTGTAGTCCCAATTCATCACTATGTACTGTAAAAGCACTTATTTTCACGAGGCTTTAATTTTCGCGATTCTTGCGAAAATTTAAGCCTCGCGAAATATATATATATATATATATATTTTTTTTTTTTTCACTTATCCAAATTTAATGATTACAGTTACATAAGAAATAAGTAAAAAATTTTTTTAATACTTACAACTATTTCTTGAATACTATATACTATACAACTACTTCTTGAATAAAAACAATAATACAACTAATAAAATGCAGCTCATTCACCTACAATATTTATACCAGCTTCTTTGAAGGCATTCATTTTTAGAACGATGGGAGAGGGAGTGGGGCGAAAAACTTTTCGGACAAAAGGAAGTTTCTTAAATTGCCTTATGCAAAAGTGGTTCTTTTTAGGTAGTTTCGGAATTTTTCAACTTTCGGTTCAGTTCAAAGAAAATTCGCGAAATTTTCAGCTTGCAAAATCACCGATATCTTCATTTTCGCGAAAATAAGTGCTTTTACCAGGGTTGGCAGGTTTTTGACATGTGTCAGTTTATGACGGTTTAAACCGTCATGTCAAAAAACTCTTGTCAAAAACCTCGTCAAAAACCTAAAATTCTAAATTGATCTGTAAAAATTTACATTAAATGTCACACATTACATCATTACATGTGATATTTTAAATCCACATTACTGTATATCAATAATTAGTACATAGTTAAGTATTATTGTTAAGTGCAATTTTTTAACAGGGTAAAATTTTCATTTTTTTTTTTTTTTTGTAAAATTGTGTTTTTTTTAAAAAAAAGTAGGCATTAAGCTCACCTGAGCTGTAAATTTTTTCTCTTACCACATTTTATGGAAGAAACACCACACTACTGAAAACTGGCCTGAATAAGATTAAAAATATCGTAATCGCCGCACCCGTGGCAACGCTACTTTTGTCGACAGCGTCACATTGACCTAACTTTAATCAAAGTTTTCTGAACAGTGTAAGTGTAGGGTGCCTCATTTTTAATATCTTAAGATGTCTAAAATTTTATTTAAAATATTTAAATCGTGTTTAAAATATTTTTATGTAATTTTTAAATTAAGGAGACGTTAGTTGGTATTTAAACCACCCAGAGCACGAGACTCAGACCCTCTCCTTAGGCGTTCCAAGTTTTTTTTAAGTTGTCGGCGCAACTTGGCATGCTTTTTATGAGTGGGTCGTATCTACTTTAGGTGATCTTTAGTTTCTATTCGAAGCCCTCAAAATCTGAGTCTTCAATATCAGAATGGATGAGTTGTAAATTTTCTTCTTCCACGCTGTATGGTTTTGCTATCATCATCAGAAATGTCACAGTTTTCATTATCAGCAAAGTCAGAAAGTTGTTGAGCAGGGGACTTGAAAACAGTCTAAAGGAATTTTTATTTTATCCTAATTTTACACACGCAAAAAAAAAAAAAAATCGTAAACACCGCACATGATGTAAACGCCACACTTGTAAGAAAATTAACTTTTAAACCCGTAAACGCCACAGCGTTTCTTCCATAAAATACGGTACTTAAAATCGTTTTAATTTCTCTTACTTTTGAGAGCTTAAAGCACTAGCTAGGTTTTTTTAATTTTTTAATAAGAAATAAAAACTTAAAAAAGTGCAGATTTTTTTGTATATATAAAAAGATAATGTGCATCAATGTTATTCTAGTTTAAGCAATAACCATTCCATTCAAAATTGGATTATTAATCTTAAACATTTACAAAATAAGAGAAGTAATAATAAAAAAAAAGCTTAAAGTCAAAATTCTTTTTAAACAGCTTTCTTGTAAATATATAAAAATATGTTTTCGATTTTAAAACTGAACAAAATTGGCTCGGTCTTCTAAAAGAAAATTCACTCCGTAAGGAAAAAGTGCATAATAGAAGGGACCAAATCATGAAACCATACCATTGTTTGGCTTATATTTTGCATCCCAACCATCAGGGGCGAGGGTTGACTGATGTATTAGTTGATTGATTCAGCTCGTGCTTCAACTACAGAGATAATTTATGGATGCTTACCCATAACTGATTCTGTATGAAGCTAAAGAATCCCCTGTCCTGTCTTCTTATTTTAGTGCTATAGGGAGGACCCCATTACTTGGTGGAAAGGTATCATTGAATGCAATAGCTTTTTGAGCCTGTTTCAAAACTTGCTCATCTAGCAATGTTTTTGCTATCAAGTCCTACAAGTTCAGCATCAATTAAGAGGCAGGCTATTTTCTAATGCTTCATACACTCTAAACTCAGAAATCATTTGGGTGTAAATAAATGTGAACACGTTGTGTGCTGCAGCATGCTGGAGTGTAAAATTGATCCAGATTATGTAATTGTATGAAAGGATTTTCTTCTGATTGAAAATTTTAAAAAATAAAAATATTTTATGGCAATTAACAATTTAATTTTTTTTTAATTATTAAATTACAATAAATTTAAATAAAAGATCACATAAATCATTGACCTATTGTTGTTAAAATGTTTTAGTGTGTTACATGCATTTGGCAGTTTTTGACGGTTTAAACCAGTTTATGACAGTTTAAACCAGTTTTTGACGCTTGTCGTGTCAAAAACCAGTTTTTGACGTGAAAAACCCAACCCTGGCTTTTACAGTATTTTAATGTTTTGTGTATACGACGCATAATGTTGGTTATACATTGTTTCTTTCACGCCGCAACCAATTTTCTCAGATTTTCTCCCAGCGTCGTTCCTTTTTTTCTTTTCTGCTAACAATATTTGAGAAGAAAGGGAACATGTGTGACTGCTACAGGGACTATTTCAAGTTCAGAGAACCTGTGGAGGGGCTGCACTGACATTGATACACTTAGAATCTTTATTTCTCACAATACTAGTGAGAAAACTTTCCAGGAACTTAACTCCATACATAATGCTTTGCATAGGTCTCAAAGTAAATCAGAACATCAAGCGATGACTGAAGAATAGTTTAATTAAAAGCTGTAATAATTAGTGTGCAACTGATATAAGGTTTGATAATTCTCAGTTATTTAGAAATGATTATTTAATTATATTGAAAAAAATTTAGTGCATCTTAAACAGAAAATGGTAGCAAAATTAAGTTTGTTTGATTGAAACATTATATTTCTAAAGTCGAGGTTTTTGTACCTAACACTAGAAAGACGGGGAATTTTACTCAAATTTTATAAAAATATTTCCCACCAGGATTTTTATTTCAAATCATGAACTTATTTATTTAACTAGATTTTTTTCTTTGTACATTTTAAACTAGTTTTATAAAAAAAATTCTGGTTCGAACCGTGATATACTCATTTGGTAGCGATCAAAATGACTGCTTACCGTCTTTCTAGTGTTAAAAGACTACAATTTCAATTGTATTATGTCTTTATAATGTCATATTGATTGTCAGTTATATCATTTTAGAACGTTCCCCTGAAAGACATATAATCAGTGCTTACTGTATAATAAATGTTCAGAATTTTCACAAAAAATAGGGCATTGCAAGAAAAGTCTGAGCAACCATTGATTAATAAAAAATATATTATATGGAAAATCTAAAAATGCTTATTATCTTAAATTGTAAAGAAATGTTTAATTCATGCATTAACTCTATGCAGGTTATGTAAAAAATTCTTAAAAGTTGAAACAGTTTCTTTTAAATCTTGTTCCATTTTAGAATTACATGGCATAACATATACAATTGGCAAAATTTAAACTTGCAATAAAAGAACATCTTCTATATATTTTTTGTTATAGCACAATAATGTCACAAGAGAGCCTGGTAGCAGAAAATTCAAGACAGGAGACTGACATTGCACATTCTTTTCTTTTTTGCAGATGATTTTTTTATTGAACCTTTATTTCACTTTATATTATTATTATGTTTAGCTATTTATTACTTAATGCAAAAACTTAAGATTATTATTAATAAAAATGAATAAAATGCATAAAGATGTCACAGGTAAGTGATTGATTGATTAATTAACACTTCAATTGTAAAATATTTTACCTGCAGATTATTTTCTGCCTCTGAAGTATCTGTTACAGACACTTGGAGAATTTTCTGCTACTGGACAAGAGAAATTAAAAAAAATAATAATAATAAAACAAGCACATGGTGTAACGAACAAGTAATGTATTTACCTGTCTTGAGATGGTACTATTATTACTTACTCCAAAATTAAGATCACCTTTTCATAACATCTCAGCACTCCCAGGAATGACTAACTCTATGCACTAAGTTATATCACATGGGTTAATAAAAATAGAAATACACTAGTAATGATTAAACAAAAGGAAAAATGGATCAAAAGCACATTATTTACAAACAATATACAGAGCAAATCTATATTCACAGTAAATACAAGAGAGGAATTAACACAAACTGAAAAAACAGTAACATGATTATACTTTTAAAAAATAAATTTAAAGGGAAAAAATTAGATACTCACAAGCTTGCTTTTCTTCTAGAGTCAATTTTCTCCAATCTCCTTTTTCCTTTTCTTTTAAGCTTACTACTTCATGATGCTTTGAAATTGAACCATGTTTCTTGTCAATCGTATAAGAGTCATCAGCAAAACCAGTGTTAAAGGCAATATTCATTACAGTCCGACATCCTGTCTTGGGATGTAAAGAATGGAATGTAGAATTTTTTATGCATGGAATCAACTTTGTAGACAAACTGTTCTTTAGTTTAATAAGCCCACTTGCCATTTAGTGCCTGTAAAATAAATAATTTTTTATATTACACTTTAATTTTTTCAATTATACTAAATTACAATTAAGGATTTTTCATTTTTCCAAGAAAAAAAAAATGAAAAAAATACTTTTGTAATTTAGCTAAATAATTAAAATGGGCACAGATGTCATATATGCACCACATTGGCATGATTTTTTTTCTGACGCCAATTTGGCAAAAACATCAACAGCATTTAAACAACAATATCCGGTTTATCATATCAAGCAAAATATCAACATTTTGACGCCAGTTAAGTACCTGTTGCGTATATGACATTGGTGTCAGAAAAAACATCATGCCAATATGATGCGTATATGACATCTGTACCTTAAAATGCTTTGTCAGTATTTGTATATTTAATAAAATAAAAAATAATAATCTTTTCTTCAAAAGGCCCATTTTTAAAGCATTGCCATAAACACTGAAATCAAGTTGTGCAGTTTTATAACAGTTAATAAATTTAGCTTCTAAATATAGAAAATCAGATCATAAAATTCAGTAAAGAAATAATACAGAAATAGTACTTACATTAAGAAGTACCAGATTTTTTTTTTTTTTTTTAAGGGGGAATAATACCTACTAATTTTAAAGATTCAAACGTAAAAATATCTGTATATAGGATGTGAAAAAAAAAGAACAAGTACAAAATAGATTAAGAACAAGTACAAAATTGATTGAGATTGGAAAATTTAATAACACTCCCAAAACAATACAGAAAGCTATGGTTGCCACAAATAATAGTTTATTGCCAAAATGTTGCCTTTTTTGCAGATTCATTTTTACTTTTTTTTTTGCAGACATCAAACACATCTGTTCCCTTATATTTATATATAACATCATTATTTGCACTTATTTAGAACAAATAACTTAAATAACAATACAGCTCAAATTTATATTAAATTTAAAGTTGAGTTAGAAGGCTTTTTTAATAATATATTGAACTGAAACATAATTCTGCAATATTTTGTATTAACCCTGTCTTAAATTATTAACCCTGTCCCCTTGTATTAAATCTGTCTTGGAAAAGGGCAAAATTGTAATGTTTTTTCTGCATTTTGTTTTAAATGCTTAAAAAAATGAATCTTTGAACATTTTATAAAAAAAACTTAATAACGAATTATGAATGCAATCCTTGGAAGTATTAATCATTGTTCAATGCATTAAAAATACATTAAATCAATAGAATTATATTACTTTAAATACTGCTTATTGCTTGTATTGCAGTGAAACCTGGAGCTTAGTGAACATATTAACACAGGATTGTCAGTGAGGGGGTTAAATATGTTTAGGGGAAGACGGGGTACAATGAAACAAAATTTACTAATTTTTTTTTCCTATCCACAATTTTGCATGCACAAAAATATAATTAATGCATATTTTTAATCTTGTATTTTCCCCATCTAAATAAATTTTTATTAGGTTCTAAACAATATCTTTATGCTTGAAAAATAACAAAAAATAAATGTCTTACAGTGTTTCATTGTACCCCGGCATACGGGGTACAATGAAACACATACTGGGGTACAATGAAACACTCCAAATGATAGAAGCAATTTTCACCCAGTATAGTTTATTTTATGAAAAATGAGATAAATACAAAAACAAAAACTTGATTAATAAGGAACTTGATAAAAATATTATAGTCTAAGATGAAAAATAAGAAAATTCTATTAGTTTAAGAAATACCTTTCATTTTACATTAAATTGGCGCAAGTCAGTTTCAAAAATTAGCATTTCTGTTTGTATTTCAGTCGATCCTGAAGGAATATGGGGTGGTAGTTTCAACAGAATGAGTTTTTTTTTAAATGTAAGTTTCTAAAAAAAAAAAAAAACTAGGTTGGAGTCTTTATATCAAGTATTTCACATTTGACTTCATCTAAATGTATGATTTCTCCAACAGTATATATTTCCTTTTGTTTTCATTTATACGGATACTGCTTGTGCCATACATGTTGTGTGTGAATATCTCATTCTTAGTACCTCGATGACCAGCTGGGCCTGGAAAAAAATCTGGATCATCATCAGAGTCTGTAGCAGGCAGAGTTTGTTTACAAAACAATCCCTTCTCAGCTTTTTTTTCCTCTTTCTATTTTTTAATTGCTTAACAAGAGCATTTTTTACTGACCTGGTTAGAACAAAACTTTTTTTTTTTCTGTTTTCCTACTCTTACTTCTAATATATTCTATTTACTACTTTTATTACAATAATAAAACATGTTTCATTGTACCCCGTCTGCAAGTGTTTCATTGTACCCCGCACTGAGGTTACTAAATAAAAATTTATTTTCAAACTTCTAATATTTATTTTTTTTAGTTTGGTTTTGGAGGTATGAAGACAACAACCCAAAGATAACAATGTATAGAAAAAATAATTATTATATATAACAACAAGGAAAAAGAAACTAAATTACTTTTAGTAAAGAAAGTTACTTTCAATGGCGTAAAAGCAATAATCTTCTATTGCTACTGTTGTAGAAGTGTGAATGTATCCAAATCACATCAGTAATTGGAACATATAGTTGTATAACATATATATAAACTGCAACTCTCTATGACAAATTTGACTGATTTTACAAGTAATGTTTCATTGTACCCCGTGTTTCATTGTACCCCGTCTTCCCTACAGTTCCTTTTTTTAAAAAAATATTATTGCTTATGCTGAACAGTCCGAATCTTTGACACACTAATAAAAAAGACATTTTTAAAAATGCACGAAATTTGCAGACCTTAAATATTAAACTGCTTTAGGTCATTATATATTATTGGACAAATAATTATTGCCTAACAGTTGTCTATCTAAAACTGACTTATAATCTTCAGCTCTGACTCGACTTTCTAAAATAATTTCTTTAAATGCTATTTAAGTTCTAGTACTATTACTATATGAATCAGAATACCTGCAAATTTTGTGCATTAAAGCATGAAAATGACTGGATGAATGTGTCAGGAAGTAGCATGCCTGGATTTGATAAAAACATTTCAAGAAGTGAAGAAAATATTTTTTTCCTGGATTTGACTACATAGCCAACAATATTCGGTCACAGATGTCAAGTAAAAATGTCGGAAGGCTGAATATTTGTCATATTCCTACCTTATATATATCACTTTGAAAAAGAAAAAAAGTTGTGATATTTTGAAGGCACCAAGGGACCTTTCTTTTAAATTCTAATTTTGGAAATTAATTTCTTGACAGATTTGCCAAGATGACAAAGTTTCACAATTAGGTACATTCAAAAATTAAATATAACTACTAACTCTGAAGAAAAATGATTCACCTTCAACAAGGTTGTTATAGCAAAACATAGATTCTCGCATCTTATAAATTGCAGTAAAAAAATAAAGCAAGCTTGTCTTAATTTGATGCGACATTACTTTATTAAAAATAAAGAAAATGTTAAACTCTAAAAAGCTAAATATGGCGATAATTGAATTAACGAGAGGAAAAATTTTCTAAGTATCAATTATGTAACAATCCCAGACAAGGACAGGAATATGAATTAAAAGCTTAATATTTTGAACTATCACAGCAAAGAAAATAAAGATTTTAAATGTATCATAACATTGATAAATGTATAAAAATGTATCAATCAATCGCAGATAAGTAAATCAGATTAAATACAAAGTCTATAAATAACCATAGCCGAGCTGGAGGGCATCTAAAGATGAAAGCTGTTATCTCCAAACACATTAAATTTGAAATTAAAAAAAAAAATTAAAAAAAAATGGAAAAATAAATCAATTACACTAAAATTCAATCTAGGCAATTAAATGCATTTTATAAGAAGAAAAACATGAATAAAACCGTTTTTATTTACCTTGATTTCGCTGGGTCTTTTTCGTTTCTCCGTAGTGAGTAGGCAACCGGAATGAAAAGGTTGATAAATCATAGTGAACTTTTATGGGGATGTGACAAGGGAGGTGGAAGGAAGGAGGGGTGGTCATCGGAGGAAATCTGGAGATTATTTAATATATATTTTCAAACTATAAATTCATAGTTGAATCAAATAATGTCGAGATATCGACTAGAAATGACGATCATAAACTATGAAGAAAAACTGCAAAACTGTGAAAAAACACATAACCGCGAAAATAATAGCGATGAAATTTGTACGGCAAAGTGATGCAATGCGAAGACGTCTGCAAGATGAAAAGCCAGTAAAAATTGCACCAGGTACTAGTAGCAAGACTAGACTGTACTACCTGTAGGAAAAATCGGCTTTTCACGGGCAAACGTACTCCTTTCATTTTCCCTTCGTTACCATAGTTACTAACCTAAGATAAAGATAAGGGCCGAGGAGTGACATACGAAAAGCGGACGTTTGTCCTTGAAAAGCCAATTTTTCATGCAGCAGTTCACATCACGTGACTTTTACCGTAGAACAATGAAAAAGCTGTAGGAGACGCAAACAGAAAAGCATTGATAGTTGTCCTACAACAGCAGCTAAAACCTGTTCATGACGTCACCTTGCACATCTCCATAGTATAGCGTCTAGAATCAGTGGCGTATCTAGAAGTATTACTTCGGAGGAGGCTGAGATATAGTAAAAATTTCTAAGCGAGAATCACAAGAAACGGGAGAAATTCCGCTTAAAACAGGTTTTTATTGTAACGGGTAACGCATCTATTATACAATAAAACTTGCTAAGATAGGACTGGGGAAAATTTCGTTTTAGGCAGGTTTTCATCTTTACAAGTATAACTTCATGGTTATACCATATTTTTTTAAATGGAATACTGAAAATTATCTACTAAAAGATATCTCAATAAATAGTAAATAAAACCGAAGTAAACAGCAAATTTAAAATTATTTAAGAGTGTCCTCATGAGGACACTCTCACGAGATAGAGTGCACTCTATCTCGCCCCCCTCCTAATTCCTTCAACACATTCTAGTTCTCATTTTGATTTTCATATGCATCACATTTGCAATACTTAAATACTGAATAGCGTTTTTCATTTTCTCATAAATGGGATATATTTGGAATAGCATCTCGCTGATGATACCTTTTCCAAGACTGCCACGGCCAGAAAATTGGCTTAAACTGTCAAATTTGGCAGTATTTTCTGAATCCTTTTTAATCATAAATTGTGGTTGATAGGAAGCTTTTTGTGTATTCGAGATTCAGAATCACTCAATTAGATTTATGATTATTTCAAATGTATTGAAATAATTTAAGGGAGCAGGACAGGATATTCCTTAATGGCGTTGGCCAAAAAAAAAAAAAAAACTAACTAGCATAGATTTGTAAAATATATTTATAATATAAGATGAAGAATAAAAACTTCATACCTGTGATTTCTGTACGCGTGCAGCTGAGATTCCTTTTTATCTAAAAACAAATAATACTTTACTTATTTAGAAAGAGCTGGAGATAGGTGAATTCTATACGACAACACATTCCACTGAGATAGCATCTTCAGAATGAAATACGAATTTATTTTCTCCTGAATACTGCATGAAAAAGAAGAAAAACAGGATTAATTATTGAACATATGACACTGGATGGTTTCGACAGGTTTAAACTGCCTTTTACACATTGATGTGTCGTATCCATCACATCGGAGCAGCATCTTCCGATTTAAAAGAATAGGATGACAACAGCTAGCAGAACACGTCGTTCTCACATGAAAAATTCAACGTAGACTAAAGATTCATTGGGGCTACAAAAGTAACAAAAGGGTTGAGACAAAAGAAAGTTTTCTTAATCAGCAGTTTTTATTGTGTGGATTAAAGTTTTAAAGTTTCAAGTCAAGTAGACACTGAATGGTGGTGTCCTCTTTGATCGCCGGAATGAAATAAGGTCTGTGGAAATAAAGTTTCGTGGTGCTGCCATCTATTGACAGTATGAAGACCGCTAACTGTTCATCTACGTGTAACACAGTGTATTTTTGCATATCATCACAAGCATATATAGTTCACAAGAGTGAATACTGTAGCATATTTTACATTCACAAACATTTTCCTTGGTTAGATGAATATTAAGTGTGTGTATTGTAGCATATTTTATATTCACAAACATTTTTCTTGAGTACGTGAATATTAATTGTGTAGGTTCTCAAGCAAAACTAATTGTAAGAAGGATGAATTTTAACAAAATGTAAATAAAGCTTATTTCTAATCAAAAAGTTACACAGAACAACTTTTTTTTTTCAATAGTTTGTAATGCTATAGAAATAAAATAATACTTCACAGGGCTGTAACGAGCTGGGAGTGTAACGAGGCTGTAACGAGTTATTATGGAATTGTTATAACAAGTCCATAACGTAACAAGCATTTACGTAAAAAAAAAAAAAAAAAAAAAAAAAAAGGTTCAAGGCTTTACAGTACATACTGAGATGTATGTTCCAATCCATGCATTAACTTGAATCACAGATTCTGAACTTATAAATATCAAGTGTAAGCCTTCATTACAGTTTTCAAGCTAATTAAAATTAATAATGCACTTTTAATCACCACATATCACGTTTTTTGAAAGGTGGTAAGTTTTAAAGAGAGCCTGTATATAACGGAAACTTGGCTGAAATAGCTGTTTTGTGGTCTCTGCAAAATAACACACTTTCTAAGATGAAAACCTGTCTAAAACGGAATATTGTTCTAGTTCCTTTTGAATTTCATTTTAGAAGGTTTCATTACATTTTGCTAAACTTCCGTAATAAAACTTGATATTTTCTATAAATTTCGGAGGGGGCTGGAGCCCTATCAGCCCACCCCCTGAATACGCCACTGTCTGGAATACATAGTGGGGAAATCGGCTATCCCTGTAATACTTAAAAAAGCGCTAAAATATTGTATCCCTTAAATGTGCAATGATACTGCTGCAATATGCAGATCGCAGCGACATCTGCAGGATATTTTCTACAACTGCAAGAAATTGCTAGTCTATACCATATATTAACATTCAAGATGGGACATTTCCATAGAGCGTAATGGACTTTACCCACGAATGGCAACAGGCACGCCTCTGCGGGAATTTTCCCTCCGAAAAGGATTGTTTATTGGACAAACGGAAAGCAGTGTTAAAATGTTCTTCACGCCTATTGGTGTTTTCCTTCTGATTACCCGCGGTTGACGTCACATGGGTAAAGTCCATGGTAATGCGATTACGATCGTAGCGCCTTTAGTGACAATTGGGAAGAAACTCCCCATCCTTGTAAAATTTTTATCATTGAGAATCTACCTTTTTGTGATCTTTCTTTTTTTAATGTTTCATTTTTACGTTTTCAATAGAATCTTACACCGATACATGAACATAGAATAGATATTCTATTTTTTATATCTATTCTATGCTCATGCACGGATATATGCTTTTTCTTTTCTTTTCTTTTCTTTTTTTTACATATGAGTGAACGATATAAGTGCAACGAAAAACGGGGTAAAAATTTTGTCTTGAATGCTATATATGAAGTAAATAGGATATAATTGGATTTATAGTTACATAAAGTAATGGTGTAATATAAAAATATACGAAGTATTGCACTCTACAAATCCCAGAAAATTTCATAAATATTCCCATTCAGTAGGAAAATTTTTATAGCCGATGTTTTATTAATTTATGAAGTTTAACATATTAAACAATCGTTACAATAATCTTTTAAAATTTACGCATTTTCACTTTCTTACAGATAAAATAATAATATTGTTTTTAATCTAAATAACGTACAACCAATTCAATAATATTTATAATATTAACATACGAGGGCTGTATGATAAGTACCTGGCCTTGACAAGAAAAATGCATTTTTATGTCTAAAATGAGATTTATTTTTCAACATAATCTCCTTTTAGTTCGATACACTTAGCCCAACTCTTTTCTATTATTTGTATCCCCTCTAAAAAATACGATTTCTCTAACCTTTCAAAATAGGCGTTTGTTTCAGCAATAACCTCATCGTTAGAGTCAAATTTTTTTCCACCGAGCCATTTTTTCATATTTGGAAATAGAAAACAATCGCTAGGGGTTAAATCTGGCGAATAGGGTGGATAAAACAGCAGTTCGTATCCTAATTCGCGGAATTTTGCCATGGCACGACACAGGTGTGCACGCATGCATTGTCTTGATGAAAGAGAATTTTTTTCTTCGCCAAATGCGGACGTTTTTCTTTCATAACATGGTCGAAACGATCTAGTAGCCTGGCATAATATTCTCCATTGATTGTTTTGCCATTTTCAAGGTAATCAACTAGAATTATGCCGCGTGCATCCCAAAACACTGTAGCCATGACTTTGTTCGCAGATAAAGTCGCCTTAGCCTTTTTTGACGCAGGTTGTCCACAAAAAACCCCACTGTATGGACTGTTCTTTAGTCTCTGGCGTACTGTGATGAATCCATGTTTCGTCAACTGTTATGAACCGACGCCAAAAATCATTTGGATTGTGCTTTAATTTCGCCAGACATTCTTTTGAAATTGACACACGAGTGTCTTTAATGTCAATAGTGAGCAATCGCGGCACCCATCTTGCCGAAAGCTTTTTCATATCCAAATGAGTTGTTAAACTATTTTGCACCCATTCAATTGAGATGCCCACAGTCTCAGCAATCTCCCGTACTTTCACTCTCTGATCATTTATGACAATATCGTGGATTTTTTCGATCATTTCTGATGTCGTAACCTCAGTTGGACGACCTGAACTAAGGCTCCTATGATACGGGCTGACTCACGCCGCCATTTAATTTCCGGTTGGAGAAGAACGATTGGCCACGCCGCGTGGGCAACAATCGCTCATTGGTCAAAGTGGGAAACAAAATGCTTGACGATTCAGCCTGTATTATAGGAGCCCTACCTGAACGTTCTTCATCAAGAATGCTTGTACGGCCGAGTTTGAATTCAGCTGTCCAATATTTTATGGTTGATAACGAAGGTGCAGAGTCCCCATAAACTTCGCTGAGTTCCGCTTTAATCTCGTCATTAGTTTTCTTTTTCAAGAACAGGTATTTTATCACTGCTCGATATTCAAATTTTTCCATTGTTGAAATATCACCAAAGTTGTTCTATCGAAATGGCTACCACTCACAAACTAAACGACGTAGCGACTTGGCGATTAGCCAAGTTTGTTGTGAAAGGTCACCATTGCGAAATAAATCATTTTTTAAACTCTAGTAGTTCCATTTCTGGCCGAGGCCAGGTACTTATCATACAGCCCTCGTATTAGAAATAATAATAAAATTACAGATGGGGAAAAATTCATTTCGACAAATTTTTAGAATTATTATAAATCTAACAGTTAAAAATAAATAGAGGTACTGACATTACAGTCAATAAAGTTTTATTCGATATGAATAAATTAACACAATACCTGAATTTGATTTCTTACAATTTAATCTCATAAACTTACATATCTATCTATAATAAAGGACAAACATCGAGTTCAAGGAGGAAATTCATGCACTAAATAGTGCTCGTTAGCGCAACGAAATGGAACCGGTCTGCCACCTCATATCTTGGTGGAACACCTTAGCAGACTGGATTTTAGTGGTTGGATTTCAGGTCCCCAACCACCTCAAATATTTTACGTGAAAACTTGGTGTCAAATTAAAAATCTGTAGATTTCGAATTTCTCTGTCTCTCATCTCGCGGCCGATATTTTTCGTCACCCTGACCACTTTTATTCAGCTTTGTCGGATTTCTCTTTGAAGACTTATAGATATATTTCCATACTAGCTGAACTCAGCCACGCGTTGCTGTGGCTCAGTCTGCCTAAATGGAAAAGAAAGAAAAGAGAAAATGCACGGTTCTCATATGTTTAATTTCATGATGCTCGTGGATGTACAATATTTTTCGTTGTTACATTGTCTGTGCATATATAGAGATTGTTTGATTTGCCGATTCTAGAATACGAAACATAATTGTCCGTGTAAGAAGGAATCCGTGTCAAGATCTAAATCGCAGAATTCTAAAGCTTGGCCCTAAGGTTTGTTGATGGAGATTGCAAACGCTCAGATTGAAATGGCGCATCCATTGGAATCAAAGGAATGTGGACATCTTCACCTTTGAAAGGTACTGTCAAGATTGTTGCTTCTACGACGTTGCTCATTATTTTTTTACTGCAAGCCGCGTGCCGTTGCAAAGCTTTGGCTGGTGGATATTTCACAACATCATAATTGGCACATCGATTGCCAGTAGCAGTACGTGCGGTGGCTTCCCTAGCAGATCGAGTGAATTAAAGAGAAAAGTGCACAGTTAGACTGATGGCATTGAGCTCACAGGCTATTCGCAAAAATTGTATATTATACTCTTATTTCAAGGAATAATGGCCCTTGAAAAATAAATTAAGGAGGATTATCCCCACGTTTCCTCCCTTTATATTCCATCAATGAACCTCCAAATCTAATCAGGGAAGCGCCTTATCAGAATAAACCAGTATACCAAATTTGAAGCAAATCGGATAATTCTGCATGAAAAACCAATTTATCTAAATTAAGGTAGGTGATTAGCCCCCTGTTCCCCCTTTACATTTAACTAATAAAACACCAAAACTAATCAGGGAAGCACCTTATCAGAAGGAACCTATTTACAAAATTTGAAGCAATGGACCTTATGCACGCGACCTGAGGTCGAGGCTAAAATTCGTCTGCTGGCGGTATTTACTGGTGGTGTTTAGCATAGCAGTCTATGGAGTGTGAGTTATTAATGCTTGTTTGTCAAAAATACCGCAAAACAATTCTTTGATGCAGCAGCATACACTTAATATATTGTAATCTAAATTCAAAATGTTGTTCTGTATGCGAGAAAATTCCCTAAGTTTGCAAATTTTCATTTAAAATGTATGCATTCAACCTGGGTCAAGGCTAAAGTCGTCTGCTAGCGGTGTTTGCGCCTGCGCATACTGGTATTCTGCCGGTGCAGTAACTAGAATAACAGATCCTCATACCGCCAGCTCTGGCGTCTGACGTCACCTGAATAGAGTCCATTGGATAATTCTGCATGAAAAACCCATTTATCTAAATTAAGGGGGGATTAGCACCCCGTTACCCCTTTATGCTTAGCCAATGAATCCCCAAAACTAATCAGGGAAGCGCCTTATTATAATGAACCTATTTATACATTTTGAAGGAAATAAGATATTTCTATCAAGAGTTATCGTGGTACGTACATCTATACTATTAAAATCTGTGCGCGTATGTTTATAACCACAAAAACTCGGAAACCAAAGGGCGCAGGGCTACGAAATTTTGCACACGTGTTGCTGGTAGGAGGCCCATGAACGATTGGGGCAAAAAATTCGAAAAAGCCTTATATTTAACCCTCTGGGTTCCAACTTGTGTATTTAATCTTTTTGTTCTAACTGAGCCCCTAATTAAGTTTAACCCCTTCGGGACGGGAGCCTTTTACGAAATTTTTAATCTTTTGTCACCGTTTTTTAAAAACAGAAATTTGTGTCTTCTTGAATCGAGAAAATGCGCTGATTGAATAAGGCAAAATTTACACTAAAATTTTACTGGTGAGAGAAAACAAGGATTCTGGGCGCTTCATGCGGCACGTATACGTGTCGCTCGTCCCCAAGGGGTTAAGACTTGAAATTTTGCATACTTAAAGCTGAATTCCTCACATCAAACGACGAATCATAAAATTTTGAAAAAGTCTTATATTTAACCTTCTGGGCTCTAACTTGTGTATTTTAATCTTTTTGTTCTAACTGAGCCCCTAATTAAGTTCAAGACTTAAAATTTTGCATACTTATAGCTGAACACCTCATATCAAACGACAAATCATAGAATTTTGAAAAAGCCTTATATTTAAACCTCTGGGCTCTAACTTGTGTATTTTAAGTTTTTTTTCTAACTGAGCCCCTATTTAAGTTGAAGACTTGAAATTTTGCATACGTATAGCAGAACACTTGCGATCACACGAAAAATCATAAAATTTTCAAAAAGTCTTATATTATTTACCCACCGGGTTCTAACTTGTGTATTTTAAGCAATTTTTCTAACCTCCCCCCATTGCATCCGGTGGGTACTTTTCAAACTTTTGCCGACACCACTTTGACCACTCTTTCATATTATGCACATAGTCTTACATATTTCAGTTCCACTTTTTACCGCCAGGGGGCGCCTACCTATCTCGGGTTCTATAGACCCGATCCCCTCGACAAATATACCTATGGATAGGTTGTAAAACGGAGTTTCGTTCGGATAAAGGTTTGTGTAGAATAGAAAGCGCCCCCTGGTTGCGAAATGTGGAACTAACAGATTTCGCAAAAGGATAAAGTGTTTTGAAAGGAGTATTAAACGAAACCCTCTGTGCGATCTGTGATCACACTTACCCACTTGTTTTTCAATGCAGAGAAGAATACAAGAGGAATTTATACTCACTGTTGTCACAACGGCAAAGCAATTTTGGAACCTCTTCAACCATATCCAGATCAGATGAGACAGCTTATAGATGGCAGTGATAGATCGTCAGCTCACTTTAACGAACACATAAGGTCGTATAACAGTGCGTTGTCTTTTGCCTCTATGGATGCTCATGTTACACCGCCACCAGCAGTGGTGTAGTCCTGGAAAAAAAAGTGGGGGACGCTCATAGTTTATGAACATAGTTTTTGAACATTAGGGTCTTTATCACTCATTAGGGCAATCTTTATTTTGAATCTTGCTTTTCATTTTCAGTTGCAGAGAAAAGAAAATGAAAAATTAAATTTAAATTTAAAAATTGAAAATGTAAATATAATTTAGATTGATTTAATTAAAGTTTCTTGATCTGTTGGACATTAAATAGCTTGCTATAGAATTAAAAAAATTAAAACCTTATTCCATGTCTGAAAATTTTTGGAATAGAATTCGTAATTCAGTAACACTAATTCAATCAACTAAATTTTTATTAGATTTTTTTTTGCATTATTTATTTTGGAAATAGTTATAAAATAACTGTTTTTCACTTAGAGCATCGAAAATTGATGCATTTGTACTTTATGGTCAGATATAGTGTAATGAATTTATTGTAATCATGGCAAAGAAAAGTAAGACTGTGAAATTTTGGTATATCTTTACTTTTTGAAGCCCCCTGAATCCATTTTGCCTATTTTCACAATAATTCTCTATGTATGTGCGTATACATGCGTATATGTTGGTATTTCCTTTCAGTTTCCCAAAGACTTTTTTTTAACATGATAGCGTTCAAACGGTGTGTAAGTACTTTACTAATTACCCCTAAAGACTATTTATTCACGAACTATTATTCGAGAGAAGATTCCTCTGAAAGGATCTTCTAAACTTTCCCACGCTAAATCTCATCGGTCATTTCTGAACAAAGCCATGGCGCCATCAAGGCTAGAAATATCAATGGAGAAGACAGTACAATTTCGTTCCGGCGCTAGTTGAACATTCCGTGGAATCACAGAGAAAGCAGGAGCTTCAGCCGTCCAGTAAATGAGCGGTGGCAACGGCTAAGGAGGAGAAAAGACCAGTTCTCCTAGAACCGGGAGCTTCAGCCTTCGAGAATTAGGCGGTGGCAACGGCCAAGGGGGAAAAACTGTTTTTCCCTAGAACCAAGGGCTTCAGCCTTAGAGAGATGCGAAGTGGCAACGCGAAAGGGGAGAAGGAGTTTAGAGGCGGCAGAGAGAAGTCGCAGAGAGAGAAGACGAGGGCTGGCTGGACCTGGCGTTGGATAAGTGAGGAGAGTAGAGACAGATGATCGTCCGATCAGTCCCCACTCATTTGAAATGACGATAGTTCTATGGAAGAATCCAAATAATAGAACTTATGTTCCTGTATAAATTTGACTCGAACCCAAACAAATATTGCTTAACTTGTCATCACGAATCATAATTAATTGAGAAATTGTTATAAATAAAGGACTTAGAGATCAAAAACGCTTCGCTACCATTTTCTCTTGTACAGTGAGATCTAAGTCCCTACAGTGGTGGCAGCTAAAGAGGATTAAGAACTGGTGAAAATAATCTATCACAGTTCGTCAAAAAAACAGGACTAAGAGACTTTCTGAGCAATTTACTTAAAAGAAATGATACCAAAAATATATAAAGTTGTATATGAAAACTTGGTTGGTTAATGATAAGGCTGTCTATCATATTAATATTTTGAAATTGTTGTGATATTTTTATGTCGCGAGAGTTTGTGATTATTCACAACAAGGGAAATATTTAAAGCCTTCGAAGTTGATAATTGCATGATTGGCATAGCATTTTTTATAACTGTTAATTAGTAGGAAACATGTCAGTGTTTGCGGGTAAGAAAAAGTGCGATCTAAAAGAGTTAGCTATTGAATTCGGCGCGAGCATAAAAGAGTCGGATAATATAGCCAAAATTATTAAAAAACTCGAAGAAGCAGGGGACTATGACGAAACTTTAGCACTAGCCCAGCTAAAAATCTTAGAGAAAGATAGGGTTGAGAGAGAAAATGAAGAAAGGTTAGAACGAGAGCGGAATAAGGCCTTTGAGAGGGAAGAAAAGGCTAAGGCGGGAGCATGAATTGTCGAGAATTAGGTTAGAACGGGAACCAGATGAGTTTAGTTTAGCTTCTAGCCAAAATGAGAGAGAGCCGAAAATATCTTTAAAATCAGTCCTGCCCAAATTCGACTCCGATAAGTCCGAGATATCCATCTATCTCAGTTTATTCGAAAGACAAGCGCAGAAAGCCCAAATCGAGAAAAGTCGATGGGTTACGCATTTACTAGGATTGTTGCCGACGGAACTGGGGGAGCTTATCTTGAGAGAACCACCCGCATGTTCCGACGATTTTGATCATGTAAAAAAGATGTTACTAGAAAGGTTCCAGCTTTCGGCAGAAGACTTTCGACTAAAATTTGTTACGACACAAAAGCCCGAAAACAAAACGTGGAAAGATTACGTATATGAGGCTTCCAATTACTTTGATCAATGGTTAAGTGGTTTAGGAGTGAGAAATTTCGACCAACTGAGAGAGCTAATAATCACAGATCAGTTAAAAAGAAAGGTTAATCCGGAAACGAAGCATCATTTCATTGATGTTTGGAGCACGATAATCGCTCCATTTGATTTGGCGAAGAAATTAGATGCGTATGATTCGGCTAGGAAAACTATGAAACGACTAGGGCCCCCGAAAGTTCAAAACCTTCCCAAACCTTTCGAGCGGAATAAATTTGCGAGTAAACCAAAAACGGAACTTAAAACGGAAGAAATAAAGAATAATTGGAGAATTAAAGATATCCCTAAAAATCGGAATGAAATATTCGATAAAAAGAAAGAGATTACATGTTTTTTGTGTAGAAAAACCGGCCATTACAAGTATTCTTGCCCGGAGCTAAAAAAGAAAGAAAAGGCTGAGTCGGTTTATCGTGTAGCGGGTCCCGCGGATTTAGAGGAGGCATTCGAACCATATGTTAGCCTAGGATTGATTAATGGGAAGGAAATGAGAACATTAAGGGATACCGGCTCAAATTTGGACCTCATTTCGGCCCACGGTGTAACAACGGATCAGTTGACAGGAGAAAAAGTATGGGTCCGACAGGCGCTTGATAATGAACTTCGTTGTTTACCGGTTGTGGAAGTAGAAATAGACCTAAATACTGGCGAGAAAATACTCACGAAAGCAGCAACGGTAGACAAAGATACCGACATGAACCATTATTTGTTAGGAAATAAAACTCAACAGTTGATTGATAAGCATAAATTAAACTCGCATTGCATCAGTGCCATAATGACGCGACAAATGACACGCCGCGGAATCGAAAGCGAAACAAATCAACTCACAGAAATAGAGGGGGGGAAAAAACCCGGAGAAGGTTCGCCCGATGAAAGAGCAGCTTATGGCGGGTGCGAGCGAGAATCTTCGTTCGGCAGGGAAAACGCATTCAGAGGAATTAGAACACCCGGATCCTGAGAGGAGAAACGAAAGAGACGCAGGGAGCAGAGAAGAAAATCAGGCGCACTGCTTTCTACCGCAGATAAACGCTGAAGAACCAGAGACAGGTCTAGCGCGCGTTAGCGGGGAAAAATTACGAGAGGCTCAAAGGGAAGACGATAGTTTAAAATTGGTAAGGCAAAAGGCAAACAAAAAAAATCAGGTTTTGAGGTGAAAGATGGGTTATTGATCAGAAAGACAACAGACCATACAGGATTTAGTCCAGGCAATAGAGACCGTATAGGGACTCTATCTAGCAAAAATAATGGTAGTACTGGAAATCGGCTTTCTAGATGTTTTTTGGGTCGCTGAATCCGAATTTGTAACTTCCCACCAAAATTTTCCCCGGCAACCCCCCTAAATTTTGGTAAAAAGCCCCATAAAAAAGGTTTTTATTAAAAATTCCATTTTTTACTGTTTTAGGGGAAAAGTAGCTAGAAATTCAGAAAGTAGGCAAAATTTGCAACAAATTAGATTTATGACATTATGACTTAGGATGAAGGGGAAGGGGGGATCTGCCTCGGAACATGCGCCGCAGTGTTGCGTGGACTAAGTTGCGCAATTCCACTTAACCACTCACACGTTTACATTAGCCCTCACATCTTCCCTCCGAACTTTCTCTATAAGGTTTACTTTAAGTTTTTTGGGTCGCTGAATCCGAATTTTTAACTTACCCCCAAAATTTCCCCCCCACAAATAGTTGTTTTTAACTTAAATTTCTTATTGTTTTAGGGGAAAAGCATTACAAAATTCAGAAACTAGACAAAATTTGCAACAAATAGGATATATGACATTATGACGTAGGATAAACGGGGAGAGAGGGGGCTGCCTCGGAACATTTCCCACGCGCTTTTTTCAAAAACCAAATTTTTTCAAAAAATCAATTTTTTGGGGGCTTGCCGGGTGAAATTTTGGTGGGAAGTTACAAATTCGGATTCAGCGACCCACAAAACATCTAGAAAGCCGATTTCCAGTAATACCATTAATTTTGCCAGATAAAATCCCCTATTGCCTGGACTTCATCATTTAGTGCACGTAGCGCCGCAGTGCATGTTCCGAGGCAGCCCTCACCCTCCCCGTTCATCCTAATTCATAATGTCATATATCCTATTTGTTGCAAATTTTGTCTAGTTTCTGAACTTCGTAATGCTTTTCCCCTAAAACTATAAGAAATTTAAGTTAAAAACAACTATTTGTGGGGGGTTTCGGGGGGGGAATTTTTGGGGGAAAGTTAAAAATTCGGATTCAGCGACCCAAAAATCTTAAAGTAAACCTTATAGAGAAAGTTCGGAGGGGAGATGGGAGGGCGAATGTAAACGTGTGAGTGGTTAAGTGGAATTGCGCAACTTAGTTTACGCAGCACCGCGCGCATGTTCCGAGGCAGATCCCCCTTCCCCTTCATCCTAAGTCATAATGTCATATATCTAATTTGTTGCAAATTTTGCCTACTTTCTGAATTTCTAGCTACTTTTTCCCTAAAACAATAAAAAAATGGAATTTTTAATAAAAACCTTTTTTGGGGAGCTTTTTACCAAAATTTGGTGAGGTTGCCGGGGGAAATTTTGGTGGGAAGTTACAAATTCGGATTCAGCGACCCAAAAAACATCTAGAAAGCCGATTTTCAGTACTACCATTAATTTTGCTAGGTAAAATTCCCTATTGCCTGGACTAATTAGAGAGGGAGCAAATCGTGGTCCCGTCAAAGTTCAGGAAAGGAATTTTATCTTTATGCCATGATAATGTAGGCGGTCATTTAGGCATGAAAAAGACCAAAGATAAAATATTTAGGAATTATTTTTGGCCAAATGCGGTCGAGGAAATTGAATCCTATGTTAAAACTTGTGACCCATGCCAAAAAATTGGAAAACTAGTCGAGCAAAAGAAAGCTCCGTTAGTTTCTGTCCCGATTGTTACTAGTATTTTCAGCCGTTTGTGCACAGACACAGTGGGCCCTCTTCCACTGTCGGAGAACTGGAACCGTTATCTTTTAACAGCAATGTGCGTGTCCAGTCGTTACCCCGAGGCGATTCCTATAAAAGATTTGCGCTCTGTGACGATTGTTGACGCTTTGACGACAGTATTCAGCAGATTGGGTTTCCCTTTTGAACTACAATCTGATCTCGGACGTTCCTACATAAGTGAGCTCACGAGTACATTTTTGGATAAATTTGGGATAAAAGTGGTACATTCGTCCGTACACAGGCCCCAAAGTCAAGCCGTGGAAAGGTGGCATAGAACAGTTAAGAGATTACTGAAAGTTTTGTGCCTCGAGGCCGGGAATTCTTGGGAAAAAAATCTTCCCTACGCATTACTGGCTTTACGTACCGTGACCCACAGCTCCACTGCTTTTTCCCCCGCAGAGCTAGTGCATGGTAGAAATCTAAGAACCCCTGAAAGATTACTATACGAAAAATGGAAAGGAGGAGATCCTACGGAAAGTTTAGTCACTGAATATGTATTCGATTTAATAAACCGTATGAAGCGATGTCAGGAATTAGCGATCGAAACTATGATTAAAACTAGAGATGAAAGGAAAAAGTGGTATGACCGGGACGCGATTTTACAAACCATCACGCGTAGCGCGATTGAGTACAATAACGAATGATGATTGGCAGAAAGATGGTTACGAAGTTTCTGTGGGAGGAGTTAAATGCATCAATTCAATGAGCAACTTTGTTTAAAGGTTGAAAACTGAATTTATTTGTGAACCATACAGTATAGTTGTTAAAGCAGCACTAAACTAATAATATAAAGGTTTGAAGTTGTGCCCTTGTTGTTTTTTTTTATTTTTAGAATTGTTCAGATCTTTATTGAATTAGTTAAATTAATAAATAGTATTTATTAACTCATAATAAAGATTACTTATTATCAGTTGCTTTGTAATTTTTAATAATCAATTAGTCAATTAAATTATAATTACAATTAAGTTAAATAAAAAATAATTATTTTTTTATATCATAAAATAAAATTTAATTTTAAATAAATTTGTAAATTCATATAAGCTATTTTTAATAATTAAATGAACGTTTATTAAAGTACTGTAACTCCTAAACTTACATTAAAATAACTTTTATATTGGAACTTTAGTAACAGATAACTATCAAATTAACAGAATCAATGTATTAGTTTTATCAAAAGTAATAACCTTAGGGTTTTAAGTTGTGTCCTTGTTAATGTGTTGTTGTTTTTTTAGAGTTTTGTTTAGATCTACTTTGTAATTTTTAATTGTCAATTAGATAATTAAATTAAATTATAATTACAATTAAGTTAAATATTTTTTATTATATACAATAAAATTTAATTTTTAATACATTTCAATAATTAATTTTTTTAAATTCATATAAGCTATTTTTTTAATAATTAAATGAACTCTCATTAAAATGTTATAACTTTTAAACTTACATTAAAAATACTTTTATGTTGAAACTTTAATAACAGATAAATATCAAATTAACAGAATTAATCTTTTAAAATTAAGCATTAGCCTTCAACATTTATATTCATTAACTAGTAGTCAACAATTACTGATTCATCTGTAGTTATAAAGTAGTGGGGAATTACCATTAACTAAAGATTTTCTTTTTTTAAATAGTTTTATTTAAATATTTAATTAATATTGATATTTTAATATATATAATTATATTAAGTACTATTTTTATTTAAATGTATAATTAATAATAATAGGCATTATTCAAGGGGCTGAAGATTAAGAATTTTTTAGGCGAGGTATAATTTAGAAGGTTACTTATTAAGTTGTTATCTATTATACAGGGGCGTAGCTACCCTGGAGCAGTCGGAGCAAACTGCTCCAGGCGCGCGAATTCTAAGGGCGCAAAATTAGAAAGAGCGAAATGAAGATTTGTAAATGATTTTGTATGAGTTTTTGGCAATTAATTTGTATTTCGTAGTCATGATGCCAAATTTGGATGAGTTTTTCTATCAGAACATTCTTGTTTGTGATGTTTCATTTCTTTAATTTAATTAAAGAAAACATTTCCATGGCCTGGAAACAGTCCAGATATGAACCCCATAGAGAACCTTTTGGCCATTGTAAAGAAAAAATTAGAGAAATACAATAGCACAAACAAGTCTAGTCGTATAGAAAGATACATCCAAATTTGGCATCATGACAACGAAATACAAATTAATTGCCAAAAACTCATACAAAATATGCCAAGACAAGTATGCTATCATTTCTTTAATAAAAAACAAGGGGATTCACACTAAATATTAAATGTATCAATATTTTTTAAATATTTCTTTAATATGACAAGTTTTTATTGTAAATTTCACAATTATTCTAATAATTTTCACACGTCTGTAACTCCTCCAACACTGTTTCAGCATGCCTGATTTGTCTTCTGTAACCTTTCCGTAGACGACAGATGAAGATTTTTAAATCCTGGTAATCAAAACTTATTTAGAGATCTTTCATCGGCCACTTTATTCGCTGCTACTACTTCCGAACAATAATATTTCAGGTACATTTCTATTGTAAATGTTTTAGAAATTTATCATGATAGTTGATGATTACTGTACAGAAATAATGGTAGCCAAAGAAGTCACCGTTGAGAAACTAGCCTTAGCTATTTAGTTATTTTTCAATTTAAAAAACAATAACAATAACAGTTTGGCAAGTTGAAGAAAATTAGTCACCATTTTACTAACGAAGAACCAAGAAAACGAAAATTTTGAAGTTTTTATGGTTTTGTGGAAACTATACATGCATCAACCCAGATTACAAAGCAATAATAAGAGCTGGATTTAGGCATATTCCACATCAGTCCACGGCGACAAAATTTAGAGGGGGTGAGGGGGGAGCGGCAAATTCAATTTTGTGCGTATTGTTTTTTAGAATTTGAAAATATGGCAAATCTCAAATGCAGAATTGATAAGCATTTCCCTTTAAAAAGAGAGAAAAAGTTAAGTATCAAATTCAATGTTCCTTAAGACCTATACAAATTTATACCACCTTTTTTAAACCCATTTTTCCGCATTAAACCTTATTTAATCCAGAATTTTAGGATTAAGTAAAACATATTTTTCAAAAATGATAATGTGAGTTTGTTTAGGCGGTAATCAAGCTCCCTGCTGTCCAAACGCTACCATCCAATATCACCTATTAGTAGTCAATTAGTTTTCAAATTATAAAATGAAAAAAAAAATGTAGTTACTACACTCAACTTTTCAAGCAGTTTACAGAAATACTGTGTGTTCAAAACAGCATAACAATGAATAAAAACTTAGAACCCAATTTTATATACAAAGATTAAATATTTCCACAGGTGTGTTTTAAAGAAACCATGCACTTTTGTTCATAAAGCTTAAACATTTTTCTAACGGCATAATTTTCAATATATTTTCTTTCCGTCCGTGCTGAAACAAGGCCTATAGATTAAAAAAAAAGAAGAAGAAAAGAAAGATATAGGATTTTACTAAATTAAGTCACATTCTGTCTGAGACTTGCCCGTCGGACAACCGATCGGCGGGTTGTTGCGCCCTAACCCATATAAAGCTGCGCTCGCTCTCAGGTGAAGTTACAAAATTGGCTACACGCATTAAATTTAAACAGTCGTAAATTGTTTAATTATTTTTTAAGCATTTTTTTACTCTCTGCACGGCAGAAGAATCTCATTTTTTTCTTGAAAGTTTCTTTGTTTCAGAGGACCATTTAAATCTTTTAAAACCTAATGTATATTTTGTGAAATTTACCTATGGCGACATGAACTACTCCTAAAATTTTTAGTCTTTCTGGGCCCAAAGAGCGTCGCTCCTATTTCAAAATATATATACGTATTTTTTTTTTTTTTAGTTGTTTGTAAAATCCTTTATTAAGTATTTTTTTCAAGTGCGCAGGCTTCGTGCATTCGTGCATTCGTGCACAATGCTGTGATTGCAATTTCTCTTATTTAAATTAGTCCAGTCAAATTGTCAAAAATAGATGCAAAAATTCTGCTAGAAGATTTTATGTTTTTAAACTGTTTATGGGGATGCTAATAACAGGAATTAATTGTTTCCCAACAAAATATCTCGAGGCTAAACTTTGTGGAGCCAAAAAACCACGAAATTTTCGGACTTTTTTCAGTTTTTGCCTATAACTCGAAAATTATAAAATTTTTGTGTACTATACTCAATTACAAAAAGAAAGAGCATTAAATTCTCTACAAATTTCATCCTAAAAGTCTTTTTCTAAATCCATTATTAAGCGCGCTACAGCTTCCTGAAAATGATACTTTTTTTCTAACTTTGTGAAAAAATCGCAAATACCAACATTTGACACCATTTTTATTTCTTTTATCCTCTTTAATGTAACTTTTTATATTACAGGTATTTGCATGATAGTAATAATGATTAATTACAATGGTAAAACCGTAAAAAATTGACAACATTGTAATTTTTTTTTTGTATTTACAACTTAAGGTGAGAACAATAATAGTAGGTATTATGAATGTAGGTAGCATGAATGTAAGTAAAAAAATATTTACAGTAACATCTTTAATGGATTTAGTAACGTCTGGAGCGCTTGCGAGTTGATGAGTTTGGTTCGTCAACCTCACCTTGAGAAGCAAAGGAGCAGGCTACATGATCTTCAACAGCTTTGAACTGCTTTGAGCTTGTTGCGACATCATCATCCTGGCTGCGAAAGTCATCGGCGTTGCTGGTTTGGTCGATGGTTTCCCAGGTATCAGCTTCATAATCCTCTTCTTCTGCATAAATAATATCATCCACATTTTCACAATTGACCCCGTTACAGTTTTTGCAAATTGCCGAGCATTTGAGTCCTGATTTTTGGCAAGAGCATGCCTTGGTGCACCCTTTTTTACAGCTACATGAGACAACATGCAGCAAGGATTCAGGTGCTGGGTTTTGGTACATTTGAATTGGCTGAAAAAGACCGTCAGACCTGCGAACCCACTCCCATTCTTCAGGGGGCATGTTGTTTCCTAGCCAAGCTTGTACCTGATGATAACATCTTAGGAAATGATGCTGCGCAGCCTCTTGCGTCGGTGGCAGCCTTGCAAGATGAACTTTGCTTTTTGTGGCTGATTTAGCAAATAACTGGAACCTCAAACTGTTCAATGTCTGCGCGGTATCTACGCATCCACTGTATAGTGCAATAAGGAATTTTTCTCCAGCCTTGATGATTTCTTGACGGGTAGACTCTGGTTTATTAAAAACACATGATACTTCCTCAAGCTGCTTATGTTTTTTTAAAGTGTTACAAAACTTTGACTTTCCTTGCCCGAAAAGAGCAGATGCTGTATCGCATCCACTGATTGCATGAGTGAAAAGAACATTGTTGTGATTGTATTTTGTGATTGTTAAGAATTGGTTGAAAACCACTTTGTTTCGATGCTTCCTCTTCCTGGTTTTTGGAAAAACAGATTTTTGTGTTGATATCCCAAGCTTGTCATGATCGCGAGAATATCAATATCCTCTCCGACAATTACGATACTTTCAAAGGCTTTGGCTCTTGAAATGGCTAAGGTAACAATCATGACATCAGCGTCTTCTTCTGCCTGGTCAACTTGAATTCTGTTATTTTGAAACTCTGTTTTAAGCAGTGAAATGAAGCGGTTCTTGTTTCTGTCATTGGCTAGAAATTTGTCTTGAGGCACTGTGCTTAACATTTCTGCTGCAACTATGACTTCAGTAGAAGTGTGCATTCTAGATCGACGTGCTCTTTCTGCACTTTTCGTTTCATTCTGTTCTCCCTCAGATGGATATCCATCGAACACAACTGCGACCAGTGATCCAAAATTTTTCTGAATGTAAGAAATATAACTTTTAACAATAAATTTGAAGGAAACATTTCGAGGCCAAGTTACTTTGTGAAGAAGGTACACTCCGTCAACAACAAAAAACTTATCTTTTCCAATAAGATCCAGATTGTCTAATGGGATAAAAGCACTGTAAAACGAAGATTTTGTGCCCTTTCTCATCCCTTCGTCGGAGAATAAAGACATCGGATAGGGAGCAAGTTCATAAGTTAGTAGATTCTGCACGTCTTCATCACTCTGCTTCATTAAACAAACCCTTTGGAATAGAGTCAATGGATGGACAGAAGTAACTGTAACGTTTCCTAATCTTAAACTACTGACAACAGAAGCTAAAGGTACCACCTTATCCTTTTTCTTGAATTTCACACTCTTGAAATTTTCGCCAACAATTCTTCTGACTTCTGCCTGTCCTACTTCTCCAGCCAAATAGCAGTTAACGTCAGTCTTTCCAACAATTCCACTACTGATGGACATTATGTAATCATTTTCGGGGAAAGGATGATGCACTAGCAACCAATCTCGCAGCTTTTTTGAATCATTACTGTCTCTATCAATGCGGGAACTTCTGGCATCCACATGCTGTTCAGAAACTTCAAAGCCTACTTTACAGTATGCCTCTATATCATCGCATATGTTTTGCATATGAATCATTCCCAGAGTCCATCTTGCTAACACGCTGTCTGTCATTCCTCGTCCATGCGTTAATCCTCCAGTGCTCTTTATAGTTTTCATTAATGTTTGTTCAATCGCCATATCAGTCCAAGTCCCAGACCAATTCTTATCTGATCGCCGTATGGTGAAATAGCCTTCAGCTGTGAACTTTCGGTATTCGGAAGGATCCAGTGTTTCTTCCAGCTTCAGCATGTCTTGCAAGTACAGATGTCCACACTGGGCATATAAGAAATGTCCCGCAGCATGGAAGTCGGGAAGCATTTTTTGCACAGTTCTCAGGTGGAGGTTCCAGTTTCCTGTTCGTTCCGCTTCGATAAACTGTTTAATGACTGTGACCATCTTTAGATATAGAATCCATAACTTCGCTGTGGGGCCTTTATTTTCTAGTAAAGTTACAGTTTTTCCATATTTTTTTACAGCTTCTTGAACGTAATAAATGGTGTCCTGGTGTGTCGATTGATCCCAGCATGTTATCATGTCTTCCATAGCAGCTCGTTCGTCTTCTGTCACTTGAGTGTGATCCCACACTAGGCCAGACAAAACACGATGAGATAACAGGTGTGCTCGTATAGCCCTAGCATATGCATGGCCAGACATTATTTTGTCTACACTATTCTCAGCATAAATTGTGCTGAACAAATCTTTCAGGCCGCTTCCAGCCATGATAAAACCAACTGATCCCATGAAAGACATGAGGAGATGAAAACCTCCAAGCCTCACTGTCACGTTATTTAATTCTGGCTGTTCATTCGCTATTATGTCTCTTGCTTTCAAATAGAGAGGTTGATCATATGTCACAAAGCATGTCTTCTGGTTGAATTGTCGACATTTTTCAGCAGCGACCAATAGCGAGGTAAAAACGGTATCATAATGTGAAGGAAGGGCGTTAATAAATGGGAGGTACTTTATTTTAGAGCGTTTATACTCTCTGTTGGATGTAACTTGCTCCATGAAACCGTTCCACCCGGGAACGTTTTCAATGTTTGACCATTTCCCATAGAGCCATACTATGTCTGTCGTTGAGGGGACGATTTCATTATTAATGGGAGAAAGTTCTTCCAAATCTTCAATTTTTATATTCTGTAATCCCCTCATATCTGTTCTGTGAAATGTCTGTAGATCAATTTTTTCAGCTTGACTGACTATTTCAGCTGTAGGGTGATGTTTCACTTTTTGAATTCTTTTCTCGGGATGCAAGGCGTCGTGAGGAGTAACACACATTATACCTCCCATTGCATGGAATGTACCAGTCCCATCCAGAGTGTTGACATTAAAGTCCGCATTGTCAAAAATAAATTGGCAGAATGCATCATCTCGTTCTTTTGTTTTCTGAGGCTTCAGAATGGTAGACAATTCAAGAAGGGAAGCATCTTCATAGGACCCTGCAAAGCCAAAAGCGGACATAACTTGGAGCAAATGCTTTGAACCAAACTTTCTGTACAAATATGCGCTGATCCCTGTCATGATTGAAGAAAAGAATGACCTTGGTCGAACTGCACTTATTAGGGCATGTGAAAGAGCAACGCACTTTTTCTTCCATTTCTCAATTGAACCACGTTTGTGTTTCAAAATTATGGTTTCAAAAAGTAATTTTACTGATTCAGGAATAACGGTCTCAGCGTCAGACAGAAAGTTATCAGATGGGGGTATTGCGTAACATCATAATTTGTGACCTTATATCTTCCACAATTATGTCACAGGCTGTTTTCACAATACGGAGTCGTTCCTGCTGAGAATCTAAATTCCTGTTCGAATACCAGTGATCAGTGAGTATTTTGTGTCCAACATTTTTGAAACAGAGTACTGTTTTCTTTTTTTTGTTTTCAGAAATTAGCACAGCATCCCCATATTTATGAATTACACGGGCCTTGACAGTCCGAGAATCAGGAAGTTCCAATGACTGTGGTATTTGATTCATCAACTCATCTAAAGAGAACTGGCATTCCTCAAATTTTGCTTCAATATAAGTAAATATAGCTTCCATAGCTTCGTCAACGGATGTTGCAGGTCGACGCCCTCTTTTCTCTCCACCTGTTACAGATTGATATAGTTTTATGCGACAAAAACTATGATACCATGCATCTGCAGCTACCAAGTCAGGTTCGTGTTGAATACGTTCAATTACTTTCTGGGACCATTCATCCCCACGTTTTTCTGCAGCTTTCAGAAATGTAATTTTCGCTTCCAACTTCATTACTTTATGAATCAAATTTCTTTTTGCGTAGGTCTTTTTTGATTGTTTTTCGTTGAAGTCATCGGGATTACCTTCTCCACATAAGAAGCAATTATCTCGAAACTTGAAAGAAGTGCTCGATCGGAGGTACAAATTAGTCTGTGTAGAATCTTCTTCACCCCGACGAACATATGCTGCTATCATTCTCTCATTCACATATTTTTTTCGGCAATCCTCATGTACTCTAACTTCCTTGCCACTTTTCAGAAAACGTTGATGAGTATTATTCTGACGTTGAACGCTACATTCAAAGAGCTTGGCAAGTCCTTTCTGGGTCACAATGCGTGTATCACGATTTGAAGCCGTTTGGCAAACGAAACACAATTTTGGATCGGGCTCGCTCATTTTTCACTACTGCACGAGAAGGAGACGCGCAATAAACTGAATAGTAAGATACCAGACCAGTGTAGAGAGGGAAGGGTGAGTCTTTAAGAAAGAACACCTGCGTCGGCAAGTCACGTGACCGCTATCTTCCAACTGCATTCCCTATTATTATCCCCTGCCACCCCCCCCCCTCCCTTCGTAACTGTCTTTCTGCTAGGGTTGCCGGATATCGTCCTTCTGCTAAGGTTGCCAGATTTATCTCAGAAAAAACGAAGATTTTGATTGACACTAGTTTGTTTTTATTTTATCGCACTATCGTTCTTTTTCGTACCATGCTAAACTATATTGAATGCGCCAGTAATGTTTTCGTTAACGAATTTCTTTAACCCCTTCGGGACGGGAGCCTTTTACGAAATTTTTAATCTTTAGTCACCGTTTTTTAAAAACAGAAATTTGTGTTTTCTTGAACCGAGAAAATGCGCTGATTAAATAAGGTAAATTTTGCAGTAAAATTTTACTGGTGAGGAAAATCAAGGATTCTGAGCGCTTCATGCGGCACGTATACGTGCCGCTCGTCCCCAAGGGGTTAAAAAGTGGTTATTATTAATTAATCGATCTAATCATTATTCTCTAACTGCATTTGTATTGCATTATTCTGTTAACATTTTAAAACTAATTTTGCAGTCTTATCCAATTATGAATGAAAAAGTAATTGAATTGTAAGAATAAAGATAAATCAGACCATCCTGCAATTTAATAATTAGGAAAATTTTAGCAATGGACACCCTACAAAAATAAATATTTGTATTTAACCTTGTAATCATCGCGCCCGATACAATCACGGACAAATTGCCCCTGAATGTATCAGGCTCAACGTTTAATGGTTAAGCATAAAAGGTGATAATAAATCAAACAAAATATCTAAACTTATGATACAGTTAGACTAAATAAAAATTTTTATAATGTAGATATTTATCTATAATAAGGTAGAGTTCACTTGATCTATTTCAACAGCAAATGCGCACTTAATATTACACAACTCACCCAAGATTTTTGTATTACTGATCTAAAACAAGCCGTTTTTACATTTGATGCGCATATCCATAACTTATTTTTGGCAAAAGGTGAAATTTTAAAGTAAACTGAAAAAGAATATTTTTTAAACTATCAAAAGTGGGATGGGGTAGAAAAATGGAAGAAAACGTTGTGCGGACACATTTAAACGTACACCTAATACCTAAAAAGCGCTATAGACCTAAAAAATACTAAAAACGTATAACGTACGAGAAAAACGTACTATCTGGCAACCCTACCTTCTGCCTAACCTTCTTGAAAATTTGCCTTCTTACTTATTCATCAATAGGTGCATTTCATTTCCACAGTTAGTGATGAAAAGAAATTTTTTTTAGGGATGGGAGGCGAAAAATAGGTCACTTTCTATGAAGTTGAAAAAAATGTGCTATTTTCAAAAAGTTGTAGCGCGCTTAATAATGGGTTTAGAAAAAGTTTTTAATATGAAATTTGTAGAGAATTTAATTTTCTTTCTTTTTGTAATTAAGTATGGTACACAAAAATTTTATAATTTTCGAGTTATAGGCAAAAAACTGAAAAAAGTCCGAAAATTTCGTGTTTTTTTGGCTCCACAAAGTTTAGCCTCGAGATATTTTGTTGGGAAACAATTAATTCCTGTTATTAGCATCCCCATAAACACTTTAAAAACATAAAATCTTCTAGCAGAATTTTTGCATCTATCGGCCCAATTTTCTGACAATTTGACTGGACTAAATGTTTATTACATAAATTTTTGCACTTGATGCACAAAAAAAAATTATAAAGAATATTTTCTGAAAATAAAAGGTAAGTAAAACATTTTTTTTTTCTTAAAAATTATATTTTAGTATGAAAACAGAACTGTTTCAATGTCGTCTATAAATGTGATAATCAGAACGGCGGTCATCTGTTTTGTATATAACAGGTTAGAACAGGACTGTTCTTTTAAAGGCACTTTGTAGTCCTTCGGTTATACCCTGTTGCAAGGTTTTTTTTTTTTTTTTTTTTTTTTTTTTTTAATTCTGCACAAGACAGAAATCTGTCTTGCATAGAGCTTTAGACGGAATTTGCTGTATAAAAATCTATTTTAAATATACTTTGCTTTAAAATAAAATTAATAATAGTTACACGTTTCTTAATATTACAGCAGCATTAATATTTTTTATTCTCCCGTTGCAAAAAATGTTTTAAACAGATTTAATTAATCATAACATTCTTATTTAGTACTAAGATTCTGTATACAGAATCCTACACTAGTCAATCACAAGCTGTTAAACAAATGTCAGTGTTCTTTACAAATTTCTCGTTTACATTTCAATATTTTTAAATGATTTTTTTCTTCAGTAAATAAATAAATAGAAATGCTTAATTCATCTTTAAAAAGTTAAACTTAAACTTACACTATGTGCAAAACTACTTAAAAGATGAGACAATATTAAAAAGATGTTAAATTATTTTAATACCTTAGTACTTTCAACTATAAAAAACATAGTCTTCGTCAGAGAAATATAAGAAATACAATTGTTATAACAATTGTATTTCTTATATTTCTCTGACGAAGACTATGTTTTTTATAGTTGAAAGTACTAAGGTATTAAAATAATTTTTTTTTTTTTTTTTTTTTTTTTTTTTTTGCATGGAATATATCAAGTTGATGTCTAGACGGTTATTTTTATACTGTTTCGATTTTTTTTAAAGGGCACTTTCAATTTTGGATCCAGTTTCGAAATCGAAAGCATCCCCAGAAAGAAAAACTGGAATGGTAATGAATATTATTGGTTTCTACTAGCAAGGTGGTAAAATAATGAGTTTCTAAAATGTTGCGCCCTCCAAAATTCCAGGGTACGACCCTGCGTGCAGTAGCGGCTCTTCAGGGGTTCGCAATAACTTTCCTATTAGAGTATTAGTACATAAAATTAGATCTGGTTTAATCGTACTATTTTCTATGATTAAAATATTAAATAAGGAGAATTTTTTTTTTTTTTTTGAAATTATTAGCAGTAAAGTAATTGTGAATCCCTGTCGAGCAACTACTGTCTGCGTGGTGAAACATTGTTGTACAGATATAAGATGAACATGAGCAATAAAAATAATTTAACTGAGATATAAGACAAAATGTTCATCAGTTATCATCACATAATGGTTGAAAAATAGTTTAGATACCAAACCCGTCGGCGGATTTCTTCAAATATTAATGCAATTCTTGCGACAAATTTATAACAAACCTGCCGACAACATCAGAAACACACTAAATCATGCTTTGGGAATCCGAAAACTTAAGGAAATTCTAACATGCATAAAAATTGTGAGAACTTTTTTAGTGTATTTGAAAATGTAAAAATATACTATTATTTACATTCTGATTGCAATGCTTTCCTATTTCCTTCCTTACATTGCATGTGTAAGTGTATGCAAAGTAAAAACTGCAATCTCGAGTAATATATAAAGGTGTCAATCAAGGTTCTCGCTGCCGATCACCATAATGCCAAAATGTTTCTTTGTCGAGAAAACTAAACTTGAAATGGCCAAATTGCAAGATATGTTTTTTTTTTCTTTTGACGATACTCTCAATTACGTTATTTATCGTACGATTAAACCTTTTCGGTGTAACTCATTATTTGTGCTTTGATATTCTTTAGTGTTTCTCGACGAATCTATTATTACTATTATTTGAATTTGGCTAGCTCGACGAATCTATTATTACTATTATTTGAATTTGGCTAGCTCGACGAATCTATTATTACTATTATTTGAATTTGGCTAGCTTTTCTTCAGCAATTAGCCAAATTGCTCAGTTTAGTCAAAAGCCAGTCAGAACCATGGTATCAACTTTTATCGTTGTCTATTAGCTAATTTTCTAAACCATTAGCTGTAGAAATATAGTTCCAATAGTAGAAAAGTTTCAAAGTTGTTATTTGTCCTCTTAAAAGTAATTTATATCAAAAGAGTTATTTTCTAAAAGTTACGAGCTTTACTTTTTTGTTTGGTCTTTGGGTTCTGTATTTCGAAAAAAAATCTCCGTACTTTAACAGGTAGTAAAATAATAAAAATTTATTTTTTGAACGATCAAAACTTACAGAGTTATGATACTTTGAATTTTCTGGAATTTTAGTATTTTCTGGAACTAGTAAACACAAAAAAGTGTTTCATACATATGCGAAAAGTGACAAAAATAAATAAATAAATAAATTCTTGACACATGGGTGTTTTTTATTGATATTCCACAATGCTTTGAAACATTGAAAAGAAAAATAGACATTAAGAGTGGCAGATATTGTATTGGGCCATTGGCGCATTTAAAACGAAAATCTCGCCCAATTCGCAGAAAATATTGCTAGGTACAACGTACTTAAAGAATTACAATTCGTTTCATTATTTATTTTTAATTATTTATATTTAATAAATTGTTAAAATTCTTTGACTTTCAAATAAAAGTAAGGTTTTATATCGAATTAAAAATAGTATGTAAATTTTAAACTTTAAAAAAAATTGCACAGAACTTTTTTGAGTGACAATAGGGCGCACAAACTTTACTTGCTCCAGGGCGCTGAACATGTAGCTACGCCACTGGTTTTTACGTAGTAATGCCGGATCGTCGAGTGGAATTTTAGAGAGATAACAACCAAGCGTCGAGTGGAAGTGCAGAGTGTGTGTGCCCTATCGTCGTTACAGTGAACCAAACGAGAGTGTTTGTGTTCTATCGTCGTTACAGCGAACCGAACTAAAGTATTGTGTCCTATCGTCGTTACAGCAAACCGAACTAGTGTTTGTGCCCTATCGCTCCAGTGAATCAAATTACAGTGTGTTACAGCCCGAGGTTCATCGTGGAACTACGCGTGAGCAGCGGAGTACCCCAGCGAATAAAGTATAAGGTAAGTGTGATGTAATGCATCTGGCAACAGTTTTAAAAGAACTTATCGGGAACTCTGGGTTCGAGGCTAGCTTTTGTGTTTGTGGATATTCTAAGCTTGTAACTATGCTGTACATATCGCGCGCTTGAGTTCTTATACATTAAAGTAGTTTAAAGATCTTCCGAGTTATTATTTAGTTATACTACATGGTGGCAGTGTTTATTGAAAAAGAAAAATGTATCAAATACCTGCGCCAGAACAATTTTCCTTTCGCCTTGACGACTGGCAAAAATGGATCGACAGATTCGAACGTTTCAGATCTGCATCAGGTTTGAAAACGAAACAACCGGAAGAACTGGTAAACTCTTTAGTTTATTTAATGGGCTCTCAAGCCGAAGAAATATTGTCATCTTTTAATTTAAGTGCAGACGATATTAAAGATTTTGATATTGTAAAGAATAAATTTGAAACGCATTTTATTCCTACACGTAATGTTATATACGAAAGATATAAATTCTACACGAGAACACAAGAAGAAGGTGAATCGGTGGAACAGTTTATCACATCGTTATATACATTAGTGCAAACTTGTGAATTTCCTACCTCTTTTCAGGAAGAAATGATTAGAGATAGAATTGTTTGCGGTATTCGCGATAAGAAGGTTTCTGAAAATCTGCAACTAGATATGAAACTTACACTCGAAAAAGCGATTACAACAGCTCGTCAGGCTGAAACAATTAAAAGTCAACAACAAGTTCTGAGTAGTGATACTACGTCTTTTAAGGTAGCTAACAGAGTAGCGATACCACAGAATAAGAAATACAAACAAAATAAAAAATTTGATTCTTTCAATTCGGATAAGAACAAAGAAGTATGTTTTTGGTGTGGAAAACAAAACAAACATACGAAATCGGAATGCCCTGCGCGTAAAGCGATTTGTAACCGGTGCAAGAAGGTTGGTCATTATGCTAAAGTTTGTAAATCAAAAATGCAGGTTAACGAAGTTGAAAAAACAAAATCGACGAATTCTTCTGATTTTTTAGGTTACATAATGAATACTTCAGATAAAAACAACCCTGTTAGAATATCGGATAACCGTTGGAATGCTAAAGTATTGATTGAAAAGACTCCTCTAGAATTTAAGATCGATATAGGAGCGGATGTGACGGTCGTTCCTAAGGCTATTTATGATTCGAAATTGCACCATATAAAATTAAAGGGATCAAGTAAAGTCATTTGTGGTCCAGATGGGAAAAATCTGAAGATAGCTGGGATAATTCGAGTTAAATTAAAGAACAAAAGTTTTAGTTTTGAAGATGATGTGTATGTAATAAATAATTTACAACACCCATTGCTAAGCTGTACAGCTAGTGAGAATTTGAATCTCATCCAGAGAATATTTGAATTGAAATCAAAACTAGATCCTGTCAAGAAATTTCCAAAATTATTTAGCGGAATTGGAAAGGTTGAGAAACCGTATCAAATAAAATTAAAGAATGATGCTAAGCCTTACGCAATTTCTGTACCACGGCGAGTTCCATTAGCTTTAAGGGGTAAATAAAAAAATTGTTAGATGAAATGACAAGGAATAAAATTATTGAACCAGTAGACGAAGCCACAGAATGGTGTGCGCCTATGGTTATTGTTCCAAAAAAGTCAGGTGACATAAGAATTTGTGTTGATTTATCAGTTCTGAATGAGAACATTGAAAGAGAATATTTCCCCATGGCCTCAGTTGACTATACTTTAAGCCAATTTAGTAATGCTAAAGTGTTTAGTATTATTGATGCAAATACAGGTTTTTGGCAAATAAGTCTCGATCCAGCTTCTGCAAAGTTAACTACTTTTATTACACCTTTTGGAAGATTTATGTTCAATCGTTTACCGTTTGGAATTAAGACAGCTCCGGAAGTGTTCCAAAAAAGAATTCGCGAAACTATTCAAGAAGGTCCTGGTATAGTGGGTCTTATGGATGAATTTGTAATTTTTGGTTCTACTGAGGAAGAGCACAATAAACGACTAAATGAAGTTCTTTCAAAACTTCAAGCGGCTGGGTGGACTTTGAACGCTGAAAAATGCCAGTTTGCAAAAGATTCCATACATTTTCTTGGTCATATAATTTCTGAAAAGGGAATAAAACCTGATCCGGAAAAAACAAAAGCTATTTCCAGAATTCCAACGCCTAGGAATGTGACGGAATTAAAAAGATTTTTAGGAATGGCTGGATTTTTGAATAAGTTCATTCCCAATTTTGCTGATGTTGCAAAACCTCTTTACGAGTTAATGAAGAATAAGGTTGAATGGATTTGGGGAAAATCTCAAATAATGGCATTTGAAGATATCAAGCAGAAACTTTGCCATACTCCTGAATTAGCATTATATGATCCAAAGAAAGAAACCTTTATATCAGCCGATGCATCATCTTACGGCCTTGGTTCAGTTTTGTGTCAAAAGGATAATGGTCATTTACGTCCAGTTTTCTATGCATCGCGGACATTGTCCGATACAGAGAAAAGGTACGCACAAATAGAGAAAGAAGCGTTAGCTATTGTATGGGCTTGTGAAAGGTTTCATGATTTTATTGTTGGCCTACAAGTTCACATAGAAACGGATCATAAACCTCTCGTACCCATTTTAATGTCAAAACCGTTAGACAATCTAACTCCTAGACTCCAGCGTATGAAACTGCGAATGATGAGATATTCCTATACCATCAAATATACTCCAGGGAAAAAGCTTGTCATTGCAGATGCGTTATCCAGAAGCCCTTTACCGGAAAATGGAAAGGAAGAATTAACCGAAGAAATAACTGCTTATGTGCAGATGATTATAGAAAATTTTCCTTCTTCAGATTCTAGACTGGCTGAAATATGGGCGTTGCAAAAAGAAGACTCAGTTTGCAAATTACTGATTAAATTTTCAAGAGATGGTTGGCCAGGGAAAAATGAAGTGCCAGAAGAATGTTTAAAATACTGGGAACATCGGCATTCAATTTCTACACAAAATGATTTGTTGATGAAAGATGCGAGAATTATTATACCTTTGAAATTACGTGAAGAAATATTAAATAGAATACATGATGGTCACCTTGGGATAACAAAGTGCAGAGCTAGAGCTCGTGAGTCTGTTTGGTGGCCGGGATTATCGTCAGAAATTGAGAATTTAGTCTCAAACTGTCAGAAGTGTATTCAGCAACAAAAATATTTCAAAGAGCCTTTACTCCCATCAGAATTCCCAAACAGACCTTGGCAAATAGTCGGAGCTGACCTTCTCAAAGTTAGTGGTAAATTGTATCTTATAATGGCGGATTACTATTCTAGATATATTGAGGTGGCAAAATTAGATCATCTTACTTCCGAGGCAGTCGTTAATCACATGAAATCCATTTTTGCACGCCACGGTATTCCTGAAGTGGTGAGAAGTGACAATGGTACCCAGTTTTCGCAAAGAATTGTAGATTCTAAATACAAAAAATTTGCCAACCTTTATAAGTTCTCCATTATAACATCCAATCCGAAACATGCTCAAAGCAACGGTTTCATAGAGTCGATGGTGAAAAATTTTAAGTTACATTACTTGAAAGCGGAAAATGATGATCCATATCTTATGCTACTTGCGTTAAGATCAACCCCACTAGAAAATGGGTTTAGTCCAGCAGAACTCTTGATGGGAAGACGCTTACGAACGCCTATTCCTATAGTGAATGATAAGTTAAAGCCTAAAGTATTAGACGAGAAATCCTTATTCAGAAAGGAACAGGAAAGGATCGAGAAGCAAAAGTATTACTTCAATCGCCATCATCGAGCTAGACAACTACCAGAATTAGACGTCGGTCAGCAAGTATGGATCTCCGACATGAGGATGCATGGAAAGGTAAAAAGTGCTCATGAAGCTCCTAGGTCATACATGGTTGAAACTTCTCGAGGTATCCTAAGAAGGTATCGTATATATCTACATCCTTCTACTGTTCCAAAATCCTTCAGATGGGAGGAGAACGACACCCCAGTGAAAGAGAACGTCGTTCCTGATGATACATCCGAGAAAGACAGCTCCCAGGATACAACATCTATGAATGATCCTGTTAGCATCACCTATTCTCCTAATGCTGCAGTTCCAGAGACTAAGCAGGCCAGTCCATTTAAGACTCGTAGCGGCAGAACTGTTCGTGCTCCTTCAAGACTTATTGAAGAGGACTTTTAAAGGGGGAGATGTGATGTAATGCATCTGGCAACAGTTTTAAAAGAACTTATCGGGAACTCTGGGTTCGAGGCTAGCTTTTGTGTTTGTGGATATTCTAAGCTTGTAACTATGCTGTAGTATCGCGCGCTTGAGTTCTTATACATTAAAGTAGTTTAAAGATCTTCCGAGTTATTATTTAGTTATACTACAGTAAGGTGTTTTGATCATTTCTTTCTGCTGACATTCTCGAACCAAATGTATTTGCTGTTGTATAATTAATATTAATTTAAAATAAATTGTCTAAATCTTGATAATTTATGTGCAATCAAATAATTGTGTTCAGATAGGTAGGAGATACTAACAGCCATATTTACTATTGTTTTAAGAAAAGGTCATAATAACTTGTGCTAAAATTGATTTTCTATTTTTTTTTTTTTTTTTACTAATAATGGTAGTGAACAAAATTAATGCATTGTGTTAATAATAGTTGGAAGGAATAATTGAATTTACTTAAATTTAAATTATTATTAAAGTAATATTTAAATGAAGCAATACTGTTTTAAGTTTGAAGAGTTGATAACAAACGAGCAATGAACATTTGCTTAGAATTTTAATTGGCTGGAAGTAAATTTCGAAAAAAAAAAAAAAAAGACTCACTGTGGAAAAAAAAAAAGTGAGGTTTTTGATTTTATTTGTTTTAAGTGTGAGAACCAGTGTTGAATTTGGAAATATTTTATTGAGGATAATTGTAGGAATTTATATGTGTATGTTATACAATTTTTCTTTATGTGGATGTTTCTATTGGCATCAATACTTTTATTCAATTTGCAACGTATCAGTATTATTATGTAAATTGTATGTTATTATCTAATTGTATAAATTGGAATCTGTATTGCATAGCAATCAAATCAAAATTATTGTTTTTACCTTTTTTTTTTTATTATTGGAAGTAAATTGTGTGATATCAATGGTTGAGGAAAATCAGGTTATACAGTATGTTAAATTAGAAATATAATACATCGGTTATCTGAAAGGTATTAATTAGTATAATAAGTGGAGGTAACTGTACTAAAGTAGAAATTTAGGAAATATTAATTTAAGGTATGGCTTTCTTATTGAAATTAAAAAGGGTGGATCTTTAGATGATAGCCGAAGAATTCGGGGTTGAATTCACGGAAGATGATACCAGAATTCAGCTTAGGAAAAAGATAATGGACAGCGATGACTATGACGAGGGGGTTATTATGGAATTATCTAACACTATTGTTGCGGAACGACTAGAGTCCGAAAAGTTAGAAAAACAGGAAAAATTAGAGCGCGAAAAGTCAGAAAAACAGTAAAAATTAGAGCGCGAAAAGTCAGAAAACAGGAAAAGTTAGAGCGCGAAAGGTTAGAAAGAGAAGAAAGGCGGGAAAAGTTAGAAAGAGAAGAGAGGGCTGAAAAATTGAGGATGGAACATGAATTAGAAATGCAGCGGCTAAGGATGCAAGGTTCGGCAAATAACTGTAATGGGTCTAGGGAACGTAATAATGAAAGTAGCATAGAAAAATTGATCAAAAGTGTTAAAACTCTGTCTATCAAAGTACCAGAAGGGACTGAGGGATGGAATTTATTTTTCAACAGTTTAGAAAGGGCATTCAAAACTAAAAATGAACCGGAAAACCAGCAGGCCGAAATTCTACTAAATATGTTAGGAGATAAGGCGGATAATTTGTTAATTTATACCACTAGGAAACAAATTGAGAGTTATGAGGAATTAAAGGAGTTAGTTCTAAGGGGACACGAGCCAACACCGAAGGCGTGTTTGGAAAATTTTAAGAAGGCTATGAGAAACCAAAATGAAACTCATGTATTATTTGTATCGCGCTTAATAGCAACATGGGAAAATTATTGTAAGATTAGGGGTGCGGACTCATATGAAAAGGTCAATCAGTTAGTTATTAAACACGTTAAATGAGGAAACTGCATCATATATTGGGTTAACTCAGCAAAGTAATTGGTTAGAAGCTTCTAAAATTGCTAAAGAATGTGACAATTATTTTGACGCTAAACACAAGTCTTATGCGGTTACGTATAAAAATAAAAGTTTTAAGGGTAAAGATAGGTATGTAAACAGTGAAAAAGTGAGACCGAGGGAGGATAGTAAAGTTAGTGGTAATTGGAGGCAAAACGGGAGTAATGAGATTAATTCTTTTTCGGGTAGGAAAACTGATTTTAAGAAACATAGCGATGATTCAGCTCCTAGATGCTTTAAATGTGGTTTAAGAGGTCATTACCAACGTTTTTGTAATAAAGTGGGTAATGAGGAAAATAATAATGCTATTAAAGGGCGTGAACAGAAAGCGGGTGTAAATAAGATTGTCGTGAAAGGAAACAAAGAATTACCTAAAGGGGCTATTGTGGTGAGGATATCGGCAAAGGCCGAACAGAGAACTAATGTTATTGGTGAGAAATTAAATAAACTCGAGAAAATTGAAGTTAGTGTAAATGGGCAGAAAGCGAAAGGATTGGTTGATTCTGGATGTGAAATTAGTGTCATTCATAAAGATTTGGTACCGGAAGAGAAATTAAAAGGAGCGGGTAGTATTTATTTACAAGGATTATTTGGTGAAGCAGTTGAATCACCGTTGGTTAAATTACCATTAGCTATCCCGCAATTCGGACAAACTAATGTAATTCATCAGGAAGTACTTTGCGCGGTGATCGATAATATTAATGAGCAGGTAATTTTACATCCCGAAGTGATTAATGAGTTGTCAGGGGTCAATCGCGAGGAGCCATTGTTAGAATCTCAAGAATTAGAAAGGTCGGAAATTAGTATGGATAACTTGAGCGAAAAGGAAGATATGGGTAGCGATAATTGCAATATTTACGCAATAGAAACGAGATCGGGAAATTTACAAAGTCAGAATGACGAAAAGATGGAAGTAGAGGAAAATGGTAATGTTACGATAAGCAATTCAGATATATTTAAGAAATCCCAATTGGAATGTAAAGAGTTAGAGAGAGCTTTGGAATTGGCTAAAATTGATAAAGGGGTTATTATATTGAAAAGGACTTATTGTATCATAAAAATAAATTTGTAGGAGAAGCTATAGCTAAATGAGTAGTGCCGAAAGTCAAAAGAGAAGGAATCTTAAAGTCAGCGCATGCTTCTAATGGGGGAGAGCATCACGCGGCAAAGAAAATCATAGAGAGGATTAGGCAAGCTTTTTATTGGGAAGGTATGGCTAAAGAATCTAAAAAATTCTGTAAATCATGTCTAGAATGTCAATTATCTAGAAAAGTGAAAGTGAGTGATAGAGTCTTAGTTGAGTTGGAGGATGGTAGCAAAAAGTATGTGTATCAAAATAAAGAGGAATTTATTGCTAAGAGTAATATAGTTAATATTGTTTTTAAAGGTGATGAGGAATTTGGAGAAGTTGGGGGAATTCCTATTTTAAACCGGGAACAAGAGGTAGAACGGGACATAGAAAGGTTCAAAATAAAAGGGTTATCTAATAGTAAAGTCAAGGATATAAAGTCCATTTTGAGGGAGAATAAAAAGGTATTTATGGGTCCTGTACGACCAGCGGAAGTAGGGGAGCACCGTATGGACTTTACCCATGTGACGTCAGCCGCGGGTAAACAGAGGAAAAACACCAATAGGCGTGAAGAACATTTTAACATTGCTTCCCCTTTGTCCAATAAACAGTGTTTTTCGGAGGGTATATTCCCGCAGAGGCATGGCTGTTGCCATTCGTGGGTAAAGTCCATTGATTTGAAACCGGGTGTGGCAAGGGAAAAGCCAAAGTTATAGAATGTACCTGTTGCTTATAAAGAGGAAGTAGATAGACACATTCAGGAGTTATTAGAATCAAATCTAATCGAAGTGTCAAATGCAGAAATTAGCCATCCAATAGTTTGCGTGGCGAAAAAAGACGCAACTGTTAGGCTTTGTATAGATTATAGAGCTTTAAATTTAGTAACGCAGGTCCCAACATTTCCTATGAAAGATTCACAAGAAGTCATGCATGCTGCGGGAGCAGCTAAATATTGATCTTCGATTGATTTATTGAGGGGTTATTGGCAGATTAAAATGGCTGAGGAATGTACACATTTGACAGCTTTTACAACTCATAATGGGACTTATCAGTGGCGTACTATGCCTTTTGGTTTATCAGGAGCGGCTGCTACCTTCCAAAAAGATATGAATGAGGTCCTTCAAGCTCATCGGAGGTATGCACAAGCATACACTGATGATGTCATCATTTCCTCCGACACTTGAGAAGAGCATTGTGAGCATGATAGGGCTGTCATAGAAGAACTTAAAAATAGAAATTTTACGATTAGACTGGATAAATGTAAATTTGGAGAGAGTTTTTAGGTCATGTAATTGGGGTGGAACGCATGCACCTGATGAGGAGAAAATAGGAGCAATAAGGGACTTAAAGAGACCGAAAACTAAAAAGGAAGTTAGATCTGTTTCGGGATTAATGGGATTTTACCGATCGTATATTCCAAATTATGCAGAAATTGCTATACCTTTAACTGAATTAACTAAAGGGAAGGTTAAAAATACTGTACCATGGGATGAAAGGGCAGAAGAAGCATTTAATACCCTTAAAGATGAGTTACGTAATGTGACGCGTTTGGCTACGCCTACCGTGGGCCTGAAATATCAGCTTCACGCCGATGCTTCAGACCTGGCAATAGGATGTTGTCTTACTCAAAAAGATGAAAAGGGTCAGTTTAAGCCGATAGCTTTTGCCAGTCAGAAATTATCAGGGGCTCAACGTGCTTGGCCGAGTATAGAGAAAGAGGCTTGGAGTGTTCTTTTCGGGTTGCGGAAGCTTGAAAAATGGACATATGGATCTCAAATTGAGATCATAACGGATCATAATCCATTAAAATTTCTCACTGAAACAACCCCAAGGTCCCCCAAACTCACTAGATGGGCTCTTGCCTTGCAACGCTGGAACCTGAGTATTTCTCATCGTCCAGGAGCGCAACATTTGAATGCTGATGCAATTTCTAGGCTACATAGGAAGAGCTGGGAAGAACAGCCAGTTGCTAGTCCATCGGCCTCAATGACTAAATAGTGGACAAGCCTATTAAAGAGGTGTCATCACGTTTTAATTTTTTTTGTGTGTATGTGTAATTGTACTTGAATCTTGTGTTTATAATAGTGTATTAGCATGTGTAGTTTTACTGTAATAATCATATTAGTATACGGATCATAGAGATGTCAGTAGATAATGTTCAGACAGCTTGAAATATATATGTAATAATAATAATGAAGAAACCTGCAAAGAGACTATTGAACTCTTCTGTGATAATGCTATATGTTCGGGGGAAATTAGCCCTTAAATGGCATATTTTCTGCTAAGGTGGGGTGTGTCAGGTTCTGAGAAACATCTACTATTAGAACTATGGTTATATATATATTTTTATCTTACTATATTATATATTGTATGGTCTGTGTACTGGGATTTCAAAGTAACATTTTTTCCTTGTCTGAAACTGGATCCGAGCCGATTAATTGTACAGCGTGGATGAAGGGATAAAGTCATGGAAGGAGAGGGGTTTGCCCTACTTTTTGAGATGTCTGTTGGAGATGGTCAGACAAAATAATTGCACGAACGAGGGAAAGAGCTGAGAATGTGGTCAGAGTGGAAAACCCCGGATTTATGTTGGGGGGGGGGGGAGAGGAGAAAAAGCAGAGGGTTTCTAGGAGGGAGTCGCTTCTGCTCGGAGAGTGAGTGGAAGCCTGGCGCGCAAGGTGCGAGGAGGCTGTTGCTGTGTATAGCTCTTGTATAGAGCGTAGGGTTGAGTGAGGCTCGCAGAGCTTAGAGCCCATGTGTTGGGAGATTAAGAGTAATCTCTGGTAAAGCTAATTTAACGAGTGTAGAGTGAGAGTGATATAACGTAATTTAACAGTACACAGCCAGCATTTACTGTATTTAATTTAATGTTGAACCGGATCACCTACATCCGAGTTTTTAAGTGTAATAGTGTTTTGTGATTTGTAAATAGTGTGTAAATAAACTGTTAATTTAGTTAATTGAAAGAGTTGGTTTTCATTTAAACAATCCTCTCAGAGCGTGACCGATATCACGTAATCATATAGGTGATGGCAGCATATAAATAGCAAAGGATTTCTTCAAAGTTCTGCGGACTAAGAGGAAACTCCGACAGTATTTTTTAATATCATGCTCAGCATGTAAAGGATATTTGTATACAGAGTCACACAAAAATATTCAAATATACTACCATCTATAGCCGGATATTTCTTGAAATGCGTTTTGCAGCTGGTTTAAATTTTAGTGTTTTATGTGATGCGCGTATAATAATTAATTTCTATATATGGCCGCTCAAAATAGTTCAAATGAATACATTACCATTTATAAGCAATTATTGCTTGATGTGTGTTTAAACTGAACGAAATTTTATTTCTGATAAAAAATGCTACACATTCTTTTTCATCACACATTATTGCTCTAAAATTGATTTTAAAAACATTTGGGAATAATTAATATATTGACCGGTATACAGGGTGTGCCATAAAGATTGACACGCGCTTTAATTTTTTTCCTTTTGGCGGTAAGTGCGTAATGCAAATTATAAAAATACTTAAAATAAGATAATAAAATAATATTGAAATATTATGACAGTGAAATAATATTCTCGTTAAGTCTTTAAAAAATGCTTACAGTTTTTTAAAACTTTTATACGAATCTTCTATTCAAAATTTGTCAGTTAGAATTTTTTTTTGGCTATAACAAAATTATTTAAAAACTACTAACCTAATCTTTAAAATTAAAAAATAAAGAAAGAAAGCTGACTTATATAACTTTTTCGAACCATTTAAATATTATTTCACCAGTGAAAATTGGAAGAGTATATATAATGGCAATAGCATTTTGGGAAAAAAAATTAAATAATAACAAGTATAAAAAGAAAAAAAATGCATTGCAAGAATATTTAAATAAAAAGCTACACGGCTGCTATTGTAAAGAGACAATAGCAGTTTTAAAACTTAGTAGTTTTAAAACTTAGAAACATAATTGAAAAAAATATTAATAACTGGGTAAGCATTCTCTAACTGTATTTCTTCAGCTCCAGTAACAGGAACTCTTCTAAAAACGCATTTGTAAATATTTTAGATTTCTTTATCACTAATATTGTTGAGGGCACATCGATTATCTTTTATTTAAGGTCAACTGCATATGCTTATCACCTCCGTTACATATATTGCGTAGCTTTTCGAATTTGTTATTACAATCATCGTCTCCCCCCCCCTGCATATTCCCTTCCTTACTTTAAGCGATTTTGAATCCTACATTGCCTACTTATCTTCAACAAGTAAAAAAGTAAATCAAAGTAAAAGTAGAAGGCCATTAATTCAAATAAATTTCTAATTAGAGTAGATTTTATTCTAGTTAATAATGTGGTAACATTCATTGCGCCGAATCACACATTTAAATTTTAATCCTATTTCATTTTTTTCAATCAGAATAATTACATGTTAAAAATAACTTGTATGTCAAATTTAAAGTTTCTAGCCCTGATAGTTTCAGGAGAATGGCAATTTTAGGAGGTTTATAGCTTATTTCATAACTAAAAATTTCTAAATTTTTAAAAGCCGTTCTTCGTGAGCATTTACGTGTTAATAATTGCCACTATATTTACTTTCAAGTTTCTTGTAAAAAACAGCTTCAGACAAATCGCGATGAGACGATTTTCAAATCAATTCATTGTAATAAAATTTGAATAAAAAAATAAAGTTTTAAGCGAGCATGTAAGTCCTGAAAATACATAAGTGCCATGTTTTAAGGTTCTTGAGAAATCGTGATGAAACTGAAATTTTAGAATGTTCCTTCCGCATTTCACACCGTTAAAATTCTAATTTTTGAAAAAAAAAAAAATCAAGTATTGCATTTATACATTAGAAGTAACCTAGTTACTAATTTAATGTTTCTATCTGAAGTTTTTTTCACAGAAATCTTGATGAAACACAATTTTTTGAAATGTTCTGTCGAAGGATATTTATCTATCTCCCTCTTTAAAATTCATAGTTTTAAAAAAATCTATTTGGGCTAGCATTTGAGTACTTAGCGTATTCTTCGGGCTAATCAAAAACATTATCGATTATCTTCGACCTTGACCACATTTTTTTTATAATTTTCTCACATAAACAGTACTTATTTGCTACTTCTGGTCAAAAAATAATTAAAAAAATGCCTAGATGGGGAAAATGTGTCGAATTTCTCCCAGAGTTTGAACAGCGGCATATAGTCTCAGAATATTAAATAGTCTATTCATCATGTATAAATTTCAGCCCAGACGAAAACACCTGTAGGGACTTAGATCTCACTGTACAAGAGAAAATGGTAGCGAAGCGTTTTTGATCTCTAAGTCCTTTATTTATAACAATTTCTCGATTAATCATGATTATTTACTAGTTAAACAATATTTGTTTGGGTTCGAGTCAAATTTATACAGGAACATAAGTTCTATTATTTGGATTCTTCCATAGAACTATCGTCATTTCATCTGAGTGGGGACTGATCGGACGATCATCTGTCTCTACTCTCCTCACTTATCCAACGCCAGGTCCAGCCAGCCCTCGTCTTCTCTCTGCCGCCTCTAAACTCCTTCTCCCCTTCCGCGTTGCCACTTCGCATCTCTCCAAGGCTGAAGCCCTCGGTTCTAGGGAAAAACAGTCTTTTTCCCCCTTGGCCGTTGCCACCGCCTAATTCTCGAAGGCTGAAGCTCCCGGTTCTAGGAGAACTGGTCTTTTCTCCTCCTTAGCCGTTGCCACCGCTCATTTACTGGGCGGCTGAAGCTCCTGCTTTCTCTGTGATTCCACGGAATGTTCAACTAGCGCCGGAACGAAATTGTACTGTCTTCTCCATTGATATTTCTAGCCTTGATGGGGCCATGGCTTTGTTCAGAAATGACCGATGAGATTTAGCGTGGGAAAGTTTAGAAGATCCTTTCAGAGGAATCTTCTCTCGAATAATAATTCGTGAATAAATAGTCTTTAGGGGTAATTAGTAAAGTTCTTACAGCAATCCCCCCTCCAAGAGAGATTTTTCACGTAGCTGGAAAATCTATAGTGAAGACAGTGTTACACTCAAAATTCGTTCACTACAGAAGTTCATTATTAATTTTTTTCTTTAGTACTAATCACATATAAATTTACACTCTTTTCCAGGAACAGTATTATGACAATTACAGCAATATATACAAAATGAAAATTATTTATACCTTATGATGCAAGCAATTTTTTTTAGAATTATATACAATTTTCCTAAAATTATTCAGCCCTACTTAAGCAATCAACATGCACTATTTCTTTCCCTGGACGGTGCCTGATTGTATAATGATAAGGCTGAAGTATCAAGGACCAATGGATTAGTCGCGGATTATTTCCAGCATTCTTTTGAAGCCAAATTAGAGGGTTGTGGTCTGTCTCGATACTAAACTTCTGGCCGTCTAAATAATGCCTTAATTTTTTTTATCGCATATATTATAGCAGTACATTCTTTCTCGCTCGCAGAAAACTTTCGCTGTGGAGGAGTGAATTTCCTACTGAGGTATATGACTGGGTGTTCTTCACCATTTATGCGTTGGGCCATTATAATTCCTATACCGCGGTCAGATGCGTCACTCTGAATGATGAATTCCTCTGCATAATTTGGCGCATATAAAACCGGGTTTTCGGCAAATTTCCTTTTTGAAGTGAGGAATGCTTCTTCCATCTCTGGCGTCCAACTAATTTTTGCCCTACGTTCTTTCCCTTTCAACGCCCTCGTCAAAGGTTCTATTATCGTGGCATAATTTCTAATATATCTAGAATAGTACCCCGACATCCCTAAAAACGGCGTATTTCGGTTTTCGATTTAGGTGCTGGAAATTCCGTTATCGCTTGTATTTTAGACTCTGCGGGGGTGCGCCGTCCGTCGCCCACCACATGTCCGAAATATTTGACCGTACGCTGCGCAAATTTGCACTTAGATAATTTTACTTTTATTTTGGCTTCCTTGATTCGATCTAAACCTATTCCTAGATGCCTCATATGGTCATTCCAATCATCGGAAAATATGGCCATATTGTCTAAGTACGGGAGACAAAAATCTTCCAGGCCTCTAAGTAATGTACTCATAAATTTTGAAAATCTATAACTCGCTCCTATCAACCCAAATGGCATCATGATCGGAAGAAATGAGCCCCAACTAGTCACGAAAGCTGCTATTTTCTGAACTTTCGGCGTCATAGGGATCTGCCAATAACCCTTCGTCAAATCCAAGGTAGTTATGTAATTGGCCCTTGCCACTCGTTCGACTCTCTCTTCCAAGTTAGGTAAAGGAAACAGGAAGGTTTGGAAATCGTATTCTTCCGGGGTGCTAGTTAATTGCGGAATCTCTAAATCGTATTCGTTTCCATTGGGCTCATAATGTTCTTCCATGACTAAATTCACTAACTGTTCTCTTTGAAGATAGTGTTTGAGTAAATTTACGTGATAAATTTGAGAAGGCGTTCTACGATGAGGTAAATTTACTATATAATTCGTTTCCGAAACTTTCTTTTCCACTGTGCCAGGACCATTCCAACTAACAGAAAACTTATTGGTTTTATTCAACGCTAATACCAAAACTTTATCACCTACTTTAAACTTTCTCTCCACCGCGTCCCGGTCGCGATTTTACAAACCATCACGCGTAAAGCGATTGCGAGCGATATCGAATGATGATTGGTCGGTTACCTCGTTGTAGGAGGGGCTTAATTCGCTTGAAGAGGATAGTTTTCACTTCGTTGATCTAAAATCGTCAGAGCTCGCATATTCATATTTGCTTTATTTTTAACTAGTAAATCTGCAGATCAGGAGCCTCAACGTCAGATCTGCAATTCATTGTTTTTAGACACACTCTAGTAATATTCAATTTCCTGCAAACCGCAATTTAAAGTTTTCAAATTACGTAATTATTTATAAGAATAAAAAATACGAAGTTTTCAGACATTAGAAGCGTTAAATTAAAAACGTTGTTATGGAAGGATATTTTGAATTTTCATGAGCTACTAATTCTGGTTTTTTTGTAAATAATAAAGTATTCAGGGGGTGGAGCCCCCTGAACCCCCCGTGGTCTCATTAATTTACATATGTAACTTTTTATTGATTGCGCTAATGATTATGGTAAATCGTTTTACACTTCCGAGCCTTATTCTTCAATACTGGTGGGCAGAAAAGGATTTACATTGACGCAATTATATTAAAAGTTTAGGTTTAACAAACGAAAATGTAATTTCCTTTTAAAGATTAAAAAAAAAATTCATTCATATTTTCTGAAATGAGGCGGCATTAAGAACTAACACTCGTCAAAAAATATTTTTTCAGGCAATCTAGTTAATGTTTGTTTTTAAGAATGAAAATATTTATTTCCCGATACAATGACGTCCTTTTCGACAGCGATAATTTTGCGGTGCATAATTTTGACATTTACTGTCAATTTGCTTTTCACAAGTTTTTTTTTTTTTTTTTTTTCTCATTGAAATTTTCGATTAAAAATTAAATATTTCTGTTAGCTGCGTCCAGACGATAAACCGTGAGATATTAGTAACTTTTTTTAAACAATAAGAATTAATATCATAACACAAGCCCCTTTTATTTCAACCTCAAAGCGTATTTGTTTTATTTTTGATATATGAGATCAAATTCACCTTTCCGTTGCTAGGAAACAGTTAAAAGAAAATTAAGACAATGAAATATGTGATTGAAAAAAAGTAAATTAAAAAAAGAAAATATTTTATATTATTGGAACACATATATAAAATCCCTCCATAAGATATACACCGAATTTAAAAACTCTGACAAATGTATACACAAAATTTCAAGCTAATATGAATAATGTATGGTTCTAATTAGGAAATTCCATCATCCATAATTTATCATTTAAATCTTTCAATCATATGAGCCATTTCCTTTCAACAAATAAAAATGGAAAAATCGTCTGAATTGCTATAGGAAAGCATTAAGGCGGAAAATAAAATGTTCTATATATTCCGAACGAATGAACCAAATTTAACGAAAAACTATACAGCTAAATCCGGTGACCTCACCAACATGCATCCTTAATTTCAAGCTAATCGGACGCTTTTTACGGCAGTTATCGCGGGACAGACAGACTAACAAACAAACAGACAGACGGAAACCAAAACTTTTGGGGTCTCCACAGTAAGCCTTCACTGACGTTTCGGCAATGATGCTTAGAAAACAAAGTGTACAAGATTTATTATCTTATTCATGTAAAAGAAAAGAATTCATCTATACAACTATCGTTTGATATGAAGCAGATCGAATAAGCAATCAAGTACAACAATTCTTGTATTATTTTATTGTATTTATTATTATTATTATTTTTTTTTAAGAAAAAGAAAACTAATATTTTAACTGAAAAGGGGAATGAAAAATAATTAATTTCTATCATCTCATCTTTTGTAATTTTTTAAAGGGGGAGGTGGCTATATGTTTTGCATAATTTAGTGATGTATAACAAAACCTTACATAAAGTTTAAAAATAATCATTAATATTCTTCTACCAATTTTGTTTATAAATTATTATATTCGCTACTATCTGTAAACAAATATTTCCGATTGTTAAGTAAAATTTAAATAACTACTTTTTCAGTAGAAGCAACTCATATTTTGAATTTTATTTATTAATTGTAATTACCTGGAAGTAAAGAATGAAACTTAAATCGACATATTAAACTAGTATTTTACAAGCATAATTAAGTAAAGCACACACAAAAAAAAAAAAAAAAAAAAAAAAAAAAATTATTGTATTGTTATAATTAGAATTGAAGTATCATATTGAAATTGAGAGCATTACTAACAGACATATTTTTGCTTTATATAATAAGAACTCCACTGGGTGCTTCGGCACTAACACACTGCAACACGGCTCGCTGGTCACTGGTCTCAGACCATTCTATCCCGTCGCTGCCATCAATTTGTCGGAGTTTCCTCTTAGTCAGCACAACTTTGAAGAAATCCTTTGCTATTTATATGCTGCCACCACCGATATGATTACGTGATATCGGTCACGCTCTGAGAGGATTGTTTAAATGAAAACCAACTCTTTCAATTAACTAAATTAACAGTTTATTTACACACTATTTACAAATCACAAAATACTATTTACACTTAAAAACTCGGATGTAGGTGATCCGGTTCAACATTAAATTAAATACAGTAAATGCTGGCTGTGTACTGTTAAATTACGTTATATCACTCTCACTCTACACTAGTTAAATTAGCTTTACCGGAGAGTACTCTTAATCTCCCAACACATGGGCTCTAAGTTCTGCGAGCCTCACTCAACCCTACGCTCTATACAAGAGCTATACACAGCAATAACTTCGCACCTTGCGCGCCAGGCTTCCACTCACTCTCCGAGCAGAAGCGACTCCCTCCTAGCAATCCTCTGCTTTTTCTCAACTCCTCCTCTTCCCCCCAACATAAATCCGGAGTTTCCCACTCTGACCACATTCTCAGCTCTTTCCCTCGTTCGTGCAATTCTTTTGTCTGCCCATCTCCAACAGACATCTCAAAATGTAGAGCAAACCCCTCTCCTTCCATGACTTTATCCCTTCATCCACGCAGTACAATTCATCGGCTCGGATCCAGTTTCAGACAAGGAAAGAATGTTACTTTGAAATTCCCAGTACACAGACCATACAATATATAATATAATAAGATAAAATAATATAGAACCATAGTTGTAATAGCATATGTTTCTCAGAACCTGACAAATACATAAAATGCATAATGCAGAGCAGCCAAATGGTGCGGTTTCGCCGCTAAAGTTCCCTTTATAGAAAAAGACCCCCTTTGGTCCACTTCGTCCTTTTTCGATGACTATAAAAAAATTCAAAAAATTTATTAATGCGGAAAAATCCTGGCAAAACGCCAAAAACTCGAAAAATCGTTAAAAGTTTAAAAATCGTAGGGGACAAAATTTACCATAGTGGGCTAAAGCATTGTAACCGAAATTTTTTTTCCTAGTGTCAAATAAATCGCCACGGAGTGCGGAAAAACGTTAAATTCAATGACAATCGCATTAAAAATCGCAAAAAATTCAGAAATATCAGCGGACAAAATTTACTACATTAAACTACCTAGCCCTGATAATATAACTGAAGACAAGTTTAAGCAACTGAACCTATAGAAGGCAATATGATGGATTCTTTTGTGTGGGCTTGTAAAAGTACTATAAATATTTCGCGCACCATTTTCCATAATATCGTTTCCCATAGTTTTCCATGCATTTCAAATAATTATCGTTAAAGGATCATAAATATTTTTTAATGTTCCGTTAAACGAACGATAAATTCTATTTCCGACAGGGAACATGTAACGAATTTCAAATGTCATTTTCGTTATATTTGAAATATTATAACTTCATAAATGTCTATTTCAAACAATTGCTGCCAATAAAGCGTAATATGAAATACTCTTTTTTTTGTTTTCGCGTAAACGAAATACTGGTGATATACACATAATTTACAATAGTGATCTACTACATTGAACCTCAAAAATATACATAAAAATTTGCCGCAATCCAAGCAAACTTACGGAAGTTAAAATGTGAATAGGTGAAAGAGCACAGTAAACACTTTTCAACTTTGTTCAAAAGTATTAAAAATCGATACCTTTTTTTCTAAAATTGTTAATTTATTGGAGTGTTCATTTTTTTAATTAATAAGTTTCGAAAGTCTGCGTCCTCCCACGTCTCTAGTGCCCCCCTTGAAAATATAAAGTAAGAGGACGCTCGAGATAAAATAAAAAGTGAGGGGACGCCGTCCCCCCCTCGACTACACCACTGGCCCGTACTGTTTTAGAATCCATGGACAAATTTATCATAATACTTCTCATCTACATCCATCTGAAGTAGGTAAGGAAAAATATGCTCAATTGTATGTATAGAATTCTGATATAGCACTGCGGCAACATATGAACAGTAGAGAAAATTTAAAATGTAAAGAAGAAATCATAAACAAGCTTGACGATGTTATCAGACGAGCCTTATGCACATGCTTTTAAAATGCTTCATGAAATGGAAGAACGAGTCATCGCAGAAAAAGGACCTGGAGCAGCTGAAAGCGTGTGTATGTATATATGCGATAAAAATTTATCAGCGAACCAGTATCGAGGCAGATACAATGCACCAAAATCAAATGAGATAGCCATGGTTTTCCATAGTTCGGATGGTGCACCACCAGTGGCGTACCCAGGATTTTATTTCGGGGGGGGGGGAGGGGGGCTGACTTAAATTTTCATAATGTTCTAAATCTTACGAAACACGTTGCATTGTGTTATAAACAGAAATCAGTTTTGTCAATAAGGCCGTAGCCAGAGGGGGGAGGGGGGTGCAAGGGTGACTTTGTTCCGAATTTTCCGAAAATTTGAAAAATTCGGTCATCAGTCCGAAAATTTGGACTTAAAAAATTATCGCGATTTTTGACAAATGGTCGCCGAAAAAAATTAATTTCGTCAATCGTTCGCAAAAAAAAAAAAAAAAAAATCAATTTCGTCAATCGTTCGCAAAAAAAAATCTCCAATTACTTTAAAGGATCAAGGAAAAAACCGGAATTATGTCATACGGCCGCAGATAAAATGCGAAGTTTGCCAAAGGATCGCGAAAAAAAAGTCAAATTTCGTCAAATGATAGCGGAGAAAACGTGAATTTCGTCAAATTATTCTAGAGGAAACGCTAATTTCGTCAAAATGAGCACAGAAAAAACCCGAATTTCGTCAGAAGGCCACAGAAAAAACGCGAATTTCATCAAAAGGTCGCGGAAAAAACGCGAATTTCGAAAAAAAGATCGCTAAAAACACGCATTCCGTCAAAGGGCTGCGAAAAAGAAGCTAATTTCGTAAAGGATCGCAAAAAACGCGAATTTCGTCAAAGAGACACGGGAAAACGTGAATTTCGTCAAAAGGCCACAGAAAAACGCAAATTTCATCAAAAAGACGAGAAAAAGCGCGAATTTCGACAAAAAGCCGCGAAAAAACGCAAATTTCGAGGAAGGATTGCGCAAAAACGCGAATTTTGTCAAATGACCACAGAAAAAACGCGAATTTCGTCAAGGGACCACAGAAAACTGCAAATTTCGACAAAGCATCGCTAAAAAAGCACGCATTCCGTCAAAGGGAAGCTGAAAAAACACGAATTTCGTCAAAGGGACACAGAAAAATGTGAATTTCGTCAAAAGGCCGCAGAAAAACGCAAATTTCATCAAAAAAGACGGAAAAAAACGCAAATTTCGTCAGAGAGCCGCGGAAAAAACGCAAATTTCGACGAAGGATTGCATTAAAAAACACGAATTTCGGCAAATGACCACAGAAAAAAACGCGAATTTCGACGAAGGATTGCGTAAAAAAACGTGAATTTCGGCAAATGACCTCAGAAAAAACGTACATTTCCTCAAAGGGCCGCAGAAAAAACGCAAATTTCCTCAAAGGGCTGCAGAAAAAACGCAAATTTTGGCAAAGGATTGCTAAAAAAAGTATGCATTTCGTCAAAGGGAAGCGGAAAAAACGCGAATTTCGTTAAAGGATCGCAAAAAAAAAGCATGGTCACAAAGAAGGGCCACAGAGAAACATGACTTTCGGCAAAAGACTGCGGAAAGAAGCGAATTTCGTCAAACAGCAGCGAAAAAACAAAAAAACACGACTATTTCCATAAAAAAAACGCGAATTTCGTCAATGAGCCGCGAAATTTATCAAAAAGACGAGAAAAAAGCGAATTTCGTCAAAAAAGCCGCGAAAAAAAACGCAAATTTCGACGAAGGGTTTCGTAAAAAACGCGAATTTCGGCAAAAGTTCACGAAAAAAACTCGAATTTCATCAAAAACTCGCGGAAAAAACGCAAATTTTGACAAAGGATCACGAAAAAAAAAACGCGAATTTCGTCAAAGGGTCGCGGAAAAAAGCTAATTTTGTCAAAAGTTCGGGGAAAATGCAAATTTCGTCAAAGCGTCGTGATAAAAACCTGTATTTCATCAAAGGATCGCGTTAAAAACACATACAAATATCTGTGTTTATTATTATATGTATAGTCTTTAAACTGAAATAATATGCTGAACTTTTTAGAAATCTGGTTAACCCGAACCCACTCAGCCTGAAATTGACATGAATATAAACAGAGTTAACCCAAACTACAACAAAAATAATTAGCAGCAGCCTCTCCTTTCCCCCTCTGCTGTAACCTTTCAGAAAATTTGCTGAGAATTTCAGATTTTTTTTTTTTAAACTCAGACTCAAATCTGGGGGGAAGGGGGGAGGGCACGGTCCGATCCTGAGACCGTCCCACGTCGAAATCTGTTGAAAAGTGTTACTGGTTTTTTTTTTATATACTTTCATTTAAAAGAAAGTCATTATAACATAAAATCTATAAAATTGTTCTTCCAATCCCCGAAACTAAATTCTGGCTACGGTTCTTGTTTAACAATAAATTAATATTGTAACAAACACAAAATATTTTTTGTATACACAAAATATTTTCATACACATATATAAAATAAAGACTTTGTTTGTTATTTGTGCATTGCACAAGTAATAAGAAGGACTTTAAACCGTTCCAGATGAAAAATACTGGCTGCAAAGTTAAGACAGAATAGGAAGATAAGTGGGGGGAGGGGACATTACCGAACTCCAAAGATGTCTTTGCAGTCAAACAAGAAGTCACTGTGTATCTTACAGATACGAGGAAGTAATCGAGTGTTAAAAACAAAAGTTAATGAATATCATTCACAGTCAGCTCTTCCGCACATATATAGTGTGCCTGATTTCCGACTTACCAAAATTCTGAAGGGATTAGCTAAGGTGTCATTATGCACTAATATGGGACTAACAAAAGAAAGGCAAGTGCGATGCATGACAAATATATATATAATTGAATTGATCTAAAAAGTAAGAAGTAAACTTTTTTTACCATTTAATCTGACCGTTTTGGCAGGTAAAAGAGGTTTAGTCCCTTCAACCCTCCGCACCCCCATATTTCGGTGTGGCATGGAGATGCGACTGAAAAATGAAAGTTAATAAGCTACTTTTACAGTCAACTCTTCCGCACCGGATTTCAGATTTAGACGAAATCGACTTGAGATTAGCTGTGGTGTTACTGTGCATTAACATACCCCCGCATTGACAATCTTGGCGCACACCGACTATGGGAAAAATTAAAAAAAAATCCTTAAATTAAACTACTTTTAGATTATGCCGAATTTATTTGTAGGTCTCTTGAACTCAGTATATATGTTTTCATTTATCGAGTAAAACAGTGATTTCAGTCATTTGAAAATGGATTTTGTGGTCTCAAGTAAATTTGGTCGCAGGACTGAGGAGGATATTGGATTAACAGGAAAAACAAATTCGTGGCATGGCAGAAAATAAAACAAATTTATCTGAAAAAGAAGGAATATCAACCCTTTTTTCATTTCACTGCGATCTCTTCAGAGGTGGAATGGAGCTGTAACGTCATAACCCCCGTCCCCATCGAATCCTTTGGTGTATGCTGGGGCATCACTGTGCACTAATATATGGGACTAACCAGAATAGCTGCGTCGCAGAAAAAAATTAAAAATTAATCTCAAAAGAAAGAAAAAAACTGGATTTTTTTTTTCATTTCATATTTGATTATTTCGGAAGAGTAAGTAACCCCATCAGCCCCTTCCCCTCATTGGGTATACTGTGGTGTAACTGTGCGTTGATATGAGACTAGCCAGAACGTGTAGTTCGTTGTATTGCAGAAAACAAGTGCATTACAAATTCATCTCGAACAAAAAGAAAAATATCAGCCTTTTTTCATTTCATTTTCGACTATTTTGGGAAGGAGCTGTAACCCATCACTCCCTTTCTACTTCTTTCGGTATAATGTGGTGTCACTGCGCACTAATATGGAACTAAAGAGAAGAGAGTGTCTAGTCTGTTGAATAATAGGAGAAAAAAATACAAATTTATCTCAAACAGAAAGAAAAAAAAGCAATATTTTTTTATTTCATTTCCGACTATTTCGGGAGGAGGGGGCTGTAATTCCATCAGCCCCCTCCCCCTCTTTGGGTATGCTGGGATGTCAATGTGGACTAATATGGTGTTAACGAGAATGGCTATTTCGCTGTATGGCAGAAGAAAAATTACAAATTTATCTCAAACAAGAAGAAAAAAAACAGCCTTTTTTTCATTTCATTTTCAACTATTTAGGAAAGGGACACCCCATTAACCCCTTTCACCTCTTTGGGTATAATGTGGTATCACTGTGCACTAGTATGGAACTAAAGAGAAGAGAGCAGCTAGTCTGTTGAATGATAGAGGAAAAATACAAATTTATCTCAAACAAAAAGGAAAATATCAGAACTTTTTCATTTCATGTTCGAATTTTTGGGAGAGGGCTGTAACTCCATTAACCCCCTTCTATCTTTTCGGGTATAATGTGATGTCACTGTACACTAATATGGAACTACAGCGAAGGGAGCGGCTAGTCTGTTAAATGATAGGGGAGAAAATGCAAATTTATATCAAATAGACAGAAAAAAATCAGCTCTACTTTTTCATTTCATTTTCGACTATTTCCAGAGGAGGAAGTTGTAATTCCATCAGCCCCCTCCCCATCTTAGGGTATGCTGTGATGTCAATGTGGACTAATATGGTGTTAACGAGAATGGTTATTTTACTGTATGACAGAAGAAAAAATACAGATTTATCTTTAAAAAGTAAAGAAAAAACACTTTTTTATTTAATTTTTCGCGATTTCTGGTTGGGGGGGGGGGGGTGGCTGTAACCCCATCAACCCCCTTTCTCTTCTTTGGTGTCAATATAGACTAATATGGAACTAAAGCGAAGGAAGCGCATAGTCTGTTGAACGATAGGGGAAAAATACAAATTTATCTTGAACAGACAGAAAAAATTCAGCACTATTTTTTCATTTCATTTTCGACCATTTCGAGAGGAGGGGGCTGAAATTCCATCAGCCCCTTAACTAATATAACCTGGACTAATATGGTGTTAACGAGAATGGCTATTTTGCTGTATGGCAGAAGAAAAAATTACAGATTTATCTTTAAAAAGTAAGAAAAAAACACTTTTTCATTTAATTTTTTGACTATTTCGGGAAGAGTAGGGGGGGGGGCTATAACCCCGTCATCCCCCCTTTCTCTTCTTTGTTGTCAATGTGGACTAATATGGGACTAATGAGAATGGTTTGTCCGCTGTATAATGGAAAAAAATTTCCATAAAAGAAAGACGAAAAATCAGCACCTTTCTATATCACTTTCGAAAATTTCGGGGGGGGGGGGGGGCTGTAGCCCCATCAGCCCCCCCCTTGGGTACGCCACTATGCACCACCTACCAATAGGATATCCGAAGGGGAATCAACTGTGTAGAATAAATGCCCTGAATCCTAATTGTGGCCCCATGACTTATGTTTTATTTTTCCCACATGGCGAAAAGGGTTGGAGTGTGGATGCTGGATGTTCTGAACTTCAATTTTACAGTTACAGGCTGTCAGTGAGAAGGAATGTTTTCAATCCCATACTTTATGGTGGAAAACTCTTGCAGCAGTGTTGCGTCGATGCTTATGTCAAGGTTGAAGGAAACCGTCTGAATTACATCCGCTCTAACCAGAAAACATTAACAGTAGAATCTTACTTAGGGTTAGCAGATCACCTTAGCAGAACAATCTGGTTTGAAATCAGGTGTAATGGTTATTTTGCCATCTACTGTGATATTGTGCCTTCTCCACAAATTTTCGACGTTTGAAGCAACAGGCATTTCCGTGGAGGACAATAGTCTTTTGTGTAAAGGCATGCAGGGGAAATAGCAGGCATACCTCTGCCCTTGGGATCTGCTCAACAGAGTATTTCCACTTTTCCAAGAAATAGGGAGGACTGGACAATGTGTGGCAACTCGTCCCCAAAGTGAAAGAAAGAAAAGGCTCAGGCAGGAGCTGGTGAGCAGACTGAACAGTAGACTGGAGACATTGATCAAGTCAGGTCGTTTTTTACCAACGAAAGAGATGCGAGTAAAAATCGTTTACTCAGGTTGGCTATGAGAAGTATAGAACTGTTAATAAAAAGTGAGAGTGTCTACCTATGAATTGTAAAGTTTGTTATTACATTTTTCAAATCTATTTTAGTTGTTCTAATAAAGGACTTTGGTAAGAAATATGTATTATTTTTCAACGATCATCTCACAAGAGCTTAGTGAACCAAAAAGCTCTGGCCCACTACATCACAGCTATATTATTATAAATGGCGGCAGCTTACGGATTAATTAGGTCTAGCATAAATTAGACTGGACCCACGTGAACTTGATGTACAGAAGGAAACTGTGTTAGAAACAAGGACAATCGGTGATGAAATCTTGTGTTTGACGAGAAAGATTTTCAAGTGTATCCGGTGAGGAACTGTGAAATCTGGAGTGTCGAATATGTTAGCTGGTATGTAACAAGGACTAAGGATCCGACGATATAGAAAATTTCTTCAGTAAACGTCCAGTGCAGTGGATAGAAGACTATTCATCGATAGCCCTTAGGAATCCATGGAGACAGCTTGTGTGTAAATTTCCCTGCTGAAATCAAGTTAGATCCGGAGATACGACAGTACCTGAAAAAAAAGTGCAGGAAAGCCTTGGAGAAGTGTAGAGAAATGTCTACATTTGAAGGTAAGCCCTTTTATGAAATTTTCCAGAGAGGTCTGTTAGGATTTAATATTGTATATGTCTGTTCTTGGTAATTTGTATATGTTTAATAGATAAAAAGTCTAGGGTAGCTATTAATTTGAGATCGAAATTTTTAGTTAGAATATTTATATTAAACGGGTTTCTTAAGGTCTGTACAGTAATTCATTTGGTTTTGAAAATTTAATATTTATGTATTTCATAATTTACTTGGGGATAGTAAATTACGGTTGATTAATAAAAGAATATTAATCATTAAAATTAATCATAGTTGTGGATGTAACTTTTAGTTATAAAGTTGGGGCATATACAGCTTTTGTTTATTACAGCAATAAAGTTATTTGAAATTTTATGGGTATGCTGTAGGAAAAAGCGGGATTAATTGTTTATATATAAATTGTATTTATATAGTACTGTGAGTATCAAAATAATTTTGAGGATTTACTCAGTTTTAAAGGATATAACAAGTGCATGAAATTTTTCGGTAGGAAAATTGTATTATTGTTTCATGCATTGAAACATATCTAAAGGATAAAATCCTATTCCTTATTGTGTTTTTTTTTTTTTTTTTGGTGTTTTACAAATTATATATATTTGTGTATTTTTGTGATTAGTATATTTTGGGGGAAAATCATGGAAGAATTTCTAGGGAAATATACTAAAAATATCTTGCTTTTGCTGGCAGAGGAATTTGAGACCAACGTGTCGGCAACTGATAAGAAAAAAACTATAATTCAGGCTATTTTAGAAGCATCGGATTATAATGAGAGTTTTGCTGAATCGAATTTGGAATGTATTCTTAAAGAGGATGCAGAACGTAAAGAAAAATTAGTTTTGGAACGGGAAGACGAAGAGCGTGAAAAAACAAGACAGTTTGAGTTAGAAAAATTAAGAATTCAAAATTCTTCGGAAACTGTTAGTCTTTCGTCTAGTGATATGAATGTAGGTTCGCATAGGAATCCAAAAATTAATTTGAAAGAATTAGTTCCACGTTTTGATTCTAAATTAATTGACATCACTCTTTTCTTTATGATCTTTGAAAAACAGGCGGAAAAAGCTAAAATTTCGCAAGAGGATATGGTTAGCCAATTAATTCCCTTATTGCCATCAGATATCGAGGAAATTAAAGTGAAACAACCAGCAGAATTAGGAGATGATTTTCAGCATGTAAAAAAAGTTTTATTAAATCGTTTTAGATTGGGAACAGGTGCTTTAAAACAGAAGTTTGAAAATCATCAAAGGAAACCTGGAGTGTTATGGGTAGACTTGGTATATGAATTAAGGGGTTATTTGGATAATTGGTTGGAATCATTAGAAATAAAGGGTTTTGAGTCTTTAAAAGAACTCATGCTCACTGAGCAAGTAAAAAAAACGCGTTCCTTTTGAAGTAAAAGAAAAATTTATGGATGAATGGGATGAAATGAAAGAGGCTTCGAAGCTTGCTGATAAATGTGACAAATATGAGAGTATTAGAAGTAGTTTCAGGAAATCAGAAAAAAAATTTTGGGAAAAAAAACCTTATTCAGAGATGCAAATAAGCAATTTAAATCCGAAAATTAAGGGTGAAGTAAAAGCTAAATCGGAGTTAGAGAATAAAACGGAAAATTTTAAAAATGATAAATTTAAACAAGACCAGGCTTTTGAGAGGAAAAGGCAGATTAGGTGTTTTTTTTTTGTAATCAACCAGGGCACATAAAAAACCAGATTGTGCGGAATGGTTAAAAAAGAAAAATCAGTTCAATACAGTTAATCATTTAGGTAATGATATTGATTTAGGCAGTGGCGGCTCGTGCCAATCTTCACTGGTGGGGCCCGGTCCTCATAACATATTGTCGCGTAGGTGTTGACTGAGAACGAGTGAATACAACAAGCATGAACCAACTCAAAGCTTTATTCCCCCAACTCAAGGTTACACCAGCTTAAATACACTCGAGGGGTGCTTTCTCGAATGGAACATTCCAAGCTTGGAAAGTTCTCGAAATCAAATAACGATTAACATAATAATTAACATAATCACAATTAGCATATTTCCGAAGGAACTAGAAATAAACACAAAGCAATCTTTAAACCAAAACGAATTTTAGGACACTTGCCTCCACGGGGATCGACCTCACTACCTGCTGGTCTGTAGTCCAGCGCTTTCCCTTGGAGCCATCGGTTCACACAGCAGATAATTCCAGTATCGCTATATTTAGTGGGGTGGGCCTTGATCAACCAGAAGGCCCTCCCGAGCACAGAATGCTAATTTCGTTACATTTCCCCTTCCTTAGGAGGAAGCAGTGTCCCGCTGCAATCTAGTCTGACTTCTCGTGACAGGTCCCCTGGAATTTCTGTGCGTTTCTTCATCAGCTATTTGCTCGTTTGGATCAAAATAGGGTTTCAGCCTCAGAATATGGACTACGTCCTTTAAACTTCGTCGCCTTTTATTCTCTTCCATGCTCTCTACTTCGTATGATACATCAGATAGTCGTCGTGTGATTCGGTACGGTCCGAAATAACGTCTTAGAAGTTTTTCCGAAAGCCCAACTTTTCGTATGGGAGTAAAAACCCAGACTAGATCTCCGATATTATAGCTGAGTGGTCGATGTCTTTCGTCATATCTTCGTTTGTCACTTGTTTGAGACTCGAGGATGTGAAGTCTCGCCAGCTGTCTAGCTTCCTCTGCCCTGGTGACTAGATGTTGTGCATAATTTTCGTTATATGGTTCTGCGAAATGAGGAAAGATCACATCCAGAGGAGTCTGTATATCTCTACCGTGTACGAGAAAGAAGGGACTGAACCCGGTGGTATCTTGTTTTGCTGAATTGTAAGCGAAAGTCACAAAAGGCAAGACTGTATCCCAATTTCTTTGCTCAACGTCAACATACATAGACAGCATGTCGGCCAATGTTTTGTTAAATCTTTCGGTCAGTCCATTGGTTTGTGGGTGATAGGCTGTCGTTAGAAGATGAGCTGTTTGGCATAGTTGATTAATGTCTTTCACAATATTGGATAGGAAGGAACGTCCTCGATCACTTATCATCTCTTTGGGCGCACCGTGCTTGAGTATGATTTCTTCAACTATAAATTGGGCAATTTCAGTAGCCTCAGCAGTTGGTAATGCCTTTGTAACTGTGAATCTCGTCAGGTAATCCGTGCAGACAATAATCCATCGGTTCCCGTTCCGAGTTATTGGGAAGCGTCCAAGTAAATCTATTCCAATTTTAGCGAATGGTGCATCAGGGGGCTTTATTGGATGAAGTTGTCCAGGTGGAAGTCCAGGTGGAGATTTCCGTCTTTGGCACTCTCGACAGTGTGCCACACAACGGCGTATGCTGCCATACAGTCCTGGCCAATAATACTTCCTCCTTATCCGATCATACGTTTTGGCGAATCCGAGATGACCGGCAGTTGGAGCATCATGAAGACTTGTTAGTATATCGCGACGGAGTTGTTTCGGGACTACCAAGAGCCATTGCTGTCCCATAGGGTCGTAATTTCTTTTATAGAGTACCCCGCTTCTCATTTGGTAACCTCGGCATCCATCGCCTTTTTGGGTAGTTTTAATTATGGATTTCAACTGCTTATCTTTTAGCTGTTCTTTTCCGTAGTCTGCGATGACAGCAAAGAAAGGGATTTCTCCATTGTCGTCGACTGCTGTCTCGGCAAGGGGCTTTCTTGACAGTGAGTCAGCGTCGGAATGTTTTCGACCACTCTTATAGATGACGTTGATGTCGTACTCCTGTAACCTCAAAGCCCAACGTGCAAGTCTTCCAGATGGATCTTTAACGTTAGCTAGCCAGCATAAAGAATGGTGGTCCGTCACTACAGTAAAGGGTTTTCCAAAAATGTACGGTCTGAATTTACTGATCGCCCAAATGACAGCAAGGCATTCTTTTTCGGTTGTAGAATAGTTCTTTTCAGCTGCGGTCAGGGATCTGGAGGCGTAGGCTATTGGTCTTTCCTTACCATCTTGATCCTGGACTAATACTGCACCAATGCCATAGCCACTAGCATCTGTATGTATCTTCGTTTCAGCGTTTTGCAGAAAGTGTCCCAAAACAGGTCCACTGGTCAGTAACTTCTTAAGCGTTGCGAAAGATTCCCTCTGCGATGTGCCCCAAGAAAACTTGGCATCTTTCTTTAATAACTCATGCAAGGGCTTGGCGATATCGGCGAAATTTCTGATGAATCGTCTGTAATACGAGCACAGGCCTAGAAAACTTCGAACATCTGCAACATTTTCTGGAACAGGGAACTTTGTCACAGCAGCTGTCTTTTGTGGATCGGGATAGATCCCATGTTGATCTACTAGGTGTCCTAATATGGTCAGCTTCTTTTTGCCGAACGAGCATTTGTTGGAGTTAAGCGTCAACCCTGCCTCTTGAATACATTGCAAAACTTTTCTCAGGCGTAATTAGTGCTCTTGAAAATTTGGTGCGTACACAATGATGTCGTCTAAATAGCAAAGACAGATGTTCCATTTGAGTCCTCGCAGTTCTGCATCATCATTCGTTCGAATGTAGCGGGAGCATTGCATAGCCCAAACGGCATGACTTTAAACTCATAGAGGCCGTCTGATGTCACAAAAGCTGTCTTTTCTCGATCTTTTTCATCAACTTCTATTTGCCAATAGCCTGACTTCAAGTCCATCATAGAGAAAATCGTCGCACCGGCGAGACAATCTAAAGCATCGTCGATGCGTGGCAGCGGATAGACGTCTTTTTTAGTGACTTTGTTCAATCTTCTATAATCGACACAGAAGCGCCATTCACCGTTTTTCTTCTTCACAAGCACGACAGGAGATGACCAAGGACTGTTTGAGGGCTGTATCACGTCTTCTTTTAGCATTCGTTGTACTTCATTTTCAATTAGTCGTTTCTCGGTTGCTGAGGTACGAAAAGGTCTCTGTTTAATTGGAGCGCTGTTCCCTGTGTCAATCTTGTGCTTTACACCATTGCATCTAGATTTCTTCGATTTTCTGTTAATGTCGAAAATATCACTATACTCTTCCAGAAGATTTAAGAGTGCGCCTACTTCTTGACTAGTTAGCTCATTATCTAACATTTCTTTAAATTTTCCACGAATCAGTGTCTTTCTGGACTTACGTCTTTTGGTATGTTCTCTGTCAGTATCATTCAGCGAACAGATGGAGTTATTTTCGATTACTGTTAAGCAAGCTATATTCATCCTCTTTGGTATTATCTGAGTTCGTCCAGAGAAATTCGTTACCCATATTTTACAGCAATTATTTTCTACCGTAATGATTGATGCTGGTATGGATAGCTCTCTTTCCCACATGAGAGTTTTGTTGCCAACAACCATAGCTTTATCTGCTTCTTGAATGTCTGGACTAACGGTACATATTTGCTTAGCTGAATTTGCCTCAATTACGTAATCTGTTGCGGCAAGCAAGGGAGAATCAGATTTACATACCACTGTGTCTGGTAGAATTTCCGATAGTTGAAGCTCTTCATTCCCACAATCTATAACAGCATCAGTGGCACGGAAAAAGTCCCATCCAAGTATCATTTTATGGCTACATCGTGGAAACACAAGAAAGTCAAATGGTTTCACATTTCCATTCAAGTTGACTTTTAATACACAATGTCCTGAGGCGGATACCGGCTTTCCAGATGCAGTCTTCAATATAGGTCCATTTTCACTAAACATAGGTACATTCAACTGCCTGCGAAATGCTTCAGATATAACCGAATAATCGGCACCAGAGTCGACGAGGGCTTTTACACACTGTCCATTTACGGTAACATAGGTGGTGTTTTTTTGTAACTTGGTTATAATGTACGCTGGAGGATTTTCTTTTATTGCGGCCTCACCTCCTGCATAGGTCGCTAGAGCTAGTTTTCCTCTTTAGCTCGGCGTGGAGAACGGCTAGAGCGACGTATAGGTGACTGCGACTGTCGACGGCTAGAAGTGCGACGGGGATAAGGCGAACTACTTCTGAAACTTGAAGACATGGTCTGCGCATAATTATCGTCGGAGCTGCGTAGGGAGTCAGTGTCCATACCTCGTCCAGGATTGCATGCCCAAGAGGTATTTGCATCCGCGAATACCCTGCGTCTTTCTCTACAGTACCTGAGCACGTGCCCTGGACGTCCACAATGGTAACAAAGGGGTACATTATTGGTTGTTCTCCATATATCTGTCTTTCGTTGTGGAACGGTGCTGTTTTTGGCTTCACACCTTGGTTGAGGCCTGACCGGAACTGTGCGTCGGGGAGTGAAGGTACGTCTTTTTGGACACGTGAGTGGTGCCAATGCCTCCATAACTTCTTCTCTTATTAACGAAGCGACGTCTGTTGGAGATTCGCATTCATCATTTGTGCAGCAACTTGCTTCCGGCAAGAACTTTTTAAGCTCTTCTTTCACAATTATTCGTATCAATGATGTTATGTCACCTATGTCCGTTTCGGCTGACATTGTAGCAACATTAGGGAGTCAGTGGCGTAGCTACATGTTCAGCGCCCTGGAGCAAGTAAAGTTTGTGCGCCCTATTGTCACTCAAAAAAGTTCTGTGCAATTTTTTTTTAAGTTTAAAATTTACATACTATTTTTAATTCGATATAAAACCTTACTTTTATTTGAAAGTCAAAGAATTTTAACAATTTATTAAATATAAATAATTAAAAATAAATAATGAAACGAATTGTAATTCTTTAAGTACGTTGTACCTAGCAATATTTTCTGCGAATTGGGCGAGATTTTCGTTTTAAATGCGCCAATGGCCCAATACAATATCTGCCACTCTTAATGTCTATTTTTCTTTTCAATGTTTCAAAGCATTGTGGAATATCAATAAAAAACACCCATGTGTCAAGAATTTATTTATTTATTTATTTTTGTCACTTTTCGCATATGTATGAAACACTTTTTTGTGTTTACTAGTTCCAGAAAATACTAAAATTCCAGAAAATTCAAAGTATCATAACTCTGTAAGTTTTGATCGTTCAAAAAATAAATTTTTATTATTTTACTACCTGTTAAAGTACGGAGATTTTTTTTCGAAATACAGAACCCAAAGACCAAACAAAAAAGTAAAGCTCGTAACTTTTAGAAAATAACTCTTTTGATATAAATTACTTTTAAGAGGACAAATAACAACTTTGAAACTTTTCTACTATTGGAACTATATTTCTACAGCTAATGGTTTAGAAAATTAGCTAATAGACAACGATAAAAGTTGATACCATGGTTCTGACTGGCTTTTGACTAAACTGAGCAATTTGGCTAATTGCTGAAGAAAAGCTAGCCAAATTCAAATAATAGTAATAATAGATTCGTCGAGCTAGCCAAATTCAAATAATAGTAATAATAGATTCGTCGAGCTAGCCAAATTCAAATAATAGTAATAATAGATTCGTCGAGAAACACTAAAGAATATCAAAGCACAAATAATGAGTTACACCGAAAAGGTTTAATCGTACGATAAATAACGTAATTGAGAGTATCGTCAAATGAAAAAAAAACATATCTTGCAATTTGGCCATTTCAAGTTTTACTTTTCTCGACAAAGAAACATTTTGGCATTATGGTGATCGGCAGCGAGAACCTTCATTGACACCTTTATATATTACTCGAGATTGCAGTTTTTACTTTGCATACACTTACACATGCAATGTAAGGAAGGAAATAGGAAAGCATTGCAATCAGAATGTAAATAATAGTATATTTTTACATTTTCAAATACACTAAATAAAAAAGTTCTCACAATTTTTATGCATGTTAGAATTTCCTTAAGTTTTCGGATTCCCAAAGCATGATTTAGTGTGTTTCTGATGTTGTCGGCAGGTTTGTTATAAATTTGTCGCAAGAATTGCATTAATATTTGAAGAAATCCGCCGACGGGTTTGGTATCTAAACTATTTTTCAACCATTATGTGATGATAACTGATGAACATTTTGTCTTATATCTCAGTTAAATTATTTTTATTGCTCATGTTCATCTTATATCTGTACAACAATGTTTCACCACGCAGACAGTAGTTGCTCGACAGGGATTCACAATTACTTTACTGCTAATAATTTCAAAAAAAAAAAAAAAAATTCTCCTTATTTAATACTTTAATCATAGAAAATAGTACGATTAAACCAGATCTAATTTTATGTACTAATACTCTAATAGGAAAGTTATTGCGAACCCCTGAAGAGCCGCTACTGCACGCAGGGTCGTACCCTGGAATTTTGGAGGGCGCAACATTTTAGAAACTCATTATTTTACCACCTTGCTAGTAGAAACCAATAATATTCATTACCATTCCAGTTTTTCTTTCTGGGGATGCTTTCGATTTCGAAACTGGATCCAAAATTGAAAGTGCCCTTTAAAAAAAATCGAAACAGTATAAAAATAACCGTCTAGACATCAACTTGATATATTCCATGCAAAAAAAAAAAAAAAAAAAAAAAAATTATTTTAATACCTTAGTACTTTCAACTATAAAAAACATAGTCTTCGTCAGAGAAATATAAGAAATACAATTGTTATAACAATTAAAATAATTTAACATCTTTTTAATATTGTCTCATCTTTTAAGTAGTTTTGCACATAGTGTAAGTTTAAGTTTAACTTTTTAAAGATGAATTAAGCATTTCTATTTATTTATTTACTGAAGAAAAAAATCATTTAAAAATATTGAAATGTAAACGAGAAATTTGTAAAGAACACTGACATTTGTTTAACAGCTTGTGATTGACTAGTGTAGGATTCTGTATACAGAATCTTAGTACTAAATAAGAATGTTATGATTAATTAAATCTGTTTAAAACATTTTTTGCAACGGGAGAATAAAAAATATTAATGCTGCTGTAATATTAAGAAACGTGTAACTATTATTAATTTTATTTTAAAGCAAAGTATATTTAAAATAGATTTTTATACAACAAATTCCGTCTAAAGCTCTATGCAAGACAGATTTCTGTCTTGTGCAGAATTAAAAAAAAAAAAAAAAACCTTGCAACAGGGTATAACCGAAGGACTACAAAGTGCCTTTAAAAGAACAGTCCTGTTCTAACCTGTTATATACAAAACAGATGACCGCCGTTCTGATTATCACATTTATAGACGACATTGAAACAGTTCTGTTTTCATACTAAAATATAATTTTTAAGAAAAAAAAAAATGTTTTACTTACCTTTTATTTTCAGAAAATATTCTTTATAATTTTTTTTTTGTGCATCAAGTGCAAAAATTTATGTAATAAACATTTAAATAAGAGAAATTGCAATCACAGCATTGTGCACGAATGCACGAATGCACGAAGCCTGCGCACTTGAAAAAAATACTTAATAAAGGATTTTACAAACAACTAAAAAAAAAATACGTATATATATTTTGAAATAGGAGCGACGCTCTTTGGGCCCAGAAAGACTAAAAATTTTAGGAGTAGTTCATGTCGCCATAGGTAAATTTCACAAAATATACATTAGGTTTTAAAAGATTTAAATGGTCCTCTGAAACAAAGAAACTTTCAAGAAAAAAATGAGATTCTTCTGCCGTGCAGAGAGTAAAAAAATGCTTAAAAAATAATTAAACAATTTACGACTGTTCAAATTTAATGCGTGTAGCCAATTTTGTAACTTCACCTGAGAGCGGGCGCAGCTTTATATGGGTTAGGGCGCAACAACCCGCCGATCGGTTGTCCGACGGGCAAGTCTCAGACAGAATGTGACTTAATTTAGTAAAATCCTATATCTTTCTTTTCTTCTTCTTTTTTTTTAATCTATAGGCCTTGTTTCAGCACGGACGGAAAGAAAATATATTGAAAATTATGCCGTTAGAAAAATGTTTAAGCTTTATGAACAAAAGTGCATGGTTTCTTTAAAACACACCTGTGGAAATATTTCATCTTTGTATATAAAATTGGGTTCTAAGTTTTTATTCATTGTTATGCTGTTTTGAACACACAGTATTTCTGTAAACTGCTTGAAAAGTTGAGTGTAGTAACTACATTTTTTTTTTCATTTTATAATTTGAAAACTAATTGACTACTAATAGGTGATATTGGATGGTAGCGTTTGGACAGCAGGGAGCTTGATTACCGCCTAAACAAACTCACATTATCATTTTTGAAAAATATGTTTTACTTAATCCTAAAATTCTGGATTAAATAGGGTTTAATGCGGAAAAATGGGTTTAAAAAAGGTGGTATAAATTTGTATAGGTCTTAAGGAACATTGAATTTGATACTTAACTTTTTCTCTCTTTTTAAAGGGAAATGCTTATCAATTCTGCATTTGAGATTTGCCATATTTTCAAATTCTAAAAAACAATACGCACAAAATTGAATTTGCCGCTCCCCCCTCACCCCCTCTAAATTTTGTCGCCGTAGACTGATGTGGAATATGCCTAAATCCAGCTCTTATTATTGCTTTGTAATCTGGGTTGATGCATGTATAGTTTCCACAAAACCATAAAAACTTCAAAATTTTCGTTTTCTTGGTTCTTCGTTAGTAAAATGGTGACTAATTTTCTTCAACTTGCCAAACTGTTATTGTTATTGTTTTTTAAATTGAAAAATAACTAAATAGCTAAGGCTAGTTTCTCAACGGTGACTTCTTTGGCTACCATTATTTATGTACAGTAATCATCAACTATCATGATAAATTTCTAAAACATTTACAATAGAAATGTACCTGAAATATTATTGTTCGGAAGTAGTAGCAGCCAATAAAGTGGCCGATGAAAGATCTCTAAATAAGTTTTGATTACCAGGATTTAAAAATCTTCATCTGTCGTCTACGGAAAGGTTACAGAAGACAAATCAGGCATGCTGAAACAGTGTTGGATGAGTTACAGACGTGTGAAAATTATTAGAATAATTGTGAAATTTACAATAAAAACTTGTTATATTAAAGAAATATTTAAAAAATATTGATACATTTAATATTTAGTGTGAATCCCCTTGTTTTTTATTAAAGAAATGATAGCATACTTGTCTTGGCATATTTTGTATGAGTTTTTGGCAATTAATTTGTATTTCGTTGTCATGATGCCAAATTTGGATGTATCTTTCTATACGACTAGACTTGTTTGTGATATTGTATTTCTCTAATTTTTTCTTTACAATGGCCAAAAGGTTCTCTATGGGGTTCATATCTGGACTGTTTCCAGGCCATGGAAATGTTTTCTTTAATTAAATTAAAGAAATGAAACATCACAAACAAGAATGTTCTGATAGAAAAACTCATCCAAATTTGGCATCATGACTACGAAATACAAATTAATTGCAAAAACTCATACAAAATCATTTACAAATCTTCATTTCGCTCTTTCTAATTTTGCGCCCTTAGAATTCGCGGGCCTGGAGCAGTTTGCTCCGACTGCTCCAGGGTAGCTACGCCCCTGTAGGGAGTCTCTGGAATGTTGGCCGGGTGACACGTTTACGTCGAAGAGTTTCTATTTGACGGCAGCGTTTCACGAAGTCATCGACAGTCTGATAATCCTGAACCAACAGGACCTGGTACAAATCTTCTGCAATCCCCTTCATGAGATGAGCCACTTTCTCTCCTTCTGGCATAGAGGAGTTAACTTTACGACACAGGGCAAGAACGTCTTGGATGTAAGATTCGGCCATTTCACCAGTTTTCTGCGCCCGTGTAAGCAACAGTCTCTCAGCTTGTCTCTTTACGTCGTCCGTTCGGCAGAACGTGTTTTCTAAGGAATTTTTAAATGCAGTCCAATTAGTAAAACTTTCCTCATTGTTGTCGAACCATTGTCGAGCTGTTCCAGCAAGATAGAAAATAACATTCGCAAGACACATCGGTTCATCCCAGCGGTTATAGGTGGCAATTCGTTTGAAATCTTTCAGCCACCTGCTGACATCTTGTTCGTCCTCTCCCGAAAAGATGCACGGATTCCGAGGTAGCTGGTATGTCAGGATGGGTACAGGAGCAACGTTAGTTGGAACGGTACTAGCATTCTCTGGGACACTGTCCTTACTCTCAGGCATCTTTCTTCTAACTCTCCTTGGATCGGGTAAGAGGCCAAATTCAGGAGACAATCCTTGAAGGCGTAAACATCTGCGTGGCTCTTCCGTAGTTCGTATCGTACCCGGCGCTTCCACCAAACTGTCGCGTAGGTGTTGACTGAGAACGAGTGAATACAACAAGCATGAACCAACTCAAAGCTTTATTCCCCCAACTCAAGGTTACACCAGCTTAAATACACTCGAGGGGTGCTTTCTCGAATAGAACATTCCAAGCTTGGAAAGTTCTCGAAATCAAGTAACGATTAACATAATAATTAACATAATCACAATTAGCATATTTCCGAAGGAACTAGAAATAAACACAAAGCAATCTTTAAACCAAAACGAATTTTAGGACACTTGCCTCCACGGGGATCGACCTCACTACCTGCTGGTCTGTAGTCCAGCGCTTTCCCTTGGAGCCATCGGTTCACACAGCAGATAATTCCAGTATCGCTATATTTAGTGGGGTGGGCCTTGATCAACCAGAAGGCTCTCCCGAGCACAGAATGCTAATTTCGTTACAATATTGTAAATTTTTATGTATTAATATTTGTTGTTTAAACATGAAAACAAATTATTTAAAACTAACTGTTATTTAAAACTTTTATTTCTTACTTTTGTAAAAAAAAAAAAAAAAAAAAAATTAATTGCCGAAACGTCAGTGAAGGCTTACTGTGGAGACGCGAAAAGTTTTGGTTTCCGTTAGTCTGTCTGTCTGTTAGTCTGTCTGTCTGTTCCGCGATAACTGCCGCAAAAAGCATCCGATCGGCTTGAAATTCCCTGGGCATGTTGATGAGCTCCCCGGATTTAGCTGTATAGTTTTGGGTTAAATTTGGTTCATTCGTTCGGAATATACAGAACATTTTATTTTGTGATATAATGCTTTTCTATGGGAAGTCAGACGATTTTCAAATTTTCATTTGTTGAAAGAAATCGCTCATATGAATAATAGATTTAAATGGTAAATTTTGGATGCTGAAATTTTTAAATAAGAGTATTAAATTATTCTTATTAGTTTGCAATTTTGTCAAAACATTTGTCAGAGCTTTTAAATTAGGTGTATAACTTATGATAGAATTTTATACATGTGTTCGAATAATATAAAACATTTTATTTTATGAATTTACTTATATTTCATTTTTTCTTTTAACCGTTGCGTAGCAACAGCATCTCATCTAAAAATATCATAAATGTGAAAGTATGTATGGTTTTTTGAAGTCAAATCAAAGCAAAAGGAATGAATTAATGAATGCCTTTGTATAGATATTTGCATATAGATTTATTTAAACGCAGAAATGAAAATAGTATTTATATACTATACTAGGGGGCTCTGCCCCCTACGAGCTACGCTCGCCAACCCCCGTTCAGGCACACCAAAATCCAAAAAGCATGCTAATTTGATCGGCTTTAAAAATATTGAATTAAAAAAAAAAACAGTAGCGATCTCTCTGTAAACGGGTTCCCATTCGTTTTCCTTGGATTGGGGATTTTTAAGGCCAAATCTGCTGCTGTTAAGAGATACAATGGCTTTTTTCGTATTTAATTAAAAAAAAATAGTTAAACTGGTACTTCTTAGTTATCTCGTCGACCAATTTCGCCAATTTATATAAATCGCCAAACCACTCGCCAAATTATACACATTGACATAATTTTTATTTTAAATAACGAAAGAACAAATAAATTGTAAAACATTAATAAAAATACAAATAAAACGTCGAATTCATGGTTTTATTGACCATTATTGGCAATTAATCTTGCGATTAATTAATTAATGGCAACCATTATTGGCATTTAATCTTACAATTTGGCGACAGTAATTTGGTCGACAGGATAACTAAGAAGTACCGTTAAACATTTGAAATAAGCTAATGTAAAATGAATTAAGTAAACAGTGTCATTGTCTCCCGGTATTTTTTAACAGCGCTATAAGATAGTTCTTTTAAATAATTCATTTTAAATGTATCGTTTCAAATCTGACGTAATTTACACAAAAGTTTTATTTCTCTTATTAATATTCACGTGAAAATAATTTTGTTGTTAGAAGGAAATATTATTTGCGCTGTCTTCGAATTCACGATTATAGTTGAAAAGATTATCTCAAAATATCTCGCGAAAATATATTTTTCAATTTAAATTGTTTTGCTATTTTTTTTTTGCCATTTTAAATATGACGTAATTTTCTCAAATTACAAGTTTTAATGAATAATAATGATTTTTTTTTAATTTTAAGATTTCGTTTCTCTTTTTAAATTCAAGTGTAAATATGGTTCGGCTTAGATGTCATTGGCGCAATTTTTTTGTGACGCCAATTTCATATACGCAACTGTTACTTAACTGGTGCTAAAGTGTCGTTATTTTGCTTGATATGGTAACCCGGATGTTGTTGTTTATGCTATTGATGTTTTCGCCAAATTGGCGTCGGAAACAAATTGCGTCAAATTGGTATATGACAGCTGCGCCTATGGTTCTTATGACGTAATTTTCCTGCTTTTAACATGTAATCATTTAATTCTAATTTTAAAGTTTTTTTTTTTCTGTTTGTAATAGTCACGTGTAAATAAATTTTTAATTTGAAGTAAACATTATTGATTGCGCTGTTTATACAACTGGCAACAGTTTAAATTAATAACATTTTCTAAAATTTGTAAAAAATATCTCTCGAAATGCTGAAAATTTGAATTTAAAATTGAAATAAAACCTCAAAAAATGAGTCAAATAAGAAAACTAAATACAATCTGCACACCGGGAACTTGTAACGTATAAAATGATCTAAAAATGATTAAATTCTCATGTATAGTTTTTGCTCCAATAAAACTTTTTTAAGGGAACGATTTTGTCCAACTTTAGCATTAAATATCTCTTAAAATAATTCTTCGATTTGAAAACTGTCTGCATCAGCGTGTTTGTCAAACATTTCTCTATAATACCACCGATTTTCATATTTTTGTATGCAACAGTTTTTTTAATATTAACGATGAAAGGCCATGCTTAAGCATTCAAATTGGATGTGGATCGACCCGGAATATCTACGCAGATGTTCATTGGTCCATTTCCAAATCAAAACTTTTTTTTATATATAGAAGGATAGAATAATATTTTCATTTATTTATTCAACTATTTGATTATAAATGAAAAAGTTCGTTATTTTCATACAGAATAAACTGACATTATTCTGTTAAATTTTATAAACTTTATTGTTGCCAAAAAAAAAAAAAAAAAATGAATAACAATTTCTCCCAAAGAGTTAATTTTAATTTGTAAGATTTTCACGTGCAAAAGAAAAATGGAATAAGCAAATAAAAAATAAAAAAAAGGATATATAGGACAGGAATGAATACATATAAACATTTCACACCAAATACCACCTAAAATAGTTTTTGTAGCAGTATTTTCCCAGCACTACGAAGAAAGATTCCTCGATTTACACGATTTTACTTGGCCTTCCTTTTCTCATTCTTTGCGATTTCATTTTCGCAATTGCGTGCATTAATTGGCACAAAATTTTACATTTTTATGACTGAGATATATGTAAGGCCATACAAATAAGAAATTCCGTATTGTCTCCTATAAAATGTGATAAAGTGTTGGTTAATCATATATGTTTCTATTAAGAGGAGCAGGGCTGCCAAGCCTCCGGCGTTCTGGATACCAGTATTTTAATACAAAAAATGTTACTTTATTTAATTGAAACATTTGCGCGATTTAAAAGAACATTTTCTCTAAGATAATAGTGATGTGCAAAAAGCTTGAGACTTGGTATGTCTGGTGGGGAGTGAAATGTTTTACTTAATGCATTTATCTCTATTTTAATGCTACGTGAACAACGTCCGTGTAACAGCTTGTAGAGTGTAAAATAAATTAAATTATTAAAATAATCCTTATTACGAAAAATGAAACAGAAAGTCCGGCTAAGGGAAATGAAATGTTAGTTAACCTTTCGCAATTTGACCTGAACATAGGTTTGCGTCAAATTTCAACGGTATTTGTAACATCACGATTTTAAATTAAATGTAGATACTATTAAAAGAAAATCACAAAAAATACTTAAAGGCGCCAAATCATGTTTATCTATTTAACGATGATGAATTATTAACTGTTAGGTTTAGAAGCCCCCCTACTTTAGGGTGATTTTAGTAAGTTAATGCTATCGAGTACATTTTTTGATATTTAGATTAGATCTTAGATATAAATATTGCAGAATGGTAATCAAAATAATTTTTTTATAAACAAAATTTATAAAGGTATTAGATTTCTAAATTAGATGTTTCAGTTTACATTTCCAAAAGTTCTTTATCCATTAGATACAGGTATTTGTGGTTAGCATGCAAGTAAATACTGCTGTATGGATATTAGGATAACGTAAAATGCTTGACCGAATTATTGCTTATCCTTATAAATCGCAGTGTAAAAAGAAATCTAAGATATAGGGTAATCATTAACTCAATCAGTAGAAAATTACAAATGCAAAATAAATTACACAACGGGGGGTTCAGGGGGGCAGAGCCCCCCTGAAGAAATTTGCTTTATTATATAAAAATTACTAGAATAAGTAGCTCGTGAGAATTTCAGAATATCCTTACATAACAACGTGTTTAATTTAACGCTTTTAATGTCTGAAACCATCGAAATATTTTTTTCCTTTTATAAATGTTTGTGTAATTTAAATAGTTTAAATTTTGTTTTTGTAGAAAGATTAATATTACGCAAAGTTTGATAAAAACAATGAGTTGCAGAGATGACGTTGAGGCTCTTGATCTGCAGATTTACTAGTTATTTTTTCAAGTAATCAACGTTAATTTCAAATTTATCAAATTAATTACAATTTTTAACATACCATTAATTGTCATTATTAACATTGAGCATACTTTGATCAATCATTATTTAATTAAAAAACAAATATACAAAATAATAATAATAATAATAATAATAGTAATAATAATAACAATCTCACAACGTTACAGAAAAAAAATATAAACTTTACTTGCAAACATTGAAACTGTTCAGAAATTAAAATTTAGTACATTATTTAAATAAAAGTTTGGTATGTTTTTAGATGCGCAAATCTTTCACTAACTTTAAATTTAATTACCATTATTCACATTAAACTTACTCTGGTCAAACATTATTAAATTAAAAAACAAATTCACAAATCAAACAAAAAATAATTATCTCATAATTTAATAGAAAAAAATACATATTTTTCTTGCAGAGATTTAATCCATTCACAAATTAAAATTTAATGCATTATTTAAATAGAAATTAGGCACGTCGATTTTTTTGACTAGCAAATCTTTCACTTACTTTTACATCAAATTCTGATATTGTACTAATAAAATCTTTGTGGACTGAAAGAACAGCAAGAGTGTGCTTAATCGTTCCTGTCCCATAGAGTTTTTCAAAAATGTTTTAAAATTTTCTCTCATTCGCTCTTGAACTCCAGTATGACACCCGCTCACAACAGCGCACCGTCATATGCTTGCGCAACAAGCTTATCTTTTAAATAAAACTTTTCTAAATTTTGAGTTAAGATTATAGTAAGTCCCTCTGCTGTTTTATCATAGACATCAATAAATTGAACAAACCTTTTCAAGGGTTTGTTGTTTTTTATATATCGTAAAATGATAACAAATTGCGAAGTGAAGCTTACATCAATATAGTTTCGTCAGCTTGTAAATCCACAAAATTAGAAGCAGAAATCTCATTTTTAACTTCATGCATATACGTTTCATATATACAATCCAACAGCTCATATTGTATAGTTTTTTAAGTATTTTTAGATACTGTAGCATTGTTTAAATGGTCTTCCAATATAGTGTCCAGTTTTGAGGCCTATGTGACCAATTCTAAAAACATACCTCGGTTTACGATTTAGCACATGCCTGTTCTTCTCAACCATTTCATTATGTTTTTGTAATGAAATCCTCTAACCTTCATCCAACTGCACTACAATATTGACAGTTCCGAAGGTTTTATAGTTAAAAGCATTATTTAAATGAGTAGTATTCATTTCATGTTTTTTTTACTCTTTCAGAAAAATGCTTCAAATCGTTACAGTCGGCCATACTCCATAATTTCATCCCTCCAAACAATAAAAAATAAAAACAGAACAATGCTTTTTATTTTTTCTTCACTTGCTGAAATACACAGAAATTTTTGATACCACTGTGTAGAGAAATAGCGTAGTTTTCCCCCATCTTTTCGTTGCATTTCAAAATTCTCCGGTTGATAAGGTCCCAGGCGTTTAATTTCAAGTTTTTCTTCCAAATTCATTGTTGAAAAGGGCATAATAAATCATCTACAGAATTCATTTTTTTATTTCAAGAATTTAAGGGTGTGTTCGAAAAAATATTTTTCCACCCTCAACAGCTTGAAATTTTCTGGGACACTTTCAGACTCATTTTTAAAAGTAAAAACATGAAACTTGCTGAGATGATTTTTGAAGTGATGTTTAAGAGGCCGTGTGGTTTCATTTTTCGCTCAATTCAATAGAATTTGATTTTAAAACAATTATTTTCTCATTAGGACCCTTTTTTTCATCCCCAGATCTCCCGCTTCAGAAAATTCGGTTCAAAACTCCCACTTTGATAGCATTTTTTTTTTTTGCAATACTTTCTGCATTTTTCAAAAAATCGACAAGCACGTCCCATTATGTAGTTTCTAAATAAGAGAATTTGCCAGTTTGATGAGTTTGAGAGTAAAAATGAATTTAAAAATAAATCAGAAAATAAGCAGTTTGGATTGGAATACACCTTAACAATAACATGTGTCTCCGTTTAAAGAGAGTACAGAGTACTTAAAGATCGCGTAATTCAACGAATAAGCAGCAATAGTAATACAAATGTCGACGAATATTTTTGAGAATCCCCGTATAACAAACTTTGGATCAAGGGCACTCTCGCCCAGTGCCCCCCATTGCAAAAAAAAAAAATACGGAAGATTTAGCTCTAAAAGAGCAGTACATCGCCAAAATTGAATGACACGTGAGGGAGGGAAATACTCATTATCGCGCCAAATGGGCACAAATGTCTTGTGCCCCGATACAGTAAACTTGGTGTTCAGAAGTAAGTAGTGGCCAGTAAAGTGATTTATTGCCTCTGAGAAAGAAATAGATGCTGAGAGTCGATAACGGATGAGTGGGCACGATGTAAGAAGGAGTTTCTTTGCAATATATTTTTAGTAAACAGTTCTTTTTTTTAAAGTTTTAAATTAAAAATATGAATCAAAATTTTTTAAATGAACAGAAAATTCTAGTGGGGCCTGGCCCCAGTGGCCCCAATGGACCGGCCGCCCCTGGATTTAGGGGATTGTTTTAAACCTTATCTAAAAAAAGCTCTAATAAATGGGGTTGAAAGACACTATTTGAGGGATACGGGAGCAGAGATTGATCTATGCGACAGAAATTGGGTTAAAACAGAGGATTTTACTGGAGATATAACTTGGGTACGTCAACCTCTTGATAATGAATGTAAATGTTTACCATTAGCATGGGTGACTATAAAAGGGGATTTTGGTTGCATCACCACTAAGGCGGCGATTAAACCATCGGAGTCGGAGCAAGGTTACTATCTCTTAGGTAATAAAACTGCGGAGCTTATTGAGCAAAATAAAGGAAATGGTGTTCCTATAAATATGGTAGTTACCCGTAGTAGGATGGATTCTTTAAAAAAAAGAATGGAGCAACGGGATGCTGATAATGAAATGTCGTTTATCGAGCATGCAAAGTTAGAAGAACAACCAGGTAGGGTAGATAAAATTGGGGATTGCTTACAGAACAAAGAAACGCAGGTAGTTCAAATGGATGAGAATAGACAGGGTGAAAGTCAAATCGAAGATCTTATATTACCGAAATGGGAGGTGAAAGATAATGTGGGATTGAATAAAATTACAGCGAAAGATTTCAGCTTAGCTCAGAAACAGTGCTTATCTTTAAAAACATTATGGGAAAAGGCGAATAATGTAGAAGAAAAGGAATTTAAAATAATGGGAAATAAATTAGTAAGAGTTTCACATTCAAATAGTGGGGATGAGAAATTACAATTATGTTTGCCATTAGAATTTAGAGAGAAAATAATGAAAATGGGTCATGAGGAAGTTGCGGGACATTTAGGGGCGACTAAAACAAAAGATAGGGTAATTAAATGCTATTTTTGGCCAAATTGTTACAAGGAAATTGAGGCATTTGTAAGAACTTGCGATCTGTGTCAAAATGTTGGTAAAAATAGAGATAAAAAAAAGCTCCCTTGAAGCTCGTGCCAATAATTTCAGAAGTTTTCTCCAGGATAAATATTGATGGTGTAGGCCCTTTGAGTTTAAGCGAGAAAAATAATAGATACTTGATTACTTCAATTTGTGTTCCGTCAAAATATCCAAATGCGATTCCAGTAGAAGATTTAACTTCTCCGTCAGTGATTGAGGGGCTAATACAAATGTTTTCTAGGACTGGTTATCCAAAAGAGGTACAATGTGATTTGGGTAGGTCATTTACAAGTGAGTTGGCATCGGAATTTTTTGATAGGTTCGGTATTAAAGTTGTACATAGTTCAGTTTGCCACCCAGAATCGAACAGCGTTGAACGGATGCATGGTAGTTTAAAAAAGGTTATAAAGATATTATGTTTGGAGGCAGGAAAAGATTGGGAAGCAGTCTTGCCAATGGCTTTAATTGCTTTGAGGACTGTAAGTCATGAAAGCACGGGATTTAGCCCTGCTGAGCTTGTACATGGTAAGAATTTACGAATGCCACATACTCTTGTATATGAAAATTGGATGGAAAAGGAAACGGTAAATCAGAATGTAGTGGACTATATTTTGAACTTAAGTAATAGATTGAAACATTGTCAAGAATTAGCGTGTAAAAGAATGAAAGAGTGTCAGCAGGGCCGTAGCAAGGTCTTCAGAGCCCCCCCCCCCCCCCAAACATATTTTTCGGGGGCCCCCTCTAAGATTTTAGAGAAATATCTATATTTAATTTTCCACCCGAGTTCCATTTTATAACAACACCAGTGGAGTTTCACTGGTCGGATTTTCCAAAACGAACTTCAAATTTAACGAATTTGTAGTTGGGGTGCACTACTTTCGGCAACGTACACCCATAGGAGTACGTTCCGATCTCGAATCATACGAACCTTGAATTATTGTAATTTTATTTTATTTCGATACAGATTAAATTCAAATTCTCAACATTTCGTTCACGTTGCTACAGGAACAGATTTGATATTCTTACAACGTGATTTAATCAAAGGGCTTGCAAAATTTAACTAAGAATTCTTCCATTTAGGGGGGAAAATGTCAAAAAAATCGCCGAAAAACGCGAAAGAACGCCAAAAACTGATTAAAAAATTTGAAGTTCATAGAGATCAAACTTTACTTATATTGGGCTAAAAGATGAAACCGGGTTTATTTTTTTTTACGAATATTAAAAGAAAAACTACCAGAAAAGTGAAAAAAAAGCTAAAAATTACATAAAAATTCTAAAAACAGCAGAGGATAAAATTTGGCAAAAAGGTTTGAAACTGTATTCCTTTTACAAATGTTATAAATCGCTAAGTATTGCTCATAAACAAAATTAATAAATAAAAAATATGGAAGTCGTTTTCGTATTTTCAATTTTCTCCTCAGTTTGACAATGCCATCTGCGCGTGGACCAGACAGGTTTTCTTTAGGCAGAAAATATTCACTTATAACAATTTTTTTCCTGCTCAGATTGGTGCCTTTTATTAAGTACATATATATGTACAGATTTACTAATTAAAAAAAAAAAAAATACTGTTGGTATGTCGTTTTCATACATTCCGGTTTTCTCCAGTTTAAAATTGTCACCCAAGTTGAAATTTAAGAAGAAACAAGTAAGTGTGATCACAGATCGCACAGAGGGTTTTGTTTAATATTCCTTTCAAAACACTTAATCCTTTTGAAAAATCTGTTAGTCCCACATTTCACAACCAGAGGGCGCACTTGATTCTAAACAAACCTGTATCCGAACGAAAATCCGTTTTACATACTATCCGTAGATATATTAGTCGAGAGGATTGTGCCCATAACACCCGAGATAAGTAGGCGCACCAGGCAAAAAAAAAAAAAAATGGAATTAAAATATGTAAGGCTATGGTGCATAATATGAAAGAATGGTCAAAGGGGTGTCGGCAAAAGTTAGAAAATTTCTCCCCGGGTTAAAAGGGCGGAGGTTAGAAAAATTGCTTAAAATACACAAGTTAGAGCCCAGAGGGGTAAATAATAAAAGACTTTTTGAAAAATTTATGATTTGTCGCGTGGTCTGAGGCATTCAGCTATACGTATGCAAAATTTCATGTCACCAACTTAATTAGGGGTTCTCTTAAAAAGAATTGCTTCAAATACATATGTGGTAGCTCAAAGGGTTAAACGTAAGACTTTTTCAAGATTTTATGACTTGTCGCTTGGCCTCAGGTGTTCTGCAATAAGTATGCAAAATTTCAAATCTCCAATTTAATTAGGGACTCAGTTAGAAAGAATGGCTTAAAATACACAAGCTGGAGTTGAAAGGGTTAAACATAAAACATTTTCAAAATTTATTATTTGACGTGAGATCTGATGTGTTGAGCTATAAGTATGCAAAATTTCACACCTTCAACCTAAATAGGGGCTCACTTAGAGAGAATTGTTTAAAATGCACATGTGGGAGCACAAAGGGTTAAATGTACGACTTTTTCAAAATTTTATGATTTATCGTTTGATGTGAGGTGTTCAGCTATAAGTATGCAAAATTTCACGCCTCCAACCTAATTAGGGGCTCACTTAGAAAGAATTGTTTAAAATACACATGTGGGGCCCCAAAGGGTTAAACGTACGACATTTTTAAAATTTTATTATTTGTCATTTGATGTGAGGTATTCAGCTATAAGTATGCAAAATTTCACTCCGCCAAATAATTAGGAGCTCACTTAGAAAGAATTGTTTAAAATAAACATGCGGGAGCCCAAAGGGTTAAATGTACGACTTTTTCAAAATTTTATCATTTGTTGTATGATGTGAGGTGTTCAACTATAAGTACCCAAAATTTCATGTCTCCAACATAATTAGGAGCTCACTTAGAAAGAATTGTTTAAAATACACATGCGGGAGTTCAAAGGGTTAAATGTACTACTTTTTCGAAATTTTATGATTTGTCGTATGATGTGAGGTGTTCAGCTATAAGTACCCAAAATTTCATGTCTCCAACATGTATAGTTTCTGAGAACGGGCTCTGTGACGGACAGACAGACAGGGGAGCAAGACGAATAGGGTTTCGTCAGATGAACGAAACCCTAAAAAATACCTTCGGATAGAACGTACCTTTCTGTGGGCAACGAAGACTGGTTTCCTAGTAGATAATGATAAAGACAGATGTTTATCTGTCCAGAGATTTTCTTTGTCTGACCAGATGTTTTTCTGTTCAGGACAAAATTTGACAGGAAGGTTACTTGTATGCCTGAAGTTATGCACCTCGAAACAGGTTTTTTAATTTTTTTATTCGAATTTTTTTCATTTAATTTTTTACGCTATTTTTTGTATTTTTTCGAGTTTCGTGCTTTTTTCTCCCACATTCATAAAAGGAATCTTATTTTCAACCCATCTGTCCATTTTAGCCGAATATAGTAAAGTAGTCTTCTTCGATTTTTAAATATTTCGCGAATTTTTTATGTGATTTTTAACTTTTTTTCGCGTTCCGACGTGATTTTATGACATTAGTAAAAGGAATCAGTTTGTCTTTTAGCCCGATGTACTAAATTTCGTCCTTTTCGATTTTTGAATTTTTCACGAACGTTTTTTTTTTTTTTTTTCATTTTTTAAGAAGAGATTTTATCTCACATTTGAAGAAATTTTCGTCTTTAGGAAGGCAAATTCCTAGAAATTTTGATCTTTGATTCGCGACTTCTTCGCTTTATGAAGGAAAAAAGTCATGCGTAAAAGTTCAGTTTCTAATAGGGAAAAGTACAATGCAGCAAAGTTGGCGGAACACTCCTCTGATTTGATTTGACAAAACTGCATCTTTATATTTAGTAAGGATGTTAGGTAATTTTTACGTTAGATTGGTGAGTTTTCTATATTTTCGCGGAAAATGAGCAAATCAAATCAAAGCTTTTTTGTGTGTGTTTGAACGAAAGAAAAAGTTACGGAAAAAATCCTTCGATTCACTGATTTTTTTTTTTTTTTTTTTTGAAAGAGAGAGTGTAAAAGGAACCCAGTTTCAATCTTTTATCCCAATATAGTAAAAATTTTGCCATCTGCGGCACGGATTTTTGACATCCCTAAAAGGAATCAGGTTTCAGTCTTTTAGCTCAATATAGAAAATATAGCCATAGAAATTTCTGAATTTTTCACGAAAATTTTATGTGATTTTTAGCGTATGGAGATTTTTTAACATTCCAGTTTCAATCTTTTGGCTCGATATAATCAATTTTCTCTCAGCAATTTTTGAATTTTTGCCCAATTTTTTATAAGATTTTTACACATGCTTTTTTCGCGTTTTGCGGAGTTTTTTTTCTTCTGAAACCGAAGAATTATCCAGTAGATTTTGCTACTGTCATAATTAAGGTGAAGTGGAAAAATAACAAATTTGTTCCTGTAGCAACGTGAGCTACGATGCTGGAAAATTTCACTTTTATCTGGACACTATCTCTTTTAATACATGGAAATTATTCCAGAGGGAAACATTCGCCTTGCATACAATATTTCAAATGAAAATCAAATTTCAAAGTACAAAGTAATTGCTTAAAAGGCGCAAAGGCCAACATAGTGAAAAAGATTCCAAGCCGGGACTCGAACCCGGGCCATCAGTATAGCGCACTGACGTTCTACCGACTAAACCACTTTAAACGATACCCAGCACGGAAAATTTCTCACTATTATATGTTGGCAAGGCTACAAACGCAGCACAAGATGGAATATTCAACGTGAGCCACCGAACTGGGGCAAACACGGAACATAATTAAATCCAGCATAGATAGAAACTATATTAATACATGGAAATTATTCCAGAGGGAAACATTCGCCTTGCATACAATATTTCAAATGAAAATCAAATTTCAAAGTACAAAGTAATTGCTTAAAAGGCGCAAAGGCCAACATAGTGAAAAAGATTCCAAGCCGGGACTCGAACCCGGGGCATCAGTATAGCGCACTGACGTTCTACCGACTAAACCACTTGGAACGATACCCAGCACGGAAAATTTCTCACTATTATATGTTGGCAAGGCTACAATTGGCAAGGCTGTATTAATATAGTTTCTATCGATGCTGGATTTAATTATGTTCCGTGTTTGCCCCAGTTCGGTGGCTCACGTTGAATATTCCATCTTGTGCTGCGTTTGTAGCCTTGCCAACATATAATAGTGAGAAATTTTCCGTGCTGGGTATCGTTCCAAGTGGTTTAGTCGGCAGAACGTCAGTGCGCTATACTGATGCCCCGGGTTCGAGTCCCGGGTTGGAATCTTTTTCACTATGTTGGCCTTTGCGCCTTTTAAGCAATTACTTTGTACTTTGAAATTTGATTTTCATTTGAAATACTATCTCTTTTATCGAAAAAAAAAAAAAATACAATAATTCAATGATTGTTTGATTAAAGATCGGGCGGGAATATCCGGAACAGGTTTACGCTGCGGAAGGCAGTGAAGGCCTCCAATGGAGAACTCCAAAAAATAGGTTCATTTATTATTATTATTTTTTTTTTTTTTTTAAGCAATCAGTGAAGCGGGCGAAGCTATGCTAGTAGATTAAATAAATGCACAATATAATTTATGTATAGTTAACATAAGTAATTTATCGAGACAATAGAAATGAAATGTTAAAAACGAAACGGGTCGAACATAAGGGGATAGGCGGCATATGCAATGCACATAGATGCCCGCTTATTGGGGTCCCCAACGAGATTAAAGCATACATTTTTTGAACATTTGAATAAAAAAATGAGACTTAAAAATTTTGAATCTTGAGTTCCGAATTTTGTTCACTTTTAAGAGCGGCCCCCAAAATGAAAATTTATAAAGTATTTGGAGCCTGCAAAATTTCTTTTATCTGGCCACCTTTAAAAAGAATGATAGCTATAGAAAAAAGGGCATGTGTGTTTTGGTTAAAAGAAGTAATAGTATTAAGAAAATTTTTAACCTTATTGGGGCCCCCAACGACATTAAAAAGGATATTTTTAAAACATTTGAATAATAAAAATTGGGCCTAAAAGTTTTGAATCTTGAGTTCCAACTTTTCCTCACTTTTATAGGGACCTCAAAAACGTCAATTAAAAAGTATTTAGCGCCTGCAAATTTTCTTTCATCAGGGCACCTTTAAAAAGAATCGTGATTGTAGAAAGAAAGCACATTTGGTTGAAGGAAGTAATAGCATTAAGGAAATTTTGAAACTTATTGGGGCCCCCAACGAGATTAAAAAGCATATTTTTAAAACATTTGAATAATAAAAATGGGGCCAAAAAGTTTTGAATCTTGAGCTCCAACTTTTCCTCACGTTTATAGGGGGCCTTAAAAAAGACAATTCAAAATGAATTTAGAGCCTTCAAAATTTCTTTCATCTGGGAACCTTTAAAGAGAATGCTGGCTATAGAAAGAAAGTGCATATCTGTTTTGTCAAAAGAAGTAATAGTATTAAGAAAGCTTTGAACCTTAATGAGGCCCCCAACGAGATTAAAAAGCATATTTTTAAAACATTTGAATAAAAAAATGAGGCCTAAAAGTTTTGAATCTCAGGATCCAACTTTTCCTCCCGTTTATAGGGGCCCCTAAAAAAGACAATTCAAAAAGAATTTAGAGCCTTCAAAATTTCTTTCATCTGGGAACCTTTAAAGAGAATGCTGGCTATAGAAAGAAAGTGCATATCTGTTTTGTGAAAAGATGTAATAGTATTAAGAAACCTTTGAACCTTATTGGGGCCCCCAACGAGATTAAAAAGCATATTTTAAAAACATTTGAATAAAAAAATGAGGCCTAAAAGTTTTGAATCTTGGGCTCCAACTTTTCCTCCCGGTTATAGGGGCCCCTAAAAAAGACAATTCAAAAAGAATTTAGAGCCTTCAAAATTTCTTTCATCTGGGAACCTTTTAAGAAAATACAGGCTATAGAAAGAAAGCGCATATCTATTTTGGTCAAAAGAAGTAATAGTATTAAGAAAGCTTTGAACATTGTTGGGGCCACCAACGACATGAAAAAGCATATTTTTAAAACATTTGAATAATAAAAGTGGGGTCTAAAAGTTTTGAATCTTGAGTTGAAACTTTTCCTCACTTTTATTGGGGGGGGGGGGGGGGCCCAAAAAAAAGACAAATTAAAAAGTATTAAGAGCGTGCAAAATTTCTTTCATCTGGGCACCTTTAAAAAGAATAATGACTATAGAAACGAAGCACATTTGGTTGAAAGAAGTAATAGTATAACGAAGTTCTGAAACGTATTGGGTTCCTCACTCCCTCACCGAGATTAAAAAGCATATTTTTTTAAAAATTTGAATAAAAAAATGAGCTTAAAAGTTTTGAATCTTGGTCTCCAACTTTTCCCCACTTTTATAGTGGGCCCTAAAAAAGACAATTCAAAAATAATTTAGAGTCTGCAAAATTTCTTTCATCTGGGCCCCTTTAAAAAGAATGGTTTCTGTAGAAAAAAGCACATATCTGTTTTGGTTGGAGGAAGTAATAGTATTAAAGAAGTTTTGAACCTTTGGTTTCACCTTTTTCGCCCATTGATAGGCGCACCCCAAAAATACTAAAATGACATTTTATTTTTTAAGTAGAACTTACAGCCTTCAAAAACTTTTATAAAGAATGGTGGATATAAAAGAAAAGCACATATCTGTTTTCTATTTCTAAATCTGATCAAGATCTTTGACAAAAAAAAACTGAATTTTGATAAAACAAAATAAAATGTTATTAAAAATACATAAAAAATTAATTTTAAAAGTAAAAAAAAAAAAAAACATTCGGCTGAAAGGTACAATAGCTCACTACTGGGCCCCTGACTTTACTCAGCCCCCCCCCCAAATGGGGGGTATGGGGGGCGGTCGCTACGGCCCTGAGTGTCAGGAGAAACGAAAACAATGATATGACAAGAATGCGGTGTATAGAAAATTTAATGTTGGAGATAAAGTGTTAGTTCTGGCTACTTCGAAACCAAATAAAATGGCGGTTAATTGGATAGGACCGGGAACTATTACTAGTGTAATATCTCAAACTAATTATACTATCGATATTCCGGAAAAGAGAAATAAGTCTACTATTTATCATGTTAATTTAATTAAACCATATTATAGTAGACCTGAATTTGTAAATTTGTTGATTGATGAGGAGTGTGAGGAAATTGAGGATCAAACGGAAATTCCTTATCCCATTGCGGATCCCACTCAATTAGACTTTTGGGAATTAGTAAAAGAAAGTAATTTGGAAAAACGCGTTTCTACAGAGCAAATAGGAGATTTCAGGACAATGATTGAGCGTCATATGAAAGTTTTTTCTACGGACCCTGGGAGCAGTGGCGTAGCTAGAGCATTTCGTTTGGGGGGGTGTGGAGATCGAATTTACCGAATGGTCATAGTAAATTTTGTATTTTTTTTTTTTTTTTTTGTATTTTTTCGCATTATTTTCTTTTGAGCGGGAGGGGGGCGAATTAGACAGTTATTTATTATTTCAGCATTAGATATATAAACAGACCAAAAAATTTTAACAAAAAACTAAATAATTTCAACCATTTAAAATTTTACAAACTGGGAAGAGCGAGGGTAGTAGAAATTATGAATGGAGGGAATGAAGTGATAACTGCTGATTTATTTGTGGTATTGCATAATTACGAATAAAGCAAAGGGAAAAAGTAAATTTAAAGGCTTTAACCCTTAACTGGTCAGGTGAGATGTTTTCCACCCTAGAGAAATTTCAATTATGAAGAAAATTTTTTGTGGTATTTAGATATGTGTATTTATATGTTATATGCATGTACACTTACAGTACTTTTTCAGTTGTTTTTATTGAAGTAAATAATGCAAAATTCACAGGGGATTTTCTTATTTTAATTCGCTAAATTTTGTGGAGTGCACAAGACAAGAAATCAAATTTTGGGGTTGCATACACACCACGTTATATATATATATATATATATATAAAATCACCTCATCACTTAAGGTTTAAGCTTTTCGTGCTCGATACTCCAGTGAGACGGGAGGGGGCAAAGGTAAAAGCAGTAGTTTGGAGTGAGGTGTAAAAGACAGATTTAGATTGATTATTTATTATTACAATAAAAATAAATTCAAAAGAAAAAAAAAATTCTTTTATATATAACTCAAAGTTTGAAATTTGCAATACTTTTTAAATTTTAAGTTAGAAGTTTGTACGGGTCGAAATTTTCACGCCCGGGCCAGGCCGACACATAGAAAAAAGTTCCGACCCGGCCCATAATAAAAGGTAGGCCTGAACTCGGCCAGGCCTGTCGAAAAAAATTATTTGCCTGGGCAGGCGTTATAACAGCTAAAAGTTCAGCCTGAGACCATCCTGGATCGGAAAAAAATTAAAATCTCGACCCGAGCCTGGCACGGCCGAGTAAATTTCTACAGAACATTGATTTTTACGTCGATTTCGTTAAAAATTTGTCTGTACGAGGAATTCTGACCAAAAATACTTAGTTTTTTCTTTCTTTCTTTTCTTTCTTTTTTTTTTTTTTTGTAATCTTCATTTTTATAGAAATACCGTATGTTTCCATATTTATTTATTTTTTTAATAAATCTCTATTTGCTGTACGCAAATGTTTCGATTATCATTAATTTTTTTAATCCATATTCCATGTATCGGAGACTTCAAAATCTAAAAAATGCTATGCAGTAAAATCTTCTAAGACGGAATAGCACAGTAAAGTAAAAAAAATGCATTATTATTAGACAAGTTCCCTTCTTAATAGGTGTATTTGTATTATATATTCTTTTCTCACATATTATTATAATAATTTTTCATGGATCAACACATTTTTCAGTTTAAAACAGGATTCCGTCATAGGCAGGTTCTTTTTCACACGTTTTATCTTATACTATAATACGAGCAAAAATTGTGTGTGTGTGTGTCTGTCTGTGAGTGTTTGTGTGTGTTTATATGTACATTTTATCTTAAAAACGGCTCTAACGATTTTGACTGAATTTTGTATTTTACCAATTTCGGGCACGGAAAAACCATTGGGCTAGGTCATGTGTTCGAGAAAATTCGATTAGTGGTCATTTTCGGTCAAAATGGGTAAGGTCAGGCTAATTATATCTAAAAAAAACGGCTCAATCGATTTTGACTAAATTTTATATCCAACCGTTTTTGGGTGCGAGAAAACTATTGGGCTAGGTCACATGATTGAGGAATTTCTATTAATTGGTCATTTTTGGATCACTTCGGGTCAAGCTAATTTTATCTGAAAAACGGCGCTAACGATTTTGACTAAATTTTGTAATCTACTATTTTGCATTAGGAGAAGACCCATGGGCTAAGTCATATATTGGAGATAAATCGATTAGTGCGTCATTTTGGGGTCACTGTGGGTCAAGCATAGAAAACGGCTTTAACGATTTTGACGAAATTTTGTATTCTATCGTTTTCGGGCACGAAAATACCATTGGACTAGGTCGCATGTTCAAGGAAATTCGATTAGTGCGTCATTTTGGGCCACAATGGGTCAGGGTCAAGCTAACTGAATCTAAAAAAAGGCTCAGAACATTTGTATAAAATTTTGTAATACATCGTTTCCGGGAATGAGAGGACCATTGGGCTAAGTCACATGTTCGAGAAAAATCGATTAGAGGGTCATGTTGGGTCACTGTGGGCCAAGCTAATTTTATCTAAAAAACGACTAAACGATTTTGACAAAATTTTGCATTATACAGTTTCTGGGCATGAGAAGATCATTGGGCTAAGTCGCATGCTCGAGAAAATTCAATTCGTGGGTCATTTTTGGGTCACTGTGGATCAGGCTAATTGTATCTAAAAAAGACTCAAAACATTATGGCAAAATTTTGTATTATATCGTTTCTGAGCATGAGAAGACCATTGGGCTAAATCACATGTTCGAGAAAATTTCGATTAGTGGGTCATTTTTGGGTCACTGAGGGTCAAGCTAATTGTATTTAAAAAAAGCCTCAAACAATTTTGACAAAATTTTTTATTATACTGTTTCTGGGCACGAGAATATCAATGAGTTAGGTCACACGTTCGAAAAAATTCGATTAATGGGTCATTTTTGGGTCACTGTGGGTTAAGTTAATTTTATCTTGAAAAAAGCTTTAATGATTTTGATTAAATTTTGTTTTCTATCATTTTCGGGTTCGAGAAGACCATTGATCTCGGTCACATGCTCAAGAAAATTCGATTAATGAGTCATTTTGGGTCACTATGGGTCAAGGTCGAGCTAAATGTATCTACAAAATGGTTCAAATGATTTTGACAAAATTTCTTAGTACACCGTTTTCCAGCACGAGAAGTTCATTGGCATAGGTGACATGTGCGATAAATTTGGGTTACTGGGACCTTTTTGTTTTACGGTGGGTCAAGCTAATTTTATCTATAAAACGAATTTAACGATTTTGACTAAATTTTGTATTTTATCGTTTTCGGATTCGAGAAGAGCACTGATTAGGTCGCGTATTCGAAAAATTTCGGTTAGTGGGTCCCTATGGCTCAGGATCATGCCAATTGTATCTAAACAGTAAGAATGATACAGTGAGAATGAAATATCGAATTGAACACAAGAATAATTTTGACCGAGCTAAGCTCGGTCATGCCCACTAGTTATATTTTAATTTAACTGTATTTTGCTGCCAGGCCACGCTGAGACGATGATTTTCATACAGGTTGGGTGAAAACCGGGACTGATAATTTTGGCACATGAAGACTTGGAAGAATAAACCAGTCCCGGCCTGGTCAGGCCTAATTTATGTTTTGTCAAAATGGTGCCAAAGTTGACGTTTGTAACAGATTTTTTTAAAACGTAACAATCGGCAAAAGATCATTATGAAGTAGCATTTGATTATAACTTTATACGTAATACATTTATCAGAAAATTTAACATTCTTGAGAGGAGTAAAAATATTTTTTAAGAACAAGTGTTTTTTTTTTTTTTTTTTTTTTTTTTTTTTTTTTTTTTCATAAACGTGGCATTTAATTCGAAGTTAGAAAACTTTAGTTATTTCAAATCTTAATCCGTGTATGGTGCATTTGATAATTTTGATCATATGTCAGAAAAATGCACAATATAAGAATACGAGGATTTGGATTTTCTTTTTTATTTTCTTTTATTTCTTTCTCTTTTTTCCATAAATATTTATCCAAGAAAAAACGTAAGATAAAATAAGAAAATTAATAAAAATTAAATAAAAAAATATGAGAGAATTGGTTAATTAGTAGTTTTTATTTTCTCTGGTAATTAGAATAAAAATAATTGTTGCAGATTACTTCAATGAGAAAATTTTAACTGTCTGTCCCCCAAAGCAGATCAAAGGACCAAAATAAACTACAGAGGACGATGGAAACATTTAGTAGACAATGTTGCATAAAGCCGGACAGAAGAATTTTTTTACTTGGAACTTTTTTAAAGGAAGTTTTTACTTGGATTAATATTTAGAGAAAAAGAGAAAGAAATAAAATAAAAAATAAAATAAAATCCAAATCCTTCTATTCTTATATTGAGCATTTTTCTGTCACGTATTATCAAAATGATCAAATACACCGATTCAGATTTGAAATAACTAAACAGATTTCTAACTTCGTGTTAAATGCCACGTTTATGGAGAAGAAAAAAAAAAAACACTTGTTCTTAAAAAATATTTTTACTCCTCTCAAGAATGTTAAATTTTCTGACACATTTAAGTAGACATTTTTTTTTCTATGTAGAAGCATGTAATTAGCAGGCATGAGGCATGAAGTGCTTTGAAATTAAATAAGCATTTTTAAATTTCCTGATAAATGTATTACATATTAAGTTATAATCAATTGCTATCTCATAATGATATTTTGCCAATCGTTACGTTTAAAAAAAAAAAAAACCTGTTCCAAGCGTCAACTTTGGCACCATTTTCTGAAAGACCAGTTACCTTTATAGGAAAAAGGAGAAACCCTATTCGTTTACGAATAAGAAAGGAATATCTGCAAATTTCGTGCATATAAAAATGAAAATTTCTTCACGAAAGTGTAAAAAAAGGTGCAAATTACGATTTCAGAACAGCTTTAAACAGTTTTTAATAACCACAAAATGTGGCTAATCAAAGCTACACTTTATTTGTAGGATATTTTTTCTGTTGAATTTTTAAGCTGGAACTCGTAACATAGAAAGTTATCAGAATTGAAATAGTCATATACCATATTGAGCAATTGAGTATAAGTATAAAAAAATTAAATATTGTTATTTTAATTTGCAATAAAAAAAGAGTGTTGAACACAAAAAGATTTTTTTTCGGTGGAGAAGGGGAAGGCGAGAGAGGGTAGTAGACAGTGTGGAAAATTATTTTATTTTCTGCAAAATTACTTTGCTTGCATTTTTTTTTTTTTTTTTTTTTTTTTTTTTTTTTTTTTTTTGTGAGCTGTAGCGTTGATTCTGTTACATGAATTAGCCTGATTCAAGTCAAAGTATTTTTTATATTAATTTAAATTAACTTTGAGATCCCTTCATTTTAGAAAACAAAGAAAAAAACTGCTTTCAGTTTTTGCAGCAGAAAGTAAATGTATGTCTCTAAACGTCAATTAGAAGAAAGATTAATGCTTATCATCAAAGCACTTCTTTATATATCAATACAAATGATGATTTTAAAACAAGTTCAAAAACATAAATAAAAAATATATTTTCGAACTGAATGACAAGAACCAGTGTTGCAGTCGTAAAAAAACAAAGGGTGTACACTAAAGTCATTAACATTCATGGATACAGTATACGCTAATGCTTTATTTCAGAAGCAGGGGGTATGCGGAGCATCTTTAAAAAATCCAGAGAGAGGTTATACGGCGTATATCTCCGTATACCTTCCACTACCCCGTGACAAGAACAGATCCAGATCTTAAAACATATCGTCGGTTTATATTAAGTTACAAAGGAAAAAATCCAATATTTTATTTTTTATAGCTCTCTTATATTATTTTTCTTTAAAGCGGTTCTCGAGCTTCCTACTCAACAACGCAAAATTTTCTGACACATTTTCTGTCCCATTTTTAAGCATATTGTGGTAGGCCTGGCTGTTGAAGCGGAATACAATGGAAACTAGTTTTACATTTTTTTATAAAAATATTTATCGCGTTATAAGCGATTGTGGTCACATGACGACAAGTTTTTTGCCTTTCTCGAGCTACCGCGTCTAGAATTCGGTTCAAAACGCCAACTTTGACAATATTTTCTGAAAAATCTTTTGCGTTTACCAAAAAATGGAAAACGTCTTTCGACTACATAGTTTCTGAATAACAGCACCTGCCAATTTCCGAACAAAAATGAATTCAGAAATGTATCAGAAAGTAGCTCTTTTGATTTGAGAACAGCCTTAAGGATTTTTTCCACGCATTAATTTTTGAATAATTTTTTCAAGAAACCTTTAGTTTTTCGAAGATACAATATACCATTATATATAGCAGCTAATAGGTATGTACCAAATATTCTGTATCTATTCTGTATTTGGCCTTTTCGGCCATGTTACCGAACATTCGGTTAGGCCGAATATTTAGTTTGACCGAATATCAAACCGAATAATTAAAAAACACTTTTAAAACATTTTTAAAAATCTTACACAATTTCTACTTTTAACTGTCAACTTATAAAGATATTCATAATAATTAGAAACAGAATCATATTTAAGTAAAAGAGAATGTTTTTACATTATTTGCTTTTTGTAAAGTGTTACTTAAGAAAATTAACCATTAATGGGGATTTTCATAGGAATTAACAACGTAAAAATGCAAGTTCCTGAACCTTTTCTAGTAAATAATCTGTTTCTTACTTTTTCACAAAAAAGGGTGTTTCTAATCAAAACAGAAAAAATTTCAGGGTTGATAATACACATCATGAAAGACAATTTTTGTTCAGAAAACCATATTCAGTTATAAATAAAGCAGGGCTGCGGAGTCGGTGGAGAAAATGGACGACTCCGACTCTTTCGCTCAGAAATGGGCCGACTCCGACAATGCAGATCTGCTTGTAAAATGGACGACTCCAACTCCGGGAATTTTAACAGATCCGACTCCGACTCTTTCGCTCAAAAATGGGCCCGACTCCGACAACGCAACCCTGAAATAAAATGTATCTCATCTCATTCGATGTCAAACTTGGATTTTCATTTTTTAACCCTAACAAAGATATCATAGCTATATTTTTAACAAACTTGCTTTGATTTCTTTGAAATATAATATCATGATGAGAAGTGCTGGAAATTGCCACTTTTCATATTCAAAAACTATGAGGTAGACATTCCTTTATTCAGAATGCAATTTATAGTATTTATACTGTGTCACTGGCCAAAATTCAGTCATTTTCAAGGACATCATCACATTTAATACAAACTAAATTAATATGAAACAAATCTTGCTAAAATATCCTCATTTACTGATAAAGTTGGGAACGAAAATTCAGTTTCGGCTTATAGTTGCACACCCAGAATTTTTGACTGAATATATAGTAATTTTGATGGAATAAATGGAGTGAGGTGTTGTTTCTTGTTCAAAAATTTTTTGTCTTGACCACATTATCTCTGTTGAAAGTTTGTTACAATTTTTTAGGAACAATATGTATGTTTACAATCTCTAAAAATAATCGCCCATTCGAAACACTGATCTAAGATGCATTTAAAAATTTCCTTGCTAAATCAAAGGCAGTAGAAAAATTATTTTTGTGTTTTAGAATTAAAAAATATATATATTCACTTGGTTTAATTCACCAGAAGAAGCCATGAAACATCAAACTTTTTTAATTAATAAAATTTTAAAATTCTCTTCTTAAATAACTCAAAGCGAATTTTTTTTTTCATGTATAAAGATTATTTGTAAAAAGTTCTTGTTTATCAATCTGTAAGTTTCTGCATTAAATATTATGTAAAATTGTTTTAAAATTTAACATTTTAATGCCTTTAATCTTTGAAATATAAAAGTATTCGACCAGCCGAGTATTTGGTATTTTGCCGAATAGTTAGTACTCGACTGGCCGAATATTCGGTATTCGGCCTAACAGTTAATTCGGCTAGCCGAATATTCGGTAGAAAAGTTATTTTTGCTGAGTTCCTTGTTTTAGAATTAAAAAAATATATATTCACTTGGTTTAATTCACCAGAAGAAGCCATGAAATATGAAACTTTTTTAATTAATAAAAGTTTTAAATATTCGACCAGCCGAATATTTGGTATTTGGCCGAATATTCGGTATTCGGCCTAACAGTTAATTCAGCTGGCCGAATATTCGGTATTCGGCCTAACAGTTAATTCGGCTGGCCGAATATTCTGTATTCGGTTAGCCTGTAGGCCGAATATTCCGTATTCGGTCAAAATCACTATTCGGCACATCCCTAAGCTGATGTAATTTTATTACACCGTTTTAATTTTCTTTGATAAAAAAAAATTCCCGGTTCTCTCTTATTTTTAGCTTTGAAAAACAGACAGTAAACATCTGGCGAAATCCTGTACCCCGAAAAAACCACGAAATATCCATCCCCCATAGCTTTCAGAGTCCAGCAAGACGAATTTTAACGAACAAGAAATCTGGCCTTCTAATTTCATTTGCATTGGTCAAGGAGTGTACGTGTACCATTTACCCTCAAGGCACTTTTCTCCAGATTCCTTTCTTGGATGAAGCTAAGATAATCTCTACCCTAATCTTCTAGCTTAGAGGGATACTGCATAGAAAAAGGAAGAAGATATATTTTTTCTTCCAAGGGATACTGTATCATGGACCCCCCTACCCCTTCTTACGTCCATGCGATAGCTAAAAAGTGAATCGACAATTCAATCGACTCCGAGCGAAAAAAAAAATTACATAGGGCAAAGAGAAAGGAAGTTTCTAATTAGAAAATATTTAATAATTTTAAATATGTTTTGACAATGTTTTCTGTTTTGTAATAAATTTTGTAATATGTTATTAAAAATTCTTAAAAAAAAAAGAAAAAATCAGAGCCAAATGATGCAATTTTTGAACGAAAGTGAAATTACCGAATGTCTATGAGTTTACCGAAGTGGGGGGGTGTCGCACCCCCCCTGTAGCTACGTCCCTGCCTGGGAGTACCCCGTTAGTTAAAATGGACATTGTTTTAACGGATGATGTGCCGGTAAGATCAAAACCATATCGTATGTCGCCGAGGCAATTAGAGATTATGCGTGAAGAGATTCGGAGGCTTTTAGATTTGGGTGTGATTGAAGTCGGGCAATCAGATTATGCTTCGCCTATGATTTTGGTTGAGAGTGCGGGTAAAGACGCTCGCCTTTGTGTGGATTATAGGAAGTTAAATGCAAAGACCAGAACTGAATTTTTCCCTTTGCCAAACATTGACGAGATCGTTGAGAAAGTGAGTGCAGCGCCTTTTATTACTGTTATGGATCTGACGAAAGGTTATTTTCAGATTCCTCTCACGGAAGAAGTTCAGAGATATGCGGCTTTTGTAGCATCATTTGGGACTTTTTTACCTAAAGTCATGATGTTTGGACTTTTAAATTCAGCATATTATTTTTGTAAATCGATTGCCATAGTTTTATATGGGTTAGAGTCATTTGCGGTTCCATATATCGATGATATAGCTATATTTTCTTTGACCTAGGAACAGCATTTAAAAGATGTGGAGGCGGTTCTTAAGCGGTTAAAAGAAGCAAATCTAACGGTGAAACCATCCAAATGGAAATTTGTGCAAGATCACGTAAAATTTCTGGGACACGAAGTTGGGTCAGGAAAAAGGTCTCCTAGTGAAGCTAAATTGCAGGCTATTAAAGATTTTCCAATTCCGACGACGAAAACACAGCTAAGAGAATATCTGGGAATGGTAGGATATTATGCGAGGTACATAAAGAATTAGGCTACCATAGCAGTACCGTTAACAGATGCTTTAAAAGGGAAAAGAAAAAATCATATGGGACGAGAAGTGTAATAATGCATTTGAAGAATTAAAGTTAAAATTAATGAAAAGTCCTGTGTTATATGCGCCTGATTTTAAGCAGAAATTCATTGTGCAAACAGATGCGAGTTTGTATGGGGCAGGAATTGTTTTATCTCAAATTATTGCAGGTGAAGAGCATCCAATTTTGTATCTTAGCAAAAAAATTTCTCGTGCGGAGCAAAATTATAGCACGATAGAAAGAGAATTAGCGGCTATAGTATATGGATTAAAAAAGTTAAATTATCATTTGGATGGGCAAAAATTTGAAATACAAACGGATCATAATCCATTAGTGTACTTAAAGAAAATGGTTGGTACAAACTCTCGTTTGACACGTTGGGCTCTATTTTTGCAGCCATTAAATTTTGAAATTTCACATAAGCCAGGAAAATTAAATGGAAATGCAGATGGTCTAAGTAGGAAGATTTAGAATCATAGTTGGATTTTCTGTTTGGAATTTAGTGTTCAAAATTTTAATAGTTGTAATTAGAGCGTTTTATTAAGATATTGTGCTGTATGTAAAAATTTAGTTACCTAGATTGTGTTATAGTGTTTTTTTTTTTTGAGTTAGTATTATATTCAAATATTTTAAATTTAAATTGTTCTAGCATCAAAAATGTAAATTCTTTTTATTCTTTTGATTAACTATGTTTAAGGAAAATTCTGAAAATTTCATATTTTTGGTATGTCCTTTGAAACTGAGAGTGGGTATTCTTGAATTTAAGTAGAACTTTCATAATTGGGTCAAAAGTCTAAATGATATTTTATTGCTGATTTAATGGTGTGCTTGACCTCTCGGGAAATATTTTAAAAGGGCTTATTACGTGAATTCATGCCAATTATTTCTTGTGGAAATCTCTTTTGGGGTGAGGTGTTGTGATATCGTACCTTCTCCACAAATTTTCGACGGGGGAAGCAACAGGCATACCTCTGCCCTTGGGATCTGCTCAACAGAGTATTTCCACTTTTCCAAGAAATAGGGAGGACTGGACAATGTGTGGCAACTCGTCCCCAAAGTGAAAGAAAGAAAAGGCTCAGGCAGCAGCTGGTGAGCAGGCTGAACAGTAGACTGGAGACACTGATCAATTCCGGTCGTTTTTTACCAACGGAAGAGATGCGAGTAAAAATCGTTTACTCAGGTTGGCTATGAGAAGTATAGAACTGTTAATAAAAAGTGAGAGTGTCTACCTATGAATTGTAAAGTTTGTTATTACATTTTTCAAATCTATTTTAGTTGTTCTAATAAAGGACTTTGGTAAGAAATATGTATTATTTTTCAACGATCATCTCACAAGAGCTTAGTGAACCAAAAAGCTCTGGCCCACTACATTCATAGGAAGTCCCAGAGCCATGCAGCAAAATTATCAAGATGCGATGACAATCGTTAGAGAATTTGGTAAGCCTGATCTTTTTGTCACCCTAACGTGCAATCCAAATTGGCGAGAAATCAAAGGGAACCTTTTCCCAGGACAAAAGCCTCATGATCGTCCAGATTTAGTGGCACGCGTGTTCGATATGAAGAAGAAACTAATGTTGAACGATCTTAAAAAGAGCGGCATTTTGGGACGCACAGTCGCAGACATACATGTTATTGAATTCCAAAAGAGAGGATTGCCACACATGCCCCTTTTACTCATTTTAACTGATGATGATAAGATAAGAGATCCAGCCACTATTGACACCATTGTCTGTGCTGAATTACCTGATTCCACAATTGAAAATGGATTGCACGAAATTGTCAAGGCTACGATGATTCACGGATCATGTGGCGTCATAAATCCAAACTCATCTTGCATGGAAGACGGTGTTTGCTCAAAGGGTTATCCAAAAGAGTTCAGAAATAAAACGGCTGAGAATGTTGATGGTTACCTAATGTATAGACGGCGTGGTGATGATAGCCACATAATGATAAAGGGAAATGTCGTAGACAACCGTTGGGTTGTTCCTTATAACCCATAACTCACAAAGAAATACAATACCCATGTTAATGTCGAAATATGCAGCTCTGTTAAATCTATTAAGTACATTTTTTAGTATGTATACAAGGGTCACGATTACACAAAAGTTGTTTTTGAAAATAACGGTGAGGGATTTGTAGTGTGGGATGAGGTGAAGAGTTATTTAAATGCTCGATATGTTTCGGTACCAGAGGCAATATGTGGCGACTTCTTGAAAAGCCCATGCAGGACAAGTCGCATATTATTATTAGATTGCTGGTGCATCTACAAGATATGCAATCTGAGTATTTTAGGGAAGCGGGAGAACGTGAAGCTTTTGAAAGAGCAAGTAATAAAGACACCATGCTCACTGCTTGGTTTCTACTTAACAGGTCATATCATTCAGCAAACATCTATCTCTATACATAAATTCCAAAGCACTTTGAATGGAAAGGCAATGTGTGGCCAAGGCGTGTTAGATTAGATGACTACATAGTATCAAGGATGTATTCTATAAGCCCAAAGGATACTGAGCGATTCCATCTTCATATGCTGCTTTGTCATGTTCCCGGTGCCAAGTTTTTCGAAGAGTTAAGGACGTATGAGAATACTGTCTATGAAACATTCGAGGGTGCATGCCATGCTAGAAATTTATTAGAAGATGATGATGAATGGCAACATTGTTTAACAGAAGCATGTGGTTTTGAAATGTCGCCAAATTGAGACAACTGTTTTCTTTCATATGTGTTTTTGGCAATCCAAATTCACCAATTATGGGAACAATTTAAGTCAGAACTCTCAGAAGATTTTGCTTGCCATCTGCCGCTACAGGAGAGTAGAGATAGAGCCGTTCAAGACATAGCCAATCATCTACGCATTCACAACATGACACTTCATAGCCTTGAATTGTCTGAACCCTCAAGCCTGGAAAACTCTGTGGAAGGCGATGTCCATGATTTACAAGAAGAAAGAGCAGAGGGACAGCGATTGTTAATTATGCTAAATCCGGAACAACGTATAATTTTTGATGCTGTCATTGAAAGCATTCAAAATGATTATGCTACTGTCGCTAAGGTTTTCTGTATCAATGCTTTTGCGGGATCAGGAAAAACATTCCTATTCAATACTTTGCTGCATCACGTCAGAGGAATGGGACATACTCCCAGATAGCATTTTTTTGCTTTTTAAAGCCTTTTTTCAACCATGCTACGTAAATGTTTGAATGCTTTTTAAAGGCTTTGCATGAAAAGTTTGTAAATGTTTTGTAAAGGATCGAAAAGGGTTCCTAGTTGACGCTATCGAGGGAGTTTGTAAGTGTTTCATGATAAGCATGTGAAAAGGAAGAAACGAAAGGGTAGTTACAGGAGTTACAATCAAAGATTGATGAAAGGCTTTTATTACAAGCATGCATAAGAAAATGAAAATGAGGTTTTTATAAATGATAAAATCTTATTTGATAGAAAAATGAGATAAATAACTCAACTTAGAATTTTTCTGAGCTGAGCATATATATATATTTTTTGTTCCTGTGGAAAATTAAATTTTAGTCAAATATTATCTATACATTGAAAAATACTGGTTTTTATTAGTCCACTTGTTTATCAAATTGCTTATTTTAATTAATATGTTCATTTTTTATTTTTTACCTTGAAAGAAATTCTTAAAATTTGAATATACTTTATTTTTTAAATTATGAAGAATTATTATGTTTTTAAGATGTTATTTTATTTTTTTGCAATTTGAGATTAAAAAAAAATTATATTGCAAAATTCCTTAGAATGAATGATAGCATCCCTGTCTTTTACTATGTATGTATAAAATATGTGTTTAATTTTTATCAATTCACTACATTATTAGATCCTATTTTAATAATAAAAAAAGCTTAATAATGTTAAGAGGCTACTTCACTCACACAGAAACACCTGATTGCTAATGCTAATCCACTGGGAGATTTTTCTTTTAATATTTCGCTTGCATTTGGATATATATATTTTTTTTTGCATTGCATTGCATACCTGCAGTTTTGATACAAAGGCCATTTTTCGACTTTGTTTTACAAGGTTTTTTTGCTTATTAGGATATTTTCAGAACTGCTTTCGAAAGCGAAAATACTCTAATGAAAAAAAAAAAAAAAACAAACATTGCAAACAAAACTGAAAACTTTTTTTAAAAAAAAAGGTCTTTGTACAGATTGACCACATGTAACAAATAATAAAGTTTACAATATTGAAATGCAAACGAGATATTTAGAAAAATTCTCCCATAGGATTAACATTAGCATGCAAGTGTCTACGCATGAGGGATGTGTAATCCCATTAAAGAAAATTTTCTTAAGGAAAAACACTTTCATTTGAATAAAAACCATTCCAAGTAAAATTTTAATTAATTATCAGCAGTGAAATTATTGAAGATTAAATACGTGAGATTTTTTACATTGCTAACTCAGCACAAATCAACAGTGCATTGGAGCACTATTTCAAGGATCCGGGTTCAACATTTTTCACTCTGTTTATTTACGCTTAGTTAGCAACTTGAAAAAATTTCACGTATTTAATATTCAAAAATCATTCTTATACACATAGGCATAGAGTCTTGAAAATTATTGGTGAACTTGAAATTAAAAAAAGCAAAGGGATTTTATTTTTTTTTTTTGTCATTTATCCTTTAGCAAAAGAAAAAGGAGAAATTCAATAAAATAAAAAAACTAAAAGCTTTTTTATATTAAAGGGTAAGAAAAGTATTTAAAATGTTACTGGTAGGACTTGAGAACATACAACTCTATGTCTATGCTTATACATAGTAAATTTAATTATACTTTCAGTTACTTACCTTTTGAATCCAGTTCACTATTCAGGATAAGATAATTTTTTATTGTATACATATATAATGAAATCTGTGTTTACCTACAATAAATAGCACATCAAATATGTGGAACTCCAATATACTGTACATTTAATGACTGTAGAAGATTGTATATTTTTTATATTACTACTTCATTAAATTTTTTAATTCTTTCATTTATTAGACTTATTTCTTAGAATTTTCAATTATTATTTAGAGAATATTGTCAGATTTATAAAAAAATCCTCCATAGGATTCTGATTGATGACCACAGGAATATATTTAGTCTTTTCTCTGAAAATTATTTAATGATGCAAAATGCAAAAGAATTTTTTTTACAAATTCAATGATCTTTCCAGCATTTTTACATAAAAATAGTAATTTCTTGCTTGTTTAACAATGTAAATTACATATTACAATAAGACAAATTTTAAAAATCATCTGCCTTCCTCCCTTCTCCAATGTTTTTCTTTTACCAGAGAAATATTATCCTATGTACAACAGAGCAAATGCAAAACTAACATTATTTTTTTTAGTTTTTTTAAAGTATAATTTAACTCACTTAAATTGTTCTTTTTCTGATAGTAATTATTTTTAATAACTTAAGACTGAAGCAATGAAAAATTTTTCTCAGTATCAAGGAAATAGTCTCGAAAGCAAATGAAACATCATTCAGTTTATAAAATTCTATTTATTTACATATAAAGAATTGATATAATTAATTAACAGGAACTTCATTAAATTTTACTTTCTTCTTAATTCATTCTTTTCTCTCTAGAAAAAAATAAAATTATAAACACACAAATTACATACGTATAGTAAAAATAAATAAAGTACAGTGTGACCTCGAAAATCCGGCATCAAAGTCATTTCGCCTTTTTTTTTTTTACACTTCCACCTTATAGGAGAAAGAAAAATAATAAATCGTTAAAGAATTAAAAATTTCGAGATTGAAAGCGATGGATTAGCTGACAGTGAGATCGCAGATGCTATGCTAAATTGAATCCCTTCTGAGTACAGAAGAAAGGTATCAGTGAAAAAATGCTTAAATTTGACTGGAAAACTAACATCTGCTTTAGATATAAATAAGACTGTATTTTCAAAATCAATATTCTAAATTTGTGTAAAATAAAAAAAAAAAAATGTTAAAAAACTGTTCAAAGAATTGAAGCAAATAAAATTGACATCTATGTTTAGGAAATTACATGAGAAGAAATGATATATATTAGATTTTTTTTTTTTTGTAACATAGAAAATATGAATAGAAACTTTTAATTTTAATATTTTTTAAAATATTTAATTTTCTATTTTTCTCACATAACTATTACTTGGGTATGAATTAAATTACGAATAACGGCACCATTAAGACTATTAATAGTATTTTTGAAGTCAGAAATTCGGCATCGTCATGGTCCTGACAATGCCGGATTTTCGAGGTTATACTGTACACAATAGAGAGTGACACAGCCAGAATCTTCATCTGGGATTGTTACTCATAAAATGAATGTTTTGATTCTGTGACACACGCATACACACAAAAAAAATCCCTACATAATGAAAAGCACAAATAACCATAATAAATCTAGCCTTTATGTGTTTAAAGGTTTCATAAAAGAGCATTTTCTTATATCTTCAGATGATGAAAAAAAAAAAAGAGTGAGAAAGAGTAATAATTAGTGAAATAGGTGAAAAAAAAAAAAGATTATATTCTATCAGCAGAGGGTATACACTAAAGAGTAAACACTATAGCTACAAACAGCATGGTTCAGTGATATATATAAATGGATACATATCCGATATTTATTTTCAAAATATCACGAAGTTTGATATTTATTTTCAAAATATTGTGTATATTTTCAGTCGAGCAAGAGTAAATGGATTTTTCGACTTTGACGTTCTGTAGGTAAAGAACTTTTGCTCTGGCAATATGACAATTTTAGCCCCCCCCCCCCCCAAAAAAAAACCCAGTAAAGTACCAATTATACGTCTTTCAGAAAACTTTTCTAAAACGATGCATAACAGAGAAAGGCGTATAATCGAAATTTTAGTCGGCTAAGGTGCAAAATCTTTGACTGTAGAAATACAATGCTGCAATCGCATAAATTGAATTTTGATACCATTTTTGATTGTTTTAAATACACTATATATTGAAAAAAAGTTAGCCCTTTGCACTCGAGGACTCCGGAGCAGAGCCATTTAAAATTTGTCTTCAAACTCGAGGGCTCCGCTACGGAGACAATAAAAATAATTTTGTGATACCTGTCTAGAAAAGCCAAGATTACATATTGGCAATTGCTTCAAGAGGTATCACACTTTACGATTACAAAATGTAATAATTTTATAATTTTTAGTTTTTTTTTATATATATCATAACATTTGTATTCATAAAGAATTAAAAAAAATAATAAGATATAACTAAAATCACTTTGAGTTGCTGGTAATACGAATGAAAAAAAACTTTGAGTGAAACTCACTTTTATTAAAAAACTCACTTTTTATTAAAAAAATAATTAAATAATTTCTAAAATTGAAAAATAAAAGTGAGAATTATCAAACCTTTTATATCAGTTGCATACCTTGAATTAAATTTTTTTCCTCATTATTGGACATACAAACAGATTTTAATTAAACTAATTTTTAATCATCGTCTGACATGCCGATTTACTTTAAAGACTTAAGCAAAGCATTATTTCAAGAATCAGAAGTAAATTTGCTTCATATACTTTTTATGCTTTCTGTATATTAGTAAAATATAGTAGTATAGGCTTGTTTATGCATAGATGTAATAGTTTCTCTATTTATTGAACATTATATTGCATATTATTCATAATTTAAACTATGCTTAAAAGTAGAACTTTTGTTTATACAAGAAGTTTAACATAAAAGAAGGTAGAGGGAGGAATGGGACATGTTTAATTCTTTCTTTTTAATAAGATGAATGTAAATTGCTAATATGCAAATATTTTTAGATGGTAATATATTAATTATAACATTATAAATATATTCATTTACTTCAAAACATAAATAAATTGAGCTGATGATTTTTTAATGCTATCTCTGATTGACAATTCTGAATTTTCCTTTCAGTGATGAAGGTACTGAAATTTGATATTGTAGCACAGACATCAACCTACAATCTTTGTTAGACTGTATATATAGCCAAAAATAGACTATTTGTCCCTTATCATACATTGTTTTATAGCTGTCCCATACCTCCCTGTTAGTGGGAAGGTATGGGACACATTTTGAAATTTATAATTTCTTCATAAAATTGTTTCTGCAAATTATGTTTCTATATTGTTCAAGGACATTAGAGAGTGCTTCATTTTGTATTCTACATATCGAAATTTTGTTTATGTGTCAAATAAAGTTGATTTTCTTATTTTTATAAAAAGCATAACATTCCTCTCCACTCTCCCCTCAAGGTCAAGTAAATAATAATTAATGTTTAATTAAATATGCATAATAAAGATGAGATACATTTTCCAGGAATTATTCAATGGAACTTTTCCTCATAAAAGTATCATATTAATTCACATCAAAGTCGTAAAGTAAGGAATTTTTATTTCAGGTTTAGCCAGTCTTAATAATAATAAAAACTTGATTAATACATAAATATATTTGATAAAAAGATTGTGCTTACCAATTATCAGCAATATCTTGATTTTTTTTTCAGAAATAAATTTATACTTTCTTCCCGAAAAAACAATGAGTTCAGTGATATATCGAGAATTATATACAGTAGACTCCCTCAAATCCGCACAGCTTGGGACCAGTGGTTGCGCGGAATTTAGAATTTTGCACATTTCTGGTCATTACTTTGTTTACATTTTTTAAACAGTAATTTGAATGTAATAATGCATTCAAAATTATACAGAATGCTTGCGATTTGCAATAAGGTAAAATATTAAAATAATTAAGTAAAGTAATAAACTACAATGATAAAAAGTAAGATAATTTTGAAAATGATTAAAATATTGAAAGTAAAGGTCAAGTAAATGATCAATAATGCATAATTAAGTATGCATAATAAAGGTAAGATACTTTTTCCTTGAATTATTCAATGAAATTTTACTCATAAAGGTAACCTATTGATTTAAATCAAAATCATAAAGTAAAAAAGTTTTACTTTTAAAAGTTTAGCCAATCTTAATAACCAAAAAAGCTTGTTTAATACATAGATATATTTGGTAAAAAGATTGCGATTACCAGTGATATCAGCAATACTGGTGTTGAATCTAAGCCGCTTCAAACCAGTTCAAAATATTTTTTGTGAACAAGGTACAAATGAGCCCTTTTTGAAAAAAAAAGTGCCCCCTTTTTTTAGAATAGTGTTCCCCTTTTGAAAAAATGTGTTCTTTTTTAGAATAGTATCCCCTTTTTGAAAAATTCCCGCCCAGCAGCCCTTTTTTTCTAGAGTCAACACTAAATACCTTGATTTTATCCATAAATAAATTTATACTTTCTTCATGAAAACCCACAAGTTAAGGCATTCTATCAAGAATTACATATTAAAATACATACAGAATCATATAAAACTAAAAAATTCTATAATTTTGTCCTTATATCTGAACTGAAAGTTTCATTGTTTACTTCTGTGATAATGTGTGGATTTGAGGGAGTTCCCAGTCCTTTCGAAGTTCAGTAAATAAATGCAATTTTTGGAGGGACGGGAACAAATAATGACAATTGCATTGATTTATCTATTTCTTCGAGAGTTTCCTGACAGAATAGGGCAGAGGAGTTTATTGACCGCCATTCTTATTTTGTCATCAGAGTTAAATTCATTGCCTAAAAAGGCACAAAGGGGTTTTTAAACACTTAAAAGTTACAAGAATTAAAAAAAAAAAATCTCGAGAGTTTCCTGACAGAATAGGGCAGAGGAGTTTATTGACCGCCATTCTTATTTTGTCATCAGAGTTAAATTCATTGCCCAAAAAGGCACAAAGGGGTTTTTAAACACTTAAAAGTTACAAGAATAATAAAAAAAAAGTCTAAACTTAGTTTAGAAGTTTGATGAATAATGCATCCTCTGGAATTATTTTTCTAATAAAACCTTCAAGCGACCAGGAAAAGACAGAATTTGTTTCATGTTCTTAAAAAAAAATGGGTTGCTCATGGAGGGAGTTCAAATGGGATGGTCTCTGAATGGAGGTAAAATTAGTATTGAGCCTATGGGAATAAATTTCGTTCCATGAAAAAATGATCGGTCAAGGAGGTGGTCGCACAGGGAGGTTTCACTATATATATGTGTGTGTATAAATATATGTATATATTTAACACTGGCGTACAGTTACAGAAAAGTACAAACTTTCATAGGAAAAAGAAAATACCATTCATATCATTGTGCAGGAACTCACTATACAGAAATTTTGTTAAAATATATAATAACCAACTTGTTAATTTAGAAACTACTGTCTTTTCCACTTCTTGCTGGGCAATTTTAGATTTTGTACCTTGTTAGGACTTTGTTCCAACATCATCTGTAATTTTCTCGACATGCTAGCAACCACGACTTCAGCATCTTTACCAGATGATGTCATTAGTTCTTGAAACTAAAAAATAAAACATAAAATAATAACAATCAAGAAAAAACATTTAAACCCTTCATGACAAGCCTCCCTTGTACCACTATTTTCAAATAATGACTTTTTCCTTATTTAATAAATTTATATTAAATAAGGTAAAAATAGTACTTTTTAGTTAGCCGGGCGCCAGTGTTATGTATACATGTATATATAACACTGGTGCCCGGCTAAGCGAAAAGTACCGTAAAAATTACCATTCCGATATAGTAATAGTTACAAGGACTGTGTACACACTTTATATCACACATATGTTGTCATGAAGGGCTTAACATTACAATACATTTTGTAATGTATTTTTGTACCAATTTATATTTATTATCAACTACACCGGTAGCAGAAAGTTCGAGATGGGAGTCGCAGATTTTCTTTTTTCGTTTGCAGGTTATTTTCCTATTGAACCCTTATTTCGTTTTATATTATGTTTGGCTCTTTCTTACTTAATACAAAAACTTAAGATTTATTATTAGTAAAATTAATAAAATGCATAATAACATTTTTAAAAAAAGTGATCGTTTGATTAACACTTCGATTGTAAAACTTGCAACCTGTCAAACCTGTTTTACCTGCGGATTATTTTCTGTCCCTGAAGTATTTGTTGCAGACACTTGGAGGATTTTCTGCTATTGGGTCAACTACTAAAAGTACACTTATTAAAAGTATGTACTAACTTTATTTGGTGAAATTGGTTGACGGGATAATCAAGTAGTACAAAAAGAAGAAGTAGTATGAATTTCATGCCCTGTCAATTTTCACACGGATCTGATGCCAGTACAGATAAAATTATGGGGGGAAGGGACAAGAATGGTAAGGTAATTTCATATTTATTAATTAAACAACAATAATAAATAACTAAGTTTTAATTTGTATGAATTTACAAAACATTTAATTTTTAAATAATTCTTATTTTGATTTCATTTTTTCCAATTTACTATTAATAACTAAAAGTATTGATGGGCAATTTTAAAATTAACAAGCTAACTGATAAGCATTTAAGGCTCATGATTTTATAGGCTGTGCTTAATATAAAGGTATCACTTCAGGGAGGTGGAGTTTGGCACTTGATATCTTAAGATATCTCTAGGGAGAGGGAAAAGATTCATTTTCGATACTGTTACCATTTTTGATCCAACCAAAATATTCATTTTTCTATTTGTAACTGTTTCTTTACATCAAAATATTCAGTTATCTATATTTATGAAAATACTAAGTTATTATTGAAATCATTAAATGATTATATACAATTATTTCATTCTGAAATGTAGAATACCTCAACGTTTGGCTTTCCTATATTTTTTATATATTTGCATATAACCCGCTGTTGGAGAAACCAGATAGTACGTTTGAAGTGATACTTGTGTTTATTAGTAAAATAAAGAGGAAGAATTTTGTCTATCTGTTTTGTTGATAAGAGCGGCAAGAAACAATATATCTGTTGAATACATTATGTAACAAAGAGCTATTATTAAATGCTTTTTAAAATTTTTATTGATATAAACTTATTTCATATTTAATATAGTGATATTTTACTGACTCTTTCTTCTTTATTAGAAAATTTTATAAATAACAGATGTATAACAATATATTTGCTTATAACTGAAAATATGTAAAAAGAAAATGAAAGGGAAAAAAAATTAAAAAGAACTTTGAGACACTGATAACAATATGATTAGTGATGGAAGGGTGCGACATAATCCAGGAATGATAATGTAAGACATTGTAAAGGCCAGAAAGATTACAAAATTACTATAAAGTTGGTAACGTTATATATGTACAGCCTCTTAATATTAAAAGCTTTGCCGATTCTCAATCAGCTGGCAAAATGACATACGAAAATTAATTTCTACTGTAAATGTATGTTTATTTTTAATAAGTAATTTTTTTATTCTTCACTACACATAGCAAATTAATTTTTTGAGATGTATACATGCACATGATTTAGTGGGGGTTTTTTGCAGAAAAACTTTTAAATAATTACTTGTGTTTGAAGACAGTTTTTAAATTTTACATATAGCTACTATAAATATAGGAATAGCGAAAAGGGAATTTATGCAATACAGATAAGATATTCTCAAATAAATTTAATGAAGGAAATTATAATTATACAATTATTGGCATAGATGTCATATTCGCCCCATATTGGTGCAATTTTTTTTTGGTTGCCAATTTGGTGAAAACATCAACAGCATAAACAACATAATCCGGGTTACCACATCAAGCAAAATAACGGCACTTTGGCGCCAGTTAAGTACCCGTTGCGTATATGACATTGGCGTCAGAAAAAAATTGTGCCAATATGGGGCGAATATGACATCTGTGCCCAATTATTATTGTTTAAATATGAATATTATTTAATATATGATAAAACATTTTTTTCTCCTTAAAATAAGAACGAAGGTTGAATGTATTTTTTTTTTACTTAAAATGCAATTTTTTAGGAATATATTAAAGAAACACCTTTTGAATATAAAGCTTTTTTAAATAGACTTTTAACAATTCTAATATAATTGAAAAAAAAAAGATTTCTGTTTGAATGTTATTTAATTACAACAGAAAATCATCTGTAAATATATATAGACGCTAAAAGGGATAACAAACAATATACCTACATTTTTATAAATACATTTTAATGAAATGATCTACATGTTTTATACGCTACGCACAGCATATATATTTTCAAATGAATGTAATTTGTTGAAGGTCAAAGTCTGTTTTGATTTGTAAATCAGTCCACAGCAAGGGGGTGGTGGTGATTTTAAAACTTTAAGTATACATCCCTTATTTTTTGAAGACTTTAAGAAAAAAAAGATAAAATTTATTTTTACAAGCTTAAAATAATTAAACATAAAAACAAAATTGTGTTTAAGACAAGTATTTTTAATTATAAAAACACTAGTATAGCCTCGATCATAATTAAAAATGTTTTATTATAATAAAATATGTTCCTAAACATTTATTCCTACAAAAAACTCCTTACACTTTTCTCGATTTCATGTTTTATGGTTCATTTACATTACCATTACGTCAATCCTATGTGTTAAAAGTACTATATATAACGGAACTGCAGTTATGTTATCAAAATACATTTGAAAATTCACGATGGTTACGAAACGTGAAACGATATGTTATAACATGTTTTAAGTAAATCATGTTTATAGAAGTTAGTTTAATTTAAAAATGTAGCATGCTGTATAACATAATTAAACAAAATAGCGTTGAATCAAATATCATCTTTTCCCCATGGGTAACTTACACAGAAATCTTAAATATAAGACAGTACAGAAGAAAAAAAGACTACAGTAAGAACAATTTAAATAATAATGATATATACTAATAAGTAAAAAGTAATGACAAACTTACCGAATTTTCTGCAAATGTTAGAAACTTGACACAACGAAAGCTTTCAAAGGAGACACCATGTTCTTTGGCTACGCTATGGCTGTGAAAAGAAATAAGTTGCGCATGCGCAAAAATCGTACGGATCATAATGATTTCCAAACATGTGTTGTCTACACGATTATCATGAAAACCTTTGCAGGATAATTAGAATGTGAAGCAAAAAAGACCATTTTCGGAAACCTTACATGCTATCTGGGCTGCTATTCCCGTTGCATGGATAGGCATCGCATCTATACTCTTACAAGGTGGAAGAACTGCACATTCTCAATTTAAATTACCAAGTCTTCATATTGGATAATTCAGCTTCAAAAATTCGGCAAAATACATCTGAAGGAAGATTACTGCAAATTGCTAAGCTCATTATATGGGAAGAATGTACCATGACACCTATTCATGCTTTGAATGCTGTTGATAGACTTCTGCGAGATTTGGTTGGCAAGGATGTCCCATTTGGAGGCAAAGTGTTTATTCTTGGAGGTGACTAAAGGCAGATTTTACCTGTAGTTATTCATGCAAACGAAACACTCATTTTTGAAAGCTGTATCAAGAATTCTTCTCTCTGGCCAACATTTCGACAGTTCAGTCTGGCCACAAATATGCGAACGGAGCCGGAGGAACTTGATTTCGTGGAACGCCTTATTCGCCTGGGGGATGGTCGGTTGACTAATGATTATGAACTCGGAGAAGATATTATTGAAATACCTCCAGAATGTTTAGTGCAGGATTCTACTGTGGATGATATTTTTGATTCGTCTGAAATTGATCTTGATCATCTTTCGGAAAGAGCCATTTTGTGTCCCAAGAATGAGGATCCTTTGAGATTGAATGAGGGGGTTTTACGAAAAGTACCTGACGAAGTCAAGTCTTATTTTAGTGCTGATACAATACTTTGTGATGATGAAGAAGAACAAAACAATTTGCAGATGGATTTCATCAATAGTTTAACACCTTCTTGAATGCTACCACATCAGTTAAATCTTAAAGTTGGCGTTATTGTTATGTTGCTTAGGAACATGAATCCGCCCAGTGGTCTCTGTAATGGAACATGTTTAATAGTCAAAAGGTTGTCACAAAATGTTATAGATGCAGAAGTTTTGACAGGATATAAGAGAGGCACCCTTGTTTTCATACCGAGAATCCTGCTTACTCCGTCGGACACCAGTTTACCTTTCCAGTTACGCTGCCGTCAGTTCCCACTTAAGCTCGCCTTTGCTATGACTATCAATAAATCTCAGGGTCAAAGGTTGGAATCTATTTGCCCTATTCAGTTTTCTCACATGGGATGTTGTATGTAGTCTTTTCAAGAGCAACTTCTAGAGGATGCGTTCGCGTTTGGGTCAAGAACGGTTCAAAACAAGGAAAACTTTTGTCACAGTCTGATAAGGTACTTAGACAAAACATTGTCTTCCGTGAAGTTTTATCTTAAGTCGCAACTATTTTGCTTTATTGTAAAAAACAAACAAACAAAAATGAGTCTACTGCACTTTACCTCATGGATGACGTGGAAAACAATGCAAAGATTTTTCATTTTAAAAGAATTTTTAATTTCTTTAGAATGACGATGTACATTCCATTCTTTCTTACAAACTTTTGTTTAGTTGTGTAAATATCGACTTCATAACTGATTTCATAAACTTTAATTTGGTTGTGTAAATACTTACTAAAAAAACGAGTCTACTGCAATTTACCTCATCGGTGATGTGGAAAATAGTGCAAAGATTTTTCATTTTAAAATAAATTTTTTCCATTTTTTTTGCAGTCACGATGTAAATTTCATTTTTTCTTACAAATTTTTGTTTGGTTGTGTAAATATTGACTTTATAACTGATTTTTATATTCCCAAACTTTAATTCAGTTGTGTAAATACTTACTTTTATATATTTTTTAATACATAACTGATTTTTTGTGTACATACTTATTTCGTATTGGTTTTGTATTTACTGATTTTTAATAGACATAACACATTTTTATATTCATAAACTTTAGTTTGGTTGTATATTATTTATGTTGTATTTTTTTATTTTTAATTTTGGTTTTAGAATAAAATTCATGAACTCCCGTGCATAGAACGGGTTAAACAGCTAGTCAGAATATAAAAGGATGCCATAAGTAGCAAAATCTTGGTCAAATAACTCTTAGCATATGGCTAATAAAAAAACATCACTTTTGATAAATTAAAAAAAAAATATTTGATTGTATAATTCGTATTTTCGATATGAAAAATGATTTTTTAATGTAAGTATGCAATCTAAAAAATTTATTGCATATAAAAAAATATTAGTTTTCAATTTAAAAAATGTTTTCCCCTATATTCTTTAACCCGGGAACGATCCCCTAGTATATACATAAATATGTACATACATACAGAACCTGCGGCCACATTAGCTCTCAGGCTTTAATAAGCCTGTGAGCTAAAAAGGAAAAAAAAACCTGAACTAAAAAACATAAAAAATACTGACCAAATATTCCAGTGTGTAATCGAGGAGGGATGCGGGCAGATGGCGTCCCCTCACTTTTTTATTTTATCTTAACCATCCCCTTACTTTTTATTTTCAAGGGGGACGCAGATTTCCCAAGCCTATTATTATTTTTAAAGGATAAGCTCTCTAACAAACTAACAATTTTAAGAATAAAAGCATTGAATTTTTATATCTTCCAACAAAATTGAAAACTTTAATAAATTATAACATGTTAAATATATCGAAAATGACCTGTGATATTGAGATTCGTTACTTGAGTTCGTACAGTTCTTTGCTAGAGTGGTTCAACTAAAATCATGATGAAACTGTGATTTTAGAACGTTTCTTTTGTATTTCACCTCTTTAGAATTCTAATCTTTAAAAAACAATCGCATATTGCATTTGCATGTTAGACGTAATCTATTTACTAGGGTTTCTAGCCTAAATACTTCTAGAAAAAACCTGATAAGATACGATTTTTGGAAGTTAAAATTTAATTTAAACTATATTTAATTTTTTTGATTACTTTTCTCGGTAATTCAAGATGGAAGACAAGATTTGAAAACAAGTTTGACCCATGTGGCACGGACCTTATGTTCAGGACTATAAGCGTCCCCCCACTTTATTTTCCAGGACTACACCACTGAGTGACCCCCCCCCCAAGGGGCAAAGTGATGGGAGGGGGGGACGGGAGGTACATAATATGAAAAAGTTGTCAAAGGGCTTTCTGACGATATACCACATAATGGGTGTCGGAAAAAATTAAAAAAGCACCCCCTGGTGGGGGTGGCAAATTGGGGGAGGGGTGAGCGAGGTTCATATTAGGTATATAACAACACGCTCGTATTCGAATGCAACTCAATCCGTGAATTTCAAAGCAATCGCTGAAGAACTTTCGGAGATTAGCGATTTTGTACAAACGAACATTTACATTTTTATTTATATAGATTACTCATTGCACTGCTTCCGCTCCGCCAATATGACGACCTTCTGCGAGGAATTATTTGAATGAACTAAAGCCAATCGATTGCACAAAAAAAGAAGAAAGAGTGTTATGATAAAAGCATATAAAATTACAAAAATTAAATTAAAAAGAAAGGTGCCTAGTTAAACTGATGGCATTGAGCTCACAGGCTATTCACACTAATTGTATATTATACTTATTTCAAAGAATAATGACCTTTGAAAAATAAATTAAAGTGGATCATCCACCTGTTTCACCCCCTTTATACTTAACAAATGAATCTCCAAATCTAATCAGGGAAGCACCTTATCAGAATAAACCAGCGTACCAAATTTGAAGCAAATCGGATAATTTTGCCGTAAAATCCCATTTATCTAAATTAAGGGGGATTAGCCCCATTCCACCTTTTACACTTAATCAACGAGCCCCCAAAACTAATCAGAGAAGCGCCTTATCAGAATGAATTTATTCACAAAATTTGAAGCAAATCGGATAATTCTACATGAAAAACTCATTTATATGAATTAAGGGGAGGAATTAACCCCGTTCCCCCTTTACACTTAACCAATAAAACTCCACAACCAACTAATAAAACTCTAAAACTAATCAGGAAGCACCTTATCAAAATGAACCTATTTACAAAATTTGAAGCAAATCGGAAAATTCTGCATGAAAAACCCATTTATCTAAATTAAGGGGGGATTAGTCCCCAGTTCCCCTTTTCTACTTAATCAATGAACTCCCAAAACTAAGCAGGGAAGTGCCTTATCAGATTGAACCTATTTACAAAATTTTAAGCAAATCGGATATTGCTATCAAGAGTTATCGTCATACAAAATAAACATTTACATTTTTTTTTATATATAGAAATGTGCCGCCACAGGGGGAAAGTGAGAAGAGAGAGATGGGGTGCATAATATAAAAGAGTAGTCAAAGGGCTTTCATGATATATCACATGACGGGTGTCGGAAAAATTTTAAAAAGCGCCCCCTGGTGGTGGTGAGGAAATTGGAGGATGGGGGGAGCGAGGTTCGTAATAGGTATATAAAAACACACGCGTATTCGAATGCAACACAATCAGTGCATTTCAAAGCAATCGGTGAAAAACTTTTGGAGGCTTAAGATTTTGTACAAACGAACATTTACAATTTTATTTATATAGGAATGAGCCCCCACAGGGGGGGGGGGGGGGGGGGGAGTGTGAAGTGCATAACATGAAAGAGTAGTCCAAGGGCTTTCTAATGATATATCACATGATGGGTGTCGGAAAACCCCCTGGTGGGAGGTGGAGGTAACCGAGGTTCATAATAAGTATATAACAACACTTCCGTATTTGAATGCAACTCAATCCGTGAATTTCAAAGCAATCGATGAAGAACTTTCCGAGATCAGCAATTTTGCACAAACGAACATTTACATTTTTATTTATATAGATTACAGATTCTTTTTAATATACTGTTGGGTTTCCCCCCTTGGCAACTACGCTCGCCATTCAAATACCACAGGCTCAAAAAACATGTTATTTTTAAATGAAACATAAAATTAATTATTTAGTTAATATATAATGAAATATTTACAAAAACAGATTGTTACTTATTTATCAATGTGATTCAATATGTTTTTAAAGTAAATATGAAAAGAGCCCCTTAAAATATTATTCAAAAGTTTGAACGAATTCAAATTATTAAAAATATTATTATATTTATTTAAATTATTGTACTATTTTTTAATTACAATAAAACACTCTTGTTACTTCCTTTGTAAAAAAATTCAATTTGTATGATAGTTGTAAAAAAAAGATTTAATATATTAAACATCATAAAGTAGCAAAACATTTAGATAAAAATTTCTTTCCAGGTGCCAATAAATATTTGCAATTTTTCATCTGTACGTCTTAAAAATATCAAACATAAGAACATTTCCTGAACTTGTAAAAGTAAAATATTTGCAAATTTTTGCAGTATACCAATTGTAATTGTGCATTTGAATTTCATTATATCTAATTTATTTGACTATTATCATTAAAGATGAATTTTTAGATTGTTATTTGTTCAACTTATATTGGTCACCCATAATTTACTCCAAAAGAGAACTAGTCTGATGTCTAAATCCTAAAACTTTCTTCTATCTCAGACACATTAATACTTCAAAATTCGCTGTCAAAGTGCAAGAATTCGGCCCCTCATGAGGTTTCTAACAGTATAGGTTTGAGAACTGTATGAACTTAAAAAAGGAGATATAAAAATCTCATTTTTTAAAGAAATGAATGAATTTTGCCCCCACACTCTGAGATGTCTGCAATGAAAATTCCCAACCCAATGATAATAAAAGACACCTGTTAGGATCTATGCACCCAGTTAAATAAGGATTTATTTATCTGAAAGTGTAATAGAATATGAAGTTTGATTAAATTCCGTGCATTAGTCTTTGTTAAATAACTAGATGCGAAAATCTTGAAAACTGCAGCATAGCAACACCAGCTTTTATTTTACAGCAAAACATAACCAGAACTAACTAAGTTCAATGTCTAACAGAATGCTAAATTTGATGAAAATCCATGCATTCCTTGAGTAGAGCAATTGTGAGCAATTGTGGAATTTGTATTGAAACACCATCTGTTGGATGATTTATACCGAAACCTAATATGCAGAAAGTTACTGAATATAAACTTTTTATTAAATTCAGTGCATTAGTTCTTGAGATAGAGCATCATTTTGTGTTAACTTTTTGTCATATACAGGCAGAAACACATTTTCTAAAAACAGTCGAAGCATGTTCAAAATCTTATAAAATGTATAAATCCGTCGAAAACACATCTATTAGTTTCTTGTTAAAAGAGAAGAAACTACAAAATAATAACAACCACTAAAATCCAGTCTGCACGGGTGTTCCACCAAGATATGAGGTGGTAGACCAGTTCCATTTCATTGTACTAATTGATCACTATTTAGTGCATGAACTTCATCCATGAACTCAATGAGGTGGTTGGGGACCTGAAATTCAACCACTAAAATCCAGTCTGCACGGGTGTTCCACCAAGATATGAGGTGGCAGACCAGTTCCATTTTAATATGCTAATGAAGTTCTATTTAGTGCATGAATTTTATCCATGAACTCGATGAGCTGGTAGTTTATGCGGCCGGCTCCCGGTCTAATAGTCTCTGAAAAGAGCATGAATGTTTCCTGTTGAATTTCTTTGCAGACAGATTAAGAAAGAGTTGCTTGTGATTTATAAAATCATTTTATTTACTGAAAAATTAATTTATTCAAAGAATACTTTAGAATAAAGCAATTTAAAAAAAGGAAGTTAAGACGAAGAGAAACAGAATTTTTAATAGATTTTACTAATCCTTAACTCTGAAATTTAGACTAGACATGAAGAACATACATAGATAATCAGAAAATTCTTATTTAGAGACTCAAAACTTTGCAAAAATTAGGCCTGGGATATAATGAGGAAACAATTATGTCTCCCAAAGAAAAAGTTCTCATAAAGGTACTGTCTGGCTCAGACAAGAAAAACCCTGGAACTGGTCTCGACTCGGTCCTGTCACCAGGGTAACTGGTCAGTCAACTTCATTTTAGAGAAGTCCGGCATTTTCTTTTCTCCCATTTAATCGGTCATTACAAGAATTATCGAAGCCGTTTCTGCACTTTCCCTTCTATGGACGAAGTTCCTTCCCTACAAGTTTTGGAACCTCTGAAAGCAGGAAATCTACCCAGGGTATTTCTTGTCTGAGCCAGGCAGTATAACTATTCTAATATTTTAAAATGTAAACAACACAATAAAAAAAAATTGCAAACCTTTTGATCCCAAGGTGTACAGATTTTTTAAAGTGTACTGTATTTGTAGTTGTAATAGATTCTTGATATAATATTAATATTGCAGGTTTTTCTTAAAGAAGAGATGGGCTCAGTCTCAATTTTTATACCAATCTTCGGGGTCAGGCTCAAGGTGAAAATTTTATCAGAGACATTCATGAAAACTCAATATTAAATACTGTAACAATAAATACTAGAAAAATGCAGAAAGGTGTTTAATATAAGCAATAGAGGATAATAGTATATGTTATAGTACCACTATGCAAGTGAAAATCTGTGCAATCTTAGAAGTCAGACTGACACTTGTGCGATTACTTTTTGTAGCAATAGAAAGTGATAACTGCAAATGAAATGCATTGGAAAATCTCTTGTGTCAACAGTAATATGTTTAAAATAAAATTTTATTAAAAGATTTAAAATGCATCATTCATCAAAAATTGAAGCTCTAGGCAGGGCCTGATCAACTCTAAATGGAACCTGGGGGTACACAGACTGTGTCGGGCCCCCCTTTCTCAAGAAAGTTGCATTATAAACATGAGAAAGAGCTTTACATACAGTTCAAAATTTAAACTATAGCTTTTAAAAAAGATATACATTATGGATGCATTTAAAAATCCATTCAAAATTATGGGAAGGTACAATCTTCTGCACTGTATGCTATTTAGAGTGAGTAAAACTCTAAATCTAAGTGAATAAATGAAACATGTTTGATGCATTACCCTTTCTACTCTGAATTTCGAAATTTACATTGCTTTAGTAAAGAACACTGCAATAGTTTGCATGAATAGTAAAAAATAATTTTTTTTTATAAATGAAAATTTGCATTTTCAGAGAGTGAAGAAAGTGTATTTTGGGGCCCCCTTAAAATATGAGTCTGAGGTACGTGCCCCATGTGGTCTGAAAGGGAAGGGGGGGGGGGGGGGGGAATGAAATTTCACTTTAATATGCAAATGGAATACAATCACTCTTAATTTTGTAAACATTAATTTCAGGAGGTCACAAAATAAATAAATAAATAAACAAACAATGTAAAATACATAAATATAATTTATTTCATTAAAATTGATAAAAAAAGTTTAAAATCTATATGCGCAGACAGCCATATTTCTTGGAGATATAGCATCATCCCAAACAGCACATACTTCAGCCATGACAGAGTTTTCTTGGAAATAAAATTTCCTATCAAAAAGTATGAAACATTCCCACAAGGGCTGCAACAATGTTTGCAAAATCTGAAAGAGAAAGAAGTTTTGAGTACATCATAATCAAACAAACTGAAATTAACACTGAATACATGAAAGAAGATAGGGAAAAAAATGTGGAGAGAGAAAAATATGTACCACATATGCTCACGTATAAGTCAAGGAATTTCTGACAATTTTTGGCAAGCAATTGGAGGGGGGGGGGGGGGGAGGCGACTTACACGTGAGTCAAAAAAGAAAAAAAAAAGCCAACTTTGATTACTGCAAAATTCTGGTTTTTTATGTGTATGAATAATAAAATATACAAATAATAATATTTTATCATAATTTTTTTTTTCAATGATTTTTTGTTGTTGTTGTTTATTTACTACTTTTTCGCATTAGCAAATGAAGTCTGGTTTGATTTGTGCAAAACTGAAGTAAAAAGTTAGGGGTCGACTTATACACGAGTATGTATGGTACTAAACTTCTTAAAACTTTAAAAACACGATTATATTTCCAAAATCTTTTAATTAATGATTTCATTTGTAAGGAACATTCATACACTTAAATAAGTCATTTTTTGGAGTTTCAAACATTGATAGAGATAGAACAGAATAAAATGAAATGTATGTAGTACTTCTTAAGTTTTTTATATTGAAATTATAAGTAAGAAAGGTATTATACAATTATTTTTTTCAGTGCATACATAAGGGTGAAGATGATTCTATTTTTCCTCATTAAGTTTATGTAAAATTTTAATTTAAATATACAACAAGCAACTAAAGTTGCGTTTTTATATATAAGTGAAAAATAAGGCAGAAATGGATCATAAACAGACAAAGCATTTAAGCAGAAAATATAGATTTTTCTTTTTTATATATATATAAACATAATGAAATTATTTTCTTAATAGGTCTAAAAAGATCTTTGAAACTTTCCTTTAACTCTTAACATTTTTGAAAAAAAAAAAAAAAAAAAAAAAAGAAAAGAAAAGAATGAATCATTGTGAAAAATTATTTTATTTCATTTTTTGGTCCCCGGTATGCTATTTCTTTCTCCCAGCAAATAAAGTGTCATCTCCAGAAAATAACGTTCTGTTAAGCCAGATGTAAAACAAAGCAGATATATCATTGTACTATTAAATAGTCTACTGCAATTTTTTTAACTTCTAAGCATCGCACATTTTCAATTTTTATACCGTCGTATTGGGGGGAAAAAGTACTTTTAAATGCAATTTTTTTGAAAACTGCATCTCCATTTATTTTTGATATATTAATTTTTTTGTAGTTTTTAGCGTCATTTGTTTAATTTTGGCAACTCAAGTACTCCACTTCTGTAGAAAGTAAAGGAAAAAAATAGTTAGAAAATAGCAATTATATCTTTTTGTTGCCATTTTCCCATAAAAACTGAAAAAAATGTACTTAAAATGCATGCTATTTTGAAAAAATATAAATGAATGATTTCTGAAAAAACATGGAGCTATTATAAACTAAATTTAACTTTTAAGTATCTATATTAATATTACAAACAAATGAAGGCATATGAATCATGAGATAGCCGATTTTTTTTTGTCAAGTTCCTTCAATGATGATATCTCTTTTTTTGGATTTGTGTATTATTCAGTGATAGTGATGTCCTATGCGTACTTTACTGTAGATGATGCTTAATACTGGATTGTAAATGAGGAATTTTTCAGTGAATGCAGATGACTTCATTTTATATAAAATAAAAGCATGTGTTTTAAGTCTTAAAACTGAAATATATTTTGTACTATTATATATATTATTTTTTATCAGGACGACACTAAATTCTGAAAAAGCAGAATTCCTGTTTTCTAGTATTTTTAATTTCCCTGCTCAACAGTGCAAAACTTTTTGACATATAAAAAATTATTAAAATGGTGCAGAACAGCAGCATATCCAAAAAGGGAGCCGGGAGCTCCAATCTCTCACCACATCCAAAATCAGTGTTTTATTTAACCTAACTTTGGGACACAATTTAGCCTATCTCAATACTCAGATTCCCCCCCCCCCCCCTCCACCCCCAAAACAAAATCTTAGTTACCACATCCCATATCCAGTGGCTTAGAATCAAACAATGTTTATATTTTACTATAGGCATCATAGATTTGAGTTATAATTGATTGCTCCTGCATGATAATCTTTCTTAAACTTTTGCAACTGGAAAAAAGATATAAAATGCCAAATTAAACACTATTTCCTGATGAAACAGGAAATGTTATTTGATTCCTGCAAATTTTATGTATTGATGAAGAAAAGTTACTATGAATATGTCAGAAAGTAGACAGTTTGGTTTTGAAAACAGCCTTAATTAATGAAAAAATATATATACAGTAAACCCCTGATATAACGCTCTTCCGGGGGACCGGGCTAGAAAAGCGTTAAATGCGGGAGAAGGTTTTTGACATTTTAAAATTGAGAATATTAGATTATCTGCTTTAAATAATGCGACGAATCATTTTTGTGTATTATTATTTCAAATCAGAATAAGTAAAAGAATTGTTAGCATTAAAACAAAAGCTACAAAATATATTTAACATTTCTAATAGGAGTTTAAAAAAAAAAAAGTAACATTTGTAATCTTGAGTACCACTACGGGGACTATAACCTTTCACTTACTGTTTATACTGTTTACTCTTCGAGTTTCGTCTGATGGGTGGACGAACGACCACATAAAAGAGCTCTTTCTGCTTTGTTTATGTGTCTTAATATATCTTCATGTGAAGCGGCGGTATCTACTGAAGCGGTGTATAGGCGAATAATGCTAAAAGCTTCCATTACTTCAGCTATCGTTGGGATACGCTCTTGAACATCACCATCAGCAACTTCATCAGGGTCCTCTTCTTCTGCGACATGCTGTACAGTAGGGATGCACAACCTGTGGCCTGCGAACTTCGTCAATTTATAACTTAAAAATATTGCAATTTTCGTCCATAAGTCACAGGAAAAAATCGTAAATTCCGTCAATTTACCGTGGGAAAATTGAAAATTTCACCGGTCAGATAAGAATTGTGAATTTCATTAATCAGGCGCAGAAAAATTGCTAATTTTGTTGATCGGGTGCAGAAAATAGCGAATTTTGTCTATCAGGAGGGGAAAATCGCAAATTTCGTTGATCAAAAATGGAAAATTCACAAATTTTGTCGTTCATGTGCGGAAAAAAAATCGCAAATTTTCCAATTGGGCACAGAAAAATCCCGAGTTTCGTAGATCGGGTTGGGAAAAATCATGAATTTCGTTAATCGGGTCCGGAAAAATAGCGAATTTTGTCGATCTGATGCAAAAAAAATCGCAAATTTCGTTGATCGGTCACGGAAAAATTGCTGATTTTGTTGATCGGCTGTGAAAAAATCGTAAGATTCGTCAGTCACGAGAAAACAAACTGTGAATTTCGTCAATTTACCGCGGAAGAAATTGCAAATTTCGTCAGTTAATTAAGATTCGTGAATTTCGTCGAACGGGTGCAGAAAAATCACGAATTTTTCAGATTAGGAGCGGAAGAATCTCAAATTTTGTTGATCGCATGCGAAAAAAATCGCGTGTTTCGTCTGTTTATTGAGAGAAAAAAAACCGCAAAGTTCTTAAATTAAATTTGCCGCGGGAAAAAAAATTGCAAATTTCTTCAGTCAGTTAAGAATCGCAAATTTTGCTGATTGGGTGCTGAAAAATCACAAATTTCGTTTATCGGGTACGGAAAATTCGCGAATTTTGTTGATCAAGTTCCAAAAAGTCGCGGATTTCGTTCGTCGGGCATGAAAAACTTGCGAATTTTGTAGATCAGGCGCGGAAAAATTGCAAGTTTCGTTGATTGGGCACAAAAAATCACGAATTTTGTCGATGATATGCGAAAGAATTCAAAATTTCATTGATCGGCTGCGGAAAAATCGTGTGTTTAGTCACTTTATCGAGAGAAAAAAATCGCAGATTTCATCAGAGTTAATTAAAAATCGCGAATTTCTTTAATCAGGCACTGGAAAAGTGCAAACTTCGTCGATCAGGGGCGGAAAAATTGCAAACTTCGTCAATCGGGCACAGAAAAATCGCGAATTTTGTGATCGGGAGCGGGAAAATCGCAAATTTCATTGATCAGGCACGGAAAAAATATCAAATTTCGTTGATTGGCTCCCCCTCCACCCCCCCCCCTTCGTTCATAAATTTCAAATATTTTTCGGCACTAGCCACTTTCATACCTATGTTTGCTTTATACCTCTTTTAATAAAGCAAAATTTACTCCCCCATATTATCACACTTTGAAAATAATCCTTGCTATATCTCTGTTATATATACAAACATAAACTGTTAATATATCTATGATGGCCCGGTTCGGTATTCCACGATATTGATGAAGAAAGAACACAAGATATAATCAAAGCAGAGAGGTCTAAGCCGGGATATGATTAACTACGTTTACTATTTACATAAGACTACACAGTTACAACACACGCACACATAATATAACATAATAATAATATTCGTATTACATATTTCACAAGAGAGAGTTCGAACACAACCATTCAAGAAGAAGTACCTCGTCTTTCTCTCTCCTCTGGCTGTTGCCATTCCGAGTTTCCTAAAGTCTTTCGACCACGGAGTATAGGCGACTTTCACACCTTCCCTCCAGTTTCTACATGTTGGACGGTGTCCCACACTGTGAAACTACTCTTTGAAGTCTTAACACAAGTCTTACTTAAAATGTCCTATCAAAAGTCCTAATTAAAAAGTTCTATTTAAAAAGTCCTTCACCTGTCCCATCGAGAGCATTTACTTAAACTACTTAAGATATATAAATTCTTATACACTATATACTAAAAATACACATATTACAAATACACATTATCCAATATATAATAATGAAATAATACAAAATATATATATACAGATTTTTTTTTTTTTCTACTCATAACTGCGAGATAAAGCATCTGCCACGACATTAGAGCTTCCTGGTTTATGAGCAATAGAAACCTGATAGCGAGATAGTGCCAACGACCATCTCTGTAATCGAGCGTTCTTAGGAGTTCCCTCTGTTAAGTATTTTAGAGGATTATGATCCGTATGCAATATTATGGTTGTTCCATAAGTCCACATTTCGAATCTCCCAAGCGCCCAAATTACAGCATATGCTTCTCTTTCAATTGTGCTCCACTTTGATTGAGTTGGAGTAAGCTTTTGACTGGCAAAGGTTATGGGCTTTAACATGCCGTCTTTGTCCCTTTGCATTAGACAGGCACCAATACCCGATATGGAAGCATCGGTGTTTATTTCGAACGGTTTGGACATGTCTGGGGTATAAAGGTTTGTAACTTCACATAAGCTTTCCTTTAACTTATTGAACGACTTTTCAGCATCTTCCGACCATGGAATATCATTTGGAACAGTTTTTCTGGTCAGATCTGTCAAAGGCTTTGCAAAGTACAAGTCCTTAAAGGAAACTATAACTTCTTTACCCTCAGTGTCAATTTTGTATTTGCTTTCTTGTTTAACCTTCTGAACAGAATTAATATCATACTTTATAGCTTCTTTCTCAATTTTTAGAGTCTCCAGGATACTACAATACAACTTAAGATAAAATTGAATACCTTTTTCTTTCATTCCTTTAACTGAATCAACAGTATCTTTCAATTCTCTTTTTTTCATGGAAATTTTTGTTTCTAGATCTTTTTCCTTCTTCAAAACAATGCTTTTCATCATTTTTTTTCTCATATTTATCGTACCAATTATCTTTTTATTTTTGTAAGTAAGATCTTCCTCAACTTCTTCCATTTTGACTTCATAATCACGATTAACACGCTCCAGAGTCTTTGATTTAGTTTCTATCTCATCTTCATTCTCAATATTCTCTTCCGAATATTTGACAATATTAAAATCTTCATTAAAGTCAAACATTTTTTCAATTGTTACAGATTTATCCATAACTTCTTGCTCAATCATAGATCTTCTTTTAAATTTCCAATTTTCTTCTCTTTTAATTTCATAATACTTAATAAACACTTTACATGTTATTTTTGAAAAATTTTCACTAATAACATTTTTGTCAGAATATTTCTCTTTCAGTAAACTTCCAAGTATTTCAATTGTTCTTGATTTTACATTTTCTTCTACATTTTGCATTTTTATTTCATCCACAAGTTTAATTTTTTCCATGTTAAAGGCTGAAATCATTCTAGGAATTCCAGTCCTAACAAAAACTTCAATAATCGCTTCACAAGCTGCTTTTGCTGTCAACGATTTAATAGGGACTGCTTCAGGCCAACGACTATGTTGATCCATAATAGCCAGAACATACCGATGACCTCGAGAAGACTTCGGCTCAATTGGTCCTAAAATATCTGCATTTACAACTTGAAATAGGAGTTCTGGTCTTCCGACCGCTTCAATAGGTGTAGTGTCTGTTACTTTTGTTTTTCTGCGCATTTGACAATCATGGCAAGCTGCGCATAGTTGTTTTACTTCTTTTGGCATTCCTTCCCACCAAAACGACATAGCAATTCTATCTCTTGTTTTCTTAGCAGCTAAATGCCCACCAGTTGGTGTTTCATGTGCTAATTTCAAAATTTCTTGTCTTCTACAGGCGGGTACAACAAGTTGAACATAATTTTGTCCTCCAACTTTGCCTCTATGATACAACAAATCGGATTCTACCCAATAATTATTTTTCTGCCGTTTTGCATCTTCAAAGCATTTTTCTAATGTAGAACAAGCCAATTGCTCCTTTTTCAACAATTGTGCTTGTGAAACGGAACAACTTTCCTTTTGGTCCTCGTTACCAACATTTTCGGGCAAAACAGTTGCCTCGACCGGAGTAGGAATCAGTTCCAAATCTGAAGCTTCTTTGTCTTCATCTTCATTATTTAGATTTGTTTCCAGGTTTCCTTCTGGACACCTTCCCTCCACATTGAATACAGATTTTTCTTTATTTTCTTCAACCGGGGTGATATCTACCTCATCCCCTAAATACAACTTCTGCTGTTCTTTTAACAGAGCGAAAACCTTGGGAGTGATCAAAGCTTCTTCGTGTAATCCTTCCACTACCGCAACCTGTACTCGTACATACGGAATAACCTCATCTTCTGTCCGAAGAGAGAGCGGAACGGAAACAAGCTTTGCTTCTACAGGACTCCCTATTGCGGGTCTCAAGAATACTTTTCCACATGACTGTAAATACTCTTCCGGCACCACCGACTTCCGCAGCACTGTAATCTCCGCACCACTATCGATGATTCCCTGAAACTTCTGGTTACCGATTCCTAGATCTACCTTAAGGAGTCTCCCATCTGTTTCTTCCACCGGAATATTCACATTCAAACAAATTGCATTTAGACCCTTTTTCTCAAGATCGCTTTTGGAAGTTTTTCCTCCATCTTGTTTTACTGTATTCAACTTGGAACAATATTTCTTCACATGCCCTTCCTTACCACATGCGAAACAGGTATATTTTGTGCGAAATTCTCTCTTTTCTCGTTGCACTCCGAAAGATGTTTCAGTCTTGGGTTCAAATTTCGGTTTACCATCTCTCGTATCTTTTTTTGATTCCGAACTGTAATTATTCCAACTTTGATTTCGAGAGTTAGATAAATTTTTCTTTGGAAATTCTTTTCTTTTAAAACTGTCGGTAATGCTCTCGTAATCATCAAGTTTTTCTGCCAATTCTAACGGCGTGGTAAATGTGAGCCAATTTTCTAAGAAATGTTCTCTTATTTCTACAGGCACACGAAATTTTAATTGTTCTGTTACTATTAAGTCTTTTAATTGCTGGAAAGTGTTAATATTTAATTCTGTGATCCATTCGGTAAAATAACTCAAAAGCTCTTGTGTATAATTTCTCCATGATTTTTCATGTGTTTTGTGATGTTTGTAGAAACATTGTTTTAATTTTTCACTGTTTAACTTGTATCGCTTTAAGATAAGAGTTTTTACAAAATCATAATTAATTGCATCTTCCGGGGGTTCTCTAGCTAGCATATTTGCAATTTCCACCGGTAAAACTGCCAATAGGTAAGCTACCCAGTCTTTCTTCGGTACTTGTGCCATTTCCGCTCTTCTTTCAAAATTTATCAAAATTAATCCCATCTCATCACGTTTCTCATCAAACTTCGGGACAATCTGTGCTAATTGAATTTTTGGCGCTATCTCAATTTTCGACTCATTTCTTTGTTCCGGAAATTTCTGCAATTGTTCCAGTTTTTTCATTTCCAATTCATGTTCTTTTGCTTCCCTGGCAATTCGCTCCTCCCTCTCTTCTTGTCATATTTTTTCTTCCCTTTCTTCTTGACGTCTCGCTTCTTGACGTATTCTTTCTTCCCTCTCCATTTCTTCTTTCTTTTTCCTTTCTTCAATTACAGAACTCAAAAATCCCTTAACAAATTCTTCTTCGTAGTCTTCGACTTCTAGTATAGCTTTTTTTAGATCTATAATTTTTAAATTTTCGACATCCTGAACTCCAAGTTCAATCGCTACTTTCTGTAAATCTTCTTTTCTACTACCTTTGCTTAAAAACGCCATATTTGAAAAATAAATTGGAAGCAATCAGCAATATTCAAACAGTGTTTCTACCCTAATTGGAACTTTCCCTAAGAACGCCTTAAACCAAATTTAATTTAAACCTGAACATTCTTTTGTAAATAACCCCTCAAATTGAATGAAATTTATTTTATTTAAATACTTATATTAGTATTACTGACTAGATTAAAACACATTTGCGCAATAATAACAAAAAAATATATATATAGAAAACAATTTTTGCAATAATTAAAATATACTTTTACCAATATGTCAAGTTAAAAAAAATAAAATATTTGCGTTCTCACAAAATAAGAATTTGTCAATGCCTTGCGTATTAATTTTTAAATACATCCTTCAAAAATACACAATACATTAACAATTTTCTTTTTAACACTTCAATCTCTTACTAAATTATATTTCAAAACGAACCAAATATTTATAAATCTCAATATTAAATTAACACCTTTTAATTAAATTAAATTATATCCAAGATATGAAAATCTTTCTTTTATTTTGATTTAAAACTCAAATTAAATCTCTATATTTCCTTTCAATTAGTCAATCGAAAATAAGCAACAACAAAAACAAAACAAACAAATGCTTAATGTTCTGCCACAATTAAAAAAATAAATAAACAACCCAATCCGTAATAATCAAATTTATACATTATCAGTTTCACTGAACAAAGATTACCAAACTTTTATTTCAAATTTAATCTGAATGAGTTATTTCAAAGAATTCCAGAATAATACATAACAAAACAAACAAAAAAAAAACCACTTCCTCTACATACTTTGAAATAGCACCTTTTTATCTTAATCACAAAGATAAAAGAATAAATAAAAAACATTTGAAATAAATCTGTTTTTTTTTTTTTCTCCAAACGATAATTTACTTAGGTAACACTTTTAGTTATTCTAGTGCAAAGTTTATTCTTAGAGAATAAATAGCTTCATAGACAGACGTGTTATGAACTTTTAAAATGACAATTTTAACTCATTTTTATGTTTCTTTTTCTTTTCTTTTTTTTTTTTTTTTTAACACAATAACTAGAAAATATTTATTTAGATAACAGAATTTAAACTTTCATGCTAAACATAGTTATTTTTAAACACCATTCTATCTGAACATTCGATCAATTTAACTACCATGTTTATTCCATTAATTGAATAAATATTAACCCGTTGTTTCGAAACATAATATAAAACATATACACATTAAATAACTATATTTTACTAACATATATTTAAAATATGCTCTCGATAGGGGAAAAAAAATACCTTTATGATAGCTAGGCCAGCCATCAAACTCTCGTTGCTGTCAATCAAATACTATCGACGCAATATTATTCACTTAGATTAGGGGCACATCTTTCTTGCTTTAACCACAATATTTATTATACGATAACATTTTATGCTGCAGTAACACTGCTGTTGATTTTTAAAAGCTGTAGGATCACCAGTAGAAGTAGGATCACCATCCTAGTCGTCTGCGACATTATGATAGCCCGGTTCGGTATTCCACGATATTGATGAAGAAAGAACACAAGATATAATCAAAGCAGAGAGGTCTAAGCCGGGATATGATTAACTATGTTTACTATTTACATAAGACTACACAGTTACAACACACGCACACATAATATAACATAATAATAATATTCGTATTACATATTTCACAAGAGAGAGTTCGAACACAACCATTCAAGAAGAAGTACCTCATCTCTCCCTCTCCTCTGGCTGTTGCCATTCCGAGTTTCCTAAAGTCTTTCGACCACGGAGTATAGGCGATTTTCACAATATCCTTGCCAGCTGAATTAGATATATTAACTGGGTAGGAGAACCTAGAGGGGTAACCCCCCCCCCCCCTCTGAAACCATATTTTTCATCTAAATATAGGACACAGATCACCTCCCCAGAATAGAATTCTCTCCGTGTTACTGATGTGGCCCTCGACAATCCAAACATTTTTGTAAGTGGCCCTTCTCTTAAAAAGGTTGTGCACCCCTACTGTACAGTATCCCCTATAATGTCGTCAGTGCACCTAACGTTGCTTGTGATAACGTCTTCATCAATGTTAAGATAGTTCTGAAGGCTGTGTGCGTTTTCTGCAAGATGCTTGCAAACAGCTTGCCAGTCCTCGTCGTCTATAGGATCCTACCCCTCTTCAGCCACATCCATATCGTCGGCGTTCGTTATGAAGCCTGCCTTTTTAAAGCAATTTTGAATTATTTTAGGTTCAATTGCATCCCAAGCAGCGCTAAGGTAGTTCATGGCATCGAGGAGAGTTACAGAAGATCAACTACTTTTAATTTCCATTTTATGTAGAAATCGTTTCACTATACGTTTGCGATAATGTTGTTTTAAAACCTTTATGATTCTTTGATCCATCGGTTGAAGTAAGCTTGTGGTGTTTGTGGGTAAAAATTCCAGAGAGATGTTTGAAATATCTGGTATTTCTTGGGGATGCACTGCGCAATTGTCTATGAATAGTATGACATGCCTATTTTGCTTTCGCATCTTGCCATCAAAATCAGAAACATATTTAATGAACTGGAGACCTGTCATCCAAGCCTTACGTTGATGTGTATAGTCACAGAGCAGTCGTTTGATGTTCTTGAAACAGCAAGGCTTGGCCGATTTTCCAATCACCAGAGGCTTGCGTTTGTCGTTCCCATCGGCATTGGAACAAACAAGCACAGTCACACGTTCTTTACTGAACTTCCCTCTGTGTACTGCTCATCTTTTAACATTAAGGATTTATCAGGCATTGCTTTAAAAAATAAGCCAAATTCGTCGGCATTATAAATATTACAACTGGCATAGTTTTTGATAAGCCTTGGAAGACTGTTCTTTTTCCAAAATTCTGCATTTTCTATGTTCACGGCAGCGGATTCTCTGCAAATCTTCTTGTACACAATGCCGTGGCGAGTTCGAAATCGGTCTAACCACCCATTAGATGGAGTAAAATCTTCAATTCTTAGCTTTTGAGTTACTTCTGCAGCTTTTTCTTTAACTATGGATCTGCTGATAGGTAAGTTACAGTGTCTTGACTCAAGAAACCATTCGTACATAACTTTTTCTAAATCTTCATATTTTCCTGTTTCCACTCTCTTTTTCTTTGAGCCACTAATCACAGCATTTTTTCAATATCTTTTCCATTTTGAAGATGAGTCCGAAGGGACGATGGCGCAATATTCATAGATAACGCAAAATCTTTCTGGCTCAGAATAGGTGATTTTTTGTCATAATTTTTTAGAATTTCTAATTTTTTGGAAAGTGTCAGCGTCTTTCTTTTCATACTTTTAGCTTCCATGTTGCACCTAATTAGAGTCGGCAGCGATGCTACTTACTCATGTGTAAATGAAAAAAGCGAAAACAGTTTGTGTGAAGTAAGAAACAGACAGGTGCTGCTGAGATGGACGGCATAAATTCTTTTGTTCTCTGATCCAATGAAAAAAAAAACTGCCGCACCGACTGATTTTTTTCTTTTTTACATAGTCTTTGGGGGTTGGCTAGCTGCCAATTCCACATATCCTCTCTCTCTCTTTGTACGGGAAAGAAAATGAAAACTCTGGATGTAAACCAAAGCACCAAAGCGTAATATCCGGGATTTTTTTGTTCAAAGGGCCAATAAAAAGCACATTAAAAGCGAAGAATTTTTACATTGTTCTTATGGGTACGGTTCAAGGGATAAGGACAAATGAGCGTAAAAGGCAGGAAAGCATTTTAAGCGGTGAGCGTTACATCTGAGTTTTACTGTACTTTAAAACAGGATTTACGATTTTTAATAATGTATCAATTCTCTTCAATAATGAACAGAAAAATTAAGTTGAGGTTAAGCTTTGGAGAAGGATGAGTGTTCTCTTTTTTGCTTTTTGGTCATTGCTTTTATTCAAACAATTTTAAATAATCAGTTAAATTATGTAAAAGATTATTAATAACTACTTAACACTTCAAAGCTTGATCTAGAAGCTTAATGAACATCAACTGCAAAAATTGAAAGCAATACACATAAATGTACTACAGACGAAATAAAATAAGTTAGAATGACACCTAATAATTGCTTCTATAATAGAAAATAAAATTATATCTTTTGACTTCTACAAAAGTTATCCTCCTTTTTTTTTTATCATTAAATATTTTTTCCAATTTCTTTTAAAATATAATACATATATAAAAAAGTGTAATGAAATTATCTTTTGTTATTTGTAAATAAAAGCAGCTACTTACTAACAACACCCTAATACGTGGAAATAGTACTTCTTTGGAAGAATAAATTTCATTCAATTTAGTCATTCTCTCCTGCTTTTGGGAATCAGACAGGCCTGAAAAAAAGAAATAATAGTAATAAATTGCTTGTATTACTTTAACACATTAGTCTATGTAATAAATACGCGCAAACAGCTATATTGCAGAAAAAAAGAAACTTTATTCTTTGCCACTTTTTGCTGAGGATGGGAGGGTTAAAAAGTAAGAAAAAAAGAAACTTTATTCTTTGCCACTTTTTGCTGAGGATTGGAGGGTTAAAAGTAAGAAGAAATTTTTTACAAGGTCGGGAAAAGAAAATCCTTTGTGCCATTAAAACAGATTAGTCATGTAAAAAAAATTATTATGACTGCAATAGATGTATTTCTTATGAAATCTACCTAGGAAAAAAAAAAATAAATAAATAAATAAAAGTTGCGATCTCCCTGCAAAAGGGGTTTCCATTCATTTTCCTTTGATTGGGGATTTTTAAGGCCAAATCAGCTGCTGTTAAAAGATACAATGGCTGTTTTCGCCTTTGATTAAAAAAAAAGTCAGTTAAACATTTTAAATAAGCTAATGTAAGATCAATTAAGTAAACAGAGTCTTTTGTCTCCCGGTATTTTTAAACAACGCTATAAGAAAGTTCTTTTAAATGTACCATTTTAAATCTGACTTAATTTTCACTAAAATTTTCTTTCTCTTTTTAATATTCACGTGGAAATACTTTTGTTGTTAGAAAGGAAATATTAATTGCGCTGTCTTAGAATTCACAACAATAGTTGAAAAACCATCTCAAAATATTAAATAAATGTCTCACGCAAATAGATTTTTAACTTTAAACTGTTTTGCATTATTATTAATTGTGATGTCCAGCATGACCAGGAATGCCGGACAGTCTGAAAACAAATAAACTAGCAGAGATTCCTACAATGCAGATTGGAAGCGTCGAATCGGGTGTTAAAATCCTAACAGTCCAAAAAGTGTACAAAGAGGTTAAAAGGGCAATCCAAAAAAGTATAAGATAAAGTTGAAAGAAAAATAATATGTGCAACCAATGTGTGTAGAATTAACACAGGCTAAAAGTTACTTAAAAACAATAACGTTTATTAAACAAAAATAACAAGTATAAATAAAATGACTGAATGCTTCATATTTAAAGCAAAGACAATTTTAATAAAGGATTCATTTAATCCTGTATCCAATAAACAAGTTGTCTCAATATGAAAAACGGGACACTGGAACCCGGAGGGTGTAAAATTTCTCAAATATATTTAAATAGTTAAAAAGCTCAAAAACAATAACTTTAGAGAAAACCATTAAAAGGGGTAAATTGACATTGTGTACCCAACCACTAATTAAGATAAAACAAGAACTCCGAAAGGGTTCTATTCCTTAAACAACTCTTAATTATATGTGTGTGTGTGGGGGGGGGGGGGGACACACAAGTCAAACAAAGATAAACTATATTACCTATTACTTTTAATTGAAAAAGGAGCTTTTAACTGAGAAACAATTTACTATTAGATATACATTTACTTCAAAAACATTTACTTTATATTTGACTTTAAGTAATAAATAGTAAGAAAAGAAATGGAGTTTAATAAAAGAATTAGCAAAGATTAATTTAAATTCACAACGTTAAATATAGTACAGTTAAACTTTATATAAAAGAAGTAAAGCAAAAATAATTTACTTGAAAGAAAAACTCCAGTGCAATATCCGCCGAAACTTTAAATATTTGGAGAGACGCCATAAAAACCTTTAACCTGGCGAACCAACTAACTATCGGCAAAGTATGAAAAATTCTCCAAAAAATAGAATTGAGATGCAGTCAATATTTACACACACTTTTAGTAGTGCAGAGGAACAAAAAAAAATATTTTTATCAAAAGTCGCTTCGGGAGTTCATGCATTAAAAAATAAACCTTTATTATGAGGGTTAAACCACACTCTGCTACCACATATTGTCATATTTAGGTCAAAACTGTTCTTACTGCTTTACTTTATTTTTAAATTAAAACCCATTTATTCCTACCTCTTTTAGCTGGGCTAATACCCATTCATCTCTTATTAAATTATAATCGACCTCTTTTTTTCCCTTTCCATCACGCATGTTCCTTTTATACCCCGTACGCATGGAAAATCGTTTCCATTCATAAATTTCTTTACTGTAGTATCGGATCGTACCAAGAGATGGCGGTATGTGACCATCTTCCTCATTTGCATCTGCTTCGAGCTGTTTTGCCGCTCACTATTACGTCTATCTGCTTTTATTACGTCACTTCGACTTCGGACAAAACTTTCGAGTGACAGTTGCATTTCAACATTTCAGGTTTCAGCAAATCGTAATCTTTTAACACCAGAGGGCTTTTACGGTCATATGCAAATGAGTGTTTCATTAGATGGGTATATTAAGGGTGTCGAAGGGAGAGAGCTTGGGCTTCGTTTTTCTTTTTTGCTTCGTCTTGTTTCGCTACGTATTATTTCGTAGAAGTGCTGTTGTCTCAAGTATGTAGTAATTCACGTGCAGCTGGTACGACGTATTGTCTACCAAAAGAAAGCATGGCCAAGCAATGGTCATTTGTTTTAAATGGTTCTCCTAAATTTAAGAATGCTGCTCGCTTATTAAACAAGTTTAAGGATATGTCAAGCTCTTCAAGTTGCGACGTATAAAGTGATGGCGAAAAGGAATACTTAGTGTTAAAGGGGTCGGAGTCACAGTTTCAAATGTATCGCCGGTCTTTTTTTTTTCTTTTAACCCTCATAATAAAGGTTTATTTTTTAATGCATGAACCCCTGAGGCGACTTTTGATAAAAATAATTTTTCATTCCTCTGCACGACTAAAAGTGCGTGTAAATATTGACTGCGTCTCAATTCTATTTTTTGGAGAATTTTTTGTACTTTGCCGATAGTTAGTTGGTTCACCAGATTAAAGATTTTTATGGCGTCTCTCGAAGTATTTAAAATTTCGGTGAATATTGCACTGGAGTTTTTCTTTCAAGTAAATTATTTTTGCTTTACTTCTTTTATATAAAGTTTAACTGTACTATATTTAACATTGTGAGTTTAAATTAATCTTTGCTAATTCTTTTATTAAACTCCATTTCTTTTCTTACTATTTATTACTTAAAGTCAAATATAAAGTAAATGTTTTTGAAGTAAATGTATATCTAATAGTAAACTGTTTCTCAGTTAAAAGCTCCTTTTTCAATTAAAAGTAATAGATAATATAGTTTATCTTTGTTTGACTTGTGCCCCCCCCCCCCCCCACATATAATTAAGAGTTGTTTAAGGAATAGAACCCTTTCGGAGTTCTTGTTTTATCTTAATTAGTGGTTGGGTACACAATGTCAATTTACCCCTTTTAATGTTTTTCTCTAAAATTACTGTTTTTGAGCTTTTTAATTATTTAAATATATTTGAGAAATTTTACAACTTCCAGGTTCCAGTGTCCCGTTTTTCATATTGAGAAAACTTGTTTATTGGACACAGGATTAAATGAATCCTTTGTTAAAATCGTCTTTGCTTTAAATATGAAGCATTCAGTCATTTTATTTACACTTGTTATTTTTGTTTAATAAACGTTATTGTTTTTAAGTAACTTTTAGTCTGTGTTAATTCTACACACATTGGTGCACATACTGTTTTTCTTTCAGCTTTATCTTATATTTTTTTGGATTGCCCTTTTAACCTCTTTTTACCCTTTTTGGACTGTTAGGATTTTAGCACCCGTTTTGACACTTCCAATCTGCATTGTAGGAATCTCTGCTAGTTTATTTGTTTTCAGACTGTCCGGCATTCCCGTTCATGCTGAGCCATTACGGCTTTGAGGGTCATAATTCCGGCCCGATATACCGGGACATCAGAGGTTTATGGGCCTTTTCACGGGTCATGCTGGACATCACGGGTTATGGGCTTCTTCATGGGTCATGCTGGACATCAAATTTGTCATTTAAAACATGACGTAATTTTCTCCATTTATGACTTTTAACGCATAATAATAAATTTATTATTTTAAAATTTTCTTTTTTTTTTTAAATTCACATGTAAATATAATTTTTAATGACATAATTTTCAATATTTTCCTGCTTTTAACACGTAATCATTTAATTCTAATTTGAAAGTTTATTTTTCTGTTTACAATAGAATTGTAAACAGAAATGATTACACCAAATATTTTTTTGTGTAAAAAAAAAAAGTTATAAACACATGTATAATAATCACTTATAAACAGATAAAGTTAAAAAATGCTATAAAAAGTGATAGAGAATCTTTATTAAGATTGACGATCGTTTCGTTGCACAAACGGCAACATTTTCAAAATCATTCAACGGTAGAAAATATTTTATTGTATATATGTTTATTGTTTTTAAATTATGTGAAAATATTTTCTATTGTTGAATGATTTTGAAAATGTTGCCATTTGTGCAATGAAACGATCGTCAATCTTAATAAAGATTTTCTATCACTTTTTATAGCATTTTTTAACTTTATCAAGAAAAAGTTATTTGGAGGAAATATTCTTTGTGCTGTTTTTAAAATTGGCAACAATTTAAAATAATACCCTTTTCTAAAATATGTAAAAAATATCTTTCGAAATGTTGAAAATTTAATTTAAAATAGAAATAAATCCTCAAAAAATGAATCAAATAAAAAAAAAAATAATAAATGCAGTCTGCACACCGGGAACTTCTAATGTATAAAATGATCTAAAAATGATAAAATTCCTATGTATAGTTTTTACTCCTATAAAACTTTTTTAATGGCATGATTTTGACCAACTTTAACATTAAATATCTCTTTAAAATAATTATTTGATTTACAAACTGTCTGCATTGCATGTTTATAAAACATTTCTCTATAATACCACCGATTTTCATATTTTTGTATGCAGCAGTTTTCTTAATATTAACGAAGAACGTCACAAAAAATTCATTAACGGCAGCGGCAGTGACAACGTTAGTTACTTTTTTTTTTTTTTAGAATACAGAGAAACATATAGCTCAATTTTAGCAGTGCTTCAACTTTTCCATGCAAATATATTTGAATTATCATAAAAAAAATTATATATATTTAATGAATGTATTTTATATCTGTATTCTTTAGTGCTTTTCAGTGGCGAAGTGGAGGGTACATGAGGTTATATGTTATATACAAATACCTTCTGGATTTTTCAAGAATATCAGTATACTTCTGTCTGTATACTTCATCTCTAGTACTTCTCTGTTTTTAGTAAATTTTTAAACATTTATCAGAATTCACCGGAGCTCATAAATACAGGTCTCCGAAGCCCAGTGCAATAGCGCTTCCGAAAAAAAAAAAAGCCCAAATTACCTTTTCTTTTCCTTCCCATCTCCAAGCTTTTGCATCCTTTTTTATCAAAACACTTATATGTGATGTAATGTGTCACACACATAGAGGAGGTGGAGATAAAACTCAATTTTTATGTCAGTTTTTGGGCTTGGACTGACTCGAGCTTAATCTGTCTTACATTCAAAATTTTATTTATTCATGTATAGAAAAAAAAAAACTTTTCCTCCTTCAAAATTACTATCTTAGCAGAAATTGACGAGATGGCATGAACAGGACGATATTGTATTAGATAAATTTTGGTTGAAGTCGATAAAGTATAATAGGCAATTAATGCTGAATTAAATAATAAATGGAAGAGTCACGTATTCTTTAATACGCTCATCAGTGGAAAAGTAAATGCCCGTTAGGCCCAAGGGCAACGGCTCAAAAATGCCGATCACCAAATCGGTGTTCTCTCTTCCGACAAAAAATAACGAACTGCCCCTCTTTTTTGAAACGCCTGCCAAAATCGGGAGTACGCTCTCGGCAGAATAGCCAATCAGAAAACTCCAAAGGCCGGAATATCAATAATGAATCGATGGAAAATGTTTTAGCGGCGGAATAATCACCGTGGAATGGCAACACTCTCATGAAGTGGGAGGAAAGGAATGTTTTGCATCCTGTGAGTTCTTGTGACGTATAAAGGAATTTACGGTATTTCGAGATAAGAGTATTTTCTGAGCTAAAAAGATTGCTTTTTTGAGACACGGAGTGAATAGAAAGTCATTAAAATGAGGAGAAGTGCAGGAATTATAATCTCGTTTCTTTGGCAAACTATTTTATCAATTATTATGAAATTTTACCAGAGGAATGAGAAAAAATAGTAGAATACAATAAATGTAATTTTAAATGGAATAATTAAGAATAAAGATTTAGAATTTAATATTTAAAAACTTAGTAAAATTTGCTGTCAAATTGAAAGATCGTAAATTGAAGTAGTTTATTAAAATAAAGTATAAAAATTTAAATTTTTGTAAATTTAAGAAGGGGGAATGTTATGTAAAGCTTTTAAAACATAACAGTTTTATATTCTATTTCAAATCATTTTAATGCTATTTTGATCAGAATGAAAGGAAAACAGAAATCCAGTATTTCTATTCTACTGATACTTGCAAATTTATGTCAATATGGCGCCACTCAAGAGACTGAACAATGAATTTGCTTTCAGTTCTATTTTCTTTTGTGACAGGATAATTTTTAATTGGCTGGAGGTTTTTTTAGATAGTTAATCTGTAAAGAATATTTTCTGTTTTTAGCGAACAAGCATCAGCTTGAGGTTTTTTGTTTTCTATTCTGTACGAGTATAAAAATCACGTTAGGGATTTTTCTATTTATTTTGTATCATGAATGCTGCCCATGCTAAGGCTCTGCTCTGCACATTTACGAAGTCACATTCATTTGTAAGTAGATATAATTGCCATGTATTGCTATTCTGTTAGAAAGCAACTGATCAGTGTTTGCCTTTTTCTATATAAGCATTGAATCTTTCCGATAACGGTGTGAAATTTTCAATTTAACCTGATTTTCAATGACTCACCAAAAAAGGTTGTGAATGCGGAAGGAATCGATTATAGTTTAAGACATGCACCTTTTATAGGAAATTGAAAAACACTGTTCCATTCTTCAGCACATAAATAAATTTCTGTAAATTTCATTCATTTTTTCATAAAAATGCATAGTTGTGAACTATCCTTTTTTTGTGTTAACACTATTTCCGAATCATAATCCTTACCACATTTAATCGCAGAATTCTGCAATTAACATTAAAATTAGGCAAAGATTACTATTCGGAAGGAGTGATAACTAAAAAGTGGGATAGTTGACATCTAAGTATATGTTGATAGATATATTTAAAATTTTTATTTTGCTATAGAAAAAAAGCTTTAAATTTTGCAAATAATGTACGAAATATAAATATGCAGATTAGAGAGACAAGGTGGGAGGAGGGGAGAAGAACAGCACAGTTATTAGTACCGGTACTGCAGAATATTAAGTCTCTGGTACTTTTTTGTTAGAAATTAAGTATAAAAACGTATAATTTCTAGCATAAATCCTCTGGTTATTTTATAGACAACAGCACTGGTGCTTTTCATGTTAATTTTCTCTTTAGATGAGGATACTCATTATTTTTGAAAAATGACAAAAACAGAATAACAGATTTAAAAGGATAATTTTGTAGATTTTATTTGATATTTCATATTATTCTTATTTTTATTATTATAAATTTAATTTTTCTATGTTGATAAGGATTATAGATAGATCGAAAAAAGAGTAAATTATTATAACTTCAAAAGTTCTTTATTAATTATATTCATATATCTATTAATTTTTATACCTTATACAGAGTGATTACAGAAATTGTGAAAAAAAGTTCCCTGATTTCTATTAATTAACGCTACACATAACAGTATTTTTTAATGTATGCTGCTACCTTGTTAACACATTTATCCAGCTTGCTAATATGTCATTTGGGAGAAAAAACAAGAGAAAACATAAAAATTGCACAATATTCACAAAGTACTGGTTTACAGTTTCATAAATTTGAACTCAAAATTTAGTTCAACAACTCCATGTGCCAATCGATATATGATGACTAGAAAATTTCCTCATTTTCTGAAAAATGTTCAATTCTAAGACATATCTATATCTGTAAGATAGATGATTGGGTTAAGCTGGCCACCTGGTTATCATTTAAAATTTTCAAAAATGGCCATCAATATAAGCACTATACACACAGAAAATGAGGATATCTGATCACTTTAACCTGACTAGATTTAGCTTTCATACAGACAGATATCACTCAGTAGCAATACAACTTCACTTCTATTTATCATGTCCTATTATTGGATTAAATATCGCTTGTTTGCCGACGAATCCGTCTAGTTGTAGTGTTGACTCTAAGCCACTTTAGCAGGACGCAGTGCCCAGCGGCCCTTTTAAACCATTCCGATGCACCTGGCTGCCCTTTTTAACACTTTCTATGTGCCCCGTGGCAATTCATTTGATACCGGGAAAATATTTCAAATTCTAGGGACTCTAAACAAACCAGTTCAAAATATGTTTTGTGAACAAGGTACAAGTGTGCCCTTTTTGAAAAAATGTGCCCTTATTTTAGAATAGCATTCTCTTTTTGAAAAATGCACCCCTTTTTATAGAATAGTGTTCCCTTTTTGAAAAATTTCTGCCCGGCGGCCCTTTTTTTCTAGAGTCAACACTAAGTTGGCAAGGCGAAAATGCAAATATCAGGGTGTCTATTCTAACTTAGCCACAAAAGGGATCTGTTTAAGAAGAAATTAGGTTCTTTAAGGGACCCTTCAAAAAAATTTTCATATCGAAACAGGACCCTTCACAAAATTATTCATGTCGAAACAGGACCCTTCACAAAATTATTCATCTCAAAACAGGACCCTTCACAAAGCTTTTCACCTAAAAACAGGACCCTTCACAAAATTCTCTGTCTTAAAAATAGGCCTTCACAAAATTTTTCCATCTCTAAACTGAATCTCTCTGAACATTTCACAATCTTAATCATTTAAAAGTAAAATCTGACGTGTCACTTTTTACATATATAAAGAAAATGTATGTATTTTACATACATATATCTTCGTAAAAATGTATAAACAAGAACCTGAATATAACAAAAATTTCAAATTCACAAAATTATGACTATCTTTTTCACAAATGTAAAAATATGTTCATGATTTCACAAAAACAGGACCGTGGAAGTAAAGTCTGGACGAAATATTAAAAGCTACAAAATATTTATATTTTGCATCAGGGTGTCTAGCACAACTTAACTACAAATTTCTCCTACTTTGTCAGGTTTTCCATACCAATAATAAAAAAATAAATAAATCCAGGAATTGAGATTTTATGATGTTATTCAAATCTTTAAAATTGTGAATTTGAGAGTGGAAGTTTCAAAACTGATTCTGAAGCACAAACTACTGATTTTTAAAATAAATTTTTGCAAAATTTACAAATTGTTTAACACCAAGATATTGATTTAGTTTTTTAATGACTGCTTGATGCACCTATTTCTTTCTTTCTTCTCTCTCTCTTTTTTTATTTACTTATTTATTTATATTTTTTACATGCCAAACATTTTGTAGATTATACACACTTTTAGCATAAGGTTCTACCTATTTTGTCCAATCAGGAGGAAATTCCTAATCACATCAGTTACAGTTAAATACAGATTGCTTTACATATTTTATTACAAAAAAAGAAAAAAAAAACCTTTATAAGTAATAGTGTATTTGTTCTGTAACTAACCCAATTTAAGTATTAAAATATTCAATGAATTAAGCTAACAAATGTTTAGTTACCAAACAAAGAAAAATAAGACTAAATCCGCTAATCAATCCTACAACATTCAATACAGAGGTTCACAGTGAAGCTGGAATTGAAAATCTCCATGCAAGTTACAAGGAAGTACCAAAAGAGAGTGGACAAAATGAATTGCATGAGAGGTTAGATTTTCCAGGTGCTGAAATTTCAAATCCTTAATTATATATTCAGAAAATTTTTCCTGAATTTTTCTCGGAAGTTTGAAATTTATATGACTTTTTTTTTTTTTTTTTTTTTTCTTTTAGAAGCTTTAAATTTCCCTTACTTTTCCTCAAGAATTGTAAATTTCACTGACATTTCCATGATTTTTCCAGTCCATATAAATTTCCCTGACTTTTCCAGGTGGCTAGACACCCTGACGTACAGACAAATTTCTTTGCTTTTTAGATTATTTTTATGAAATTCCTCAACTTTTCCCTGATTTTACCAGATTGATAAATCTCCCTGATTTTCAGAATCTGTAGACGCCCTGTTATACTATCACTGTATTTGTGCCCACATTATACTCATATCATGGATCTCATGATAACTGTTATTATTTGAATGCATAATATACTTTATTATAAAGTGTTTGAAAAACCAAGTGGAGTCATTACATTTTTTAAAATTAATTTTAGAATAGAAGTAAAATCACACTAAAGGTAACAAAAAAATGAAAACATAACAATGCAAAATACAAAGTTAGACAAATTAAGCTGTATAAAATGTTTAAATGTATCATGCATAAAATGTACAATTTATTTTTACTGCTTAGCTAAGAGATGAATTTACTGCTTTCAAAACTTAATCATGTCAATTAATTTCAAGTCTGATTTCCGATTCAGTGTTTTACTGCCCTTATATAAATAATTATTTGATATTTATATGAAAAATAATTTTGGAAAGGAAAACAAAGATACCTAATCTATTTGCACAGAATAACCAGTATGACTTTTGTTGAGACAATACACATTAAAGACCTAGATTTGTGATGTATTTTTGTGTTGATAATAAACAACAATGACTTAGTTGTTACTCACTGTGCATTTTCATTACCAGAATGTGTAGAAATTTCTACATTGAGTTCAATAATTTCTTGTACATAATAATTAGACTGGAAAACTATGCATTAATTTTCAATAATAATTATTCTACATAATTAGAAAATAAATTTATTGTTTTATATAATTACGAAAAGTAATTTTGCTAAAGTGCATCTTAGTGCCTTTTGTCTACAAAATATAAAAATTTTATGCCTTGTGAAAGGGTTAAAATACCAAAAAAAAAAAAGGCAAACTTAACATAATACAATATGGCTTGTTAAACACAACACACACAGAGAGAGAGAGAAAACCTCTTACTTTCTTTAGATTTTGAAAACATCATATCACAGTATTCTTCAAAACTTGAGAGATCACCATCCCTAATTCTTCTCTTTGGTTTTCTCCAAGTAATATTAGCTATAAAAACAAATGATACTAAAGTAGAGTAACATATAAGCATGTACAAAACATGTTACTCATAAAATTAGTTTCAAATCAAAGCCTATATTTTAAAACACAGTTATAGATATAATACAAGCATCTAAAAGAGTTTTAAAAGCATTAAAATAAATTATAAATATTAGATCGTTCTGGAAAATAAGTCCCATACACACACTTATGCTGACTTTAACGTATGACTTTTGTTGGGTATGCATTTTTTACCTTTCCCCCAATCAAATATAAACTTTGATGTTTCTTTCCTTTTTTATTAATTAGGACACTTATTTTACATGTAGAAATATTAAGACCATGTTTTTCACATCTTTTTAAAATAATAATATAAGAATATTTCTCTTCATAAAGTGCAAATACACAGCTTTCAATACATCGTTTATTTTTCAGAGACACTTTAAAACAAGGAATATTTTTGATGATGCAGACAATTAAATCCTATTCAGAATTGATGCCTTATAGTTTTTTCCTTCTTTTCTTTCATTTAAATTTAAATCATAGAGAAAGCAAAAATATTTACAAAAATTTGTGAACAACACCCTGTGTGAAAAAAGAGGGTGAAACAGCAAAAAAAAAAAAAAAAAAGCACCATTTTGGTTCTTACATTAAGAATTCAGAGACTAGGAAGATTATTCATTTTGCTTCAAATTCATGTATGAGAATGCATTTTTTTCCTTCTTCAAATAACTTTGTTTCAATGACAGATTGTTCTTCATCATTTAGCCAATTTAATAGTTTCAATGCTTGGTTTACCAATGAAATTTTAATAGTTATTTCTGTGATGCGAGATTTTAATCTCTGGCTGGCAGAACAGTAAGCTGGGGTGGGGTAACCTCCACAAGATTGGGACTTCCTGGCTAGGAGGAGTTTCTGTGATTGGGGGCAATGATATGGGAATCCTCTCCCTCGAGATTGGACCTGTCTCGACCCTTCTCATGGCTGATTAAGGGTTTCTATCGCTCATCCAGACTTCATGAAAGCCACGATTAAATAATCAATGCATTCCTTTTTATGGATTAAATTTCCAATTTACTTTTACATATGTCATATTTATCAATGGAAGCATTGTGTCTTTCTTTGTTTAGTGCTGGTAAGTACTTTTTTAACTCTCCATGTGAAGAATGAATTTGCTGCTAGTAAAAATATGTTATGATTATGTCATGGCTTATGTAACAAGTTATAGTGCATTATACTGAAGGTGTTCGCACATTTTTGTAGCAATTTTGGAAAAAGAAATATATAAACAAAAACAAGAATTTTAAAATTTTATAAGAATATTTTAATATGTTCAGTCTGATGGTCCTTTTGTTGAACTATCACATTATATCTTGATCTCCCAGATAAAAGAGAAATTTTTAAAATATCAAGGTTGATTTTGTTCCACTCCTCGACCAGTGGCGCAGCCAAGGGTGGGGTTTGGGGGTTAAAACACCCCCCAGAGCTAAGAAAAATTATTATAATTGCCGCTTATATGAATCAAAACTAAAGTTAATATTTAAACTTTTTGGCTTTTTGGAATCCGCTGCTTTGTTAAATCAAATTCTATTGAGCAAAGTGATTCAATTAAACGGCGAAAATTCTATTTAAAACTGTGAAAGCGCATATTATATGCATTAGCTAAGGGAAAATTGGTTATTTGCACTAAGTCTCTTTTTCGAGACGCCTTATGCTAAAAGAATGGTGATTTCCTGCCACACAGACGTTTTTAGTTTAAGTATTATACATTGGGCATTTCTTAATTGCACTTCTGTCTTTGTTCCATATTCGAAACAATAATAGAGCATGGAATTCCAGAGAAAAACATAAAACATGCACTTTGTTAGATCTCTCCCGTTTTCAAACGCCATGTTTTATGCTTTTAGCTCTCAATTATATCTAAGACCAAGCTTTTCGCGTGCCCAGGTAAAAATCTTTGTAAAAATAAGAATTTAAAAATAGTACTATTAAGTTATAAAAAGCAGTTTTTGATTGTGATTAAACAAATTTTATTCACCAGAGCGTTTCGAAATTTTTGTAAGGCGCAGTAAATTTAGTCTTCCGAGATGCTCTTAAATTATTATGTTGAAATAACAGACATCTACTTATATTTAGCGTAGAAAAAAGATCGTCTTCGAAACACGCAAAGTGAAGTGTGGATATGAATGAATCGTAATTTAGAATGCTTTCAGCTAATTTCGCACCTTTAAATTTCGGATTTTTAATAAACTGTTTATGCCGAGCATCTGCATCTTAAAAGTAATCTCTATCGTTTCAACTAACTCATAATTTACAACGCTTTTAGAACGTTTTCCGCTCATTTCATCTTTTTAAATTTCGAATTTTTTAAAAACCGTTCTAAGGGAGCATTTACTACATGAAAGTAATCATCGAGCGGAATTCCAGGCTTCTATGCCAGCAATATCACATAAATCGCAATTTTAGAATATTTCTTCTCTTGCATTCTTTTAAATTTCAAATTAAAAAAAAAAAATCTGTGGTAGCATTTACGTTTATTAAGTAACATCAATGTAAAATTTCAAGTTTCTAACCCTAACAGTTCTAAGTATATTATAATTTAGAATTTTTTGTAGAACGTTTTTCCATCATTTCACTCTTTTAAATTTCGATTTTTTTTATAAACCCTTTTGAGCGAGTACTTATACCATAAAACTACCACCATGTCAAAAACCAAGTTTTATACCAACTGTATCGCACAAATCACAATTATAGAATGTTTTTTGCTTTTGCATCCTTTTCAATTTCGAATTTTTGGAATCCAATTTAAATTTCATCCTTTTAAATTGAAATTTTTATTAGAAACCGTTCTTGAGCGTTTATACATCCCCAAAATTACCACCATGCCAGATTCTAACCTTCTATATCTACTGTATCACACAAATTGCAATTTTAGAATGTTTTTTGCTCTTGCACCCTTTTAAATTTCGAATATTTAATATGTTGTTCTGGGCAAGCATTAAATCTCTAAATTAACAACCATGCCAAATGTCATGTTTCTAGCCCTAACTGTACCAAATAAATCGTAATTTAGAATGTTTCCTGTTCCTTTCCCCCTTTTAAATTTCGAACTTTTTAGAAACCATTCTTAGTGAGCATTTACATCTTAAAAGTAACCACTAGACCAACTTTCAAATTTCTAGAACCAACAATATCGCAGAAACTGCAATTTTAGAACGTTTTTTTGTTCCTGCATCCCTTTGGAAGTTGTTGTTCCGATGTAAAATATAGCCCATGTTGGAGCGGAGATGGTCACCAGCACTTTGCGAACATTATTACGGTTCCACTCCACACCTAAAAAGTAAAAATGGAACTATTACAAGATCGTTTGTGTGTCTTATTTTGCTGGCGCTCAGCGGGGGAGTTCAGGGCGCTCGATGTACGTCAATCGAAGAATCATCCAAGAATTGTTGGTAATGATTTTCAAAAAAATGTGTTAGCCGAGATATTAATTAAAAATCCATCTAGTAAACATCATCACGGATTAAAACAGTGTTACTACTTTGAGACCTCCTTTCGAAGGGCGCTTGTCACAGTACCAAGTTTAAACTTTGTATAAGATCTTTGTTTTAGGTAAGGCGAATCATAGTGATAAGCAACATTTTCCATTCCAACTGAATTCAATTATTGAAGACAAATGTTAAAAAAATAATTCATATAATAATTCCAAGATATTAAAAGTCGGTAATTTTGAGACAACAATCGCTCATAATTCAATAATTCATTTATAATGAAAAACTTTTCGATTAGAAATCACTTGAATAATCATGCCTGCATATGCTTTTATTTTTAAAAATGAATCGGAAAGTTTGTTAAGCGTACTTTTCTAAAAAATTGCTTTAAAATTGTCTACTATTGCGTGAAATATGATTGACAAGTGACTTTTCGTGAGAATTTCTGCGACCCTTTCCAAAGCATCATTGGTTCTCTGCCAAGTTTAAACTTTGTACAAGGTCTTTGTTTTAGAGGGAGAAATATTCATTGGAATTCATTCCAATAGAATTAAATTATGGCATGGGGTATTGTTATACATACGCGAGTATATTGTCTTTGACATGTTCTGATATTTTGTATGGAACCCTTTGTACGGGAGTAAAATTCGCAAACGACGATTATCTTTTTAAATCCGTTCGGTAGTTCCAGAATTGACACCTACAAAAAAAAAAAAAAAAAGTTACTTCTTTATCATATTAGTACAGATACGACTTCAGTTTGAACCCGGATATTTTTTGAGATTTTTAACAATAATAAAGATATTTTAATGAAATTTCCAACAGATTTACATTACTTAATGTCAAATTCTATGTCATGTAAAGTACTGGAAGTGCACAGTAATTAAGTCAACAATACCATGTTTAATATCAACTATATTCCAAAATATGGATTACCTAATTGAGTACTAATTTGACGTGAATGATGATAAATCCCACCAATTCTCGTGATGTTGTTACATTTGACAAAAAGCGAGGTAAGTCTATTGAAAAGTTTGTTAAAATGGCTTCATTATTATTAGTAAAGTTAAGCACAAGAATTCAGGATTGTCTTGGAATGAAACTCTGTGTATTTTTGATTGAACAAGTGGATTGGAACCCTATTATTTTCTGTGCAAAAATTATTTGCTGGACTGTGTTCTATCTCTTAAAGTTTGCCTCATCATTTTTAAACACGTTTTCTAAATCTAACCTAGTTTTGTGTTAATTCATTGGTGCATTTTATGTTTTCTAATTCTAATATTGTGAACGTAAAGCGTTTAAATGAAACGTAGCCAACGTATAATTGCGGAAAAAGCATCAGGATTTAATTCATTAAAAATACTGATTACATTAACCGGTGATTCAAGTAACCGGCGAACACCTTTAGCAGAAACTCAAAACCCCCCCTAGAGCCAAATTCTGGCTGCGCCACTGTCCTCGACTACAATCTTCCAGAATCCATTTAATGCTTAGGGGTGCTGTTTACAAAGAGCTTGTTTTAAAAGTCTAAATACACAGTAACTCACAGAAAACGTGTCGCGGACACTTGGGTAAGACACACTTAAATGGAATAGCCTAGATTCTGGTTTCATTCCTTATTTTTTAGAGATATGACTGACAGACTTATCCTAATGGAATGTAATGCAATGAAGATTGTAAAGTGATGGAATGTTTGGAAAACAGGTGTTAAAAAATATTTCTGATAGTAATCCAAGTTAGTTTTAATTTTTGTTAGCCCCCAATATGCTATTTCTTTCTCCCACCTATTAATGTGTCGTCTCCAAAAAATAACATTACTTTGTATAAGCCAGCTGTAAAACAAAGCAGATATATCATTGTACGGAATAATCTCTACTGCAATTTTTAAAACTTCTAAGCATCGCACATTTTCAATTTTCATACTGTTGTATTGGAAAAAAAAAGTACTTTTAAATGCAATTTGTTTGAAAATTGCATCTTCATTTATTACCTCCATTTATTTTTGAGATATTAATTTTTTTGTAGTTTTTAGCACCATTTGTTTCATTTTGGCAACTCAAGAACTCCCTTTCAGTAGAAAGTAAAGGGAAAATAGTTGGAAAATAGCAATTATATCTTTTTGTTGCATTTCTCATAAAAACTGAAAAAAAAATGTAATCAAAATACGTGCTATTTTGAAAAAATATAAATGAATGATTTCTGATAAAACATGGAGCTATTGTAAACTAAATTTAATTCTAAGTTTCTATATTAATATTACAAATAAATGAAGGCATATGAATCATGAGATAGCTGATTTTTTTTGGTCGAGTTTCTTGAATAACCAAATCTCTTTTTTTTTATTTGTGTATTATTCAGCGATAGTGACGTCATATGCGTACTTTACTGTAGATGTTGTTTAATACTGGATCACAAATGAGGGATTCTTCAGCGGACGCGGATGACATCCTTTTATATAAAATAAAATTGCATGTTTTAAGTCTGAACAACTGTTTTAACTGAACTACAGAAGAGTCCAGATTATCGGAGTCCTGCATAACAGAGTTATTTTCTTCTGGTGGACTGATGGCTTCTATTATTATGAAACAGCCATTATAAATGAAGTGTTAGGTGAAGATGAAAGAGCAGTAGAAAAAAAAATATGGCCATTTTTTCCTCCTCATTCTGACCAGAAAATCAGAGTTCTAACTTTTTACGGCTACTCTTTCATCTTCACCTAACACTTCATTTATAATGGCTGTTTCATAATAATAGAAACCACCAGTCCATCAGAAGAAAAGGATCCATTCCAAAGGTATAAGTTCGATTAACTCTGATAATCTGGACTCTACTGTGACTATATTTATATACATGGATTTTTTTCCATCGGGGACGACACTAAATTCGGAAAAAGCAGAATTCATGTTCTCTAGTTTTTTTACTTTCCTTGTTTCCTCTGAACCAACATTTTAGGCCTTATTGATCTTTTTCTATTGAAATCAGATAAATATGTCCAAGCCTCACCAATTGTAACTACATATTTCCATTTTTCACTTGCCAAATAATTTTCATACAACAATCCGCACATAATTTTACACTGATAAATATGTTTTCACACAAGACAGTTAACATAATGTTTTTTGTTTTAAATTAGACTTTATAATTTTGTTTACAGATCATATAGAGATGTTTAAAGATTTTGAGATTGTTCTTTGAGGGGTTGGATTTTCTTTTAAAACATCAGATGCAACTTTAGATATAATAAGTTTTAAGTGTACTTTTGTTAGGTATGCATTTTTTATCTTTCCCCCAATCAAATATAAACTTCGATGTTTCTTTCCTTTTTTATTAATTAGGACACTTATTTTACATGTAGAAATATTAAGACCATGTTTTTCACATCTTTTTAAAATAATAATATAAGAATATTTCTCTTCATAAAGTGCAAATACATAGCTTTACATCCATCATTTATTTTTCTAAAAATTCAATCGGATCACTAATTTAAAAAATTTAGTGGTCCGAAGGACCAGTAACTAACAGTAACTTTTCTCCCTTTCCGACAGGTAAACGTAAATTTTCCCATCCCTGAAAAAACTGCAAACAAACATTACAATAAGCATAAAATTTGCATAAAAACTTAGTCAGTTAAAATAAATAAACGGAAATAAAATACATAATAATTTCAGTTTTTATGTACTATTTAATTTTTAGCAAATTATAATTTTACATTTTATTATGCCGAAAATTTTGGGTAACTGAAAGGAAGTTCGGTTTATATTCTCGGAGGAGGAGAGAGGGGGGGGGGGGTGTCACTCAAAGGGTTAAAGGTACTTATATAATTTTATGTAGCGGGAAAGTGACAATGTCTGCGGACCAGTGATTTTTTTTTTTAAATCAATTCTACCACTGAAAACAGTCAGGGTTGCAAAATCGCTAAAAAAATGTCGGCCATAACAAAAAAGATGACAGACGATAAAGGGAGAATATGCAAGGGATATACGAAAACTCATTCAATTTCATTATAAAAATTAACATAAGGTTAACAGATAAGATTAAAAATTCAAAACAGTATTCTTGTATTTAATAACATTTGTTATAATACTTGTCCCCAAGCAGTATTAGCGATAAATACAAAATATTATTTTGCCTTCAAAAGCATCGGTAAATTAGAAAAATTTTGGTTAAAAAAAAAAAAAAAGATCTATTCAATCTATCTTTTAACATGCTTTTACAAACAAAATACCAAAGTTCTCCAAATGTTATTCATGAAAAAAGATAGAGAGAGAGATGGGGGAAGGGGGGGGGGGGAGAGAGAAATTTGTAAAAAGCAAATTGTATAAAATTTTGTAATGATAATGATTCTGAGATTCATATAAATATTAAAATTGATCTAAACCCAATAAAAAACAATGATGTTTTCAAAACAAAATACCAAAATTTCCCAAACGTTATTTCTAAAAAAAGAGAGGGGAATTTGTAAAAAGCAAATAGTAAAAAAATAAACAAAAAATTTTGTGCATGCATGTGGCAGTAAGTAAAAAATGCTGCATGTATGAGCACTGCATGCCCATAAAGCAAAAATTCAAAACAATATTCTTGTATTTAATAACATTTGTTAATGCTTGTCCCCAAGCAGCATTAGCGATAAATACAAAATATTATTTTGTCTTCAAAAACATTGGTAAATTAGAAAAAATTTGGTTTAAAAAAAAAAAAAAAGATCTATTCAATATGTCTTTTAACATTCTGATGAAGCAAGTAACTTTTTCCTCTCTCTGACAGGTATACTTAAATTTTCCCATCCCCGACAAAAACCGCAACCAAATATTACAATAAGCATAAAAACTTAGTCAGTTAAAATAAATAAACGGAAATAAAATACATAATTAATTATTTCAGTTTTTGTATATCGACTATTTATTTAATTTTTAGCAAATTATAATTTTACATTTTATTATGCATATATTTTGGGGTAACTGAAAGGAAGTTTGGTTTATATTCTCAGAGGAGGAGAGGGGGGGGGGGGGGGGAGGGGGTTCACTCAAAGGGTTAAAGGTACTTAATATAATTTTATGTAGCGGGGCAGTGACGATGTCTGTGGACCAGAAAACTCTGATATTTACTGGTCCTTGGGACCAGTGACTTTTTTTAATCAATTCTACCGCTGTTGAGTATGTCCTTTCTATGATAATTATGAATGCAATTATAATAATATTATACTTAAACACTGTAAAATTACATAGACAGTGAATTTACAATAGAAATTTGGTGTTAAAAAACACCACAGGTTGTATAATTCATAAGTACCTAATAAATAAATAAAAAGTGCAATGTTTTGCTCATACAAAGGCAACATAACATAACTACATACCTTGATTTATGTAGCACTGTAGAATTCCTCTATAAATAAGATTTTTCTCTTTCATTAAGAGACCTTCTGAAGTCAAACCTTTCATCTCTGTTCTAGTAGCATGAGATCCAATTCTAAAGCCTGATATACATGGAAACCAATTTGGGAAATCACCACAGATGGAATCTAAAACATTTTGCACAGTCTGACTTAAAGGAAAATCTAAAAAATAAAGAGAATTCCCATATTTTCAACAATAATTCAAATCATAAACAGTAAGTATAAAACAATGAAATTTATTTCCTAAAATTATGTTTGTGTTCATCCATTGTAATTCATACAGAAATATTTCATTAGAGAATTTTTAGGGAAGATATTTAAGCTTGTGGCTTGGATTTAGCATTAGCAAAGTATCCTAAAACCCTTTAACACAATGAGTTTTTTCCTGGTTTTGGTATTTTTCCAGAGTTTTACGATTTATTATTATTATTATTATTATTTTGTAACAGGATGAATAAAACTAATAAGATGAAAAAAAAAAAAAATGTTAATCCTTTAATAATATCAAAATTTTTTAAAATTAAAATTAACATTTGTAATGATTTTATTTTGCATCTTAAGATAGGACTAGGGATTGACCAAAGCAGCAATTTTACCGAATACTGAAGCTTCGGTCAAAGTGCATACCGAATATTCAGTATTCGGCAACCGAATACTTAAAAAAATTTTAATGCACATTTTTGCATGCATTAGCTTTTTTAATAAACTTTAATTAAAATTAAATTCTAAATATTTTAATTCAGTTACATTTTTATTCTTAAATCTAATTACACAAAAATATTTAATGACAATAAGAAAAACTTTGACTTACGCTGTTAAAATTTAATAATTAAAAATCTTAAGATACTCATCAGCGTACATGTAAATAAAAACTATATTAAAAATACATTACAAATTATTCCCAACGTTTCGTGCTTTTTCTAACGAGCCATCTTCAGGGGAGAGAGTCCTTGACCTCCTCGGAGCGAAGTTTCCAACTGCACTCTCACGGCATCACAACTAAAAACATTACGGAAATGTTGCGAATAATTTGTAATGCATTTTTAATGTAGATTTTATTTACATGTACGCTGATGAGTATCGTAAGATTTTTAAATATTTAATGACTTCTTTCCACTCACAAATTCATTAACCCATCACTTATTACTTACCCATCATACGTAGTATAAGGTAAGTCTTGTAATCATTTTTAAAATCGGAAATTTAAAAAAAAAATGGATTTACATGTTTCAGACACTGGAGATTCTGAAAAACATATTTTTAGAAAAAAAATTTGCCGTCCGTCTGTCTGTGGGTGTGTGTGTCTGTAAATGCTCTATCTCCCAAACAAACTGAGATAGAGACTTGAAATTTGGTTTGTACTTAGTATGTAATAATGGGAAAAGCCTATTAAATATTAGTAATCTCCATTATCTGGAGCTATTTTTTTCGGACTCTCGAAATATTCGTTCTGATAACAGGTATGTAAAAATTTTCGAAATTGTTTATTTTAAAGAGTGAATGTAAACGACAATAAAAAAACAAAAACAAATTTTGCATAAAAGATGAAGTCTCTCGAATAATTAGTTGCTGAGATATTTGTAATTCTATTTTTCACACTCTTCGATTTTTCATGACCCAGTATTTCATTCAAATTTCAATTCAAAGATATATTTTAATTGGAAATCCGACGCAGTAAACTGTTAGTTAATATGATTATCATTTTTGTGTTATAAGGATGTTTCTTTTACGCAATTCGGCACTATTCGGTTATCCCATCGACCAAAAAACTATCACTAAATGCCGCCAAGTTTATCACCAAATCTGGCGATAAAAATTTTTTGCCAAAAGTGACACCAACTTGGCGCTATCTTCAGTATTTCGCTAAATTCCCATAGACTCACATTGTAATACAATCAGGGTCCTGTTTTGTTAAAAATATTTAAATATGCATTTAAATTTTATTTTGGAATTGCGATGCATTTTATTAATAGTTTACACACGTTTTATTTTCATATTTTATATTACGCATATCCATGATGGGTAAGTATTAAGGTGGCCCCCAACGACTAGTTTTTTATTATTTTATTACTAGTTGAGCCAATACTCAAAATACCTATAAAAGTATTAAACTATGCAGGCTATTATGAAGCATAGGGATTGTCAGAAAAACAAAAGTTCATTCAAATAAAAAGAAACAATGTTGTCATTAAGGTGATTTACTGATTGTCTAAGTCTAATTATAAACATATTGAATAGGAATGTTCTCGAATACAAAAGGTATCATATCAATTTGTACATTTAGCTGTTTTCGGTCAAATTATTGATACATATTTATATTTTGACTAGGGGGCTCTGCCCCCTGCAAGCTACACTCGCCAACCCCCGTTCAGACACCACAGAATCTAAAAATCTAATGTGTTTTAAAAATATTAGAGAAGATTAAATTATACTGAAAAAGCTGTGCAGATCTCCCTCTAAACAGGTTTCCATTCAATTCCCTTTGATTGCAAATATTTAATGGAGAATCAGTTGCTGTTAAGACATCCAATGGTTGTTTTCGTTTTTGATTAAAGAGGATCAGTTAAACATTTGAAAAGAAGCTAAAATAAAATGAATTAAGCATTCAGAGTCTTTGTCAACCAATATTTTAAAACAATCTCTACAACAATAGCCTAAATCATGTGACTATTATCAACAGTTCTCAGCGGAACACTTTGCTTTTTATACTCTAGGTGAAATTTTGATACTTTAATGTTATTCAGGCACAGGTGATAAGTCGCCAAATATTATTCTATCCCCATCATTTCATCTATATTATAATAGTTCAAGTCATCAAATGCCATAAACAAATACTATCTGATCCCTTCGCCTTTCATATGAAAGTTTGGAACAAATGTCATATACTGGCACACACTGTCATCATATTGGCGCGATTTTTTCCTAACGCCAATTTGGGGAACACATCATCAGCATAAACAACAACATCCGGCTTACCATATCAAGCAAAATAACGATACTTTGGTGCCAGTTAAATACCCGTTGCGTATATGAGATTGGCGCCAGAAAAAAATCGTGCCAATATGGGGCCGTATATGACATCTGTGCCGAAAGGAAAAAAAAGCTGGGTGTAAATCTCGCCAATATCTTTTTTTCAACTCGGCAGTTAGCATTTTGTTTATTGTTCGAGTGGTAAATTAAAACATTGATTTGAAGTTGAAATTAAATGTCATGGTTTGTTACATAATTTAATATTTCACCAGATGTCATATACGCACCGCATGTTTGGCACGATTTTTTTTTTTTACGAAAATTTGGCGAAAGCCTCGTTTTCGAATACCAGTTACATATGTATTTTTGGTACTACTTAGTTATCCCGTCGACAAAGATCTATAGCGAACTATAAGATTAAATGTCAATAATGCTTGATCGTAAATGTCACATTCACTTGACTTTTAGAAAGTTACACGTGTTTACGTCATCAAGTGATTTTTATTTCGACGTTTTATTTTTATATTTATTAATGTTATACTAATTTATTTGTTCTTTCATTATTTAAAATAAAAATTTTGTCAATCTGTACAATTTGGCGAGTGGTTTGGCGATTTATATAATTTGCGAAATTGGGTGAAGGAATAACTACTACACTGTACCATATTTTTTAATTATTTTCTATTATTTTCAAAAGGAAATAGCAAAAAAATAATTAATTACTATAGAACAAAATAATTTATATATATTTAAAAAAGAAATAAAAGTAAATATACATTTATTATTAAATAAACAACAATAGCCGGGTTACCATGTCTATCAAAATAATGCCATTTGTGCGCTAATTAGATACCGCGGTGCCTATATGACATCTGTGTCTAATATTTTTCTTTTCGTTTTGTTTTTTTTTAAAAAAAAAAGAAGTGAAAGCCATCAATTTAAATGTTTCATTTTTAAATGAAAGGTTGGTATTTAATAAAATGATAACGAAATACAAAAAAAAAGCATTGTTCTTAGCATAGATTTAAAGGAGGCCCAACTGTCGCCAAATTAATTTAAAATAGTAACCTTTTCTGAATTATGAAAAAAAAATTTCTGTTATGATTAAAATTTGAGTTGCCATCATTAGAAAAAATGTATTTAAAATTAGAAAAAAATTAATATTTCGAAAACTAATTCGAATTTAAAAATTCTAATACCAGTTTTGAGATCTGTGGATCAACACAGATTTTTGGTGTTAATTTCATCGCAAAGTATTCCATATTTTAGGAGAAATCGCCGTGAAACAAAATCTGTTGTTTAATCAGTCGATTCAAAGAATCAATACATTTCAGGCGTTTCATATATTCGTTTCATAAATTCGTTTCATTAGGATTTTATATATGTAGGGTAGATTAATATTTTAACATTGTGGTGATGATGATAACAAATTTGAGCAATTGTAATTTAATGGTTATAAAAACTACAGGATAGGCATAGGGGTATATTTATTTGATGTGTGTATTTTCTTTAATATACACCTTAGGTATACAGATATGAACTCTGATATACTTATTTGATATGTACATTAAAGAAAATACACATTAAAATAAATATAAATAAAAAAAAACTAATGTAGAAATATTTAAACTTAAATGAAAGATGCCCATCTACCTTGCTTTTGTTTTTCTCTATTGTAGACATTTGTTTTGATTTTACCCCTATGTAGACTATTTTAAGGATTTTTTTTTTTTTTTTTTTTAATAAAAAATGGCTTTCGACTTGTTTTTTGTAGTGTAGCTGAACTCTGAACTCATGCACTTAATATTGAAACTCATCGTTTAGCCTATTCTACTTCTCGGTAAAAGAGAATTCTTCTACTTCTAAGAAAATACTTATCCACAATTTTTTGGCCGAATACTTAAAAGTATTCGGCCGAAGACGAATATTCGGTTTACATGCCGAATCGACTATTCGGTCAATCCCTAGATAGGAATCCTCAAAAAATTATTTGTTTTAATAATAAACTTTTCACAAACATTTTCCCTCTCCAAACTGAACTTTTCAACAGCTGAACCTGTCAAAGAACCAAATGCACAGCTTTTAGATATATAAAGGATCTTGTTTAAAATTTATAAACAAGAATTTGAATATAACAATTTCAAATTCACAAAATTATGACGAGATTTTTAAAAAAATGTAAAAACCTTCACAATTTCACCAAAAACAGGAACCTGTGAGAAAAGTCCGAACAGACACTTGAAAAATAATTAATATTCTAAAATTTTGTTTCTCCATCTGTTACAAATAAAAATTGGATTTAAATAAGCAAACTATTTAGTATTTATTAAATTTATTTTTATTCAATAGCATTCCTTCAAATTTTTTGAATTGTTACCCTGCTACTAATTACTGGTATTTTATTGTTAAACTAGGGGGTTCGGCCCCCTAGTTTAAGTTCCGTTTAAGGTCTGTTCAGACACCGCAGATTCTAAAAGCACGCTTTGATCGGCTTTAAAAATATTATGGAAGATTGAATTATAATTTAAAAAACACCTATAACCATATCCCCCTATAAACAGGTTTCTATTCATTTCTCTTTGATTGAGGAATTTTAAGGAAAAATCAGCTGCTGTTTAAAAGATATGGCTGTTTTCGTCTTTGATTAAATAAAATCAGTTAAACATTTCAAAATAAGCTAATATAAAATGAATTAAGTAAACAGAGTCTTTGTCTCCCGGTATTTTTTAATAAAGCGAAAAGAAAGTTCTTTTAAATAAGATATTTTAAATGTATCATTTTTAATCTGATGTAATTTTCACCAAACTTTACTTTCTCTTTTTAATATTCACGTGAAAATACTTTTGTTACAAATGAAATATTATTTGCGCTGTCCCAAGAAAAATAATTGAAAAGATCATCTCGAAATATCAAATAAATGTCTCGCACAATTTTTAAATTTAAACTATTTTGCAATATTATTTTTTGTTCATTTTACGTAATAAGTATAATGTGACATAATTTCTCCTATTTAAGACTTCTAACGCATGTTTATGAATTTATTATTTTACAATATCCTTTCTCTGTTAAAATTCACGTGTAAATATAGTTTTTATGAAGTAATTTTCAATAAGTTCCTGCTTTTTATACGTATTTAATTCTAATTTGAAAGTTTTTTCCTGTTTATAATAGTAAATAAATTTTTAATTTGAAGCAAACATTATTGTTTGCACTTTTTATACAGTCGGCAACAGGTTAAATTAGTACAATTTTCTGAAATAAGTAAAAAATATCTCTCGAAATGCTGAAAATTTGAATTTAAAATAGAAATAAAACCTCAAAAAATGAGTCAAATTAAAAAACTAAATGCATCTGCACACCGGGAAATTATAGCGTATAAAATGATCTAAAAATGATTAAATTCCGATGTATAGTTTTTGCTCCTATAAAACTTTTTTAATGTAACGATTTTGTCCAACTTTAGCATTAAATATCTCTTAAAATAATTCTTCGATTTGAAAACTGTCTGCATCAGCGTGTTTATCAAACATTTATCTATAAAACTGCCAATTTTCATATTTTTGTATGCAATATTTTTCTTAATATTAACGGAGAAAGACCTCCGGTCACAAAAACTTCAAAACCGGCGGCGGCGGTGACAGCGTAAGTTACCTTTTTTTAGAGTAGAGAGATTATTCAGATATTTTCTTATTTATTTGTTGGTTAATATGTGATGGTAAGTAGTATAAATGTTCATATAAATTATTCTCATATTCACATTTACTTACTTTTATTGTTATTTATAAATATTTTTATCTGTTTAAAAATATATACAATGTACATCAAAGTTTAAATTGCGACAAAATTACTTTATTTTTACACTTTTAAATTTTTAGGTTTTCATTAAGGTTAGATGTTTTTTATAAAATCAAAAACATCTTTATATTTTAAAATTATTTAAATTAAAATTATTTATTTACATCCTGATTTTATGTAATGAATATTTTATGTTCCTATGTAAAGAAGATTTGCAATGGAAAAAAAATTAGCACCAACTGGAATTGTAGGTCAGATGCGGGTAAAATCAGATTTCTAATCTATCCAAACCAAATCGCAAGTTATGACGTGTTTGCTATACATTCAATTTAATCTGAAATATCAAAGCGCTACTGATAATATGAAGAAGAAGATAATATGAATTAGCATTGAGCGCAGCATAGGTAATAACAATACTATTGACTTGACAATAATCAGCACATATTCTAGTTTATGTATTTGGCCATGATATATCAATAGTGTTGACTCTAAGCCGCTTTAGCAGGGTGCAGTGCCCGGCAACCCTTTTTATTTCTTTTTTGCACCCGGCAGACTTTTTAAACCCTTCTGATGTGCCCGGCAGCCCTTTTTAACACTTTTTATGTGCCCCGTGGCAATTCAGTTAATCCTATCGTAAATTCTAGGGACTCTAAACAAACCAGTTCAAAATACTTTTTGTGAACATGGTACAAGTGTTCCTTTTTGAAAAAAAAAGTGCCCCCCCCCCCTTTTTTTAGAATAGTCTTCCCTTTTTGAAAAAATGTACCCTTTTTTTAGAATAGTGTTCCCTTTTTGAAAAAATGTACCCTTTTTTTTTAGAATAGTGTTCCCTTTTTGAAAAATTCCCGCCAGGCGGCCCCTTTTTTTAGAGTCAACACTAATCAATGTCTCAATATATTGCAATATATCAAGACCAATAGTAGCAATTGAAATAAAACACAGATAACAGTTTTATTCAGTAACAGACAGTGGAATTTATTTACCATTTATGTTTATCTTGTTATAGCAACATCCAATGCAAACAAATGCTTTGAGCTCTTTTAGGGAACAAAATATTTTCATCATATCTTGGGTAAGGTCACCACAACAATGTAAGCCAATCATGACAAATGAGGTTTTTTCTGTATCATCTAAAGAATCTAAAAGTAACAAAAAAAAAAAAATAAAAAAAAAAAATGTGAATAATTAAAATAATTGTGAAAATATATATATATACATATATCATTTATAAAATAAAGATGCAAAAAATCTATGTAGAATAACAAAAAAATTATTATTATTATTAATTTTATTTTTTGAGAAAAAATAAATTTTTTAAATTTTAATTTAGTTAATTGTATCTGAACTAAGGATTTGTTAACACTAGCTTCTGTAAGTCCTCATGCTACAGTATTTTATATTTATTTATTTATTTTCTGCTGCTTGTTTTGTTTACAAATTACACATGTTAAATCTTAACAAGATCAAAAATTTATGAAGAATTTGCTTTTACCAAATAGAATTTTGTGGAAGGTCTCTTTTTCAATAATTGGAGCTTTGTGAATGGTTGTCTTTTATTAAATGCAATTTAGTGATGGTGTGCTAAAGAAGATCTAATTTTTGCCTGGATCGTCATCTTGCCAACTATTTTATGAGAAAAATAACATAGATATGATTAGAAAAGATGAAAGTATTGAATAAACCAAAAAGCATTAAATGTAATTTTTTTAAAAGTAAACCAAATAACCAAACTAAATAAACCAAAATAAAAAATCATTTTTTTCTTAAGGATGGGGAGAGGGGGGAGTTACATACTCATTTGACACTATTTTATAAGGATCTTTTGTTAAGAGGTGAAAAATAAACCTATTTACAAAATGTACTTTTTTCTTCATACCAAGATTTTGTAATGAAATATTCCAAAGATATTCATTATTTGAAAAGTTAATGTAAAATTTGAAATATTTTTAAAAATTTGACAAATATCTATTTGAAAAACAAAGTAATTTTTTACTTTTACAAACATAATAGGGATTAAATAAATTAAAACCTGTATGATTGGTCAAACAGACAGAATTTATTAATTCTTGTTTATTGTTGCATTATTATATAGTTTAATAATTTTATTATTATACGTGCAATTAATTTTTAGCTCATAATTAATTCCGTTTATTTTTGTCAGGAATGATTTAGAAAAATTACAGCCTCCTTGCCTCAGAATTGCACTTCCTCAGCACTTGGAATATGGGCTATGTTACAAATTGTTAAAGTAATGTTATAATTTTTCTGATAATAATGTTTGTTAACCTAAATAAATGTTGATTAATTCAAAGTTTTGATGTTCCTAATTTAAATGTTTCGATTATAAAAAAACCAGTGAATGAACAAAGGGGCAAATGATAACATGAGACTCTAGTAAGATTTTCAGCAAGCTCGACGACAAATTCATGCAAAAGAAAGAAAAAAAAAAGTTGCCAAATTTGGCAATATCTAAACGTTTATTAGATATAAAATCAATACTCTCTAATCCACAAAGCGTAGGACAACATACAGTGGTGGTGAGTTACAGGTCATTTTTTGTTTACATTTGCCTTTAGTAGATAAAAAACAAGATCATTATAAATGTATGCATGAATGCTATAATCAGCGATGAATTCAGACACTTTTTTCCCGGGAGGGATTTCTTTGGCTCCGGGAGGGGAATGTCCCCCCCCCCCCCCGGACCACCCCCTGAATTCAACACTGGCTATAATGGTATAATGGAAAGATAATTATTTCAAATAAGTTTTGCAAGAAAACATTTATACAACATTAAAATAGCTTATAAATTTCATAAAATTAAATAATAGAAACATAATCAAATAACACAAAGCAATAAAATAAACAAACTTAGACAAATCCAACTGGAGCTTCTCCAATTAGTTTCAATTTTTGAAACATTTATGTAACTGTTTGTTTGAATACTGTTAAGATTTATGTTATAAAATTTTATTTTCAAACTTTGCCAAAAATGTAATTTCCTATTCAAAAGAGAAAAACTATTTTGATAAAAGTTAATATACTTTTTCAAAATAATTAATTTATGTATTATTTAATTTATTGTACAATTTAGTTATTAAGAGAGAAGAAAGAAACTAAAAAAATTATTAAATTACTGGCAAAAACAAAAATGATTTTCTGTAAAAAATGGAAGGGAAATGTAACTGCAACAAAAATTTCTTCAAAATTGTAACTATAAATTTAATTTGTTTACATAAAAAAATGTATTGTAAAATAAAAGGGTTTGCATAGTATAGATCTGGCGATTAAAGGGAGTTGATGACTGAGATTACTATGATCATTTGGAGACTTGGGACATCATTCTGGCGATTGTTCAGGAACATAATCAATAGAAAAATAGACTGACAAACTGAAGTCATATGTACTTTTTAATTAGCATATGAAAATTTTCTGAATTTGAGAAGTTGCAATATCATTAAAAAATATTTTCAACAATAATCGTCTTTAGAAGGTAAGGCATCTGATCCTTTTTGAATAAAATTTTAACAGATTTATAAACATTCACAGTTTTTAGAGATTCTGCTTTGGTGTACTTCAGTAACATATATAAATTTTGTTAGCTTCAAAACTGTTAAAATAACGTAATTTTCAATACAAGACTTGCTACAAGTACTATGACAACATATTTAAATTTTTGTTACTGTCTTCATCCTAAAAAATTTCAGAAATTGTTACAAAGATTTTTATGCAGATTTGCAATGTTATTTTAACAAAAGTGACTTTTCTATTTCATCTAGTTTTGTTTAATACAGGATTAAACAAAACTAGATGACCACTGTTTAGTTAAAATATTATTCATATGTATAAAAATACATATGAAGTTTAATTTATTTGTCTAATTTTTAAAAACTTTTGATAAGGTTTATATAATACAGTACCTGCCAGTTTACAAAATCACATCTGTCTTGAAGGACAGATTTTATTAAATAGATTTTAAAAATAGGCAATTAAAATTTTAATTCTTTTAAAATAAGTTTTATGTTTCCTAGTGAGTAGAATATTCCAATAATAAAAAAAGTAAAAAAGTAAAAGACACTTAAATTTAATATGTTATACATACTACATTTAACATTTTGCTTATAATTTTTTTAGAAATATTGACTAAATTGACTAATTGTGGTTTGTTTCAAAGAATCAGTTATCAAATGTCTAAAATTTATCATATCGTTCTTTATCTCCCTTTTTCTGTTCCAATGTTCAAAGCATATGAGTTTAGCCTCGACTTCTTTGTTCTTGTTTTCAACAGCCTCATCATCCATATCTTGTTCTTGCCATGCCATTTTCTATAAACAATGTTGTTTTGTTCCTTCCATCAGATTAGCCATCTATCCATAGGTGTGAAGTTTTCCTATCTAAACAGACTAGCAAAATTCTATGTTTTTTCACATAGAATTGGGTAATTTTTGTATTCTCGCGTTCTCAAACCAATTTAAAACTGCAAATTCTATGTCATCAGATTTTTCACCACATTTTCTTTTGCAGGATAAGTTTCTTTTCGTTTTAATTTAATCAGAAATGTCATCTCTCCGCTTCAACAAGTTGAATAAGGCAGTATTAGAAATTACCAGTTTTGAGAAAGCTTCTGGTTGGCAGCATTTCTTGCTTTTCCTAACACTTAAATCTTTGCATTTAGGTATGTTCACTCACTCCTGGTCCTGGCAGAATTTCAAATAACCATTTGATTAAGAAATTTTTCAAAAGCTGTGAGAATGAATTCTTGCCCCCCCCCCCCCCTTCCCCTTATCCATCTTCTTCCAGGAATCCTGTTCTGCATATGTTTATCTTTCCTTTGCTTTGTTCTCTTCCCCATTTATTTTCAAGGTAAGGGAGTAAAGAATGTTGCTAAATACAATTTAAAAGATGTGATGCTGTTCAAAAAGAAAAGGTTAAGCATTGTTACTCACAAATATGTTTTGAAATAAAAAGCACTTCATGACTTTGACTTATTCCTTCACATGGTAGTAGATTAAAGTATCTGAAACTTTGATTTTTAAAAGTGGTATTGATTTTATTAAGCGGTGATTTTAGAATGATTTTACATTGATTTGAATATGATTCTTTACATTTGATTTTAATAAGTGGTTGATTTTAATAATGCAGGTACCGTATCAATATAAAAATAAATCTTTCCCAAATAATGAATTTTTTTTTAAATATTGAAAATTTTATTTTAATTTTGTACAGCAGAGTAAGTAAATTTCAATATATTTTTATGTCTTTTTTATGGCTGCAAATATCTTCTGAAACAGTTAATTTAAAATGACAAAGAATAAATAATACATAAAAGTAGGTGTAATTGTCACTTATTCCCTTATTATAGAACAAACTTTACAAATAACTAAAAAGTACAATATTCTGAAAAGAGAAATGAAATTAACATCTAAATTCTGTGAATAACAACCAAGCCAAATACTTTTAAAATGAGTAATATTACCAGCCGGGAAATGCAAATTTCGGCACTGGCACACAGGATTTGTATTTTGCCCATTTTTCAAAATGACTTTCAACCTTTCAATGCATTCATCTGTATTTTCAATTTCAACTGTTTCATGCTGCATAGCTAGGACACATGGATCTGGAAGGACAAAAATAACAAATTAGATTAGTTTACAAAGAAAATAAAAATCTCACTATTATGGAAAGTACCTATATAGTAAACTGCAGATAATAAGTAATACCTAAATGAGAATCACTCCATAGATTCTTTTTAATTACTTAAATGCATATTTCAATGTAAGTTATTATAAACTGTTATGTCAAATTTATCATTTTGTGATTCTATACATTGCAATGATTTCAACAATTTGGAATTTTGCAGACATGTTTTTTTCCCCCAGCTTGTCTAGATTTTATTTATGTCAAAAGCAACGTACTTCCTTTTTAAAGGGGTCTTGGCATAACTCAATCTTAAGAAATGTGATTTCTTACCAAATATTATAATCGCAAAAATGAAATGGCAACCAATAAAAAGATTACTAATCTTACATAGATTATTTATGTAACCAAATGCTATATTTTGTATTACTTATATACATAGTTTATTTATGCATATTTTAAATAAACTGCTTCTTGTTCTAACTATTAAATGGTGCAGCTATTGAACATATTAATTTTAAAAGTACAAGAGTCATTCAGCATTTCAGTTACCCAACCTTAGATAGTAATGTACATAACTTGATGATCCATTCATAATTATGATCTATAGATTTTAATACATACCACATAGTATTCTAAAATTTAATCCAGCTGAAAAACACATAACTGAAAATCCTTTTTTTTCGATTACCATCCATTAAAAGAAATGCAACCAAACCCTTTTGTGCTGCCCTATATATAAAATTATTTATATAACTAGATGCTATCCCCGTTACCCAGGCCCATGATAAAAACCTTAAATATACGTAAAACCAGTGTTGAATAATGTTAAAAATGAGGTTTGTTTTTTTATCAACTAATTTCTATTTAGTACCTAATCCAGGGTTAGCGAACCTATGGCATGCGTGCCAGAGTTGGCATGTAAGCTAATTTTTCTGGCACATGAAAAATTTAAATGTGGTAATCGTTATACAGATAAAATCCATTTTTTCTGTTATAACCAATAATTTTTTTTTTTTTTTTTTTTTTTCATACGGACAGTACACAAATAATGCAATTATTTTTTGCATGAATTAACACATCAGAATAATTTTCTTTCCCTGCAGCATTTTTGTCATGTATTTTGTCTTTCTATACGAATTTTAAAAGCTGTAATTTTCAAATGAATTTCGTTTGACAGTCACTGCAATAAAATGGCAAATGAATTCAATTTAGCTATGTATATTTGCAAAAATAACAAAATATGAACCAGATATAGAGCATTTTTCATCAAACGTACAACAGCAAAATTCTCACCAATACATTATTAGCACATTGTTTAAAACAACTTGGAAAATTATAACAGAGTTGTTGCGTTAAGGCTGTTCTCAAATCAAAAAGGGCAACTTCCTGACATAAGTTTTAATTTATTTTTGTTCGAAAATGCATGGAACTAGCTGGTGTTGTTCAGAAACTATGTCATCCAGCTGTTTTTTACATTTATTTGCAAACCCAATAGATCTTTGAGAAAATAGTGTCAAAATGGATTTTTTGAACCGAATTTCGGCGCAAAAGTAGAAAAATCACTCAAGAGCGGGTGAAAAACTGGTTTGTCACGTGATCGAAATTTCTTATTACTCAATGGGTAATTGATTGATCAAAAAATGGAAAAAACAGTTCCATTCCAAATTGCTTCCATGGCCAGGATTTCCAGTTTTATATCTTTCCGTTAAAAAATGAATTTGTAAATGTGTCAGAACATTTTGAGTTTGTTCAGCAGAGCAGTTAAGAACAGCCTTAATAGTAAGTCAAAAATTAATGAAATAAAAACTGGTATTCCCCCCCCTTCTTATTACAGCACATACCACATAAATGAATCATATTTACGAATTAAAAATTCATTCATTTAATGACTGATACAGAAAAATCGCATTTTGATTTTCAATATTTTTTAATTATTAATACATGAAAGCAACTTATTTTATAACCAATAATTCGTATAAACATCATACTCTTCAAAATTATTTTTCCATAAGTTTGTCACATTGCAATGTTGATAGATATTGTTTGTAAATTTTTGACATGCGCACGTGAAAAGGTTCGCCGAACCTGACCCAATCCATTTAATCTTATATTTTACACCCCTGTATGGAGGGGATTCAATTAAAATATACATATATATATGAAACAGCTGCTTTTACCTAAATTAATTATTAAAGATAGTAATGTGATTGAATTCTTTTTCTGACGAGGATCAAAGTTCTATCGAGAGAAAGGGAGAATGAATTTGTTTCTATGACAACCTTTTATCACCAATGGTGTATCATTGGAGATAAAAATCATCATCTGTTCCATAGTAAAACAGTTATGTTGTTAATAAAGAGTTTCATCTTTTACCTTATAGCACTTTTTTTTTTTTTTTTTTTTTTTTTTTTGGCTTGAAATAATGAAAAATGAGATAGTGATGATTTTTATTCTCCCTTTTTAAAAATTAAATAACTCAAGGAATTTTTTTATTGAAGACCACGGTTTTGTATATTTTTATTATTATCGCGCCAATATATCTGTGCCACAACATAATCCGGGTTACCACATCAAGCAAAATAACGACACTTTGGTGCCAGTTAAGTACCCGTTGCGCATATGACATTGGCGTCAGGAAAAAAATCGTGCCAACATGGGGCGAATATGACATCTGTGCCTAATAATGAGCTCCAAGTAGCTAGGAGTCGTCCGGTAGCTTCATCGCCCCGAGCCCAACCCTTCCTGCTTTTCGGTGTCTGCAATTTGTATAATTTCCCTTTTAAATTTGTCTGGTTTCAATTTTTGATTTTTTTTTTTTTTTTCAATCTGGCTTTCGCTAGAGTGTCTTTCATTCGGGACGTGGCTGGGGACCTAAGAATCTTGCTTCCGCAAAAGAGTCGGACTAAGTGGATGAATAAAGGGCTGCGGACGAAGATGGGCCGCTCGCCGCAGCGGTTGAACCCCCCGCCCACCGACCGAGAATAATAATGAGCTAGAAGCAGCTAGGAAGCTTCATCGCCCCGAGCCCAACCCTTCCCGCTTTTCGGTGTCTTCAATTTGTGTAACTTCCCTTTTAAATTTGTCTGGTTTCAATTTTTGATTTTTTTTTTTTTTTTTCAATCTGGCTTTCGCTAGAGAGTCTTTCATTCGGGACGTGGCTGGGGACCTAAGAATCTTGCTTCCGCAAAAGAGTCGGACTAAGTGGATGAATAAAGGGCTGCGGACGAAGATGGGCCGCTTGCCGTGGCAGCTTTGCAGTAAACATTTGAGCATTGCAGTAAACATTTCATTTTTTGAATGAAGACATCGCCACATAAACTCTATGAGATACGACTCTAAATGATGACGAACTGTTCCCCGATGTCTTTTGTTGTGCCATTTTTCGATGCCCCATAATCTCTCAACATTTTGAGTATGACATCCAGTATTAGGGTCGACAAAATTGTATTTATGATTTACTTTGAAATGATCATAACCAGCACTTCGCAGTTCATCTGTTTTATATCCTTTCCAGTAATCTGTATAAATAATACTTCCATCAGCTACATTGTTTTCTATTGCCGCCATTAAAGTTTCAGCTGTGCGATCGGAAATAGCAGTAAGGAAACATCCCGTGTTTCACGGCATAAACCATCTAACACCCATTGAGGAAGAAGAATATGCCCTACACTGCTTTTTCTTCTTTTAAAAAGACTTTCATCTACTTCTATAATTTTATTAGGTCCACCGAGTTTTCTATTTGGTCGTGAACATAAAGCATTTGCACAAACTTCTCTAAAATAAATATTCCAGTCCACTGTTGTGTTGTGGTTTATATCAAGTTGCAGCTCACAAAGCTCAATCGATGTCAACTCTTGGCACCATAAATATATAAACCTCAAAGCATTAAGAAAAGACAACCGCGATCCTTCAAACCATGTTTTTTGTCGTATTCCTATGCTTTCTTCGCATGATCGTAAGCTACATCTCCATTTCGGATTTCCAGAACTCATCCATAATTTCATTTCATGGTTGTTTGAACACAACTTTTTATTATGCAGAATTCCAAATTCCTGAAACAGTTTTATCGCAACTTTCTAATCATCTGGTAATTGACAAATGGTAAAATCCATCTCAGCGTCAGCAGTAAAAGTAAATTATATAATTTTATTAAAAAAAAAGCATTTTTATTTCGAATAATAGCAAATTAAAAAGCTTTCCAAGGTTAAGGTTAAATAATAATCATTCACGTAATTCACGTTTCATAAACAACAAATCACAATGTTTCGCATGGTTTACAAGAAAAATCCTTTTCACGATGAGGGCTGAAATAATTGGCGCATTAGCATACATTTTGGCATGCTGTCCGTATAACGGAAAAGTACCCTTAATTTTGGTGAAATACTGGAAATAGTGCCAAGATGGCGACAGAGAGACGGGTCTCCCATTGGTAACCTCCCTTATAGCGTCATAAAGCTCTGACCAATCAGATGCATTTCACGGTATCTACGCAGATTTTTTATTGGTCCATTTCCAAATCAAAACTTTTTTTATATATAGAAGGACATAATTTCATAGTGCTCTATGGTTAACTATTTTACAATAATTTTTGAGCAGAAATCTTAAAAACAACTGAATCACCAGGTTTCAGGAAGGGAATGAAAGACCAAAAATGGCAAAATTACTTTTCATATTTTAAAGTATTTCCAAGTTTTGCTCTACACATAAGCAATATAATAAAAAAACAAACAAATTAAATGGATTTTTTTTTTAAACTTAACACAATATTATTATTTTATATGACTTAATTTATAAAATAAAAATTATACACACACCCACACATGCATGCTATGTAAGTATTATCAAGTAGCCGTCTCCCGCGACCAGTTTGGTCGCCCTGAAATGCATGCTAAGCATTGCAACATGTTACTTTTATTTACAATTTAATTTATTTGCTTAATCCTTCGACAAATCGGAAGATTCTGATAGAGAAATCAAGAATTCTTTACGATCATGGCAGCATTTTGTATCTTGTTTGTTGTTATGTATTTCACCTTTCTTGACAAAAACCGCATACCTCACTTTGTCATTTATGTTTCATATCCATTTGCGATATTTACATATTATCCGGGACATGAGACAGATTGCCAAAAATGGTTGTCAATTGTCAATCTTATTTATTGTTGGCAATCATGTTCAAAACAGTAATTTAACATTATTTAATACAAAACATTGTTAAAAATGGTACACAATATCAAATAAATTGATAAATTAATAAATGAAATAGAATAAATGAACTATAATAAATAAATAGAAAAAACACAAAATATAATAAAAAATACACTATAAACAATGAAAAATAAACTATATTACGTATTATTATACCTCATATTACGTATGATTCGTTATAAAGTTGTCAAAAAGTAAGGGTTACCGTAATTAGTATAATTGGTGGCATGCTTGGAAGTTGGAACGGTTGCATATGACATGCCCCGAATGATACATAATTACCCCGTTTGCTTATCAGTTGTAATACATTCGCTAATGCGGAGATTTTAAACATATTAAATAATCTTCCATAGTTGGATCTTCTGCCAATTGGTGCATTTTAGTTAATACGACACCCAAAAGATCCAGTCAGTGATGGAACAGCATGGACCTCATTTTGGAGCAGCAAAAAGCCATTTTGGAGCAGCAAAAAGCCACTTTGGAGCAGAAAATAACTATTTTGGAGCAGCAAAAATGCTCATTTTGGAGCAGAAAATAACTATTTTGGAGCATCAAACTGTCATTTTGGTATTCTTTGACGAAATTCCTGTTTTTTTCTGCAATTCTTTGACGAAATTTGCGTTTTTCCTGCGATTCTTTGACGGAATTCGCATTTTTTCCACAACTCTTTCACAAAATTCGCTTTTTTTCGCAGTCCTTTGACAAAATTCAAGTATTTTTCACGTGTTATTCGTGCTCTTAGTTGAAATCATTGTGTTTTTCGCTATCTTTTGATGAAATTAGCGCATTTTTCGAAATCTTGTGAAAAAATTTGCGGTTTTTGTGAACTTTGGATGAAATTTGTGTTTTTTTCTACGATCTTTTAACGAAATTTGTGTTTTTTCTAATTTTTTGAGCCTGTTTTGTTTGTTTTTTGACGAAATTAGCGATCCTTAAACAAAATTCGCGAGTCTTTTGCGACCTTTTGATAAAATTTGCAAGGGTTTTTCGCGAAATTTTAACGAAAGTAGCGTTTTTTTTTTTACGCTTTTTTGTTCTTTTTTTGACAAAGTTAGCTATCCTTTGACAAAATTCACGTTTTTTTCGTGATCCTTTGACGAAATTTGCATTTTATTCGCGATCTTTTGATGAAATTTGCGGGTTTTTTTCACGATATTTTAATGAAAGTAGTGTTTTTTCATGATCTTTTGACCCCGTTTTGTTCGTTTTTTGAAGAAATTAGCGATCTTTTTGCGACCTTTTGATGAAATTTGCTGTTTTTTTCGCGATATTTTTACGAAAACAGCATTTTTTCACGATCTTTTGATCGTGTTTTGTCAAGGTTAGCGCTTCTTTGACAAAAATCAAAATTTTTTTGGGATCCTTTGACGAAATTCGCGTGTTATCCGCGATCTTTTCACGAAAACCTCGTATTTGTCGCGATCTTTTGACGAAAATCTCGTGTTTTTCGCGATCTTTAGTCGAAATTTGCGACCTTTTGATGAAATTTGCAGATTTTTTGTACTATCTTTTAAATAAATTAGTGTTTTTTCACCATCTTTTGACCGTGTTTTGTTCGTTTTTGGACAAAATTAGCGATTCTTTGACAAAATGCACGTTTTTCTCACGATCCTTTGAGAAATTCGTGTTTTTTCGCGATCTTTTGACGGAATTCACGTGTTTTTCGCGATCCTTCGACGGAATTCACGTATTTTCAAAATCTTTTGGCAAAATTCGTGTGTTTTTCGCGATCTTTCGACAAAATTTGCGTGTTTTCGTGATCTTCTGACGAAATCTGCGTGTTTTTCGTGATCTTTTGGCAAAATTTGCGTGTTTTTCGAGATCTTTCGACAAAATTTGCTTGTTTTCGCAATCTTCTGACGAAATCTGCATTTTATTCGCGATCTTTAAACGAAATCTGCGTTTTATTCACAATCTTTAAACGAAATCACGTTTTCCCGCGATCTTTTGACCGCGTTCTGTTCGTTTTTCGACGAAATTAGCGATCCTTTGTTAAAATTCACGTTTTTTTTTTTTCCGTGATCATTTGAGAAACATCGCGTGTTTTTCGCTTTCTTTTGACCAAATTCGCATGTTTATCGCAATATTTTGTCGAAATTCCGAGTGCAAAATGATCGATTTGGCTCAAGAATTATTATCGAATTGGCGCAGTTGGGTGCAATTTTGTTCAAAAACGATCGTTTTGGCGCAGAAATGCACAGCATTATTGATTTGGCGCAGCTGTTCCATCACTGTCCAGTGCCAGATTCAACAAAATTACTGTGAATTTAACAATGAAATTACAAAAATTTACTGGGAAATGTTCGTAGCCTGCATCTAAAAACACAATAAAAATTTTTATAATTCCATGTTACAAAATGACAAACAGGTTCACTCTTTTTAATTGCTCTCTGGAACACCCACTTTACGAATGATTACCTTCATGGTTTAATATTTTTAATAGCTCATGACAAACGAATCTCTATTGTTTGTTTACTTTGATGGAATGAGATATTCAGCTGTCAGCCTAATTTCGACTGAAGTTATCTCAAAATATGTCCATATTTGAATGTAGTTTATCACTCAAACATTAATTATTTTTGAATGATAAATGCAACTTTTATACAGTTTTATTGAAAAAAATAATTTTCATTAAAAATGGCCACTTGCCACATAAGAAAAGCGTAGTGGTCAGCCCATCTTTGTTTATGGCAATCATATATTGACTAAGGCTTTTATTATTAGAGATCAAAGATGTGTATTTTAAATGTGTCTGATATATATGCATTTAAAATGAAATTGGTGATATGTTTATAGTTTAAATGAAATAATGGCGGTGGAGCCCTATTTGGCAACTTAATTATCTGCGCACAGCTAACATAAAAGTAGCAAAATGGCTGCCGGCATATAAAAAGTGAAGCGGTCAGTCCGGAACTGTTGATGACAGTCACATGGCTTAGGCTTTTATTATAGAGATATATATTAATATACAATTTACATAAATGATTAAAATTGTAACTTTTTAGGCTATCAAAATATTTTATTATACAAAATGCATGAAAACTACAAATCAGATGACAAATTTCAATTTCACCTTACATATTTTAGTTAAAATAACTGCAGCATACAAAAATGTTAAATAATTTTGGAAGCAAATTAAGATCTTAATTTTTGTTTTTTGTTAAAGTGCTGGTACAGAAACACGATTTTAGCAACTTTATCAATTGTTAATTTTCGAATGTACCGAACAGAAAGCAGAAAACAATCGTTCTGCTGAAGCAGATGAAGCTATTGCTGTAAAAAGCTGGTTGATTATGAATTCTGTAAGTTTTTTAGTATTATCCTTTTCGATAACTGCAACTTGTGTCTTCCACCATTCTAAAGGACAGAGTTCTTTCACTATATTAGATTGAGACAAAAATTCATTGAAGGGTTCAGATTTTACTTCAAACTTTAATATAATAGGCATCACCAAAGTAGAGAATTTCTCTTTAGCAAACAATAATGCCGATATTTTCTCAGAGCTTGTTAATTTCTCTCCTGCAAAATGGGGATTCAAAAGATACGATAATAAATGTCTTGGGCCCAATGCTTATTTGTAATGAGCAGCAAAGTCATACAATTTTATTTTACTTATACTTGCAGACGTTTTCTAAATACTATTCAAATGAAATTTGAAACCATTTTTTCTAAACTTTACATTGTACTTTACTTTTTGACAAAGATTAAGCTTTCTCTTTCTAAAAACTGATTGATTATTTGCATTGTATAAAACTAAATTATATTAAAGTACATTAATATGTTTGTTTACATTTTGAATTACAGTAGAAGATCTTTATAACGCAAACCTAAAAACGCAAGGTTGTGCGTTATATGGATCACATCATTAAATTCACCTTGTAAACACGGCCAAATATGTCTGAAACACATCAAAATACATTGAATATCTTTATACTGCATTTCTTGTTACCAAGAGTTATCCAAATTATAAATTTTTGCATAATATAGGTCAGACATTGTTAAATTTACTCTATAAACATGATCCAAATATAACTGACACAACCATCCCTTATATTAGACATTTTCAAAAATGTTCACTGTAATAATAGCATTTTTTTCAGTAAAAATGTCTTAAATTAGAAGATAAAGTTGAACTAATGTATCAAATTTAGTCCTCTAGAGAGTAGCAATATTTTTCAATGTGAAAGTGCAGGTGCTTTTTAACTGCAAAAATCATTGTTTACATCTCAGAAGTTGTGTGTTATATGGAGAATTGCATTATATAGAATTGCGTTATAAAGATCTTCTACTGTAATTAATTTTTTTTAAAAATCTGATTTAAATCAATGATTTTTTAAAAATCAATTGCTTTAAATCATAATTAAAATCAAGTTGATTTAAATCAACAAACCCTGCGCGTGAGGGACAAAAAGGAAACAAAAACCAGCACCTAGAAGAAGATATAGGACCCTGCATTCAGTGTAATGTCTAGAATGCTTCAAAAACTTGATTTTTGAACTTATTTCTTTCTTAAACCAGGTGATTCAACTGTAAACAAAGACTATTACAATGTGCAGACAACATTAACATCATACTCCTTGAAATATAATATGTTAATACAAAAAAAAAGTACTATACTTTCAATTTCATCGTTATATAGTCTTGAATTATTTACCTTCTTTTAAACGATACTTTGCACTTTCAGTTTTCTTTTCCTTATAATCCAGACCAATGCATTGTAATCCAAATTTATGATGTAAAAATTGATCAATATACCCCTAAACATAAAATGTATAATAAATATAAAAAATAATAAATGCAGTATTTATAGAAAGGAGAAAAATAATAAAATATTCACAATAAAAGATAAAATATAAAGAACAAATGGACTTTGAAATGTATTTACTTAAATTAAACAAAGATATTTTGGACAAGACCAAAGCATGCACCAACAGACAAACATTTAGAGTAAAATTAAAATCTATTCTCCAATAATGTCCAGACCAGGATTCGAACCAGGAATCTCCTGGCTGAAGCCGCCAGTGCTCTACCATCTGAGCTATCCTGGACGAATCTGGTGGAACTTCTTCACCCAGCTAACCTTAATGATTATAGCATCTGGTCTGAAACCTGGTTCAGCTCAACAGAATAAAACACAGATAATGGAACTCCAGAAATCGCTCGATGAGTAATTACGCTAGATTAATTTTAACACAATTATTCTAATTGCTAAATAAATCATATTAGATTATAATTGGTAAATAAATCTAATATGATTTATTTATTAATTAGAATAATTGTGTTAAAATTAATCTAGCATAACAAATATTATTTTTAAATATTTCTGAAAGTATTTAAAATTTGCTTTTACTTTCTTTTAAAAAGTAATAATTAAATGTATCTTAACAATAATGAATGAACTGTTTTAATTGTAACAAAAGTTTGATACAATAAATTAAATAACACATCAGAAAAAGAAAAATGAAACAGAACTGTAACTAGAACATTAGGACAAACAAGCCTAGAATCTTCACTAAATAAAAGATTTGCACAATACGTTTCTTAATATATATATATATATATATATATATATATACTAGCCGCCTTCGCCCGCTACGCTGGTCGGTTTTTCTAAAGAAATCTTGAATGAAACAAAATATATCTGTGAATTTTATCATGCGTTTTAAAGCAATATGGACATTTACCTGGTGTATCCAACCGAATTGCTGAAAGCAATATGAATGTCATTACGCTATTATATCTTTTATTGAGTCATACAAAATTTAGACTGTTAAGGACCAATTTCTTTAGTTGATCTGTTAGTGTAGGATTCGGTAAAGAACAATAGAACAATATGTAATAGACTAAAAGTGTTCATGAAAAATTACCAATGCAAGTCTCATCAGAATCTGTTAATTGGACTAATTGAAAAGGCTGATCGTTCATAATAATTGGGTTCGCCTGATTCTAGAACTTTCATCTATAATTCTATAATCAAGCAACCTAACAACCAAGCAACAACAAATGATATGTGATTTATACTAAAACATTCACTGGAACATTAACTAACCGATCAAGTTGCATCGAAATCCACTTAGCAGAATCTTTTAAACTGGAAAATATAACGAAACCTTCCCTAAAAATGATATAATTAATAGTTTAAATCCCATAAAAATTCATTCAGTGGAACCTTTAAAAAAAGCAAATCTTTCAAAATTGGGTTCATCTGATTTAGAACTTTCCCCATAATTATTTAACTAAGCAACGTAGAACGTTATGTTTTATACTAACATCTTTTCTGAAAAATTATCTAACTAATAATGTAAGTCCCGTCAAAATCTATTCAGCAGAACTCAATATATAAGCGGCCGGAATGAAATTTCTCTTTGCATTATATATATATTGAGATAGTTAAATATAACTTTCATAATCGCGTTAACTTGATTATAGAACTCTCTGGGAGGTATGGGTAGGTAGATACTGCATCCCTTCTGAATTTTTTAAGGAACTCAGCTCAACTTCCATAACTATAGCATATATACTCTCTAGCATACCCTATCTCTGTAGCGTATATCTTCCAATTTTCTTTACTGTACCACTGAGAACTTTTTTCGCATAGCTCCGTAACTAAACAACACAGAATGATATGATAAATATTGAAAAAATACCTGAAATATTATCTAACTTACTATGCATTTAATTAGTTGACTTGAAATCTTTCATAATCGAGTTCACCTAATTTTAGAACTCCCTTAGCAACTTAGAATGATGGTTTTTACATTAAACCATTTATAAACCAAATTTACTATTTAACAGTGTAAGTTCTACAAAATTATGTTCAGTAGAATCTGAGTTATAGTCATATTTATAATATTTATTGCTCATTAAACCTTTTTCTTTACATTTGAAATAAAATCAGTAACTGTTTTGTTATTTCCCTGTTATGCCAACACCATTGTCACCAAGCGTATTAGTTGGCACAAAAATGAAATGATACATTTGAAAAAAAAAAAAAAAAATTGTTGATAAAAAAAATGAACATTTACAAAATATAACTTTTGAAAAATACAGACTTTGACCTACCATTTTTTTAAATCAATAAAAATAATGGTACTACTTGGTTATCCTGTCGACCAAAAATCTATTGCCAAACTATAAGATTAAATGCCAATAATGGTTAATCGTAAATGTCACATTCACTTGACTTTAAGCAAGTTACGCGTATTTACGTCAAGTGATTTTTATTTCGACGTTTTAAATGTATTTTTATTAATGTTATACTAATTTATTTGTTCTTTCGTTATTTAAAATAAAAATTATGTCAATTTGTATAATTTGGCGAGTGGTTTGGCGATTTATATAATTTGGCGAAATTGGTCGATGGGTACCAAAATAAATATTTAAAATATAAGATTAAATAAATATTTTGCAAGTAATAAAATATAGTCAATTTAAACTGCAGTCTTGAATTTGTAAATGTCTTTTACTACTGAAGCATGGCGTACGTAATACATATGTCTCAGATTGCAGTAAACATTTCATCCTTTCGATGAAGACATTCATGGTTTTGGGGCTCTGCGGCTGAGTGGTCAAAGCACCAGTCAGCTAATCGCTTGTGTGCAAGAGTTTGTGGGTTCGATTCCCGCTCGTTCCATTGCACACACACTTTGTGTGGAACTCTCAGGGTGTATTTCTCTTGTGTTGTAATATTTTCTTGTGCTATATTGTCTGCGACTTATAAGCGGGCTTTATGTCAAGTACACAAGTCGTATGTTTGTTATTCAGTTAAATAAATAAATAAATTCATGGTTTTCTGAACAAAACATTTTTATATGTATAGTTCCTAACTTCTGAAATAATTTTATTGTAGCTTCCTCATCATCAGATAACTGCGAAATGGTAAAATCTATATCAGTATCGGTAATAAATATTTTCTATTAAAAAAATAACAAATTAAAAAGTTTTGCGAGATTATGATGAAATAAAATAAATTCCATCATTAAAAATTCCTGCATAAAAATATTCATGTTCAACAATTAGCAAATGTTAATGTGTGGCACGGTTTGCAATAAAAATCGTTTGCACGATTAGGGTTGAAATAAATAGCGGGATACCATACATTTTGGCATGGTATCGCGACGAAAATTAGAACGAAAAAGTACCACAGTTTTTTTTTTATTATTTAGTTTTAGGGGCGTTTGATTTTTTTTTTTTTTTTTTTCTAATTGACGAAGTTGTTTTTATTTAACCAAAAGGATTGGTTAAAAAATTATTCAATTTGAATTTTTTTCCTTGCTATAGTAACAGAATGAAAAGAATGAGTTTTTAGAAATTATCACTTGAAAAATTCAGGTTTTGGCGCCGAAGATAGTGCCAAATTAGAAAAATATGAAATATCTCTCGAACTACTGGGCTTAAAAGGATTTAGTTAGTACCATTCGATTCAGCATACAAAAATACACCAAAATATGTTATCAGTTGAAAAATAACTATAAAATCAGATTTTTAAGGAATTTTTTTAAAGTTCGTTCTTTTTTTTACCCCACTTAGGGGTGGAATTTTGGAAAATCCTTTCTTAGCGGCACTCTATATCATAAGAAGTATTTTTACCCCGATTTTCAAGATTTTAGGTTCAGTAGTTTTGGCTGCGCGTTGATTAATACAAAATCCAGACTTTCTTTTATATATATATATTACACACATTATTTTGTTTTCTTAATTTTTTGTTGTTCTCTATTTTTTATAAAATTATTAAGAGGTATAAATGTAAAAATTATACAATCTATATAATAAAAGAAATCATTTCTTGATTGTTAGTGTAGATGATTATGCAGGGACTACTGAGTACAGATAGAAGAATTAAGAAATTTGAACCAAGGATATTTAAAATTATTTATCTAAACAACTTGGAGCCTGATTTTTAATTAGAATTTAAAACTTTTTATACCAAGCTATCATTAGATCTTGAATCTAGTGTGACATAAGAGAAGCGATTTCATGCAATGACGGCTTTTGGAATATAAACAAGAAATGATAAGAATATTTCAAAATTAGGCTACTTATAAAAAAAGCAAAACATTATCTCAAGATCCCAGAGCTTAGGAAATAAAATTTTGAATGGTGGAGAATTTCAGATCAGAGGTTTGGGATACAAAGGATTGTTTCAAAATTCAGTATCTTGCTCTCTGGGAAGGATGGCAAAATCATATCTCAAGATCTATCAAAATATTAGACAAGAAATATTTCAGAATAATGAACAACATAAATGCAGAAAAGATAGAAACAAATAAAAAGATAAAATTAAAGAAATTCAGCCGCTGCCCCCCCCCCTTCCCAAGGCAGACAAAAACAACATCTCAGAACCTATTAGGATCTTAAGAAGAAAATTTGCAATATGATAGATTTCATAACATTATCATATAGGCTACAACAGATTAATCCCACCACCTCCCAAGCCAAGAAAGGCACTATATTCCCCCATAAGGGCTGAAAAATTGCAGGAAAGTTCTAATTTTGGAAAAGATTAACACAACAAAATAAGAAAAGGATGTTTTTTGCCAATTTAGAAAGTTGTATCAGTTAGTCCAGCTAATACAAAATGAGTCAGATATTAATTAATAAACAAATGTAAAATTTAAGCACTACAAGATCTTGATAATTAGTAATATTAATCATGGTGGGATAATAAATATTTATTTCTAGTCAAATGACAAACACAAGTAGAAGTATGAAAGCATTATATTTAATTTTAAATTTCTTTAGTCACCAAAAACATTCTAAAAACACTTCCTATCTAAAATCAAAAGCAAGCAAATGAAACATTTTAAGTCTATAACATTCAATTACCTCTACTCAAATTACTTTTTTTGGATAAAGAGAAAACTTTTTGAAATAACTAAATATATATGTCAAACAACAAATTAGTACAGTTTAACTAACAAAAAAGCTAATCAAAATTAAATTATTTTTCAAAATAGAAAACACGCATTGCTTTTTTAATCAATTAATGACAATCACAAACCAAATTAGTTTATATGCCATTTTAATTAATTTATAAAAACAGAAACAAAAAGACATAAATGAACAATAAATACAATAGAGTCTTCAATATCCAAGACATTTCTGTAAAGGCAGCTTTATAAAATGCATGAAATAACAACCAGAAGACCAAACACATAACCTGCTTTTGCTCAGGGGATGGAGAAATTTTATATGGGAAAAGAGGTTACAATCAATTTCATAATTATACTAGAGTTGACACTAAAAAAGGGGGAAGGAGTGATTGATCTTCACATCTTAATCAAAATTTTAAGAGATGTTTGAAAAGTGGATTTAGTTTAAGTGGAATTTTTTAAATATTGTTCAAATCATGCAATCCTGTGCTGCAGTGTGTAAACCATGTGTGAAGTTTAAAGGGGGAAAAAAAAACAAAGAAAAACATCCCATACATTTTAATCATTATATTGTGCCAGAAAAAACAGAAATAGCCGTTTGACTGGACATTGCCATCTTTAAATTTATATTTTAAAAATAAGATTAGGAAGTCATCTTCATATTATAAAAATCACCATGTCATAAAACTCTGACACTAATTGATAGTTATGAATTGATATTTATGAAACAGATTTGGAAAAGAAATAACCCTTTGTTGACATAAGGCAGTCATCATAAAATGTATTAAATTATCTTGTAAGCATCTTCATAGTTTATAGCATAAACAAACTGATTGTTTCATGCTCAGTTAAATCATAAATTTTAATCAATTTTCTTCAGTATGATAGTTATTAATTTCAAAGCAATAAATCAAAGTAAATATGTTGAGTACAAAGTTAAATTAGTGTCAAAATAAGATATTGATGATTACATTATAAGAGTTAAATCATAATTAACTTTTGTCTGATTTGACAGTTCATACTATGATTACCTCATAAATAATATTTAACATTAAAATTAGAATTAGCTGTGGGTGATGCAAGACCTGTATAATATTAGAAAACCCATCATTAAAAACAGTCTTAGCCAATAAAACTAAAGGTTCCTACTTTTATGGAGAAGTCTGCCCTCTGGCAGAAGTAATGTGAACTAGCCCTTATATATGCGGAAGAGCAGGTTTTTGGAGGCCTCTCTCTCTTACCAGCATGGATGATTAAAGTAAAATATGTCGTTCAAATGAGCATTTCCCTAGAAAATTTGGGAATGATAAGCCTGCCAGCTGGACCTGGTTTTAAGAAGCGATGTCTACAGAGTCTAATAAACCAGGTCCCAAGAACTTTACTGCCTAGTTACTGTTTAGTCCATTGGCCACCAACACTAGTACACAAGCCTCGGACAGTTCTAGGGCAAAGTAAACTCCAGGATAGATGGCATGCGAGCAGTAGACCGGGACACGGTCATTACATATATAAAAGGAATTGTAATATATTATTTTTTTTAAAAACAGAAATACATTTCTAGGAGTTTCAAATATGTGAATCCAAAATTACAGCTCATTTCTGCCAAGTAACTTTTGAGTTACATTAAAAAAAACTATCTGCATTGCAATCTGTTCTGCAAAGATTACAAATGAATTCAACATTAGGAGTTCCAAACTTCAAACCTTTATAATTCCAAAACTATTTAACTGAATGATTTTTTGTTCAGTATCCTAAGAAAAAGCCACTGAAAAAGCCAAATATGGTGTCAAAATTAGGTGTTTATATTGAAAATTTCAATATGAAGGCAACCCCCCTGAGCTTAATTTTTAAACATAAATTGGAAAAAGACGATTTCTAGTAGAATGACTATTTACATTTTTTTTTTTTTTTTCTGTGACAATTTGGAGATTAAAATGTAGTGGAACACAAAATAGTTTTTAAATTATTTTATATTCTACTCATCTTTCTTTCTGAATATTCTGTTTTTATCTGAGTTGGGTATGGTTTACATTAGTTTCGATAGCCAGGGACTAGTGTATCTTTAAAAATAATGGTAGAATTTTTATTATATGGAGTTAAAATTATTCTTGAAATGTATCTTACTTGTAAAATTTAAGGACAGGTGATTTTTTTTTTTTTTAAACAACTGATTAAATTATAAGATTTAGCAATTCATAATTGAAATAAATATGTCAAAACACTATTACTCAATAACAAGTGTACCATTTTTTTTAAATAAAAAAAAACAACTTCAAATATTCTTATTTTAATTCTGTCCATAACTAATACAAACACTTAGAATTTCAAACCCTGAGCACATGCCACTATGGCAGGGCTGCCCTTTGAAGGTTTTCTTGCCGCATTTTCAAATGTTTTTTGTTACTAGCTTATTTTAAAGGATGCTTTCTTTAACAAGGAGAGGGCCAACCTTGTTAATCACAGATTTTGATTACTTTAATATATGTTGTAGGGTAGAGACCCCTTAGTCTCAGGTTCAACGGATTTTATACAATGCTCGTTAGTTCTTGAGAAACCGGGGAGTCTAATATTAGTATACAACTTAAATACTTACTTTGTAACAAAATGGATAGGTTAGGCATAGATCAGTTGGTACAGCATTTGCTGGCTGATCCACGGGCTCGGGTTCGATGCCCGAAAGCACTAAATTTGTTTTTCTTATTTTTTGTTTTATAAATATACTTGTAATTATAAATTAATAATCTCATTGTCAATTAAAATTTATAATATTGTATATCAATTATAATTTTAACCTATTTAATTTTTAACTTTTAATTAAACAGTTGTATAAAACATCCTAAAACTGTTAATTTTTTAAAAATCACTTTTAAAATGTATTTCATATATTCTTTATCGATGCAATGATATTGAACAATTGTGTCAATTCGTTATTTTAAAGAAACATCATTTATGGATTGCTTTAACAAGGAAAGTCAATACGATGATACTATTACTCTGTTTTTAAAGTAACAAGCATAATTATATTAAAAATTAGCATCGGAATTAAATTACAACAGATTTTTTGCATATTAAAGATTTTTAAATTTGTAATACGTATGCTTGCACTTTCAAATATTTTATTTTCCCCTTTACCTTCTTTCTGCTTTTATTTTTATTTTATTTGATTATGTTTTATTTTAACATAACTAGATGGCACCACAACAGATTTGTAACGATTTTGGAATTTTTATTATTCAATAATAGATCCAATTTCTTTTCAAATCTCTTTAAAGGATGAGAAATAATAGTTCAAAATAAAAAATGATAAATTTAAATTTGTTAACATTATAATTAATGTATGATATTAAAATTTTTAATTGAGATTATTAAATTATAATTACAAGTATATTTATAAAACAAAAAATGAGAAAGACAAATGTAGTGCGGTTGGGTATCGAACCCGGGCCTGCGGATCAGCCAGCGAATGCCGTACCAAGTGAGCTACGCCCAACCTGCCCTCTTTGTTAAAAAGTAAGTATTTAAGTTGTGCACTAATATTAGACCCCCCCCCCCCCCCGGTTTCTCAAGAACTAAGGAGTGTTGTATAAAATCCATTGAACCTGAGTCTAAGGGGTCTCTACCCTACAACATATATTAAAATAATCAAAATCTGTGATTATCAATGTTGGCCCTCTCCTTGTAAAATCAATAATGTTAGTGTTTATTTTTTTTTAAGTTATTATAGGCCTCCTTCTCCTATAATTGTTTTTGACATAGTTTCTCTCTGTAACAGAAAACTGAAATTCTAAATGTACTATAGGCTTTCTTCTGGATTATTTTTACATGAATTTCCTGAATTGTTAAGGACCGTACCACTGTCAGATGTATGTGCATCATATAAGAAGACGTATCTGTATTAACAATTGTAAAAATTTTCAAACTATCGATACTTTTAAAACCATCATTTAAGATTTTTACCAGCTGTTTCTAACATTAACGTTTTTAAAGTTGATGAAATTATTTCTAGAATTTTTAAGAAAATCTATTTAAAAATAGCAATTTTGATAATCGCTGCCACTTAGACAGTTTATATTTTCTTTAATTGTATTTTTGATCTTAGAAAACAGACTGTCAGCTGACACAGAATTTGCAACAATGCCTCTGCTGGCATCATCACTCGCACACAACATAAAATTCTATCAAGTCATTTCTGCCCTTTGAATGAGCTCTCCCCACACACGCCTAGAATATAAACTAAACTTACATTGTAACTTTGTAATAACTGATTATATTTTAATAAAAATTTGTTACACAGCCTAATTTACTATTATTTCAACTTGCTGAAAATTTGAAAGAAATCGATCAATTTACTTAAGAAATATGGATTTAACAGTAAGGAAAAAAAAGAATTGATTTTTCATTACTTTTTTTTTATTTGCTTGCAACTCATTTATTTTTCCACTTAAGCAACATAAACTTGTTGACACATTCACAGAGTCTTTTTGTACTCAAAAAGAAAAAAAAAAGGAATTTTAATAGTTTGTTGTCATGCAATAAAGGAGAAAAAAAAATAGAGTTTTGAATCATCACAGCTTTTTAAAAAGCAATCACGGCAAGACGTGTTGACGTGGGTATCGCAGGCCTGGAAAAGCATTACTGAAGAACAGATCGTCAGATCATTTTGCCGAAAGTAGACATGTGGAATAAAAAGAGTATGAATATCTTTGTTCTTTAAAAATTATTAGAAGGGTGGAGAGGCATTTGATACAGTTTTAAGAATTCCAAATTTATAATACTTTCTTGTTATATATATATAACGCTAGTTAGCAAAACGTCTGGATTTTGGAGAATTCTGAATTTCAGATGTCCGGATGTACTACATACAACAAAGGCATGGCACATCAAAAAGTTTATATATTTATATATTATAATATTTTTATATATATTAAAAAAATTTACATATATATATATTATATATAAGAAAAAATAAATGATGGGGTACTATGGGAACTATTTTCAAGGGGTAAAGTAGTTCTGTCAAGCTAAATAGCAGATCAACAAATATTTCATTTATAGAACATAATAAAAATTACACTAAACTACCTGTGATACAAGAGGGAAAAAATCTAAATCAGAGAATCCAGTGGAAAATTAAGTGTAAACATACATGTAAAATGCGTACATATATATTCAATTTATATATTATTAACACTTTTTAAGCACTATTCTTTAAAGCTTTTAAAAACTTTTTACCAAACCAGAGCCTATATCCACAATTTTGTAGCACTTCATAACTTTACAAATATGATGAACTAAAGACGACATAGCTATTATTTCATCTCTTTTCTTTAACGGCATGTTTTTCTCAATGGAACTATCATGATTTTTTTCTGGCTGAATAATGCACTTTGGGAATCGCAATTCAGCTAATTCAGTACACTGAATGATAAATGATTTTAAGGATGAAGGCCAGTTGTCCTGAAAAAAAAAAAAAAAAAAAAAAAAAAAATATATATATATATATATATACAATATTTAACAAAATGTATATTCATGCATTTAGTATAAAAGAAGTTAAAGACAGGTTGTTAATGCAAAATAATAAATTACTTGGGACACACAAAGTATGGAAAGAAATTTCCATATTTGAATATTTAAACTTTAATTAATTTAAAACTTTTATTGTTCTTTGTGATAGTCGAACAAATGATTTTTTTCCCACATCATTGTTACTGTTACATCATTTACTGTTTTGTGACACATTCGAAAATTTGATCTGTTACATCATATTCTGATTGGCAATATTGGCGAACAGCCTTTAATTTTTAAGCCTATCATGCTTTTAGTTACAGAATATTTTCTTTTTCTTCATTACTGTCACTGACAATTTCTTAATTTCTCAATAACCAAAACTGTTTTTGAAGAAATAATGTACTAAACCAGTTTCAACTCTGCTTAGTCCATTTGTGAAAAATTTATCTGCATTATGTGAAGTGAAAAATTGTACGCATTAAGCAATATCATTAATATTGATTACAAATAAAAAATGATGGGGAAAATCAAAATGTCTTCAATAACTGGAGATACGCCTTAAGTGGAAATGCCTCAACGAGAGTCCACTGTACCTGCCATAGTTTTATCACTGCTGCTCTATGGCCATTGACACTTTGTTAAAAATCATTATTTATCATCAATTAAAAAATCATTAAAATCTCATAAAAAAAGCATTTTTTCCTGAAATGGCAAAAGAATCACAAATCTGCCGGACTTGATTTCTAAGTGCAAATATGAAAACTTTCCCTAATCGGTTAAAATTAAGAAAATATAGATTTGAAAATTTCAGTGCAAATGTAGAATATTTTTGTACATTTGAATATCCAATTTTTTAAAAAAATCAGCCTCTAATTTTGAAAAAAAAACTAATGGCGATGGCACAAAAATTCGGAGAAATAACCAGACAGGGACAAGCATTCATTAAAAACTGAACTAAAAAGAGATCCATTTCAGCAGATAAGCCGCACCCCCTATCTAATTCACAATAAGAAAGGATATTATTTGAAGTGGCCAAATGCTAAAAGCACAATTTTAAAGGATTTTATCAACTTAATCAAATATTATTAGTGTGTTCTGAGGCAAAAGTCCCCTGATATGAGTTAAAAGAGTTTGTTCATAAGATTTGTCCCCTTTATTTCAATTTAAAAAATAAATATATTTTTCTAAATATAGACTTCAGTTACGATCACTTTCGAACATTAATACCAAATTATTTTCTCGGGTTCTATGGTCAAATTTCAACAGGAATTGATTCATTCAACTTAGCTTACGATTCCCGGCTTAAATGCTTTATATTCCCTCAGCCATTGTTTTGAATTGTTTGGCGATTTTTTGTTGGCGTGTTGGCAGTGTTTATGGATATTGCAACCTCGATATGTGGAATCCCGTGTGACGTGTGTGTTGTGACGCGTTTGTCTGGCAATCCTTGAGAAGCTCATTTTAGCTTGGAATATTGTGAATGTATTTTGATATCGTGTTGTATAGTTCTGCCTTTATATTTTTATGTGAAATTTATTGAATGTATTTGATTGACTATGGTTTCTGTAGTCCGTTTAAACGCTCTTGCTGAAGTAATTAGGAAATATGAGGAAATTTTGACAAGAAAAGAAGGTTTGTTTATAGAGTGTGAATGCGTATTCATAAGCCTATTTTGGAAAATGACGGTGACGATATTTCGTGCTGGAGCTTTCAAAAAAGCAGATGTCTGTTAAGGTATGTTGATAATTTTATGTATATTTTGCTGCTTTAAGAGTTTTTTACATTTTGAGATTGCTACAAAGCGAGAATTTCTGAATTTTGAGAATGTTACACTGCGAGAAATGCTGAATGCAGTGATATTTCTTTTCGGTTAATGTGCACGAAGCGCACATACAACGATTACTGATTGCCATTTTAGCGGATTTTGTTTTTTATGTGTATTTTGCTGCTTTAAGAGTTTTTTACATTTTGAGATTGCTAGAAAGTGAGAACTGCTGAATTTTGAGAATGCTATAGAGCGAGAATTGCTGAATGCAGTGATATTTTTTTCGGTTAATGTGCACGAAGCGCACATACAACGATTACTGATTACCATTTTAGCGAATTTTGTTTTTTATGTGTATTTTGCTGCTTTGAGTTTTTTACATTTTGAGATTGCTAGAAAGCGAGAACTGCTGAATTTTGAGAATGCTATACAGCGAGAACTGCTGAATACAGTGACTTTTTTTCGGTTAATGTGCGCAAGGCGCATATACAACGATTACTGATTGCCATTTTAGCGAATTTTGTTTATTATTTACATTTTATTCTTGTTAAGCCAAATATGCGTATAAACCGGTGCTTGGCGACGTTTACTACTTGGTGGAAAAGAGGTTTTCACGCCAAGATGGCGACCGCGGGAACTTATGACATCTGCATGGCTGTTTGTAACACTTGGTAAAATCCCCTGAAAAAAAAAAAGGCTGAACTTTCACGGCGTCACGCAACCGCGACATTTTGACGAAATTCCCGTTTTTTCCACGACCTTTTGACAAAATTCCCATTTTTTCCACAATCTTTAGACAATATTACCGTTTTTTTCCGGCAATCTTTAGATGAAATTCGTGTTTTTTCGGAGATCTTTTGACAAAATTCCCGTTTTTTTGGCGATCTTTCGACAAAATTCGCGTTTTTCGCCGATCTTTTGACAAAATTCGCGTTTTTTCGATGATCTTTTGACAAAATTCGCATTTTTTCGGCGATCTTTTGACAAAATTCACGTTTTTCCGCAATCTCTTTATAAAATTTGCTTTTATTCCGCGATCTTTTTTACAAAATTTGCGTTTTTCGGCAATCTTTTTACAAAATTCGCGTTTTTTCGGCGAAATTTTTACAAAATTCGCGTTTTTCAGCAATTTTTTTTTTACAAAATTCGCGTTTTTTCGGCGAACTTTTTTACAAAATTTGCGTTTTTTCGGCGATCTTTTGACGAAATTCCCGTTTTTCCCGCGATCTTTTGACATAATTCGTGTTTTTTCTGCGATCCCTAGACAAAATTTGCGTTTTTCCTGCTATTTGACGGAATTCCCATTTTTTTACCGCGATCTTTTGGCGAAATTCCAATTTCTTTTGCGATCTTTTAACAAAATTCCCGTTGTTTCTGCGATCTTTTTTGAGAATAGGCGTTTATTCTGAAATCTTTTGCCGAAATTCACGTTTTTTTGCGGCCCCTTGACAGAATTCGCAATTGTTTGACAGATTTCTTGTTTTTCCACGATCTTTTGACGAAATTTGTGTTTTTTACGCGATTCTTTGACATAGAATTCACTTTTTTTTGCGATCTTTTGACGAAATTAGTGTTCTTTTAGCAAAATTCAGAGTTTTTTCGTGATCCATAGAGGAAATCTGCATTTTTTCGCGATCTTTTGGCAGAATTCGTGTTTTTTCGCGATGTTTCGACGAAATTCGTGTTTTTCCACGATCCTTTGATGAAAGTTGCCATTTTCCGCAACCCTTTGACGAAATTTGCAGGGGTTTTCCGTGATCCTTTGACGAAATTGCGTTTTTTCCACGATAGTTTTCGAAATTGGCTATTTTTTTCTGCGAACAATTGACGAAATTGTTTTTTTGGCGATCACTTGTCGAAATTTGTGATATTTTGTGCCCGAATTTTCGGACTGATGACCGATTTTTTTTAAATTTCGGAACAAATCATCAATGCGAGAAACGGCAAAAAAAAAAAAGAAAAAACGGAAAACGACAAAAAGCGGAAAATCGCAGAAGAATCTCATGCCTTTGTAACTCCGGAATTTCCGGGGCACATTTTATCAAATCTCCGGAATTCCGGGGATTCCCCGGAACACAAACAGGCATGCATCTGTTCCCGATTCTCTAAAAGTTCTTAGAGACACCCTCAATCGCCAGATGGCACATTCTTATTTCGGATTCTATGGACCTGATTTCAACAGGGCATGGCTTATTCAACTTGGTTTTCGATTGTCTCACAGTTTTTAGGTTCATCTTTCATCACCAGTAGACACATTTTTTTTTTTGGGAGGGGGGGGGGGGGGGGGGGGGTTCTATGTGACCGATTTCAACAGGGTTTGGCTCATTCAACTTGGTTTTGGATTGTCTTACAGTTTTTAGTTCCACTTTCCACTGCTAGAGGGTGCATTCTTATTTTGGGTTCTATGGGCCCAATTTCAACAGAATTTTTTTCTTTTAACTCAGTTTACAATTCTTTTCAGATTTAGCAGCATGTGCACAGCATGCCTGTTATACGGTATCGTAGGCAGGGGGCAGGGCCGAAACTAGCCTTTTTTGCGCCCGGGGCAAGCATGAATTTTGGCACCCCCCCCCCTTTCTTCTTCAAAGTATATTTACAGAGAATTTTACTAATTTTCTAATTGCCGACTTATTTTAAAATTTAAAATATGTAATAATGAACTACAAAAATTGAATGTGAAGTTTGTTGCAATTATAGTTCGTTCACATAAAAGAATTCGCATGTATTATCGGCTATTTACAGTGTTCGCTTATACAGTAAAGTTCCTATTATCCGAGTCCCGCTTAACCAAATTTCCGCTTTAAACGAGTTATTTTCTTCTGATGAACTGATGATTTTTATTATTATGAAACAGCCATTATAAAAGGAATGTTAGGTGAAGATGAAAGAGCAGTCGTAAAAAGTTTGAACTCTGATTTTCTGGTCAGAATGGGAAAAAAAAATGGCCATAATTTTTTTTTTCATCTTTACCTAACACTCCATTTATAATGGCTGTTTCATAATAATGAAAGCCATCAGTCCATCAGAAGAAAATGATCGATTCCAAAGGTATAATCCTTCATTTGGCGCCCCTTCGTTCTGGCACCCGGGGCACATGCCCCCTCTGCCCCCCCCCCTCTAGTTTCGCCCCAGGCAGGGGGACCCATTCTGGACACACATTCAGAAAGACATTACTTAGCCCTCAAACCAGTGTATGCTGCAGAAGTCAGCAGGTCAGAGGTTTATTTTGAGAGATTTGTTTTTTCAAAATTTTAATATAAATCGAGGTTTTAATCATTTTCACAGTTTGGAGAAATTGATGCGCTCAGGTAATGCTGGCTAATGGCTTTAATATTTCTGTCAGTGGAAATGAAGCAAATTCTTGTTCAGCAATGAAGTTACCAAAATTAAACATTCCTAAATTTTCTGTTAAAATCGAACATTGGGTAGAATCTTGGCCTAGTAGTCTGTTCGAAACATATATTTAACTTTGAACTTCTATCTAATTAATCTTAATTTTCAAAGAAAGTTTATTACATTTAAATTGAATATGACTATTCAATTTAATATATATATCAATATTATTGATGACAATCAATATTATTGATGACAATCAATATTATGACTTTTTTTGGTAAAATTACCAATTCAAAACAATCCTATAAAAAAAAAAAAAGATTTTTGAGACTTTACAAATTATGCTTAACTGTGCCAAAACACTATCTCTACAAGTAAACTGTGTACTAAAGTTCCTGCCCTAGACATGTATTTGTGACAAAAATCGATGGCACAAAAGGGTTCTGAGTGACCACACTCACATCAACTACTTTGCTACAAATATTGCTTATGTTTGTTGCCAATTATTGACAGCACTAATTCTGAAAGATGAATCATTTTTATCGATTGTCAATCATGTTTGACATTTAAATGGATCTTATTCTAAAAAGGAGATCAAAATTGAATATTTACTTCAAAGTAGTGAACTAAATGAAAAAAAATACATAAGGTCACAATAGTAAATGGGTACTTGTTAGTTATCCCGTCGACCAAATTGTAGGATTAAATGCCAATAATGGTTGATCGTAAATGTCACATTCACTTGACAACACATGTTTACGTCATCAAGTGATTTTTATTTTGACGTTTTATTTGTACTTTTATTAATGTTATACTAATTTATTTTTTCTTTCATTATTTAAAATAAAAATTATGTCAATTTGTATAATTTGGCGAAATTGGTCAACGGGATAACTAACAAGTACCAGTAAATGTAACTGAAAATTACAAATATACATCAAATATATAATTTATAGATACTAACCTTAATAAATCCAAAGGGTAATCTTTTGTAGTCATTTTCTGGCAAATCAAGGATAGCATCAACCCACTGGAATAATAATAAAAAAAATTAGCATCAAATATTTCAAACTGATATCAACAAACGAAGGCATAATTCTTAAAAACTTCGCATTATTTAAACTCAATATGGAAGCAAAAGATGATAAATCATTAGTACAAATATTTTTACATAATTTTAATATACTATTAGCAATATTTTATCACTACCACAAATTTATAACACGTGAGAAAAAATTCAATACTTTATGTTAGCCAAACACAGGTGTTAAGAAATCAACTATTATTCCTATTGCATTTAAAATATAAACCTATCACTCATTTAATAATAAAAAAAAAAAGAAATACCATAAACAAAGCATTGCTTTTAATTTACACACACAAAAATTAGAAATTGCTATTGATGAGGAGGGAAAAATACAATTGGTGAGATTTACACCCGATTAACATAAAAGTACCAAAAGTTTTCCTAAATCCATATAAAATAGATAGTTTTTCATTGAATTTGCAATTTGTAAGGTCAACCTCAATCTGGAGGCTGAAGATGTAATAAAAAGTAACAAAATTTTATACCTGGTAATGTGCCATCAAATAGCACCTTTTATCACTATAACAAAAAAAGGTCCTACACTATAGAACCATTTATCCGGAATGGTTGAGGTCAGATGTATTCCGGAATCCGGATAACTTGTTAGGCATTAAAGCCACATCTATATGATCAGATTGGTAGAATATATGTGACTGTGGCATTGATTTTGATTTCAAATTCACTATTAGATTACACGAATTATGATTCAGTCCAAACAAGATCAAAAGTTAATTGGAGTTTTAATAAGACAATTTATGGGACTATCTTAGAAACAAAAATTATTATGTTTCCTCTGCATAAAAATCAAAATGTCAAATATCTAATTAAATATGCCTCTATTCCAAGTAGGTACTAGATGTTGGCATCAAATTATACTGCATATAGTATTGTATCAACCAATGCACATGTCAAACTGGCACTGTATGGTACTTTTTTTCTGAAAAGATTCCAAAATCAATGAATTGGAAATGTCATTCTGGAAAACTGGTTTCCAGATAACTCCTTGATTATCCCGTCGACCAAAAAACTATTGTCAAACTAAGATTAAATGCCAATAATGGATGATCATAAATGTCTCATTCACTTGACATTAAACACATTGTACAAGTTTGTTACGTCATCAAGTGATTTTTAATTCAACGTTTATTTGTATTTTTATTAATGTTTTACTAATTTACTTGTTCTTTCGTTATTTAAAATAAAAATTATGTCAATAAACGATTACGTTATGATATTAAAAGAGAAAAAATATAATAGATTAGATTCAACTGACGTAATCAGTCGAAAGCGATAACTAAGATAAACCATTTAGCAAATGTAGTATAAAACCAATAAAAAGTGTGACATCATGTTTGATTTTAAAAACACTACCACAAGATGTATGTATCCCATTTTTAATTATTTTGTGGATATGAGATTTGTTTTCTAGTGAAGATTTTTATTTGTCTGCTGTATCTCGCATTTTGGGAAAATGTGATAAAGTATAGGCGAAAATTGGCGGTCGCCATTTTCCACGTGGCGATTAAAAAATTGGCCATCAATTGCCACCCTAGTCGCCACTCACCAAGTCTAAAAAATCTGTTATCGATTGCCAAATGAAATATAGCTTTTTTCATAGAAATATGCATCTCTACTTTGGTTACATCTAATTAGCAAACTGGTTAATTTTTTTTCTTACCAGATGCAAGCAGATTACAATGATTTAGCTGCATTTTCAATATTTCAGCTTTTCGCCATTGCTTTTCCGTTGGATTATTTTTTCAAGTATAATACAGTTTTATTCTGCAAAATATATTCATCAGCTTTGATTCCATATGCATTTCAAATAATTTATTCCTTTTTTTTTTTTTTTTTTCCCACCGGATGCAAGTAGATTTTAAGGACATTGCAGTATTTTCAATATTTCGACTCCTGCCACATGCTCACCAGTTAAATTTATTTTTCTTCAAGAGATACCGTTTAATCCTGCGGAATACACTCATTAGCTTAGATTTCAACTGTATGTAATGTGTGTAGTATGTTAACACATTTACTTATTAAATAAAATCCAATTAACATTTTATTGTGCTTTGATTTTTTTTTTATTGTATACACCTAACTGTTGGAATTTTGATTTAGTTATTTTTTATATCAAGAAAGTAATAGTAATTTAAATTGATAATAGTGTTTATGAACATATGCAAATAATCTAAAAAATATTTTCTAAAAAAATTAATGTAACAGATTCTGTGGTTTTAAAGTAATTTTCTTGAATTTTGACTGCTTCCCTATTCTTATCATGGATAGTTGGCTGGTATAAAACTCTGACTTATAGAAAAATATAAATATATACAATGATTATAGTTTATGTAGATGTCAAGAAAGTTTGAAACATTATAGTGACCACTAACTTTAAAAAGTGGCCACTAATGAAACTGAGTCTACCGGCCACTGTCTACTAACTCAATTTCCCAGTTTTCACCTATAATCTATATGATAAAGATATGAGATCTTCCTTCTACAGAACTTTAAGCAATAAATCATTTTCAAAGGTATGCGATTCTAATGTTTACATACATTTTAATTTATAGTTACATCCGCCTACGTTTTTTGACTAAATAAGGAGTATTAAGTTCCTTACAATCTTTTGTTATCATTGACATTTATTATGTCCCTTAATAAATTCAATTATTACATTTAAAATACATGGGCCATTGCATGCCACATGTAAGACAGCTTTACTACATATTACTGCTGTGTTAAAAATGCTATTACAGTACAGGACCCATTATCCGGAATTCCAAAATCCGGAAAAACCCGAAATCCGGAAATTTTTTTTTGGAAAATTTCCTAAATTTGTAAATTTTTACTAAAATTTTGCAATTTTTCGAAAACTTTACAGATTTGTAATTTTTTTTTTTGGTCTATTGTGTTGCAATGTGTAACCACTAAAATATGCTACATCAGTGATGGGGGAAAACACGGTTGCCCGCACCCCCCCCCCCCCCCGAAATTAGAAAAAAATCATTTTTTTTGTCAAATTTTAGTTTAAAATTTATATTACGATTCGTTTTTTAAAAAATCATCAGATATTTCACATCCTCTCTCTCCCACTTTGACAAAATATTATGGCTACACAATTGTGTTACTTGAATCAGGGGTCATTCTAATTAAAAAAAAAATTCTGAAATTCACAGCAAATTTTTTTTTAAGTTTACAGAAGAGGTGGGGAGGGCTCCTCTGCACTAATTATCAGTTTTTTCCGGGATCTTTTAATGAAATTCTCATTTGTACACGATCTGTTGACGAAATTAAGGGGGTTTTTGTGATCCTTTGAACAAATATTTTTTGCTATCTTTTGACGAAATTTGCGGGGTTTTTTACCGAGATTTTGACAAAATTTGCGTTTTTTCCCCGTGATCAATTGACTAAATTTGCGTATTTTTCGCGATTTTTGGAAGAATTTTTTTTTCGCTATCTTTTGACGAAATTTTCGGTTTTATTTGCGATCTTTTGACAAGTTTGCAGTTTTTTTTCACGATCTTATGACGAAATTTGCAGATTTTTTAGCGATCTTTTGACGAAATTGCGTGAGGCTTTTTCGATCCTTTGAAGAAATTTATGTTTTTTTGTGATTCTTTGACGAAATTTGCGTTTTTCCCGCGATTTTTTTGATGGAATTCAGGAGGACCCGAAATCCGGAAAATTCCAAAATCCGGAAAGCCTTTGGTCCCGAGGATTCCGGATAATAGGTCCTGTACTGTATATCCTCAAATTAAAACAATTATGCTAATATGAAAATCTAGGGTTTTTTGTTGTTTTTAATGCATAATTCATATTTTAACAACTCATAAGTTAACGGATATACATATTTATGTAAGTGTCACGTGCAGGACATTTTGACCATTTTTCATGGAATGGCCCACTAATTTTATTCACAAATGCAATAACTTAAAAATATCTGTTTGTTTATGGTTTAACTTAATAATTTTGCATTTAAATTCATAAACTATTCTTAGTATTCTTTTATCCAAAATCATTTGAATAAATCAAATTTTATATTTGATATGCCACTATGTCATAAGTGAACGACATCATTAAAGCAATCCTAGTCATTAGTGATTTTTTGTTCATTTAAATTCACTAATTTTCCTATCTTTTTAGAATGGCAACATTCATTTTCATGGCCATTCACATAATTTGGCGAAATTGGTCAACAGGATAATCAAGTACCGTAATTTCCGGCCTATAATCCGCAGTCGCAATTTTTAGCCCTTATAAAAAAACTTCAGCAGATAATCCGCATCGGTGTATAATCCGCGGATTATACGCCGGACTATATGGGGATTACTCATTTTTTTTCAACATTCGAAAGTACCACTAATAAACCACCTCCCTATTTATTTACTTGCTCTATTTAAATGATAATTGTATTAAAATAATTGAAAAAAAAGTAACAATAAAATAATTACAAGTTAAAAAAATAGAAAAAAAAATTCCATTGAATCTTATATCTAAAACGTAGAATGTCTTGTGATCGATTTGGCTGTAGATTTATGATAATAATCGACAGCTATATCGATTTAACTATCGATTTATGCTTGATTATTTTGTAATTTTATGGTATGGTTCAAAACAGCTGAAACCAATGACTAAATCTTCTTATCTTTCCAAACAATGACTCTTGTAACAGGCATACACAAGGGAATACATGTCTATATTGACTCAAACAAAATCTAAATCATTTCAGAATAATCGAGCTTCAATCGATATTTGTAATCGAATTATCGAATGTTAGTTGTTTTCGTTGGATATGATTGATGTGGTATATTAGTATATTATACTATTTTTAATTTTATATTTTTTAATCCCCAATAGCACGTTAGTATCTAAAATAATGCTTTTATGTTATTACATATATTGTGCTCGATTAAATTCTTATTGAATATGTAATCTAAAAGATTATTAACATAATGTTAACAAGTTATTTTGAAAAGTATTTCACAAAAATTGACCCATTGAAGCAAACAAAAAACAACTGATTTTAAAAATAATAACGTTTATTTTTTACTGTGATTGTATATCGTAACCTTCAGCGCGTTACAGTTTAAAAAGCTTTTTCATATTTGACAATAGATTTATGCTAATTCCGATACCTCTATCGATTTTGGGCCTACATTTATGCTAATTCCAATACCTATATCGATTTGGCTATATATTTATGCTAATAATCGGTACCTTTTTCGATTTAACTATAGATTTATGCTAATTGCGATACCTATATCGATTTGGCCTTATGTTTATCCTAATTCCGATACCTATATCGATTTGGCTATAGATTTATGCGAATAATCGATATCTATATCGAAATCACCTTCTGCTTTTTAAATAACGTTCAGTTTAAATTCTGTAGTTTTAAATAACACGTTTTCTCTTAGACATTATTATAACTTTCAACGTCATAACAACACAATATTTCATAAATGATTGAGATTGAAATTTTTGAAAGAGATGAGTTGAGAAACGCTTTGTTCATTATCGAAACATTTTGCCAAAAGGCTAAAAAAATAACATAAAAATCGGAAGCCACTCCCACTAGCATGCACGTCATATGTGAAACAATCAGGAGCAACTCCGCGAACAGTCGACAGTAGACAATCGTGCGGTAGAATCTGGATGTCTGACGTGAACTTCTGCTTAAAAAAAAATTTCAACAGATAATCCGCACTTAAAATTTTTGAGGTTTTTTAACAGATAATCCGCGGATTATAGGCCGGAAATTACGGTAGTATACAAACAAAAAATAAAAAAAAAAGTCTTTGATCCACCCTAGTACATATTTTCAGAGATGTGATCAGTTACAAATCTCCACAATTGTTAAGGTTTCCTTCTTTAAAATTAGTAGCATGTTTCCATATGTACTCAAAAAGCCTGATCATCCTACACAACAAAATTATTAAAAAAGGAAAAAGTAACTATTGAAAATCCCAATTATAATTATTAAAAAATATTTCAGAGACTGGTATCACTAATGTAATGTACAAATGCTGCTTTCATTTTTCCAATTACCGTAAAATCCTGATTGTAAGCCCTGCCTTTTTCGAAAGAAAAATAAGTTAACTTTGGGAGGAAGCTTATAATCGAGATTTAAATACACATGTATATATATTAAAAACACCTTTTTAATTTAGAAGTAAATAAGGCAAATACAGGGGCAAGAATTTTCTGTATTTCGACAGATTTTCGATTTGTAAAATAAAATATTATCTACCCCCCACCCCCTTCTAAAATCTGTCTCAACAAAAACACTTAAGCAAAGTTTTAAAACTTTATTTTATTTTATTTTTTCAAATTTACTTCTTTATTTGTTATTTTATTTATAGATCAGTTTCAATAGACGTCACACCCTAGCAACGACCTTAGCAACCAGACGTGTTTTTTGTTTGCCCCCCAAATTTGGCCAATTGTGATTGGTTGGCTCATAATACAGGCTACAGATATTTGATTATGATTGGTTCGATGAAACTTGGTGGGCTGGTGATCATGTGGTTGAAACTCATCTATTGCAAAAATATTTAACCAATAATCTAAGTCTCCCTCACCCCCAAAAAACTGCTTCCTCCTTTGGTATCAAACATGGATAATTTAACCTATAAAACTACAGTAGAGGATCTTTATAACGCAAACCTAAAAACGCAAGGTTGTGCGTTATATAGATCACATCATTAAATTCACCTTGTAAACATATCCAAATATGTCTGAAACACATCAAAATACATTAGAATATCTTTATATTGCATTCCTTGTTACCAAGAGTTATCCAAATTATAAATTTTTGCATAATATAGGTCAGACATTGTTAAATTTACTTTATAAACATGATCCAAATGTAACTGACACAACCATCCCTAATATTAGCCATTTTCAGAAACGTTTATTGTAATAATAGCATTTTTTCACTAAAAAGGTTAATTAATTAGAAGATAAAGTTGAACTAATGTATCAAATTTAGTCCTCCAGAGAGTAGCAATATTTTACAATGTGAAAGTGCAGGTGTTTTTTAACTGCAAAAATCATTGTTTACATCTGAGAAGTTGTGCGTTATATGGAGAATTGCGTTATAAAGATCTTCTACTGTATTTAATTTTAAATTTCTTTTCTCACCTATTTAACAAATAAATGAATAATACATCACCTAGATTATCCCCTCTCCTAAAATCTCTGCTTTTCTCCCCTTCTTCATATCTTGAACATCATCCTCCACCCTCCCTCCCTCCATCTCATGCAGTTTAAAATCTGTAATATTCTTTTTTTTTTTTTTCAGCTCAATTTGTAGTTTTGTTGTAAAAATATTTAAATAACCACTTAAATTATTTCTCATCCTCCTCCGAAAAAAATTTCCCATTTTCTTTCGTTACCTCCCCGCTAAACACTCAGTAATTTTTTTTTTTTTTGTTCTATTTAAACATAAAATATACATATGATTCAAGGGTGAAAACAGTCAAACTGTAAAACAGAAAATCTTTTGCTTCTCCCTTCTCACATTTGGGAGGAAATGATGGAGCAAAAATTTCATAATTTTAAAGATTTTACACTTTGCACAGTGGGGGTCAGGGAGGAAAGACGAACATTTAGAGAAAGGAGTCTAATTTAGATAATTGGGTACTTTTCTGTTATATGAGCACCATGCCAAAATGTATGCTAATGCGGCAATTATTTCAACCCTGATCGTGAAAAGGATTTTTATTGTAAACCATGCAACATAATGCCATAGTTCATAATATATGCCATCATATACAGTAGCGCTCAAAAGTATTTTGACAACCTTATATTCTCTCTTATTTTAATTAATATAAAAATATAAAAGAAAATATATTCCCTATAATTGAGAACACGATGACTGCAGTTATTCAAACGTATCAAGTTTCAACTTGTTTGCTTACATTCGGCGCCACCGAAGAAATACGACTCCTCCTTAGCTCAAAAGTATTTTGACAATTAGTTTGCATTTAATTGTTGAAGGTGTCAGTGGCGCTATAGCTTCGATTAGCATTTATATCGACTTATTGTGATTATTTTTAAATGCCGAAATGTAAAAAATATTGAAGTGATTCTAGAAAAGCCGCTGTAAATGCACTTAAGAAAGGTAGACAGCAAGCAGAATTAGCTCGTTCTTTTAACGCGTCTCGGCAACTTGTTATTACATGGAATAAAGTTTTTAATAAACAGAAATACATCAAAAATAAACCTCAAAGTGGCCATCCAAAAAAAATAACTCTCATTGTTGACTGTATTATAAAAATGATATCTACAAGTGATTATCATAAGTCCGCTGTAATAATAAAAAATGAATTGAAAGAAAATTACGGCATAGACATACACCTTTCATCAGTCAAACGACGTCAACCTCTATGGTTTACATGGCAGAACACCAGCAAAAGCACGTTTGCTATCTACTAAGAATAGGAAGGCTAGAGTTGCATTTGTAAAATGGCATAACCCTTTCAGGGGCAAAGCAATTCCATTGCTAAAGTGTTGAAATTAATGATTGACACCAGACTTTTGGTTAAAAAAAATTCAGTTCATTATGTCTGTGAAATATAGCTTTTTCTTATTTACAAATAAATTTGTTTTCAAATTCCGGTGTCAGTCAGTAATTTTAACACTTTAGCACTGGAAATGATTTGTCCCTGAAAGGGTTATGCCGTTTTACAAATGCGACTCTAGCTTTCCTATTCTTAGTAAATAACAAACGTGTTTTTTCTGGTCTTCTGCCATGTAAACCATAGAGGTTTAGGCGTCGTTTGACTGATGAAACGTGTATGTCTATGCCGTAATTTTCTTTCAATTCATTTTTTATTATTACAGCGGACTTACAACAATCACTTGTAGATATCATTTTTATAATACAGTCGACATTGCGAGTTGTTTTTTTCTGATGGCCACTTTGAGGTTTATTTTCAATGTATTTCTGTTTATTAAAAACTTTATTCCATGTAATACAGGGCTTGAATTTCAGGGCGTATATGGCGGGATTCGCGCCCAAAATTTTGAAATCCCACCCAAAATAATATTGTGGGCGGGAGACTCCCGTCCAAAAAATTTCACCATTTTCCAGAAAATATTTCATTTTGAAATTACCATTAACTCCCGCGAACGCCTTGCAAATTTCCTGATATTTTTGCGCAACTAATTAACACATTTTGCGTTTTTTTTTTGTTTTTTTTTTTACCGCGAAAGATCGTTGAAACTCACGAATTTTCGATGCGACCAATAGACAAATTTCATTATTCTTTTTTTTTCCCGAGATCAGTTGACAAGTGACCGCGACTGATTGGCGAATTCAGGAGTGATTCTGTTACAAATTTTCCGAAAATTGTGAAAAATCGGTCATCAGTTCAACAGAAAAATATCTTGAATTTTGACAAATGATCGTCGAAAAAATCAATTTTGTCAATCGTTCGAGGAAAAAAATCGTCAATTTCGTCGCAAAGGATTGCAAATAAAACACAAATTTTGTCAAAGGATCGCGGAAAAACATGAATTTCGTCAGACTTTGAAAAGACTTCGTCAGACAAAAACTTGAAATTCATCAAAGGATCGCAAAAAAACGCAAATTACATCAAAGGATAGCAAAAAAATCATAAAATTCGGCAAAGGAACGCAGAAAAAATGTGAGTTTCATCAAAGGATCGCGAAAAAAGAGAATTTCGTCAAAGGATCGTGGAAAAAACTAATTTCGTCAAAGGATTGCGGAAAAAAGCTAATTTCGTCAAAGGATTGCGGAAAAAAGCTAATTTCGTCAAAGGATCGCGGAAAAAAAGCTAATTTAGTCAAACGGCCGCTGAGAGAAAGCCGCGAATTTCATCAAAGAATTGCGAAAAAAACACTCAATTTGTCAAAAGATTGCGGGAAAATGCAAATTTCGGCAAAGTATCGCGAAAAAAATGCACATTTCGTCAAAGGATCGCGAAAAAAAACACGCATTTCGTAAAAGGATCGCGAAAAAAAACACGCATTTCGTCCAGGGATCACGGAAAAAAAAACCCGCAAATTTCGTCAAAGAATCTCGCAAAACACTCTAATTTCGTCAAAGGATCGCAGAAAAACAGCAAATTTCGTCAAAATATCTCGAAATAACGGCAAATTTCGTCAAAAGATCGCAAAAAATGGAAATTTCGTCAAAGGGGCACGAAAAAACACATAGCTAGTGCTGGGAGTAATCCCCCCCCCCCCCCTTCATACCCTCTGTTGTAACCTTTCAGAAAAATTGCTGTCAGTTTCAGAAATTTTTTTTAAACTCAGAATCACCCCTGCTTTCTTACTTTTTTAAATAAAAAAACATTTTGCATCATTATTCTGAGTTGTTGATTTAAATTGCTTCAATGGTATTCTGTCATGCCTGTATTAATACAGACATGACAAAATAATTAATGCAAATCTTTAAAAAGCACGTAAAATAACAGTGGGTTTCATATTTTTTTCTCCCTCCCAAATAGCTCAACTCCCCTCCATTTATAAATGTTGGTAGGGAGACTCCCCTCCTATGAAAAATTGAATTTCAAGCCCTGTAATAACAAGTTGCCTAGACGCGTTAAAAGAACGAGCTAATTCTGCTTGTTGTCTACCTTTCTTAAGTGCATTTATAGCGGCTTTTCTAGAATCACTTCAATATCTTTTACATTTCGGCATTTAAAAATAATCACAATAAGTCGATATAAACGCTAATTGAAGCAATAACGCCACTGACACCTTCAACAATTAAATGCAAACTAATTGTCAAAATACTTTTGAGCTAAGGAGGAGTCATATTTATTCGGTGGCGCCGAATGTAAACAAACAAGTTGAAACTTGATACATTTGAATAACTGCAGTCATCGTGTTCTCAATTATAGGCAATATAGGGTAGATGTGCCAGTAATGAACACCCTTCCAGTAATGGACACCCCTTGATGTTTTTGGCTCATAAAAAAATAACTAATAAATATTTAGCTTTAATTATTTTTTTTATAATTCCCCCTTGTATGTTTTATAAAACTATGTTGACACTTTTAATCAAACCAATCAGGAAGCAGAAAATAATGTTTCAAAGTTTCGCTGTTTTTCTGTGGAAATCTTAATGAAGAGGTTAAGAGCTGGCTCCGTTTAATTAATTTATATATTATTTATTTTCTTGCAAAATTTCAATGTTTTTGTTTGAGTAGCAATAGAAAACTTTGAATTTTATATACTAATGGCTATTTACAAAATTTCATTTCTTTTTAAGGTTTTAAGAGGGGATGTCCATTACTGGGATGGTTAATTAGTGATTTTCCAGTAATGGACACCCCATGTACACATTGCTAAAAATGCAATTTTAGTAATGTTTATAGTGCATAAAATACTTTGGCTTAACTGCAAACCTAAATAATAAAATTTAATTTTTAAATTATACTTAGCAATATGTAATAACACCAAAATTTTTATAAATAGCTGCTTTTAAGTTATTTTATGTGATTAATAAAATGTAGATATTTTATTTATTTTTTTTAATGTAGTACATATATATATATCACGTATTTTATAATCTGGCAATCAAACCAGCCAGGAAGCAGAAAATACTGTTTAAGATCACAGTCAAAGAGGGGTTCATAGGGCTTAATCCCTCCCCATTTAAATAAAAACAAGTTACCGAAGCTAATAAAAATCCATTTTCTGTCTTAAATGTTTCCTTATATTTAAAAAAAAAAAAAAATGTAATACTATTAATGAAAGTTATAGGTAATATTCATGAAACTAGTAAATCTGCAGATCAGTGGCCTCAAACATCAGTTCTACAGTTTTACTTTGAAATTATTTTATTTAGTATTTAAAATATTCAACTCACAATATCATTTCTTTCATGTTTGTAATATTAATTATTATAAATGATATATCAAGTAATCTCTGGAAGATTGTTAAAAATAGTGAAACAAAACTAAACATTAATATTCCAAAACTTTTTTTTTAATTATTATCCCCGTAGCAGAAATTTCTCCAAGTATCTGCGACAGATAATTCAGGGGCAAAAAATAATCTGCAGGTAAAATATTTTTATAAATGGAGCGTTAATTAATCAAACAATCACTTACCTGTAGCGTTTTTAGGCATTTTATAAATTTTTATTAATAATAGTCTTAACTTTTTATATTAAGTAATAAAGAGCTAAACATAATACGAAGCAAAATAAAAGTTCGATGAAAAAGAATCTGCAAAAGAGAAAAGAAAATCTGCGACGCCCGTCTCCCGTCTCGAACTTTCTGCTACCGGGATTATTACCTTTTAAATACACCACAATAATTCAATAATTTGATAGCTGTAATTGTCTGATATTTAGTATTTCAAACTATCCATCTAAAATAATTAAAACATTGATCTTCTGATAATTACAATAATTGATGCAAACAGTAAATGATTATCATAAATATTTTATTAATTACTGGTATCCTAATTGTTAAATTTATTTAAAAATAACTATTTTGTTTCATTAGTATGTATTCATTAAATTCTGGTTCTAAATACTGTCATAAAAACAATTATATTTATTACTTTTTATGGGGTGTCCATTACTGGAACAGAGGGTGTCCACTACTGGGCCAGAGGGTGTCCATTACTGGGCTTTCGGGTGTTTTGATATATTTCTGTTATTTAAAATTAAATTTCTATTCATATGGGGAAATGAGGTTATAAGAATGGTTAAATATTGTTGATAGATTAATATAATATTGAAAAAACTGGAATATAATAATTATAACTATTAATAAAAAAATAATTTTTAAAGAAATTCCTTAAGGGTGTCCATTACTGGCACATCTACCCTATTTTCTTTTACACTTTTATATTAAATAAAATAAGAGCGTTGTCAAAATACTTTTGAGCGCTACTGTACCATATACATATATACCATACATATACACACATCATATACCATATGTATTCGTATAGACATGCCATAGTTTGTAAAAGTCTGTAATTTTCAAATGCTATATTTTTAAAATGCTTACTTTACTATCGACAATGTTTTTTCTTTTCTTTTTCAAATGTTTCAATTCACATGATTTTCAGTTTGTGCCAACTATTATGCTTGCTGACAACGGTGTCTGTATAACAGGAAAGTACCGATAATTGATTATTTACTAATTGTTACCATCGAATAACAAATAGGGAAAAAGAATTAAGATTTTAAAGATGTTGAACTTTTTTTTTGCTGAGGAAGGAAGGCAAAGAAGGAAAGCAGCTATTTCATGCAAGGAGGCGGGGGGGTTATTAAGACAAATGAAAATCCACCAAAAAAGTCAAAAGATTGAAAATTATCTCCCTTAGACTTTAAATAAATCTTTTCCACAAAAAAAGTTTGTGAAAGGGGGGCGGGGGAGGTTATATTTGGGAATGGAAAAGAAAATTAAAACTGCTTAAAAGTGGGTGGGGGGCTTACAATCAGGATTTTGCGGTAAATGTTTTTGATTTATGATATTATTTATCATTAAAACAGTTATTTGATTTTTATATTTTAAATAAAATGAGTGAAGACTGTTTTTGTTTTATCTTTTTAAAATGTTTCTATTTTCCCTAAAGATACAGAGGAAATATTATTGTGGATCAATTCTTTAACCAAAGTGCCAGTTGTTAAAATGAAATAAAATCTGACGTTTAAACATCTGGTCCTGATAAGAAAAAATTAACTCCTAACTTCACATCATAAGAGATTCCTAACTTAGGTTATAAGAAAAATCAGTGTTTAAAAATCTGTTTTTGACTGAATTTTGCTTTTACTGATATTTTAAACACCAAGATCCCATATGTGGTATAAATTATTTGTTTATAAACAATCTAGAACATTTTATTTACATCATTTTAAAGAATACTTTTTATCACTATTTCACGCAAAAGTGTGTTCAATACCACACCCCTTTACCTCAAAGTTAAATACACTAACGAACAAAAATTTTTAGTTATATGATTCAAATGTACTTTATGAAAATACATTATTTTACTCTATTTATAATAAAAGCAAAATCTTAAAGTGAGCATTATACCTCTGTTGGAATTTTGTCCAAAACATCATGAACAAAAATATCTGTATTTCTCACAGAATATATCCAAGAATATTCTGCAAGTATTTTTGTTATATTTTTGAGATGAGAAATTGCGCTGTCATGATCAGTGCTCCACGATTGGAACATCGGAAAAGAAGAATATATGGGTTATGTTAAAACTTGCTGTATAAAACTTATATTCGTTTGTATGAAGAGATTACACTATCATGATTAAAATTCAAAAATAGGATAATTAGGAGGGAAAATACAAGAATTTTGGAATATAAAATGTTAAAAAACAGCTTAATAGTTTAAAAATCTCTTGTACAGGATGAAAACAATTGTACAAGTACATTCACATCTATGTGAAGAATTATCTGCGATTAAAATAAGGTGAAGTGAGAAAAAAGAGGTCTAATTGGAGCTAAACATCTAGACTCAGCTTTAATTAACAGTACAAAAGATCCATGAATTACGAATTGGCGCGAGCGCGAACACGTAAAGTGTTTACATTTTCATTTCTATTAATCAACAGTCTGATGCCATAAAAAAAATGCTAAAAATTAAGTCAAGCCATCTGGCGGTTCAAGCACCATCTGGTTGACACAATTTTAGATTTTTTTATGTGAAATTTGTAAAAATTATCTGAATTTAAATATCTAAAAAAGCAAACGAGTTTATAATAAATAATATGATACCACAAAGGGGTAATTTTCCTGTACCGACTGCTTTGTACGAGGCTTTTTACCTACATCCCTGTAATCCGAAACTAGAAAAATCGAAACCTAGAAATTTCTATGTCCAGCACATGCGCAATAGTTTGTTATTGTTGTAAAAACCGCGCAATCAGTTGCAATTTCCAGCATTTCCAGTGCGTTTGTTATGCGTTTAATGTTTGGAGATTTGAGGTATATTTTGCGTGCTATCAGATATAAAACTTTGTATTTTCTCTGTAAAACATAATCTAAAGATTTTCATTCGTGGAAAACTGTAAACCTGAGAAGTATGTTATTATTTATTTTTTTTTGTTCAGATACTGATAAGAATTTATAAATGATCAATTCCGTAATTCCATAATGTTATCTCTGTTAATTTAAAAAATATATTTCTTTTATCTTTAAAATAGCCGGGCATATTGCCGCAAATTTCATTTCATCTGTTTTCTAGGATTAATCATAGTATTTTTTATGTGCGTTTTTTTTCTTTATTGCGTCATATTTATACTACGTAGATTTTCTAAACTTTAATAATGTCATCTCACTTAAAAACAATATGTGTATGTCTCTTTTTACTTTCGAATCACTTACATTTGTTTTAATTAGAGATCGTAGAATTATTATGGAAAATTCTATATCCTGTACCAGTAAATTTGGCGAGTTAATTTGTACGATAAATGTTTACATGTGGTTGTTGCGATTTTTCGGCGTTTCGTAAGATTTTTTGATAAATTTATAAATAAAATATAAATAATAATAAATATATACAGTAGAAGACCTTTATTACGCAATTCTATTTAATCCAATTCTCTATATAACGCGCAAGTTCTCAGACATAAACAATGAATTTTGTTGTTAAGGGGACTCTTCACTCACTTGAAAACACACGCTCCGTAATGTTAATCCTATGGGTAGGTTATTTTCGAATTTCTCGTTTCAATTCGAATATTTTTTAACGATTTTTTTTTTTTGCATAGGATAGCTGAAGTCGATTTGTAATATGGCAGATTTTTTTAATAAAAGTACTTTCACTTTCCAAACCGGTTCCGAAAGTGAAAGTACCTTTATTTAAAAAATCTGGAACCGAAATCGAAAAAGTAAAAAACAGCCATATTAAAGATTGACTTCAGCTATAGTATGCAAAAAAAAAAAAAAAATCGTTTAAAAATATTCAAATTGAAACGAGAAATTCAAAAACAATCTGCCCATAAGATTAACATTACAGAGTGTGTGTTTTCAAGTGAGTGACGAGCCTCCTTGAGAATACCTACATTCCCACTTTGTAAAAAAATTGCTACTCTCTAGAGTACTAAATTTGATACATTAGTTCAACTGTACTGCTTTAATTCTGAACTTTATAATGAAAAAAATTGCTATTATTACCGTAATTTTTTTTAAAATGAATAATACAGTAGACTCCCTCAAATCCGCACAGCTTGGGACCAGAGGTTGTGCAGATTTTAGAATTTTGCAGATTTCTGGTCATTGTTTTGTTTATATTTTTTAAACAGTAATTTGAATGTAATAATGCAATCAAAATTATAATGAATGCTTGCAGTATAATAAAATATTAAAATAATTAAGTAAAGTAATAAAGTAAAATGATAAAAGTAAGATAATTTATAAAAAATGATTAAATTATTAAAAGTAAAAGTCAAGTTTTTAGGTTTAGCCAGTCTTAATAACCAAAAAAGCTTGATTAATACAGAAATACATTTGGTAAAAAGATTTATTAAAGTGATTACCAGTGTTATCAGCAATATCTTGAATTTTTTTTTTTTTTTTTTTTTTTCAGAAATAAATTTATGCTTCCTTTGTGAAAAATCACAAGTTCAGTCATATTATCGAGAATTACATATTAAAATACATATGGAATGATATAAACTAATAAATTCTGTAATTTTGCCTCTAAATCTGAACTGAAAGTTTTATTGTTTACATCTGCAATGATGTGCAGATTTTAGGTGTTTGCAAATTTAATGGAGGCTACTGTATAATGAATGACTGTATCCAGACATATTTCGACCAAGTTTATAAAGTAAATTTAACAATGTGTGAAGTGATCTACATTATGCAAAAAGGGTCTAGCCAGATAAGCATAGCGAAATGGCCCCATGGCCAATGTTTGATGTAACATGTGTGTTTTTTAAGGCTCACCATGAGAATATAATATAGAGTGTTTTTAGCCCCTGCTCTTCAACTGTTCTTGAGATAATCACACCATGTATTAAAGAATATATTAGTTCATATTATATATATTTTTCACATTTTTACACAAATTTTGATATACAAAAATAAACAAAAGTATTTTTTTTTTAATTATTAATGTATAATAATTTTATATTTACACCAACCAAAAAGTTACAGAATCATGCTCACAATAGGTACTTTTAACGAAAAAAATTTTCGTTAAAATTGAAGATGCACTTTTTGAGTTATAACAAAAATAATGCTAGCAACTTCTTAAAGTATTCCTAACTTTTCCTGTTTGTATATACAGAAATACGCTGCTATCAATGGATTGGTAAATTCGCAACATTTCTACTTGGGCAGGTTATGCAATATGACAAAATAAGGGAATGTTTTCATACATATACCACTTAATGTTATATGTATTACCCTGCCCAGAGTTGGTGTCAGAATCGTTAAAATTTCCAGAGTCAGAGTCTGCCATTTTCCCCACCGATTCTGCAGCCCTGGTTTATAATACATCATGTCTCTATTGAAATGATTTTTCAGTTGTATTTGTTCAATTACTAGTAGAATTAATTAAAAAAATAACAACAAAAATCTAATGAGTTTTAACCAATATCACTGTAGTTTTTTTGAAAGCAAATTTAAACCGTATTAGGGAAGAGTCCCATAACCTGTGCCGGAAGATTTGGCGATTTTTTTGGCGCGCTTTGTTTGGCGATAAATGTTTCGATCTGGTTCAAGTTTGTTCGTCGGATTTCGGAACGTTGGAACGGCTTTAGGGTTGGTTTTTTTCAGAAATGCCTTTTTAAAACCGGACAACTGGTTGACGTGAGGTCTTGAAGCTTATTGGTTTACTAGTATCACGGGAACTGTTAGTCAGCAAATTTTGAGTTCGGTTAGATAAGAATTTGCTCCGATGCCACACTGACACTCGCATTCGGATTACTCTCTGTGCTGGTCGATGTAAGTAAAGTCTCGTTAATTTTTCCATGATTGCGGAAAAACATCATTTTTAAATCTTTATATTATTTATAAATCAGTGATTTTACACCATTTTTAAAAAGAGAAAATGATGTAAAAACATGGATTTATAAATTACGTAAAGATTTAAAAACGAAGTTTTTGCGCCACTTTGAAAATTTCTTCCGATGCAATTGCTCGAATTTTAGCAGCATTCTAAATAAATCTAAACATGTGCTTTTTCAGATGCATAGTTGGTACCCTGTTTCAGACCCTAAATGGGATCATTTTATAAACATTAAATTCTTACTGTTTTTTTTTGTGTGTATGTGTGTGTAAGCATTTTTAAATTATTTTTATACATTTTTTCTATGTTTCTATGTTCCATCTTTTCTATTATTTCTTTAAATTATTTTTATACATTTTTTCTATTTTTATACATCTTTTTTAGACTTTTTTTCTTTTTGGTAGTTGTGAGCGGGATTTTACCTGCATTAAAAATAATAGTTTTTGAAATATTGTTGAAATTTATAAAAAGTTTCTGGCCAGTTTTTTTCTCTTTTTTTATTGTCGAAAATGTTTTAAGAACGGGGGGTTCAGGGGGGCAGAGCCCCCCTGACAATAACAAGTATTAATCTCAAAAAGGACATTTATTTAGAATGCTGCTAAAATTTGTGTAATTGTATCAGAAAAAAATTTCCAAGATGGCGCAAAAACTTCGTTTTTAAATCTTTGTGTAATTTATAAATCCATGTTTTTATATCATTTTCTATCTTTAAAAATGGTGCAAAATCATTGATTTATAATTAATATAAAGATTTAAAAATGATGTTTTTCTGCAATCTTGGAAAAGTTTTCATGTCGCCAAAACGGCATTTTGGCGAGATTTTTTTCCGCCAAAAATCTTCCAGCACAGGATATGGAACTCATCCCCCGTATTATATAATCCCATCTATATGGACTTCTTTTTTAATTATATAAATGATGTCATTAAAAAAATATTTAGTTCTGGCAACACTATTATAAATATTATCATTTTCATTTTTCCATTATTTAAAAATTAATATTTTACAATACTACACTATTTTGTTTATTTTCCCTTACAGTTATAACTTTCATTTCTTGTGTACTATTAGTTTTCGTATAACTTTCCAGTCTAAACTAAACCCAAACCAAAACTATGTTTCAGTTTTAGTTTGAGTTTTAGATTCTTGATATGCAAGTAATATATACCGGGTGTCCTAAAAAGGACTGACTGATTTTAAAATTCAATAACTTGTAAACGGTGACAGATATTTAAAAAATTCTTGCAGGAGGGTTATGCATAAGGTCAAAAGTTTTTTTACAGTGATTTTCGATTTTAGTTTGAATTACAAACAATAGATGGCGCTGCGATCAATAGACGCTAAATTCAGGCTCGATTTTTGGTACTTCGTGGCCCGCTTAATACATTTCCATCTCCTTTTTCCGCATGGAACAAGAGAAAGGACCAAAAATCGAGCCTGTATTTAGCAACTATTGCTTACAGCGACATCTATTGTTTGTAATTCGAACTAAAATCAAAAATCACTGTAATATAATTTTTGACCTTATGCATAACCCTCCTGCAAGAAATTTTTAAATATCTGTCCCCGTTGGCAAGTTATTGAATTTTAAAATCAGTCAGTCCTTTTTAGGACACCCGGTATATTTAATGAAAGTTATAAAACAAATTAATTTTTCCATACTTATAAATTCAGTATTGAGGAAAACTGAGATTGAATCTTCTATAATCAGGTTTCATACATTTTAACTTTGGGTGTTTGAGTAAAATTAGATGAATTTTTAAAAACTAAGAATATGGAACCGATCTGAACTGGAAGGATTTTTTTAGTTGAAAACGGTCGATGGGAAAGTAGACAAGTATCGATTATTCTTAGTTTTACTTTTTCATACATAAAAAATTACTGATTTAACTTAGCTTTTCTTTCTTTTTTTTTAGAAAATGTCTGTTTACGGGTCAGAAGCTAATCTTGGAACATTCCAGAATTCTTTTTCCGAGAAGAGCATTAGAAATGGTAAATATTATTTTTTGCAAAGTAAATTAAAGCTTTTATTTAAAAGCTATGAATATTTTCTTTAAGTGTTTTCTGTAGCCATAAGAAAATTATGATCACCACATTTCAAATATCTGAAGCGATAGTGAAAGATTAAGTTGTTATGATAAGTGAATGAAAGAAAAGAAAACATATTTAATTATGGATAAGGACATATTGTGACTGTACTGCCTTCAGAGTGGAATTCCTTGGGAAAAGTGAAATGATATCCGCAATATAAATTCTGAAAACCTTTCACAGTCGGTCATTCTTTCAGTGTTGAATTTAGACACTTTACTCCGGGAGAGATTTCTGTGGCTCTGGGGGGGGGGACACATTATAGAGTTCCGGGGTGGAAGATTTGCACTTTTTGACCATTGAAAACACAAAATCTTAAATCTTCTGGGAGAGACATCTCATTACTCCGGGGTGGGGTGGGGGAAGGAGAATGTCTCCCTCCCGGACCACCCCCTGAATTCGACACTGCATTCTTTGTAGCCAGTTCAGATTTGAAACAGCAAACTTCGGCACCAAACTACTTTTTTCATTGAAAATAAGCATAGAAAATGAAGATATGTAAAATATAAAAATAGTTAATTAGCATTTTGATTTTGAATCAGTAGAAGGCAGTTCTTAACCCTTTATCTACGGCATTATGATCTACTGCGGTTTTTTTCATGCAATATTTTTTTTGCAGTTACTACAATGAAAATTAAAGGATAAACATAAAAAAATACTCACCCGTGAGAAATTTAATTATTTAGAGGTAATTAACTAAAGTGGTACTTTAAAGTACCGTCGGTACACTATGACTAAATTATCATAACAGAAAACCCACAAGTTATTTCAACTGGCACCAGAAAATATTTTCGGTTTAATAAGTATGTGAAATATAGGCTTTTTCTAATTTATAAATAAATCGTTCGGCAAATTCCGGTGCCAATCATTTATTTCAACACTTTAGAATTGAAAATGCTTTACTCCTGAAAGGGTTTAAAAAAAAACTTTTTTTTTCTTTTAGGTTTTGATCTTGTTAGCAGTCCTTTAGTTCGTCCATATTCCAGGGACAACATGTTCTCTCGCATCTCCACATATGTAATATATGAATTTACATATGCCATTTCTAGCATAGCAAAAACGAACCAGTGCCACAACTTTTTCGATTTCTTATAAAAAATAACAATGAAACAGAAAAGAAATACCAGGGAAATCACTACTGCACTACATTTTAGTAATTGCATTTTAAATCCGATGAAAACGATGGATAACTACACAGATAAAAAATAAACAAGAAATTTTTCTCCAACACCCAGTGTACTGACGGTACTTATAAGTACCACTGAGTAATTAAACTGTTAAATCAAATACATACACCATTCACCTAAAATAGCTAGTCATATTGCATTCTAAGACCATAATGAACACATAAAAAAAATCCAACACTTATCTTATATCTTTTACTGTGTTTGCAGCAATGAAAAGACGAGCGTGGCAATCTATACAAAAAGTCGGCTCAAAACACATCGATTGCTTCAAAGATAGCCTCATTCGTCTCTAAAATAACAAACCTAGAACTACTGCTGCCATGTATTCGGATAAAGTGGAGTTAAAAGAGCATTTTTTGCAAAGTACTATTATAATATTAGTAATAGTCACCGTGGTATAAAAGTTTAAAGTGAGTGGTACTTATAAGTACCGTCAGTAGATAAAGGGTTAATTGGCTGTTTAGGACAAAGCCTGCTCTGTTAAGATTAAATTGAATAAATTCTCAAAACTGGGATTTTTGTTTAGTTAAAATAATAATAATAAAGATTTCATGTATAATAAATCTATGATGGCTGGTGTGAAGGCATTTCTATTCTAAAAGGTTGTTTTAAATGTGAATGCTTTTTGTACTCTTATTTGTATATAAACTAACATGTTTTGTTTATTACCAAAATAAAGTATAGTAATGCATCTGCGTTACATTTCTCTTTTATGTATCATTATCAGTTAAAGGTAATTTTTTCTCTTCTCCACAAGTGCATCTGTATATAATGATATTGAAATGTTTCTTTCTTATGTCAGTTTTTAAATTATAGGTTGTTCCAGTTACAGTTAAAGCAATTTAATGCAGTAATTTTAGTAATATGACACCAAAAATTATTCAAATGTAAAGTTATCATGATTTGTTAATTAAAACTATCCAAAGCACAATTTGAATAAAAATTACCTAGAAAATGAGAATGAAAATTATACTTTTTATGGTAACTTATGTTCCTTTTTCAGTAATGCCAGTTACATAATAAATATAACTGCCAGAGTTCAATAAATAACAAAAAAATTAAATTTAATCTAAATTGAGCTTTGAATAGGTTTAATTAACGAATTATGTCAACTTTATATTTTGAATTCTATTTTTGGTGTTATTTTACTAAAATTACTGAAGTAAATTGTTCTAAATGTAACGTAAGTTACCATGGAATGATCCTTATGCGTCATGTGTGTTGCTTTCTGCTTCTAACATACACCAATATAATTAAAAGCATAAAACTACTTGTTTTTCAGATGCTAATTCTTTTAAAAGTATTCTTTGAAATATATTTTAATTGTTGGACAATGTTGGATAATATCAGCTTCAGCATTTGTTGTTGAAATTGAGTTTAGTCAAAATGGATCAGGTCTGATTTCATCGATTTTTGCAGACTTGACCTTCAATTTCAGCCTTCATAATAAAAATGCATTAAAAATTCGAGATTCTAGAGAGATTCGAGATTTTACTTTATATTTAAATTTCTATCAGTCTAAACAAGAAAAGTAATCAGAAACTACAAAATAAATTGTTATAGCATAAAAGGTGAGTGCTGAGTTTCGCATAAAGGAATTCCAGATCATGTGTATGTCTCATATGTAACTGCATCTTGATTTAAATAATGTACCATGAATATGATACATTATTCCGTAAAAATTGAGTTAATATTTTTATGCAGTTTATTATTGATATTGCTATTTTTTAATTTTTATCCTTTTTGATTGGTGAAAATAAATATTTTAAGTTGAAAATCATTGTGCAATTAAAAAAAAAAAATTCCCCCATTCATTTTGTTTTGATTCATGATTTTTTTTCTTTCTTTTTTATTGTATGCTAATTTTGTGTGTTATTTTTGCTGTCATTTAAAATTTTTCAAAAAACTTTACTTGGTAATTTAAGGCCATTTATTTAATTTTCAGCATTTATTAGAAAGGTATATGCTCTCTTGATGATCCAGCTGGCTATAACAACAACATTTATCTGCCTCTTCCTTTATGAGTATGTAATATTAATATTGATTATTTTTAAGAATATGTTTGGCATTGAATATTTTATATTTTCATTGATTTCACTTTTTTTTTTTTTTTTTTAATATTTTAAGACATTTTTCTTCTTTATGTGGATGTGTTTTACTAAAAAAGGAATTATGATTCACCAGCTTTGTTACAATAGAAATGTTTTGTAGAAATTATAGTCATATTTATTATGGCCATGGCATTTTATTCAATATAAACTTGGTTTTTGAGATATTGGCCTACACATTAAAAATATGAAAAATTTATCCAATTTTTAACATTTTACCTATTTATAAATAAAAACTTAAATTAATTAAAAATGAAAACAAAATGTGTTGGACTGGGATTTTTTTTTTTTTTTTTTTTTTAATCTTAAATAATACTATTGATCATAGAATGGGTATTCCTACATTTAGTTTTAACTTTCTATCATGGAACCTCAAGTGTAAGTTTATTACAGATACTTATACATTGAAACCTGCCTGTGCGACCACCTCCCTGAACGACAATTTTTTCATGGAACTAAATTTATTCCCATGGGCTCAATACTAATTTTACCTCCATTCAGAGACCATCCCAGTTGAACACTCTCTATGAGCAGGGGTGTAAAAATACCGGGCGCCAGGTCGCCTGGGCGACTAAATTTTCCACACTGGTGCCTAGATATGTCTTAGGAAATGAAAAATAATTCGTATTTATAACCTTGATTATTTATGGATTTTTTTTTCTTTTATTTCCGTGCGCAAAGGAAAACAAAACAAAAAATTAACAAAGTTCTCTTTCACTGAACTGGACTGATATTTACAGAAATGTTGGAAAAATTAAGATATTGCAAATCGCTATTGGGAGTATTTTATACTACAAAAGCAGTTGAACGCTGGTACTTTACATCAAAAACAAGACACATGAGCGGTTATAAAATTCATAAAAATTTAAAAGCAAATGAGGACAATAAGTTAACAGTATTGATTTATGGCATATATTATAGTCCTTGAAGTGCATTATATATTTGTACTTCTGAGGTGTTTAAAGAAGTTTTTAATGATTATTATTTGTATTTTACATCAGCACTTCCAATTTTTTTATATGAATATTTATAATTTTATGTAACATTACTTTTTTATACAAGAAAAATTTGTCATGTGTCAGATATATTTAATTAAAAAGAGTAATTTGTATGTACTATTATTAACTTATACTTTAATTTCATTTTACAAATTTGTTATCGATAGTAACTGGCTCTTAGATTTTCAAAATATTTTTACACCCCTGTCTATGAGCAACCAATTTCTTTGAAGAAAATTAAACAAATTCCTTTTTTTTCCTGGTTGCTTGAAGAAGGTTTTATTAGAAAAACAATTCCGGAAAGTGCATTTTCCCTCAAACTTCTAAACTAAGTTTAGAATTTTTTTTAATCCCGGTAACTTTTAAATGTTTAAACTCTTTTGTGCCTTTTTAGGCAATGAATTTAACTCTGATGATAAATTAAGAATGGCGGCCAATAACCTCCCGCCCTATTCTGTCAGGAAACTCTCAAAGAAATAGATAAATTAATGAAATCATCATTATTTGTACTTGTCCAAAAAAAATTGCCTTTATTTACTGAACTTCGAAAGGACTTTGAAATAAAAGTTATAAAAGATAAAACCGTAAAATGAAAGCACACATCAATGTATTCATTTTTTAAACTCTATAGTAATTAACTTATGTAATTAACTTTTGTTTTGATACTTAAATTTTCATATTTTTTCCTAATGTGAAAAATAAATTTTAGTAACATTAATTGTTACTTTTTTCCAAGAATTAAAATCTAGACTTAAACATGACCTCCATTAAGAGACCACCTCTTGGAGCGACCAATTTTTATTGGAACGGAACCTGGTCGCTTTAGGGAGGTTTTACTGTAGTTAGTTTTCTTGTGGGTGCACATGCATTCATGTATGCTTCTTCTTAAGATAGCTATGAGGCAATCATAATAAAGCGATGCACTTTTTTTTATTGTAATTGTATGATAGAACTTATGCTCTATGTGAATCTTAAACCAAGTATCACAATCTGACACTTGATCTGGAACTGAATTCGGACTGCCTGAACAGTAAGTGAATGCTATACTTCAGAGCTACAGAAGCTCAGTCAAGCTTTTTAACTTTTCAGTATGTAAAATACTGTCTGACCGAGATAAGAAAGACTCTGGAATCGATCCCGGCTTGGTTCTGTTGCCAGGGTAACTGGTCAGTCAACTTTAGGGGAGTCCGAAGCTTTCTTTTCTCGCAAATTCCTCCCCGTTCAATCGGTCATTCTGAGAATTATCGCAGTCTTTCTTGTCCTTCCACAGAGACTAGTTCTATATTCATTCAGTGCATTTGGATTTTCCTACTGAGTACTGTTGTTATTTGTTTTCGTTTTTCTCTTTCACTTAGTATATACAGTAGAACCTCGATTATCCGAAGTAATTGGGACCGATCCTCTTTCGGAAAATCGAAATTTTCGGATAGTCGAGAATGCTTCAATTTTAAGATTAAGGTGAAATATATGCAATATTTGGTATTATGGTAACAAGTGCTTAATAAAATTAAAGCAATAGCAAAATAGAAACAAGAATAAATTACCTGAATTTTAATTTTGAAAATAAGTACCTTTTACATATATTGCAAGGGCTTGAAAAAGTGTTTGTTTATCGCAGTTTCGATTGCCTTTGCTTTGAAGCTGTATCACAGAATTTTTTAATATTATATTAGTTCACCAGTATTAAGCTTTTCTGCTGCTCCAGCCATGTCAAACCTTTTGCAAAACATTCAAAAGCTACAGAATTGCTAATTTGTTTGTTTTCTTCGTTCCACTCTGCAGCTTACAGGAGCTCAAGTTAAATTCAAAGGAACTCTAAGAAAGGGGATCGAAAATAATTATATGTACTCGTAGTTCGGAAAGGACCACTTGCACACAAGAAATATGGCAGTTAAAAAAAGCTTTCAAAATGGATTTCGGTTAATCGAGAGTTTAGGATAAAAGAGGTTCTACTGTATTTAGTTTTGTATGTACTTCAGAATTTTTGAATAAAATTGCTAAACTGAGTTTATATCCAATCTTGATTTAGTTTTTGTTGGGGAAATTTACTTAACTTCGACATCTACCTCCACTTGTAGGCCGAGCTGGCTGGGATTTTTTTTTTTTTACGTAAAGGCATAAAATTGACAGGGCTGACTATTAAAGTAATTTGGAATCGAATATGCTTTTCATTTTATTGTTAAATACATTAGTTATTGAGTCAGAAGCAAATATGGTCACCTGATGACTGGTTCTTCTCCTTTCTCCCGCTACCACGTCCGAAAATTCGGTTCAAAACGCAAACCTTTATAGCATTTATTTTTTTATGTTAATGTGTTTAACAATACGGTGGGGAGGGAGGAGGAGAATCCTGTCAAAAAGCATTTAATTTGTTTCATAATTATAATCTCCAGGTAAAAAAACATGTTTTAGGATTTGGACCACAGGCACATCTGTTCTAAACTCTTGTCTAAAATCTTCCTGTATTACGAACTGCTGGCGCCTACATCTGTAGAAGATGCTTTTAATTTTGATCTTTATATTCCCTTTTTGTCCTGTGGCAGTGTTGTATAACAATAATCTTGATTAAATATTTAAAAATATAAATTTGATTATATTTCGTAAAAAAATACAAAAATCTAGTGATTTAATAATTGACAAAGTGTTTCCAAAGATTGTAGTGGACACATGGCATGTGAAAACCTGCACAAAGAACAGCACAAATAAAAATGCATACACTTATTTCAAAGATTTATAAAATTGTGGATACTTCATTGCAAAATTAAAGGAAAACTGAAAATAATGTACATGGTTGCCACAGGCGACCATTTTTTTATTCTGTTGGCACCAGTGTTTTTCAAGCATAAATTTGAAATACATTTCTCTTATCAATGTTGACAAAGTGCGTGTTAAAGATTTCTGTTTTTAAAAAGTGGTGCCAGGTAGAATTAAAAAATAGTCGCCTGTGGCAGACCTGCACTTGAGTACGTATAATGAAAAAAAAAATTATAAATGCTCTCTCTATTAGTTTGAAAAACAGATAAAAATGAATAAGAATTTTTATTTAAAAAATTATAACTTGATATTATGTTTGCGAGAAAAGTCAAATTTATAAGAAAAGAAAATCATTGCAATAGTTTTTATTTAATAATTTGAAATATTTTCCTTCATTTAAAAATCGCTAAATCAATCCGAAAATGTCATCTGCCCTTTCCCATCTACATGAACTCTGATAATCTTTATCCGATTCATTTTTTAGTTTCACTCTTTTCCCCAAATTTCCTGTTAAGATTATGCTTGAATTCTGGAAACTTTTTTTTATCACCAAGTGAATGCACAAACTTTTTTATGAGATAAGATAAAGAAAAGAGGGAAAAATCTTTAATGACTCTGCCAATTGCGGCAACCCCGCTCCTACCAACGAAGTTCCCTACCTACAAGATTTGGAACCTCCGAAACCAGCAACCCCACTCAGGGTTTTTCTAATCGGAGCCAGACAGTACCATAAGCTTTGATGCCCATTATCTCAAAAATTAAGACAAATTGACAAAAATCCTTGACCAGGACAGTTAGGGATAGAAAGAAAATAAATTACTGATTTCAATATAATCTAAAATGATGAGTTGAATGTTTACTTTTGCAGGTGTACATAAAATGTTTTATTTCTGTTTTTTAATATTTTGAAAATTAAAATGTGTTATTTCTGCTTTTTAAAATATTTTAATTTTATTTTTACATTAAAAAAATTATAAAGTAACTTAAGTAAGACCTAAAATTAAAAACTTTCTTTTCCTTAGAAATCTTGGAGTGTAAGTTTAAACAATATTTTATTTCCAATTGAGTGAAAAGTTTCTAGGACAGAAGTTGAACCTAGGATTTTTGGCTTAATATAACATGAGTGAAATGTGCCATCTAGAGTTATCCAGGATAACTTTGTTTGTAGAATATTTTACACGTTAAGCCAGATGTCCTCATTCAACTATTGCCTGAGACTTTTCACTCAGTTGGAAATTTTTTTTTAAAAAATTGGCCTCCACTCTAAGATTTCGGTATTCAATGTGTTTGAAATAAAGATAAATTTGTAATTACATACTTTCTCTTTTGCATGCTATTTACTACCATGATAGTCTATCATACAATAATAGTATTGTCATATTTACTATCATAATAATAAAAGCAGCATTACATTTTTAAACCAATTTTAGCATAGCTAATTTTTACTTTCTTCTATCTTCAATAGAAGAAAGTATTGTAATCGAAATTTTTTTCGATTTCCGGTTTTCGACGGATTTACATGTTTTAGGGGTCAGAGATCCCCAAAAACATGTTTATAGAAAATGTCTGTGTGTCCGTCTGTCTGTCGCCATTGTACCATCAAAAAGTGTATGAAGTTATGCATAGAATTGAACCAAATTTTTATTTTAAGTTTTTTGCTATGGCAAGCAGATCCTCCCTGAATTTGGAAAAAATTCGCCGGTAGGGGGTGCTGTAATAGCTACTTTTGTGCGATTTTGAATATTGTACCATCCAAAAGTATATGAAGTTATGCATAGAATTGAAACAAATTTTTATTTTAAGTTTTTGGATATAGCAGGTAGGTCCTCCCTGAATTTGGAAAAAATTTGCCGGTAGGGGACGCTGTAACAGCGATTTTTGTGCGATTTTGAATATTGTACCATCCAAAAGTGTATGAAGCTATGCATAGAATTGAACCAAATTTTAATTTTAAGTTTATGGCTATAACAAGTAGGTCCTCCCTGAATTTGGAAAAAATTCGCCACTAGGGGGCGCTGTAATAGCGATTTTGCATATTGTACCATCGAAAAGTGTATGAAGTTATGCATAGAATTGAACCAAATTTTTATTTTAAGTTCTTGGCTATAGCAAGCAGGTCCTTCTTTAATTTGGAAAAAATTCGCCGGTAGGGGGCGCTGTAATAGTGATTTTTGTGCCATTTTGAATATTGTACCATCGAAAAGTGTATGAAGTTATGCATAGAATTGAGCCAATTTTTTTGTGTTTCTTTTTGGTCATGGCATGAAGGTCCTCCCTGAATTTGGAAAAATTCCGCTGGAAGGAAGGCTATAATTACGATGTCTGTACCATTTTCTTTATTGTACAATCGCAAAGTGTATAAAATTATGCATACAATGGGGAAATTTCACGATTTTCATTTTCACTTTTATGTTGAAGAACACAAAAAATCAAGAAAATTGATACCATTTTTATGTATATTTGAAGCTTTAATAATTCACTAAATTAATTTTTAAATTGCAGTTTTTGTTTTGGGGGGAAACGCTTCATCACTGACGAAAGTAGCTGTGACGTCATTCGCCATATAAACACCGTCGTTCTACATTGCTCGCTTAAGTGTTTGACATATTTTTTATATGTTTTTTAATTTTCTTTGTAAAAATGAGTAGCAATGTGTGTTATAAATATTGTGCAGTGCCATGTTGCACAAATAGTACAGTAAATTTGCCTGAGAAGCATTTTTTTTAGTGTTCTTAAAGTATTTTACACATTCATATTACTGAGTAGAAGGGTTTATTTTTTACATATTATTCTTTGTCCTATATTAATTTTGTGACTTGCAAATTATTTTACTACTCAGAAACTAATTTTGAATTATCCTGTAATACGCTAAACAGCAAATTTTTAATGACTTTAATCTGCATAATTTTTTTGAAATAAATTGCTTTTTTTTCGCTACAAATTTACTATGTTAAAATTCATAATTTTATCTGCAAGATAGTTAAAATATGTTCTTACCACTGTGTTATACCTTCTTTATGTTTCAATTCTAATGAGAATTGATAAGAAATATTAATTTTATTTGCAATGCCTTCAAATCTGATAAAAACATTTAATAAAAAGTACGATTACAATATAAAGTTTGTTATATTAATTGTTGGTAGATGGTGCCAAAGTATTTGCAAGAAACAGAATGTTATATAATTTGATTATCCGTTACTTTTAATTTTGCAGGTTTTAAACAAAGTTAAAATATTTAAAGGCTTTAATATTACTTGTGTTTAGTCAATATTTTTTTTCTTTTTAAATGTGGAAATTATCCATTAAACATTTATGTCAAAAGGATAATTTTGTTCCATATTTCTTTTAAGAACTTCTAAAATTAAAAATGTTGATATCTAAAATGAAATTTTATTTAAAAATGCTTTAGAGGGTATTCAGATTATAAATATGATTATTTGTAATTTTTTAGATTATTTTTTAACTCATTAACAAAAGGAAAACTAACTATTAAAATTTTAGTGGCAAAAAAAAAAAAAAGTCACGACTACAACTACAAGATAAACTTTGTAAGAAAACTAAATTATTTAAACAAGCCAGACTTGGACCTGTGTTTGTTAAATAGAAAACTGAATAAATCTGAAAAATTAGATTGATTTCTTGTTCATTATTTAATGTTATAATAAATATGGTATTAAAAAGTTGTGCAGTAGTTTTAAGAAAATGATCCATAGTCTGCAATATTGCATGTCACAACCTTTTGTCCCAACTTGAGCTCATTTAAATTTTTCCCTTGTAGTATGTTTTTAATAAAAGTGTTAAGTAATATTTTATAAAATATAAACAAACCATCAATTACTCCCATATAATTATTATGAACTTTTTTATTGCGTGTGTGCCCTTTCACAAATCTGGCCGAAATCGGCATTTTTAAATCAAAATTTTAATGAAAATAAAAAATAAACGGTATATTTTATGTTAAGATAAGTTAGATCCTACTTTTTTAATTTAAAGTTCATAACGTTAAATAAATTTTAAGGAACAGATGAAACAAGCTTGCAAATAGGAAGAGCAATGGGAAAAAGTATAAGCGCAAAACGTAAATATTTCAATTTAGTGGCAAATGACGTCACAACCAATCCTGTCGTGTTTTTGTATCACATGGTTTTGTTTACGCTTTTGCGTTATTAAAAACAGTAATTAAAAATTATTTTCTATTATTTTAACGATTCTGAATGGATTTTTAAGGATTTCAAGATAAACTTTATCAGTTACACACAAAAGAAAACGTATTCCTCCCGGGTGAAATTTCCCCATTGAACCAAATTTTTTGTGCATGTTTTTGGCTTTGGCCAACAGGTCTTCCTTGAATTTGGAAATATCGCGCGGTAAAGGGGCTCTGTGATAGCGGTTTTTGTATACTTTTTTTGATTTTTCATAGTTCTATTGTCCACCGGCGGCTCGTGCAAAGGCGGGAACTCACTTCCTGCTAAGCCGGCTATTCGCAAACATCTGATAACAACAGAATAAGGAAAAACTATTAATTTTAACAAATAGCATGATATAGATTAACTCGTTTTTAGTTCGTTTAATTGACTGAAGCAGGAATTTATGATGAAAATCAAAGTTGATATGGTAATGAACTAATAATATTGAAGTATTAACATGTGTAACTAGTTTTTGAAATATTAAGATGTATAAGATAGAAGAAAGTTTTGGGATTGGCACATCCAACTAGTTTAATATAGTATGATATTTAGATAATACAGATAAGAAAACTTCCAGCCAGCTGGTGCATCAGTGGTGTGTGTTGCCACAGAAACATCTTACAATCCACTGCAAAGTGAAATGAATTGCATCTTACTTATAAATGTTACTTTGATTGTGGTGGCATATTCCATAGTTTGGATACCATTCACACAGTTTAGGAGATATGAAAATTAAAAGTTTGGAAAGCCTAATGTTAAATTCATTTTTACTCATTGCAGTCCACATAATTTTTTTACAAGTAATTGAAAACTTATTGTATGGGATGAACTATAATTCTGGATTCGCACATTTGAAGCAGGGTCGAGACTAGGGGGGGGGAGGGGGCATGTGCCCTGGGGGCCAGAACGAAGGGGCGCCAAATGAAGAATTATGCCCTTGGAATGCAATAATTTTCTTCTGATGGACTGATGTCATCCATTATTATGAAACAAAAGCGCCCATTTTTTTTCCCATTCTGACCAGAAAATCAGAGTTCTAACTTTTTACGGCTGCCCTTTCATCTTCACCTAACACTTCATTTATAATAGCTGTTTCATAATGATGAAAGGCATCAGTCCATCAGAAGAAAGTAACTCGGTTAAAGCGGAAACTTGGTTAAGCGGGACTCAGATAATCAGGACTCTACTGTATATTGCATTTTAAAAATGATCTTTAGAATACTTTTGTTGGTGTTCAGAGGGTGGGGAGTCATGAACCCTGTGACCTCCCGTTTGGATCTGCCATTGTAGATTACGTAGTTCAATATTACATATTTTAAATTTTAAAATAAGTCTGCTATTAGAAAATTAGTAATATTCTCTTAGTAAATGTACTTTGAGGAAGAGGGGGGGAGGCGCCAAAATCCATGTTTGCCCCGGGTGCAGAAAAGGCTAGTTTCGGCCCTAGTTTGAAGCTTCTAAAAGTTGATTTTTATGTAAAAAATTGTAGGTTATGATTCATATATTTTTTAAATATATTTTTTTTAAAACAATTTTCAGAAAAAGTGTGCTGTACATTTTTTAACAGAAATCGATCTCTAGAAACTTCAAACATGCAAATCTCAAATTACAGCTCATTTTGCCTAACAATTTGTGAGTTATGCTTAAAAAACTACCTGCATTGCAATCGGTTTTGCATCGGTATAAATGAAATTTAACATTAGGCATTCCAAATTTTAAACCTGCATAATTCCTAAACTACTTTACTGAATGATTTCCTCTGAGAGCTGGAGCCCAGAGCCGGAGCGCTCTGGAGCTGTGTTTTCCCTGGAGCTTTAAATTTTTTCCGGCTCGAGGGCTCCTTTACTTTTTAATATTCTTTTAAATCCTTTTTTATTTCAGTCTTTTAAATTTCCAGGCTTAAAATATTTTAATTACATCATTATTCAGTATTTTAATTATATCTTTTTTTTTTTTTTTTTTTTTTTTTATTATTATTATTATTAGAGATGGAAAACTTCTCACAAAAACATGGTAACACTACTTCACTTCTACTGTCTACTTGAGCTAAGTGACAACAGTATTTGAAAACAAATATGGCCGCCTGTTATTTACATGTGTAGTTGTACAATTTTGGTTGTTTGAAAAGTGTAGAAGAAATTTAAGATTTTTGTGTTTAAAATTCCACCAAACTTTCTATTTTAAAAGTAAAAGCTAAAAGATGTCATATTCTCTGAATGAGTATTTCAAGTTTGATGAGAAGAAAAATGCATTTTGTCAGATCTTTAATAGGCAGGGTTCTCGCTGCCGCTCGCCATTGTGCCAAATTTCGACAAAATTCTTCATTTGGCGAGTAAAAAAGCAGTCAAATTCGCCAAATTGTGAGTGCTCAGTTTGTGCATGTGGTGTGCCAATATAGTCGAGATCCTTAGGCGCGTTATGGAACAGTTAACGTCGCTTTACATGTTCAATCGCACAGTGCCATTTACATTGCTCTATTTATAGAGATACTGACTTAACACCAATTTAGTTTAACAAAAAGCAAAGACACAGAAAGGATTATGCGATAGGGTTTTCTCTATTGTCTGTTTATCACTATGCTCCAACTTCGCGGCAGTAAAAATGCAAACAACATTACTCGCAGTAAGTGCCAAATAGAGAAAATGTTCGCTTTAATGCGGTGTTGAAGTTAGCCATTTATTAGCTATTTATTAAATGTATGCAAAGTATCATTGGCCAGTCAAATTTTTTCATTCGGTTAAGAGTCGAAATCTCATAGACATTTTTAATGTATATTTTCACAAAGGTAAATCAAAGATTGCTGTATTTATTTTTTATTTAGACAACTAAAAGAATTTCTCATTTAGGAGACATTTAGAATGTACTTATTTTTAATAGTTTCTGTAGCGGATACTCGAATTTCTGTTGTATAAGCAATTACAAAAACTTAGGTTATTTTAGAACATATTGAAAAAAAAAATGATACAATAAAGGGTTAAAGATAGATTTTTCAGTTTTTCAAGCCGAATCTATTTTGCTAACATTTCTGTTCATTTGGCTACTGTTTCTTATTCACTAAATCGCTAATGTTGCTCAAAATCCAGCGGGAACACTGTTAATGGGTAAAGGAAGAAAGAATTTATGAGCAAAAATTTACATGTGTAAATTAAAATCTGCAATTCAAAAGCACAAAGTCGGAGCCGAGTTGGAGCAGTTTCTGGAGCCGGAGCCACGGCATTTTATCTAGGAGCGAAGCTCGAGTTGGAGCATCAAAAATTGTTGGGCTCCGGGTCACTGGATTTCCTGTTTGGTATACAGAAGTAGTACTAACTGAAAATTCAAAAAATGATGTAAAAATTTAATGTTAATATTGAAGATTATGAAGTTTCTTGCAATTTCTATATCTAGAGAACCCCTAAGCAAAATTTAAGTATAGCATTAATAAGTAGACATTATTATTAATCGATTGGTATCAGTCACATTTTTATACAGTGATTTGCAGGTGAGGTAGTAGGGTATGGTCGCTATTTTTTTTTTCAGGACTATGTATTTTAAACGAAAGAATTTACTTTTCCTTCTTGAGATGAAATCACATATCATTATAGTACGTAGTCACTTTTCTTCCATTGACAGAAATGAACTCTTGTACAAATGAGAATGGGAAATTTTTCATATAAAGTTTTGTTCGTATAATGTTATCTCATAAAATACATTACTTTGATATTTTAAAATAATTTTTAATTTATAAATTGTTGAGAAGTTTCAATATTTTGTTTATTAAACCCTTTGTGACGAGTGTCTTTTACAGAATTTTTAATCTTTAATCACTGGTTTTTCAAAACAGAAATTTATGCCTAATTAAATCAAGAATATGCCCCAATTAAATAAGGCAAAATTTACATTCAAACTTTTATGAGCATGAGACTTTTATAAAATAAATAATTTTTCACAGAATCGTATAATTTTCAATTGTATGATGGTTGAACAAGAACTTGTAATTTTAAAATGTGGCAGATTAAAAAAAATAAGGAAAAAGTGTTGCTGAAAACTATTTTATTTCCAATTAAAATAAGGAGTTTCCAAAAACCATCCATAATATGCAAGTATTTTTAACGTTCCTTAAAAAAATAAAAATGACTTTTCTGTAACTTTTAAAGGATAATAGGAATTCTGATTTTATATTAAGTTTGTGTCAAATTTCTTATTTAAATGTATGAAAGTAATAATTACTAACTTCATCTAACCTATTGTATATATATATATATATATATATAACGATTAATTAAACATCACCGACCATCATCAAAAACTGCATATATATATATATATATATTTTTTTTTTTTTTTCTACTAGGCCAAGAGTCAAAATGTATTCCAGAGAACATCCTGAGATGTTTTGGATAGCATTGTAAGCATATTATCAAAATTATTCTGAATGTTTTTCAGATACAGTAGATCTTTATAACACAATTCTCCATATAAAGCTCAACTTTTCAGATGTAAACAATGAATTTTGCAGTTAAAAAGCACCTGCATTTGATACATTGCATTGTAAAAATATTGCTACTCTCTAGAGGACTAAATTTGATACATTAGTTCAACTTTACCTCCTAATTTAAGACTTTTTTAATGAAAAAAAATACTATTATTACAATAAACATTTTTCAAAATGAGTAATATAAGAGATGGTTTGGTCAGTTATATTTGGATCATGTTTATAATGTAAACAAGATTCTCACCAGAAAATTTTAACTAAATTTTATGTTTTTAACTTTGCAGGAAAATCGTTGAAAAATTGCTTTTCCTTATTTAAAAATGGAATTTTTCTATTATTCCGGTGAGAATTCAATACTGAGAGACATTTTTGCTTGCCCCTCAAGGGGTTAACAATGTCTGACCTATATTATGCAAAAATTTATAATTTGGATAACTCTTGGTAACAAGGAATGTAGTATAAAGATATTCTAATGTATTTTGATATATTTCAGACATATTTGGTCATATTTACAAGGTAACTTTAATGATGTGATCCATATAACGCAAAATTCTATATAACGCACGACCTTGTGTTTTTAGGTTTGCGTTATAAAGATCTTCTACTATATTTGAACTTTTTAAAATTGTTTAAAATCTTCTTTCATATATATGTATATTTATGATATTGTTTTCCAGTGTTAGCTAACAGGGCATACTTTGCATTATTATTATTATTTTTTTTTTTTACTATAAAATCAAATGCAATGTACTTGTGACAATTTGAATTCACTTAATTTACACTAATCACTCAAAAATCTTGCCATAGAACTAATGTTAAAACTTGTTCATTAATTTGAACGTATTTTTATTGTTTCAATTAATTAAAACTTAAAAACTCAATATCTTCTATTTAAAATAAATAATAAAAAAATAAGTAAATAAAAGTTCTGATTTTTAGCAAATTTTGAATTGCTTTTTATTCTTTTATTTATAAGTACTAACTGTTTTTGCCTTAACTGATAAGAAATAACAACAAAATGGTATTTTTTTAAAATTGTAAGTAATGAGATGTATTTTGCATTTGTATTTATACTCTGTTATTTAACTTAACTTATTGGTTAATGTTGAAAAAAGATGGATTGTGTAATCGATTTTTCACTCATTTCCTGATATCCTAGAATTATAATAGGTGCAAATGTGTGTTTCTGATGACAGTACGGCATTTTAATATTATTAGACCAGGATTATAAATTAATAAAATAAATAATTTTAATGTCCATTAGGTTAACTGGGTGCAGGTGATAAATCAGCAAATATTTTATCTGGTTATAACTCTTTATGAATTGTAATGACAATGGAGTTTATTATGTACCAAACCAAACTCGCTAAAATGGGCCAACTGGCTTGTGAAATCAATGAAATATTTTAAATGTTAAAAAACAGAAAATAAAATATAAATGAAAAATGAAGAGTTTAATATTATGAATAAAGTGCACTTTAATTTATTTTGCTTAATGGCTAACTAATGCTGACATTCCAAATTTTGATCATAAATTTAATCAATATAAATTTAATATTGATGAAGATAATGTTTTTTCAGTAATATTGTAAAATACAATTCAATTTTTACAGATATATTACTTAAATTATTCTCTCTTCCCAAAAGCAATTTTGAATGTTTGATTCATTATTTAATCCTTTCTTTTTTTAAATTTAGTATTATGACAATCGTCCTAATTATTACATTGGCTTGTTGCCCAGGAGTAAGGAGAAGTTTCCCAGCAAATTTGATTTGCTTATTCCTCTTTGTAAGTAAAGATATATAATATTTTTCTTTTATACATATATATATATATGACATATTTGTAAATATGGTATCTTATCCTACTAAAATTATTTTTTGGCTATGTATTAAACCAGTCCTGCTTAAGTAAATGAAACCAAAGAAATAACAGATGCAGTAAGCCAAGTGAACTTTTCTATGTGTGTAACTATGTTTTCATATATGCAAACATATTAAACTTTATTTTGAATATTTATTTCTTGCATCAGTTATTTTTTTCTTTTATTCATATACTTTATTTAGAATTTACCATCTAATATTTTTTATTTAATATTTTCAATGTAAATTTTAAACTTTTTTCTTTTATTTGAATGTATCAATACAAAGAAATATTACATGTGTTAAAAAAAAAAAAAAAAAAAAAAAAAAAAGACATACAGCCTTGATAAAAATATTGAGCACCCCTAAATTTTAATGTATCCTTAAAAGTAACAGTCAGATACAAATGTTGAACTGCATACAATTATATGAATTTCTAGTTATTTAGTTTGTAAAAAATGGCAACAAATGAACAATACAACTTTTAGTTAAATCTTTTATTTAAACCATTTCCTTTAAAAAGCAAGTTTAAGTAGTTTTCTGGAAGTTTCTTTGTTGTGTTTTGCAAGTTAATAGATGATCATGAAAATTAGAATTATTCTTGCAGAAAATGTCAAAACATACTTAACAAACTTAGTCTTCAGTAACAAAAATAATAATTATAAATTCTGTTAAAAACATTAAATATAATATATATTTTTAATTTTATGTAATTTTTTATTATTTTAATTTTTTTATCTGTTCGTAGAACTAATAAGATTCAAATATAAATAATATATATAAATTTTTAAAATTATCTTCGTTATCGAATTTTTTTTAACTTAAAAATTATTCTTTGTTATGTCCTTATTAGTGAAGACTAAGTTCTTTATGTTATGACATTTTCTGCCAGAACCATTGTAATTTTCATGATTATCTAATAATTTGTCATACCACAATAATAAAACTTACAAAAAAAAATAGTTTAGTAATAATTTTTTTTATATATAAATGATACAATTAATTAAAGGGATTTATTAAAAGTCAAGTTGTTTGTTTGCTACCATTTTTAGGGTTTCGCTCATCTGACGAAACCCTATTTGTCTCACTCCTTTGTCTGTCTGTCTGTCACAGAGCCTGTTCTCAGAAACTATACATTTTAGAGACTTGAAATTTTGGGTACTTATAGCTGAACACCTCACATCAAACAACAAATCATAAAATTTTGAAAAAGTTGGTAATTAACCTAATTACGGGCTAATTAAATTCTAAAATTAACCAATCAACCTTTTGAGCGCAGCTTCGAATGCACTTTTTCCAAATCCTCCAGAGTTTCTCCTAAGGGTTGCCAGTAAATTCAGCAGATGCTCCGTAAAATCAGCCGATGCAGGGTTACCACGGAGTAATTTAAGCAATAAATGAAGTGGACATTTAAAAAGCGATATCTCATCTGCCGAAGTATCGGTCGTACAAATTCGTAACAGGTATTGAAATACGCGGAAAAAATTCTACTTTATTTTGGTATGAATTTCAGTTTTCTGCGTAGGGTAGAATGCAGAAAATCTACTAAAAATCGATCGATAAAAATTTAATTTCTGTATTTGAAAAGACAATAAAATGAGAGATTCATTCAGCGGTACGCAGCTGCCGTCATCGTTCAGACATATTGATGCGGGAGAAATTTAAGCAGAGAACATTCTAATATGAAATTTAAACTTTTTAAATATTAAATTTTTCGATAAAATTTTTTGCAATCCGGCCGGGAAATCTCTTGCAGATTTCATACATACCCGGTTCAAAGAGATAGCTTAATTACAAGCTGAGATATTAATTATTATTTAATTAATTCCTTTTATTTCCATCAAATGCGAGATTAAGATGGAGGCATGTGCTTTTTTAATGGAGATTTCATTTAAATTAGGAAATCTAACAATCTGCGTGGGTTTTTCGACGGCGCGCTATGAGATAAGTATTAATTATTCAATATGAAAAGGTTTATAAGTGTTCATACCACTATTTCCGAATAGCAATTTCAGGAAATATCTTAAATTATTGGTTAAGACCGCCACTCGATATGTTTGAAACTTTAAGATACTTTATAACACATAAGACAAAGTGTAAAAAAGAATGGAGTGTGATATTTCGAGGAGTGGAGGGGGAGGGAACTAGATTTATTTATTAAATCTTAGCGTTTGTTACTGCAGAAAATGTTTTAAATTCTTGGTTAAGATCGCACCGCCAGCCTCCCGACGATGTATCTACGGAGAGATTGCGCAAAGGAGTTTCGTTCAGATATGCTTTTGTTAAGAATAGTGTGCTCCCTGGTGGTGGAATGCAGAACTAACATAACGCGATTTTGTTAAAATTAGGAAATATAACAATGCGATCTGTTTGCAACTTTAAGATACTTCATGACACATAATAAAGAGCTTATAAAATAATGGTGCATGCAATTTCCTATGAGGGGACAGTGGGGGAGGGACGCTGGATTTCTTTTTAAAAAATCAGCGTTTATGACCTTTTTAGATGTAGTTTTTTAAGGACTATGATATACTCAGACATGTGCTACCTTTGAAATATAAAAATGTCAAAATTTTAGTTACCACTATTTCCGTATAGTACTGTCAGCAAATTTCTTAATTTCTCGCTTAAGACTGCCACCAACTCGAGTAACACATCCACTAATAGGTTGTTTAACAGAGTTTCGATCTGATACACTTTTGTTATGAATAGTGTGTGCTCCCTGGTGGTGGAATGTGGAACTAACATAACGAAATTTTGTTAAAATTAGGAAATCTAACAAGTCGATCTGCTTGAAACTTTGACATAGTTCATAACACATAATAAAAAGCTTATAAAAGAATGTCCCGTGCAATTTCCTGGGGCGCCTACCTATCTCGGGTGCTATAGACCCGATCCCCTCGACTAATATACCTACAGATAGGTTGTAAAACGAGTTTCCTTCGGATAGAGGTTTGTGTAAAATAGAGTGTGCCCCCTGGTTGCAAAATGTGGAACTAACAGATTTCGCAAAAGGATAAAGTGTTTTAAAGGAATATTAAACGAAATCCTCTGTGCGATCTGTGATCACACTTACCCACTTGTTTACAAACTTTAATAACTTAAAAAGAAATTTACAATTATATGCAGTTCAAAATTTGTATTTGACTGTTATTTTTAAAGATAATTAAAGTTATGTTATGTCTTCTAAAGTTATGTTATGGTGTTGCCCAATACTTTTGATATAGACTGTAAAGAGAGCAAGTAACTCGCTACATTTATACAAAAAATTAAAGCACTTCTACATGCGATCCTTTGATTGCAGAGAGAATTTCCAGGCAACAGTCAGTTTAAGCGAAGTTTTATGCAGAATTGCTAGGATTATTACTAAAATTGCAGCTCTAGATTGAACTTTAAATTTCTATACTCAATTAACTTTTGTACAAAAACCTTATCTTTTATAAATTCCCATTACAAAAAAGTCAAGAAGATTTATGGCTGGTGAATGAGGTAGCCATAGTATTAAGTGATCCCATAGAGTACATCTGCCAGAAAAAGTCGCATTTCATGCTTCTTTGATGTGAAAACTCCAGTGAGAAGAAGAACTATCCAGTTGAAAAGTAACTGGTGGATGCAGTGATCAAATTTGAAAAAGATTTATAGATATTGATATAAATTTTCATGTTACTGCTTTTCTACAAAATAAGAAAATACCGATAATCTGATCATGCAACGTGCTGTATCAGATATTCATTGATATCAGAAATTTATCATTCCATGCATGTTATATATTTCTCGAAGATTGATCCTTTTGAAACTCATGTCTGAATTTGTTGTGTTAAAATCACTGAATCGAGTAATTTTTGATTCATTAATTTTGATCAACTAAATTTTTTGGGGTGGCACATCATGATCCCATAATATCTTTTTTGGAAAAAGTGTGGATGTGAAAAGTTTCACTCTCCTCGTTTACACTAAATAAATTATTCTTTAATGTCTACTTTTTGTGAAGCACATGATTTAAATTTTCTTCTTTCTTTTTTTTTCTTAGACGATTTTCGAATCATTTTTGCTGGGGTCAGCTGCAAGGTAAGTAAATTATTTTTAATTTTAAATATATCTTGTATTTATATCTTCATATTTTGTATTTTATCAATCATAAAATTTTGTTGTCATAAAAAAGCTCCAAAATTTTATTTCGACATGAAATATCCTTCATTATTTCAAGATATTAGAAGTACTATTCTTGAAATAGGAATTGCTTTATCTCATTTTCTATAAAATGCTATTGATTTATTGAAAATAAATTAAGTGAAAAGGAAAATATGCAGTTATATCACAAAAATGAGCTTTTATCAAACAATTTATCTTTTTGTTCTTATGTCTGTAATTTATGATATATGAAAAGAGTTTTTAACTGTAAATACTTTTAACTTTTTGCAGAATATGATACAGTACAGGACCCATTATCCAGAATTCCAAAATCTGGAAGGACCTGAAATCCGAAAGAAAAAAAATGTGAAAATTTTCTAAATTTGTAAATGTTTACAATTCTTGAAAATTTTCGAAAATTTTAGCGATTCCTAATTTTTTTTTTTTCTATTGTGTTGCAATGTGTAGCCACTAAAATGTTACATCAGCGGTGGGGGAACACGGTGCCCCCCCCCCCCCTGAAATTAGAAAAAAAGTAATTTTTCTGTCAAATTTTAGTTTAAAATTAATTTATATTACAATTTTTTTTTTTTTCTTAGATCGTCAGATATTTTGACACTTTGACAAAATATTATGGCTACACAATTGTTACTTGAATCAGGGATGATTCTGAGGAACGAAAAAGTAAAAAAAAATTTCTGAAATTCACAGCAAATTTTTTGAAAGTTTACAGAAGAGGGGGGGGGGGGGGGACACCTCGACACTAATTATGCGTTTTTTCCCTCAATCCTTTAACGAAAGTCGCATTTTTACGTAATCTTTTGATGAAATTAAGGGGGTTTTTATTGATCCTTTGAAGAATATTTTTTTTTTTGCTATCTTTTGACGAAATTTGCATTTTTTTCACGAGATTTTGACGAAATTCGCATTTTTTCTCACGCGACCCTTTGACTAAATTTGCATGTTTTTCACGATCCTTTTACGAAATTTTATTTTTTTGCGATCTTTTGATGAAATTTGCGGGGGGTTTTTTCACGATCTTTTGACGACATTTGTGGATTTTTTCGTGGTCTTATGATGAAATTTTCAGATTTTTTTCACGATCTTTTGTCGAAATTGCGGCGGTTTTTTCGATCCTTTTGAAGAAATTTTTTTTTTTTTTTTTTTTTTCTAGACGCAATTTGCAATTTTTTGTGGTCCTTGGAAGAAATTTGTGTTTTTTCGCGATTCTTTGACAAAGTTTGCGTTTTTCCCGCAATTTTTTGACGGAATTCGGGAGGACACGAAATCCAGAAAATTCCAAAATCCGGAAAGCCTTCGGTCCTGAGGATTCCAGATAATAGGTCCTGTACTGTATTTCTTTTTATATAGCATGACATTTAAAATTTAATAATGAAACCTCAAGGAATACCAAAAATGGAATTTTACAAAATTTAGTGCCTCCCTGTACAGGCATGCCTCGACTTATGTAAATTCGCACTTACGTAAGAAATTTCGAAAATTACATTTATGAACATACTAGTGCGTTTGATACGCATTTGTGTACTTTTGATAATTTTTTTATAAATAAAATATGCAGGGAAAAACCACAACAATAATATAGTTTTATATATTGAATATAGTTATATTTTTATTGGGATATACAATCAAATCTTTAACAAAACAAACACAAATCTTATTAAAATGATCCAAAAAACCATTACAATTTTGTTAGCTGAATTCAAACAATAACGAAACTTAATTTTAAAGTTTCGGTGAAGAGGAACGATTGTATTTTTTCTCCCAGCTTCAGAGCTGTTCGTTTGATGTAGATTCAAAATTGATATAAATTAATTCATCAATGTTAAATTTATAAATCCCATATTCCACAAGATACTTTTTATTTGAAAAGTGTTCTTTCAGTTTGTTTTTGACTGAATTGGTGATTTATTTCGGCGACCATATCGAAATTAGCGATATTTTTATGTCCGAATTTTCAGACTAATGACCGTTTTTTTTTTTTCGGAACCCAATGCCTTAAATTTTCGGAAAATTCGAGACAGAATCACCCCTGCTACTTTTTCTTACGTTCGGGAGAATCGTCGATTTGGACACCATAAATTCCGAACGAATTTCACCCCTTTCCTCCCTGGCATCGATCTTTCAACCATCGCGTTTGGCGAGTGGTGCCCATTGAGTTTGGCAAGTGAGGACAATAAAGTTAATCGCCACGTTTTAAGTGTTACTCGACGCGTGGCGAGTGCTAATTTCATGCTATACCTCAAAAATATACATAAAAATTTGCCGCAATCCAAGCAAACTTACAGAAGTTAAAATGTGACTAGGTGAAACAGCACAGTAAACACTTTTAAACTTTGTTCAAAAGTATTAAAAATCTATACCTTTTTTCTAAAATTGTTAATTTATTGGTGTGTTCATTTTTTTAAAAATTAATAAGTTTGGAAAGTCTGCGTCCTCACGCGTCCCCCTTGAAAATATAAAGTAAGGGGACGATTGAGATAAAATAAAAAAGTGAGGGGATCACGTCCCCCCTCGACTACACCACCAAATGAAACTCTCTGTATTCCAAAAATTTTGTTCCTTTCTTCGGAAATTTTCAACATTACTCATTGATTTGAGCTGTATCGGCTCAAATGAGGCACTTTTTATTTATTGCTATGAACTTCATTGTTTATACAGGGTGCGGCGGGTATATGAGAACACACATTATCTTCGCTGAATTTATTTTGTGTTTATATCTGCTATCAAAATTGTTAAAAATGGCAGTGTACAAAATGCGTATTGTTATCTGTCACTGCAGTCAATATATTATCAAAGTCAAGCATGCATATTATCATTAACCTTAATTTTAGACACATTTATAAGTTTTTTTAATCCAATTTTGCATAGAAATATTCACTTATACATCCTCACAGTAATATTGGCCAATATCATAATCATCGATTTTGCATTGTCTTCCAAAGTTGAACTTGCCAATATTTCATGGTTAGTATTTTTTTTTTTTTTTTATATGGGGCGAGATTCCAACCCAATATTGGTCAAAGTCGGGCCAGCTAATATTGGTCAAAGCTGGACTGATTTACGATTTCATTCCATATTTTGAAATTATTTCTCATTTGTTTATTTACTTATAATGGCAGCTCATCATTGGATTTTTAGTTACTCCATGCATGGCTCCAACTTTTATGTGTTTTTTTACTAGTGTTTTTAAATAGAAATCTTACCTTAATTAATTTTTAAAATTGTGCAATTAAGTAAGGTAAAAATTATTTTTAAAAATAGTGGTAACATAAGGCATAAAAGTTAGAGCCATGCATGTAGCGCCCTAAAAAACCATTAACAAATCACTTAAATTAATATGTTAATTAGCACTTTGTAGCTTAGTGATATTTATTTAGTGGTTAATTAATAACTACATTAAAAAGTTTAATCTTACACAATTTTGTAAATGTCAACTGTGCAAACTTGCAAAACAGCATTTTAGAGAGAACAAACATTTAAAGTTTAAAAGTCTTTGTTTAAAAAAAAAAAAAAAAAAAAAAAAATGTAGAGCAATGCTTACATTTCAAGGCTTCTTAAGAGGAGTCATTTTTTTAGTGCCAAATAAATTATTCATTTGCTTGTTTTATAAAGCATTGAAATAATTGTAGTTTTTTTTTTTTTCTTGTGGCTCTTTTTTATTATTATTATTATTCTGTTTTTCATGTCTCTTAAAATACCATTAACTCTATATGCCCATTTATTTAAGCTTTATTAAACTCATGAAAATCTGAAGTAAGTTAAATATTACAGCATAATATAATTCTTTAAAATTTGATCTTCATTTAAGAACTATATATAAGAACTATATGTAATTTCATTTAAGAACTATATGTAATTTCTGAGCAAAATTAGAAACTACATTTTTATAATTTTCATTAATATTTTTTTTTTTATCATCTACATGTTGCATATTCGTTTATGTTTAGTCTTTACTGAATTCTTTAATAAAAATAGTAAATACAGAAGGACAACTTTTTTCTTGCATTATTTTAAAATTAATTAACATAAAGATGTTCCATATTATTATTTAAATCAAGTAACAATATGTCAGACATTCCTTTACTAGTCAGATTCCGTTACAAAAAGTAAAAAGCTACTTATTACAGCCGTTCAAAAGAAGTATTAAATATCGGCGTATTTCCACCAATCATGACTACCAGATCCCAAAACCATCCTGTGTTCAAATGTTGATTTATATACATATATAATTTTTGTCTCGTGAGAGCATTCATATTTATCAGCCGATTTGAATGTGACTGAGCATGGTGTACAGGACTACCAAGATCTCGACGGAGTTCATTGGCTAGCTTTAACTACCATCATGTTTCAAAATAGCAGCCACTTAAAAGATTTAAAATGCAAAAAGATATATTAAAAAAATTAGAAGCCCAAAAAGTTTTTCCTCTTAAGTGGGTCGGCCTTAATACAAGGATTTCAGAGCATTTTTTCTTTCACCTCTATCTTAAAAAATGGCTGAGATATAGCAGTTTGAAATTCTAGGATGGCTAACATTTTGAAACAAGACAACATAAAAAAAATAAGGGATTCTGTCATAAACACCTTTAATTTGAGTTTTATTGAATGTGGTTTCTCATAATTTTCTTTTTTTTTCCCATTGTTGTAACAGCTGTTCCAACTCTCATGCGTTTAAAACTACATAGTCGTACTTGCCAGCCTCAAATTCTCAACAAGCTTGACGATACTTGTTGAAATATCAAATTTGGGGGCAAAAATATATTGTCATAAATGAAGTCAACTTGGTGATGTCCAACTAATTTTTTTAAATTCTCTTCCAAACTTCAAATTGATGAAAACTGAGAATCTCCTATAATCAAGTTTCATGCATTTTAGCTTCATATATAATTGAGTAAAATTAGCTGAATTCTTAACACGTTAAGCGCCATGTCAGTCACTGGTGACTGACACTGAACTTTCTGTTTAGAAGTGGTCATTCATCGATGACTGACAGTCTAAAATATGATATAAAACTAAATATATATATATTGTAAGACTACCTTTTCCTCTCCGGTACCAGCCAGAACTTTTTACCTCTTAATTTTTTTTCTTTTTAATATCAATCTTCATTTACAAAATCTTTCATAATTATTAATATGTACACTGAATAAATTAATGTTTATTTAAAAAATATTAAACAGTTAAAAAATCTGATGACATTTTATAAGCATATGAAATTAAAATGAGAAATTATGAGCATGAGAAATTAAAAATTGTGGAGCATCGAGAGATATGAAAACATGTAAAGATAGACAAAGCCAATTGTCATCATGTAGTTGCTAGAATGAAAATATGTTTTTTAAAAGTCACACTAATTCAATAAGAATGAAAAATATATAAGTATTCTATGTATCATAAAAATTTAACTTCAAAAAACTTAAATGAATAGTACAGAAAAGTATTTTTATAATATCATTCAAGAACTACAACTGAAATATATATGTATATTTAGTCCTTTAAAGAAGATAAATTTTTACGAAAATAAATCAGTACAAAAATAATGAATTTACTTCCAATTACTTTAGATTTAATAAAGCAAAATTAATATGCATAAATTGATAACAGGCTTACCAGCATTTATACTGGTAAATGTCTTAATGTCTTGAATTATTATATATATATATGTTAATATAATTTACTTTCATAAATTCTTTTCTGACTTTTTTTTATGTGTAATTTTTCTTTTTAGCCGTTATGATACTGAAGCTGTGATGCTTGCTGTTGGTATATGTACTGTGAGTATTTTCCTGATAAACAGCTAAGATGTATATTTAAATATCATACAGTAGGCAAAACTTTAAAGCAGGACCATAAGCAGACTGAGGCAGGGTGGGCTGAAGCCCCCTTTAGTCTTGCCCCCTCTTTCAAACATACTAAATCATCTGTTATTATATATATTATCATTTATTTTATATATTAATCATTTAAAAATTTAAAAACTTTGTAATCAAAAATTTTGTTACAGAGGTACTTTTCATAGATTAACATACAAGATGGGACATATCCATAGAGCGTAATGGTAATGCGATTGCGATCGTAATGCCTTTAGTGGCAATGCGGAAGAAACTCCCCATCCTTGTAAAATTTTTATCATTGAGCATCTACCTTATTGTAATCTTTCTTTTTTTAATGTTTCATGTTTACGTTTTCAATAGAATCTTACACCGATACATGAACATAGAATAGATATTCTATTTTATATATCTAATATCTATTCTATGTTCATGCACGAATATAGGTTTTTTTACATGATGAGTGAACGATGTAAGTGCAACGAAAAACAGGGTAAAATTTTGTCTTGAATGCTATATATGAAGTAAATATGATATAATTGGATTTAAAGCTACATAAAGTAATGGTGTAATATAAAAATATACGAAGTATTGCACTCTATAAATCCCAGAAAATTTCATAAATATTCCCATTCGGTAGGAAAATTTTTATAGCCGATGTTTTATTAATTTATGAAGTTTAACGTATTAAACAATCGTTACAATAATCTTTTAAAATTTACGCATTTTCACTTTCTCACAGATAAAATAAAAATATTGTTTTTAATGTAAATAACGTACAATCAATTCAATAATATTTATAATATTAACATGTAAGAATATAAATTGCAGATGGGGAAAAAATCATTTTGACAAATCTTTAGAATTATATAAATCTAACAGTTAAAAATAAATAGAGGTACTGACATTACACTCAATAAAGTTTTATTCGATATGAATAAATTAACACAATACCTGAATTTGATTTTTTACAATTTAATCTCATAAACTTACATATTTACGTTATTAACAGTATTTTCTAGGGTTTTTCTTTTATATTATTACTACTCTAATTATTGTTTTGTAAGCTAAAGGTGGCTAATACAAGTATGGTAAAAAAAAAAAAAAAACAGCTAAATAAATAAAGCAAGCATGAATAGAATATCGTCTGGCACCTGCTTTGTTTTAGAAAAGAATAGATATTCAAAGCATAGAGGGTAAACATATTTCTTCAATATAGGTAAATTTCCGAGGCTTGTTAATTCTTCCCCCTTGTCGATAGTGACGCTAGTACTGTTGCCATTACAGATTTTGCCGCAAATGTCCCATCTTGGTCCTTAATCTATGGTACTTTTCTACTTCTATCTATATTTACATATTATAATTTAAGTAGGGAGGAAAAGACAATATGTGAATTAGCCTTACAAGAAAATATCAACACCGTCCCTTCCCCACTGACTTTGCCGCAGGGTTGTAGTGGGTAGCTACCCGGGTACCCACCCAGCTACCTGCCCGGGCTGGGTTTTTTATAAAAAACCCGGGTTTTTTACAACCCTGCTTTGCCGACTGGTTATGGTCCTACTTTTCTGTGTATCTTTTTAAAACACTGATTTTAAAATGAAACATAGATTAAATATAGAGTAATTAGCTATAGTTATATTATCAAATATTATAGATGGTAGCTGATCTTATATGTCATTCTAGGTCAATGACTTTCAATTAATGTGCTGCAGCATTGTGGTGTCGTGAAAGAACCCTAGGTGTGCTGCGGAAAAAAAAAAATTAATAATAATAATAAAGTTCTATAAAGTTTTTATAAACTAGCATAAATACTTTTATTTTTAATACTACATTCTAAATAACACAATTCACTTTAAGAGTATATTTAGCATAATTAAGTTGCATTTCTTGTAAGCTTATTTCACTTTTTGAATTATTTAACGACAATATGTGGAAAAAAACATGAAACTGTTTCCATATTTTCAAATAGTTAATTTTTTCGAATAAAAATTATTACTCTAAAAGGTAAAGTATAACTATAGAAAATGCAGTATAAATTTTGAATTACTGAAAATTTATAAACCATGTAAAATTCTGATTTAAGAGTTTTCTTACTTTTGATTTTTTTATATATTAACTTGAAAGAATATATTCACCCAGCTAGATGAAGCATTATCTTTCTTGGTTAGATGAGAATTGTCTTATTTTAAGTGCAGAAGCTGAAAAAATTTAAATAGAGAATAAATTAACAAAATGAATAAATGGCTTAAGAATGCATTGAAAGTATTTAACAACGGACATTGTAATCTACTGCTTTTCTCATTTGTGAATTCACCTGCATTACATTAAAATAATAAATTAATTAATTAAAAATCTTCTTAAATTAATCAAAAATCAGCATTATATTTGTGAGGGAAGTACAGTAATGGAAAATATTAAAATCAGAAAAAATCACAGCATAGTCATATGTATGTTTCCTACATTTTATTATTGCAATTTAGTGTGAGGCAAAATTTTCTATAGAGGTTCAAGTGTGATATACAAAAGGTTGAAAAACCCTATTCTAGACCAATAAAAATAAAAATATCACTGAATCCTCACTTTACCTTTCTTAATTTGACCAATATTCCTTCTTTTCCTGTTTAATCCTTACTGGCACGGAGTAATTCTGTTTATAAACTGATGAAATGATGCACCGACACCAGAATGTATTAGAAAATACAAACTTACCTATTTTCAAATATTTTATAAAAGGAATATTTTAATTAAATATTCTTGGTGCCAGTAAAATAAAAATTAGGTGCTCTTTTTTAAGGACACTGCCCATGAAAGAGTTAATGTACCCTTTTCATTTACAATTTTTCTTTTATCCTATCTAAATTTCTGTTTCCATTTTTGCTAACCATTCTTATTTTGAATGCATTCTGTACGCAATCTTATTTCAGTAGGGATTTATTTTTCATCTACTATGTATGTAAAACAAAAATCAATCATGAATAAAACAAGCCATTTTATTCAAATTTTTACCAGATCTCGAATAAACTAAATGGCCTATCATGATATAAAATTATTCACAATGTATTAAAGCCAATGGAAATGCATGTCCATGTGTAAATAAAACCAAAATTTTATTGTATAACCTTTTTTTATAGAGGTAAATTTTAATAGTTATGTTCAAACATTCTTTTTACAGGTAATCTGTTTGGGTCTCACATTATTTGCATTCCAAACAAAGGTATGTATTGAATATGTTAATGTGATAGAATATTGAAATTATCACAATAAAGTAATCTATATTAAGTTGACAAAGATATTTATTTTCGCTGTCATATGATCTCATTTGTTTAATAGAAATTAGAAGATAAAAGTCAAAACAGAGAGAGTACCTACCACACAGGTACACACTAGAGAAGGTGTGTGCGGGGAGGGAGGGGGAGCAGGGTGCATTTTTATAATGTCTGATAATATAAAATTAATATTCTTTCCTTCCTTTATAAATTTTTTTATGGAATGTTGAAAGAAAAACACCAATGAAAGAATGATGGTGTTCTCTTTTTTTTTTCTTCCCAACTGTCAGTATCATAATGAGATATTTTCAGGGCAAGACTAATTGCTGATAGACCCATCAGTTAATGGTAAACCTCCTAAACAACTGTCTCTGCTTTAAACTGAGCTTAACCCTTTTTCAAAAAACTGCATAGGGATTAATAAAGAAATTGAGAAATGCATTACACGCACAAAGCCAAAATTAGTTAAAGCCCTAATTTTCTAAATTTTCTTTTGTTACACTAAGTGCTTAAAGCAGTTAATAGAAAAAATTTTTCCTCACTTAAATAGCAAAAATTTCTGACACATTCACAAATTCTTTTTTTTTTTTTTTTTGCACATAAATGCAGGAAATTAGCAGGGATGACTATTGAATTGTGTTTTTCATTTTTTGATAAATTAATTGTATCTTGAGTTACAATTGATTGCTATCTCATCTGGAAATTCAGTAGATTAATTGATTTTTTCAAAGAAAAGGAAAAACTTTATTTGATTTCGTAGTTTTTGAACAAAAGTACATACGAGTTTCATGCATCTAAGAACAAAAATGACTGTGTGAATGTGTCAAAGATTTACAGTTGCCAGTTTAGGTTTGTGAACAATCTTACCTTGTGCTCAGTTGTTTCCCTATCCCCACCAGCCTTTCATTCGGGTATATTTTATCTCTACAGGTTTTCTGAAGTAAAATCGAAGATAATGCATCAAAATACAATAAAGCGTATGGACAGTGGCGTAGCTACATATTCAGCGCCCTGGAGCAAGTAAAGTTTGTGCGCCCTCTTGTCTCTCAAAAAAGTTCTGCGCAATTATGTTTGGAAGTTACATATATATATATATATATAACTAGCTGACCCGCCCGTCGTTGCTCAGGTCCATTATAATAACGTAAACAAAACTCAAGTTTGTATGATTTTATATATTCATAAAGTAGTTCAAATGAACTTGGTTTTAGGGGTGGCCCACTGCCTTCGGCAGCGTCTAGTGTGCTCCCGACAATCCTCTTTCAGAACGAATCTGTGGCCTCGGTCACCGCTGCCAAAGGCAGTGTATGCCAGGAGTGTTCCGTACACGCTGGAGACAATCGAAAACCAAGTTGAATGAGTATACCACGTAGTAATCGAACCCATAGAACCCGAGATAAGAATACGAATCCTAGCAGTGGAACTATAATCTTTAAAACAATCGTAAGCTAAGTTGAATGGACCAATTTCCGTTGAAATAGAGCTCATAACAACCGAGAAAAGAATGTGGCGTTAATGTACGAAAATGGTGGTAACAGAAGTCTAAGATAAACTTTCACAATGTAGAAAGTAGCTGAGTAGTAAGCTAAGCTTAATTTTCCATTTACCGTTGAAATCAGACATATTGAACCCGAGAAAAGAATGTACTATTAATGTTTGAAAATGTTGGTAACTGAAGCCTAAGACAAACTTTCATAATACAAAAAGTAGCTGAATCGTAATCTAGGTTGAATTAACCAATTCTCGTTGAAATCGGGCCCCCTAGAACCCGAGAAAGAAGCATCCCGAAGCAGTGGAAGGTGCTTGTTGCCCCCTTCCCCTGTAAATTTAACGAATTACCTTTAACATTAAAGTGATATTTAATTTACGGATGAAATTCCATCCCCTCTAAAGCTAACCACTTACCTTTAACAGTGGCGTGAATTTTAATTCACGGCTGTAGTGAGTAAACGTAAGTTGATGCCCTAAAAGAAGATTAATGTTCGAAAAAGGTGGTAGCTGGAGTAAAAGAAATTTTTTGTGGTTTCTAAAGTAGCCGGAGGACCCTAGAACTATGCTTAAGAAAATTTCAAGACTATCGGATAATTTTTAAAGAAACTGCACCAAGGACCCTAAGAAAGCGATTAATATCCAAAATTGGTGGTAGCTGAAGTGTGAGTAATTTTTTTGTTTTTCATGTAGTAGCTGGAGGACCTAAGAAATAGTTAGGGAAAAAATCCTAGTGAATCGGACCATTTTTATAGGGGGACCAAAAGAAGCTTACTGATAATTGAGAACAAAGCTTAAGATGAAAACACGATAAAAGGTCCTAGTACTTAGCGCTTTAGATTTTCAATTAGTCGAAATTAAATATAGGGTATAAATATTAATCAATAGAAAAAATTTCAAAGAAATGCTTAAAAAAGAGCCCTTGAATCCCAATAGAAATATGAAGGTGTTGGCAATTTTGAAGTTATGCAATGAGATTATGACACATCTAGTGGGTGAAAATGCATGGCGCACAAAAAGTTACCCTAGGGGGGCAATGTCTGAACCGAAATGTAGAAACGAAAAAAAAAAAAAACTAAATGGAAAAAGATCCCTCAAAATGATAGTCGGATTAAAAGGGGCGATTTATTAACAATTTAGGGCACAAAAACTTCAAGTGGCCTTGTACCAAGCCCAGGTGTCCAGAGTCTCACCTGGAATGTAGGGGCAAGAAGGCAAGGGCCCCAAGAAGGGATTAATTTTCAAATTTGGTGGTAGCTGAAGTCTAAAACATTTTTATGTTGGTCGTGTAGTAGCTGGATTTCCTAAGATGTTGTTACAAAAAAAAAGTTAGTGAATCAGACCATTTTTAAGGGAGATATAAAAGGAGGTCCAAAAGGGGCCAGCTGATAGTTGAGAACAGGGCCCTAAGATGAAAACATGTTAAACGGTTATAGTATTTAGCTCTTTAGATCTCAATAAGTTTTGTTCTAACGTATATACAAAATAGCTGACCGCCTTTCTGATTATCACATTTATAGACAATGTTGAATCAGTCTCATTTTCATGTTAAAATGTAATTTTTAAGAAAAAATAATGTTTGAATTACATTTTCTTTGCCGAAAATATTCTTTATAAATACTTTTGCACATCAAGCGCAAAAATCAATATAATACACATATATATAGGGAAATCCCAATCACAGCATTGTACGAATACACGAAGCCTATACATTTCAAACAAATACTTGATAAATGATTTTACAAAAAAAACTAAATAAAATAAAATACGTATATATATATTTAAAGAGAGGCCGCGCTCTTTGGTACCAGATAGGTGGAAAATTCTTGGGGCAGACCATGTCGCTATTGGTCACAGAGAAAATTACAGAATATATACGTTAGGTTTTAAAAGATTTAGATGGGTCTCAGAAGCAAAGAAACTTTCAAGAAAAAAAAATCAATTCTTCTACCTTGCAAAGAGAAATAAAAATCATTAATAAAAAATGCTTCAAAAAAGTGATTTAAAAAAAAATTATTAAATGATTTAAGACTTTTCATATCTAATGCTTATAGCAAATTTTAAAACTATATTAGCTTCACCTGAGGGAGGGAGCAGCTTTACCTGGTTTAGGGCTCACAGACCTGCAGGTTGGTTGCCCGGCGGGTCAATCTGCCTTATTTAATCCTAAAATTCTGCGATTAAATAAGGTTTAATGCGGAAAAGTGCTGTTACAAAAAAGTGGTGTAATTTTGCATAGGCTATAATCAGGCCCTAAGGAACACTGAATTTGGTACTTAATTTTTTCTCTCTTTTTGAAGCTTATCGATTCTGCATTTGACATTTGCAATATTTTCAAAATCTCAAAAAACAATACTCAAAAAATTTAAGTTGTTGCTTCCCCTTATCCCCCCTCCCATCTAAATTTTGTCGCCGTGGGCTGATGTGGAATATGTTTAAATCCAGCTCTTATTATTGTTTTGTAATCTGTATCGATGCATATTTAGTTTCTACAAAACAAACAAAAAACCCTTCAAAATTTTCGTTTTCTTGTATTTCGCCTGTAAAATGGTCAATAATTTTCTACAATTTTATTTCCTATTTTCCTATGGGCTATTTTTTTTTTCCAAATCGTAAAATAATTATCGTAAATTACTACTGTTACATCGTACATATAGGTTTCTCAGCGGCGAATTCTTTAATACCATTATTTCCGCACAGTAATCATCATGATAAATTTCTAAAACATTTCTAATAGAAATGTACCAGAAAGATTATTTTTTGGAAATAGTGGTAGCCAGTAAAGTGACCGATGAGAGCCCTGTTAAATAAGTTTGATTACTTTAAGATCTGAAAATGTTCAACAGTCGTCTCCAGAAAAGTCACAGAAAATAATCAGGCATGCTGAAACGGTGTTGGATACAGGGCTTAATTTGCACCGGAGCCCAGCTCCAGTACTTCTCTGTTTTTACTAAAATTTTAAATTTTGGTTGGAAATCACCGGAGCTCATAAATACAGGGCTCTGGAGCCCAGTGCAATAGCGCTTCCAAAAAAAAACGAAGCCTAAATTACCTTTTCCTTTCCTTCCCATCTCCAAACATTTGCATTCTTTTTTATCAAAACACTTATATGTGACGTAATTTAGAGGAGGTGAATATAAAACGGACTCAATTTTTATATCAGTTTTTGGGCTTGGACTGACTCAAGCTCAATCTGTCTTACATTCGAAATTTTGAAATTGAAAAACATTGTTCCATTCTTCAGCATATAAATATTAATTTCTGTAAATTTCATTCATTTTATTTTCATAAAAATACGTAGCTGTGAACTATCTCTAACACTTTTTCCTGTATCATAATCCTTACCATATTTAATCGCAGAATTCTGCAATTAATTAACATTAAAATTTGTCAAAGATTACTATTCGGAAGGAGTGATAACTAAAAAGTGGAATTGTTGACAGCTGATAGATATGCTCATAGATTTAAAATTTTTATTTTCCTTAAAAAAAAAAAAAAAATGCTTTAAAAGTTTGCAAATAATTTACGAAATGAAAATATAAATATATCCAGATTGCAGTGACGGGGGTGGGGGGGACGGTACAGCTGTTAGTACCAGTACCACAAAATATCAGGGCTCCGGTACTTTTTTTTCTAGAAATTAAGCCCTGGTTGGAGAAGTTACTTGATGCTTCAATATGGTATGAATTAAAATTAAAACTTCCTGAATAGAAGTCATTTCTTTCAACTGTGTATGAAAACATGTTTTAAATCGAAATGGTTGAGGTTAAACACAAGGTAAAATATCATAGGAATACGCTGATTGTAACAAGATTCATCTATAATGTCTGATTAATAATGAAAAAAGTATGCAAATATTTTAAGAAATCTTTATTTCGCTTTTTCTAATTTTGCGCCCTTAGGATTCGTGCGCCTGGAGCAGTCTGCTCCAACTGCTCCACGGTAGCTACGCCCCTGCGTATGGAAATGTAAATTGTCTGTATTGGAAACATTTTATGGTCCAGACAGAAGGAATACCATATAATTAATTATACATGCTAAAATGACAAAACTGTCTAAAACAAAATCTGAATACTTTTCTGGTTCCCAGCAGTTCTGCTTCCACAGGCTTTATTCTGCTGTGTAATAAATAGCCAGTCTGAAGTAAAATGCACAGCCAGCTAGATTAAGCTTGGAACTAGATGATGAGCTTGAAGCCTTTTCATAAAAAAGCTGTCTTATTTTTATAGCAAAAGTAAGAAAGAGAATAACAAACTTCAGCAGCAAAGTAATGTGCTTGCTCCTCTCATTATCTTTTATGTTGCATTTTGAATTGAAAAGATTCTTTGTTGTGAAGCCTTGAAACAACTTCATGCTAATCTTTTTAGCTATTTTTACTTTATTTTCCACTCTTTATACATATCATTTATTCCTCACATCACAAGTTTTTGTACTTATCAGATTTTAGTTGTTCTTTTAACATCTAAATACTTTCTCTTTTGCTGCACCATTGTAACTGTTTTGTCTGTTGCAATATACAGTAAAACATGCTAAGATGAAATTGTTCGGAACCAAAGAAAAGTTCTATTTTAGGCAAGTTTTGCTGTCATGGCATGTATAATTCGATGGTAAATCCTTTCACCAGGACCACAATTTTTGTTTCATTTAATGCAGGATTCAGTTATAAGGCAGATTCTGTTTTCACAGTCTTTGCAGTGTTGCTGAAATTATTTCAAAAATTAATGTTATCCTAATGTTTGCCTTTACATATTTTAAGTGATATTAGCTCTGTATAAGTTAGTAACATAACTTTCTACTTTTAAAAACAAAAAAAATTTCATAAAGATGTATTCTGATGGTAATAACTGGTATTCTGAAAGATATAATAAACCTGTGAAAATACTTGTGAATATGAAACCTACCTTTTAGTATCTTAAACAGAAAAATCTCTGACTGAAGTGATAACATGCAGTTATACATGCTAAGATGGAAACTTGTCTAAAATGGAATTCTTTTCCATCCCCATCAATTCAGTTTTCACAGGTATTATTGCACTTCTGTTTGTAAATAATTAAAAAATGTATATACAGTAGAAGATCTTTATAATGCAAACCTAAAAACGCAAGCTTGTGCGTTATATGGATCACATCATTAAATTCACCTTGTAAACATGGCCAAATATGTCTGAAACACATCAAAATACATTAGAATATCTTTATACTGCATTCCTTGTTACCAAGAGTTATCCAAATTATAAATTTTTGCATAATATAGGTCAGACATTGTTAAATTTACTTTATAAACATGATCCAAATATAACTGACACAACCATCTCTTATATTAGACATTTTCAAAAATGTTTATTGTAATAATAGCATTTTTTCAGTAAAAAGGTCTTAAGTTAGAAGATAAAGTTGAACTAATGTATCAAATTTAGTCCTCTAGAGAGTAGCAATATTTTACAATGTGAAAGTGCAAGTGCTTTTTAACTGTAAAAATCATTGTTTACATCTGAGAAGTTGTGCATTATATGGAGAATTGCGTTATAAAGATCTTCTACTGTAATACAGTAAATGCTGTGAAAACAGTCTTTAAGGAATCCTGCTTTAAACAGAAAAAAAAAAAAAAAAAATCATGGTCCTGCAAAAGAAATACCACATAATTATACCTGCTAGAAACCACTTTAAAACAGAAATTTTCTTTAGTCCCTAGCAATTCAGTCTTAGCAGGATTTTTTCTGTATTATAGTGCTATTACACGTAAAAATTCGAAGCGACAAAAATCGCCTGATATTCATCCTATTTCCTGTTTTTGAAAGCCACTTTTTTCATTTTCCAAACATTTCATTGGCTGCTGGGGAAACTGTTACTGGCGACTCGCTTTGTTTCAGGCATCAAAGAGGCAGAAGAAAGTTGCTTGCTGTCTAAGCGACTCCCCTGGAGCCGTAGGATGACATGGAGACGCTTGGAATTTGAAGTGACTTTGACCCCTCATGTAATAGCACTTTTAGTTGTCTGTTTATTTAAAAAATATTGATGAACTATTGAACACAGTAAAACTTGTGAAAACTAATGGTAGTATGATTTTATATACTACTAATGTGCAATCTAAAAAAATACTGTGCAGTTTATCTCATCATTAACAAAAAATAGCATAATAATAATGGATATTTTTCTTTTTTCAAAACACAGATTGATTTCACAGCCTGTTCAGGCTTTCTGTTTGTTGCCTTGCTAATACTGGTCTGCTTTGGATTTGTTGCTATGATCTTTCCAGGGAAGGTATGTTACTGTACTTGTTTCTCTTTATTTTTGGAGAAGAAAAATGTTTATGCATATATAGATTAATCAAATATTCTTTATACCTATTCTTGTTTCCCCATTTTTTTAAGTTGAAAAAGGTCTTAAATTTATTAATTACAGTTTTTATTTTTCTTAATAATAATATCATGATTAATTTTTAGCAGTCCAAAATTTCTAAATTGTTAATATCTTTGTTTTTCATTGGTAATATATAGGTAACAAAATTAGTGTACCGTACAAATTTCGGAATTCAGCAACAACATAGAAGACAAATATCAAGTGAAACAGTCTTAGAAACAAAAAAGTATCTAAAACTTCATTTATTAAACATGCCAAATAAAAATTTTTATTATTTATATATTTTAAAAGAATTGTAAAAAAAAAAAAAAAAAAAAAAAATACCAATTTGATTCATTTTTGGTTTATATTGGTTTTGGTTTACATAAATTCTTTTGATCAATATGGTTTCTGAATGCTTGAAACAATAATATGTAATATGGCTGCTAAATTTGTAACTGAAATTGTGTTATATAAAAAAACTGATAACTGTGGTTTATTCTATCATTTTATGATGTATGAATGTTTTTTAAATGAATGTTACATTTAAATATAATTACCCAGGGTACAAGACAAACAGAAGTGTTGGTATTGTTATTGCTCTATAATATTTTTTAAGCTTCAAATCAATTCAATTTTCTTTTTTTCCCCTCCTAAAACACCTTTTCCTCAGTATAGTTGCCACAGGCAGTCCTAAAACACCTTTTCCTCAGTATAATTGTCACAAGCAGTTAAAAAAATCAGCTGCCTTATATTTTTGTTATAGCAATGTTTATAATAATATGGAAGTGATTTTAAATATAGCAAAAGTATAAGAGCAGTTACCAAGAAAATTTAGCATATTAGCATATTATTTATAAAATATTTAAATTCACGAAATCAACATTTGGTAAAATAAATTAATTTTATTTGGGTACTACTTGATTATTCTGTCGACCAATTTCTCCAAATTATACAAATTGGCATAATTTTTATTTTAAATAACAAAAGAACAAATAAATTAGTAAAATCTTAATAAAAATACAAGTAAAAAGTTGAATTAAAAATCATTTGATGACATAACAAACATGTGTATGGTGTTTAATGTCAAGTTAATGTGATATTTACGATCATCCATTATTGGCATTTAATCTTATAGTTTGCCGATAGTTTTTTGGTTGACGGGATAATCAAGTAGTACCTTTATTTGTTCTAGTCAATTAAAACGAATTTTACTATATTCAGGACCCAGTTATTTCGCGCTTGATTTAGTACAGATGGCAAACCAATAATGCTGTGTTTTATCGTGTTCATAATCAGTGACCAACAGTGTTGGCAAGAATTCTGATTATGAAAGATAAAATATTTTTGAATTTTTTTTGAATTTTTAATTTTTTCTTTCTTTGTATCCCAAAAACTACCTTCTTACCAAATTTCAAGTTTCCAGGGCTACAGGATGTACCCTCAGATTTTTGATGATCGATGAGTCAGTGAGTGAAAAAAGCAAAACTTTGAGTTCATATATTTTCTGAACTAGAAAAGATAGAAACGTGGAAATTTGAACATTTGGTTCCGTTTGAAGAGTACTTTTAGAAAAACAAAGTTTTAAGTTCCTGGGGAAACTCCTGCACAAAGATATGGGGGTGTCAAAAGTATCCTGAGTTGCTTCCAGAAAAGGATGCTGACGGCTGTGCTTTCTCGATTTGACAGGGGCACTGCCGTGCTCCCAGATATGCTAATGGCAATTTAGAAAATTTCATTTATTTTTAAGGTTTTAGGATTTTATTGATTACTGAATTTCTTAGTGCAATTACTGTGTTATGCAAATCATACTTTATCCAGAAAATGTTTTAATAATACCATTGTATCAAATTGTATTTGTATTTCTTTGTTTGTCATTATAGGAGCATCACACTACTAAATGAACCTTAAATTAAATCCCCCTGTAGCAGAATTTTTACGTAAAAAAAAAAAAAAAAAAAAAAAAAAAAAAAAAAAAAATCCAATTACAGTAGACTCCTTCATATCCGCAACCCAAAAATCCACACATCATGGCAGATGTAAACAATGAAACTTTCAGTTCAAATGTAGGTGCAAAATTACAGATTTTTTATATATATATATATATATATCATTCCGTATGTATTTTAATATGTAATTCTTGATAATATGACTGAACTCATGGTTTTTCATGAAGTATAAATGTATTTTTGAAAAAAATCAAGATATTGTGGATGTCCTGGTAATCGCAATCTGTTTACCAAATATATTTATGTATTAATCAAGTTTTTTTGGTTATTAAGACTGGCTAAACATGAAATAAAACTTCCTTACTTTATGATTTTGATGTTAATTAATTGGGTATCTTTTTGACGAAAGTTTCATTGAATAATTCAAGGAAAATGTATCTCATCTTTATTTATGCATATTTAATTATACATTATTAATTATTTACTTGAGCCTTACTTTTAATCACTTTAGTTTATTACTTTACTTAATTATTTCAATATTTTAGTATATTGTAAGCATTCATTCTAATTTTGATCGCATTATTACATTCAAATTACTGTTAAAAAAATGTAACAAAGTAATGACCAGAAATCTGCAAAATTCTAAAATCCGCACAACCTCTGGTCTCAAGCTCTGTAGATTTGAGAGAGTCTACTGTATTAGTTTTCTTTTATAGTATGTTTATTTATTTATTTATTTTACAGATTATCCAACTGTTATATGCATCTGGAGCTGCACTAATATTTTCTTTGGTATGTAGTTTTACTTATATGTAATTTAGCTAAAATTTCTTGTAAAAGTAAAATTATTTAAAATTTACTTCTTTTCAAATTACTTTCTGATTTTATTGCCTTTAAATTGTATTAAAACTGATACTTTTTATTAAAAGCTATTTCTCTATGAAAATAAATAATTTGTTTTAATATAAAATGGAATGAAACCGGTATACGAAGCAAGGCCATAGCCAGAAAAATACTTCAGAGGAGGATTTGTAAGCTCAAAATTTTATTCTTGTTTTAGCAAATTTTAGATTTTTTTTTTTTTTTTTTACAGGTGAATGTTAAAATGCATATTAAGTTTTATTATAAATTCAAGTAATTCAATAATATATTCACAAATGAAAATTAAATCTTTCAGATCTCTTCTTCTCAAATAAATTTTTATTGTATTGATGAAACTCCTCTGTATTGACACTAGTTTTAACCAAATAATGTTTTCTGGAGCTTTGTATGCATGTATTCAAATGTTTTACTGTCAAAATTGTTTAAAAAGATGCGTACATTATAACAGCTAGGTTTGCCAGCTTTTTGAAAGTTTGGGCATCTTTGGAAATAAGAATCATATTGCATTCTTCAACGGTTTCTGATAAACAATTTAGAGGATTTCTATCAGGCTGATGTATCCGTTTTTACAGAGAGATCCCTATTTTTAAAAGATTGGTATGAATTAAAAAAAATTCTTAGACATTGCATTAATTTTAAACATGCTGACAAAATTTAACATTAAGGATATGCTAGTACACAATTTTGATTTCTGAATCTTGATTGATATTTAATGGCATATTTATAGTCATCCTGACATAAAATTCAAAGGTGGATTGAACCCCAATGATCACCCTATTGGCTACAGCCCTGGTATGAAGTACTAAAATGTATAATAACACTTTTTCATTCCAAAAGCATCATGTGTTCTGCAGAATTTTATTGCTGTGAATTTCTATGCTTATCATTTCATTCATGGGAACAATTTTAGAGGAATAATGATGTTTTTACTTTTGTGCAATCAGTTCTGAATACTTTAGATATCTTTTAAATTTTGTCATTTTTAGTGATATGCATCCAGAAAGTGATCCATTTATATATTTTTTACTTGAACTGTCTTGTAAAATTCATATTTATATAAATAAAAGTAAATAAAGCCTATATAAATATGTTTAGAATAAAAAAGTGATTTAGTAATCATATGTTGAATGGTTTAGCAAGAAAAACACTGCCTATATAAGAACTAAAAATATGTATATTAATGAAAAAGTAACTCCAATTTGTATACTATGTATATTGTACTTTAATATGTAAACAAATTTTATATATTTTTTAAACAAAGCAAAAAGCAAAATAATACAGAATTATTAATTACAGATCAATTTTCTATGTGCCAGATGAATTTTAAGAAGGTTAAAGAAATAACATTTCAAATACAAGGTGTGGCTATTAATTTCCAGGACTGTAGCAATAATTATTAGAATTGAATATTAGTTGGTTGGTTAACAATGATATTTGAATGGTCACATATGTATGCTGCTCATCATTCTCATTTTATTTTCTGGTGCTAAAACACACAAGCAAATGTTCGCTGTCAAAGCATTGTTGTTGGAGTGAAAATAATGGAGCGGAGAATAAACATTAATTTTTGTTTCAAATTGGTAAAAAGTGCTATTTAAACACATAAAATATTGCAGCAAGTATATGGTGATGACGCATTATCACATTCTCGCATTTTTTAATTGTTTTGGTATTTTCGTGATGGTCAGTAAAACGTCAAAGAGGATCCACACACTGAACGACCAATATCTGTACATACAACTGAAACAATTGAGAAATTCTTAACCTTCTGACTTCACAGACTGACTATTCGACTACTCGCCGATGAACTGGATATTGATGAGGTGGTTCGGCAAATTTTGATGAAAGCCCTAGGGAAACGCAAAGTTTACATGAGATTTATTCCTGACTGTTTGTTAATCGGAACAAAAACAAATGAGAATGGAAGCTTGTGGTGAAATTATCAACTGTGTTTCCCAAACTGAAAACTAGGGGTGCACCGAGTAGTACTTTGGCCGAGTACCCAGTTGCTGAGTAGGTGTGTATAAGAAAGAACTACCGATATGCACATGAAGCGAGCTTAAGACTAACATATCTGTGTGTGTGTGTGTGTATATATATATATATATAAACATACTTCTTGAGCATATAATCATATATTTTTTAATTGATTTAAAAAAAAAATTCAAATTAACTAATTTAATTTGAAATTTAATTATGCACTTTTTAAACACAAATTTTGAAAATTAAAAGAAATTAAAACAGTAAGAGTAACTTTATTTTAAAAAACATGTAAAAAAAAAAATACATAAAATGCACAATTAACCAATATGAAATTAAAACTGATTCTTCAATTAACCTAACTCATTCTGATATCTGAAAAAAATGGTTATTGGTTGCTGTAACAATTCATTGAATAATGCAAAATGCTAATGTTACAAGCATAGCTTGCATCATTCACAATGTGTAGCTTATAATAAAATGGGTTTTATTTATCGTCCCAATATGCTATTTCTGACATGTTAGCTATAGCTAAAAATATTCTGGAACATTTTAATCATCCCATAACTGTATGCTCAAAATTTGAAAATGTTCAATTGCATTTGTCTATGAATCCAAAAAAAAGTTAATCATAAGAGTAATTAATTGTAATTAAGCATAATGTGGAACTCAAAATATAATATGTTAAAAAAGATTGCATGAATTAAAGCGGCCTCTTAGCTTTTATGTTGCCGAAAATGAGATAAAAAAATTCAAACACAGTGCAGTAGCAAGCAATTACTGGAAAGTGTAATGAAAGTGTTGTTGCCATTCAAGGCAATCAAAACATTGATGACGTCAAATGAATACATCATATTAGAAGTATTATCATCAATTAAAACATTGCTACATCAGTTCCAATCAGTTTGGTTGTGGTACAATGAAAGGGGCATTAAAAAGCGTATTAATGAAAACAAGACAAATGATAATCAGCAGTATACTATTGAAATCCAAGAACATTTTTGTTATTTTATAGCAACTGCTATTTGATCCTCGCTGTAAATTATTTTCCACTGAAAAGTACAAAAATGGAATTAAAAAATGCTTAAAAAAATAAAGCTGTAGAACTGACACATGAAGATCAATCTGAAATTAATCCACCTAAAAAAAGAACAATGCAGCACGAAAACACTACTATAAGTGATGATGTTATAGTAATGTTGATGCAGATGATCCAAAAGAGGAGACATCAGAAAATTGTCCATCTATTTTTTGGAAATGTTTTGTTGATATTACAAATGAACAGGAGAATAATTATGACACTAATATTAGATTAGAAATAAAATGTGAAGAGGTAGTAGAAAAAAAGATAGACTTTCTTAGCAGGAAAGTTATTGGGTAAAACAGACAGTCTATTTTCATGGAAGAAAGAATATAGTAAAAATTCTCTCATTATGTGCAAGCTTGTAAGGAAATTTTTATTTGCACTTTCAAGCAGTGCTTACAGAGAATGCATTTTTTCTGATGCAGGCCAAATTTACTATAATAAAAATATCCTATCTCCTGAAAATGTAGAACAAATTGCAGTCTTTTCACCATAATTTATGATATATATTAAAATATTTTTATTTCATTTCTTGTATTCTGTTTTTACAAACTGTTTCTGTATCCAAAATCATAGACTTTTCTTAGTTTTAACTAAACTTTGAGCTGTATTGGTTTTTCTTAACTTTTCTGTATTTTGTAGACATATTTTTGTATACAGATCAGTTATAAATTCCTTTGTCTTCAATAATGCTTAAAAAATTAAATTCTAACAACTACTCGGTATTGGCCGAGTACCGAGTACTCGGCAAATTGGCTGAGTATGTAGTAAATCTCGGTACAGCCCTACTGAAAACATCAATAAAAGGATCGGGATTTCTGGATATTGATAACATCAAGGAAAACATGACATCAGAAATTAAGAAGATTCTCAAAGATGACTTTGCAAGTTGTTTCAAACAATTGTATAGCCAAGCACAAAAATGTATTAGAACTTGCTTCAAAACATAGTAAACATGTACTGTACAAAAAGTGCAAGCCTCATCTTGTAAAAACTCTCCACTTGAAGAAATCTATAGGAAATTGCCAAAATACCCATTTTAGAAAACTCTGTTAAAAATATACCAATAAAAACAAAACAAAATACTACAAATGCTTTATGGACAGTTAACAGTCCAGGGTTTTAGTCTATCAGATTTCTTTCTTTTTCAGAAATGCATTGTTTTTTTGTTTTTTATAAACTTTAGGTACATGTCTCTCAATAGGTGCATTTACAATATTGTATACAGTTTTGCTGTATTTTGATTTAGAACTTTTTGAAATTCCTATGCCAAAAATATATTGTCACACATCATAGGTTCACAGTCCATGTATAAACTATTATTTTTCTATTCTGCTCTATTTCTCCTGTGCTCGTCTTGCTAACATTTTATACCCTATGACGATACTGGCTTATGTACTAAATCAAAATCTATATTTTAAAAGCATATAACACATGATCACCCAAAACAAATATGGGTGGTCTCAATAAGTCAGCCATTTTTTTCTCAAAAACATTTATAAAAAAAAAAAAAAACTACTTCAATCATATATTTATGGAAAAAACATTTAAAATTATTTGTATTTTGTGAGAAAACCTATATACAAATATGTATATTTTAGATATCACTTTTTAAAAGTTTCAAACTTAGTGCTTTTCCTCGAAACAAAAGTGTTTGATCTTGTAAAATGAACATAATTTACTAAAAAAAAAAATTTATAACTTCTTAAAATTACTCAATATGTGTACTAAAATGTTTACTGTGCATTAAAAATGTATTTTCACATTATTCATAAAAGTGAAGTACTTACTGTTCATCTGCACAAGATGTAACTAGAATCTAAATGATACTAAAGATTTCACTTGATGAACATTCACATGAAAAACTATTAAACCAAGGTGGAAGTCATTCGCAAAACAAGTTCCCCAGCAATCACATTTGCAGCACTCTCGCACCGAAAAATAATCCGCTTGAGGGAAGTAGAATGAGCAGTTCTCAGATGCAATGACAAGTTCCCACATCACATGAGGGGTGAGTGTGCTGCCATCTGCCTTATTTTTAAACTACACTTTTTTAGAACTTAAAGAAATACATTTTTTCGTGTAGTCAAATAAAATTTTAAATCATTTTTTAGTGACAGAGTGGCTATTACTTTTGTCATTTGTTTCAAAAGTGTTGTATTTGTTATTATTTTAATAAATGAAAATTCTGTTTTGCCAGTATATTAGATTCCTTAATAGGTTTTTTTTTTTATTATTATTATATTTGTAATAATAATTGTTAAAAAAAAAAAAAAAAAAAAAAAAGGCAACCAAAAAGAATATGTAATATACGTGTATGGGAAAATGTGTATGAATAAAGCATAAAAAGTCAGTATTACACAGTTATTCTAAAAATAAAAACTCGACAACAAGATCATTAAAAAAAAAAAAAAAAGCGGCAGGAAATGCGTTAACCTTTTCAGGATAGGTGGTTTAAATATCAGCTGAAGGCATCCCTTCTTAGATAATAATGATCTTAAATCAATCGCAACAAAGCTCATAAATAAGTAAACCAGATAAAAATTATTTTTAAATATGGTATAGTGTGAAATAATTAAAAAGTATAAAATTTAATTTACTTAAAGGGGGGAAAAAAAGCTTAGGCTTGCTTGTCTTAATATTATTTTTACTGTTTACTGAATAAACCACAGTAACATAGATAAACTATAACTGTACTTAATCTTTTTCTATTGTGTGAAATTATATGTATTAAAATTAAGTATCTGTTTGATTGTTGATAGTTTGTTCTTAATAAAACATTTGAAAAAATTCATTACAGTATCTAGTGTTTGATACCCAGATGATGATAGGAGGCAAACACAAATACAGCCTTTCACCTGAGGAATATATCTTTGCTACATTGAATCTTTATCTTGATATTATCAACATATTCATGTCAATTTTAGAGCTAGTAGGATTAATTCAAGACTGATGAAGTAAGTAGTGTGTTACCATATTTTGTGTTTATGGCAAGCATTCTTATAAATTGTAACATGAAAATATAATTTTTTAAACAGAAGCTTGTGTAATCTGTGCAAAGCTATAAGCCTATTCATTTTTTTATTAACCCAAATTCTCAAAACTTTCTGGTATAAAGCATAGCCTAAAATTTCACATAAGGAAAACAAAGAAACATCATGCATCAAGTACAGATTATGAAACATTTTCCAACATATTCAGAATACTGTAACAAAATTTCTCCTTTTAATAAAGCCAAGGGTGATATTTAAGTAGACAATTTGGAAAATACAAAACACATTCGAAAACCGAATTCCTGCAATTACTTGCAATAGTTGGATAAATATCTGAATTATTTTGTACAGCCTTGTATAGGAACTATAGTTTTTTATATATACTAAGGCCAATGTCAGACGGGCGTCTTTTTGCCTGCTTTTTTGCTTACGTATTATCCATTCCAAATGCTATAGCATTGTGAATAGATAATACATAAGCAAAAAAGCAGGCAAAAGGACGCTCATCTGACATTGGCCTTAATATGCTAAAATTTACTTCAATTAAAAAATGTATCTGCATAATTTAATTAAACCCATACGATGCATTTAGTTTTTAAATTGGTTCTCTATATTTTCTGAAATGAATACAAGTTATAATTAACTGAATTGAAAGAAAAATTATCACTGATAATAAATACTGAAAACTATTTAACACAAATTGTTGAAAATCGTGTCACACACCTTTATAAGAAGTTGAAATTGTTCTACATTGTATATATGTAAGTTAATCAATGAACCATAAAGAAATCAGTGACCTTCTTCTGTTGAAAGCAAGATGCCCGACTTTTTGCAGCATAATCTCTCAATCTCTTTAACATCATAAATTTAACCGAGAAAGCTGTTTGACGCTGTTCAACATAGCGTTGCGTCAACTGTAATACTTTTACCCCTTCCGTATGAGGAATTGTAGCAGTGTCAAGTTCAACTGGATCATCAAAAGGGTCGTCTTCATATTGAACATCATCAGTTGCAGTCCTAATTATATCCTCGTGAAATAATGTTTCATGCTTGAGATCTTTATCAGACTCAAACAACTCTTATACATCTTCTACGATGATCTGTTCGCATCCCTCAAGCTTTTTAAATGTTTGTACAAAACAGTTTGCAGATATTATAGAGTTCGGGGTGGGAGGGGGATTGCACTTTTGACCATTAAAAATACAAAATCTGAAATCTTTCGCGGGGACATCTCATTGTTCCTGCCCCCCGACCACAACCTGAATTCAACACTGGTGAAATTCAACCAACGCGTATCCATTTGGAACCGACGTTCTCCTTTCTGAATTTTGCCTCCTTCATGGCTGTTTGTAACACTTGATAAAATCCCCTGAAAAAAAAAAAAGGCTGAACTTTCACGGCGTCACGCAACCGCGACCTTTTGACGAAATTCCCGTTTCTTCCACGACCTTTTGACGAAATTTCCGTTTCTTCCACGACCTTTTGACGAAATTCCCGTTTTTTCCACAATCTTTAGATAATATTACCGTTTTTAGGCGATCTTTTGACGAAATTCGCGTTTTTTCGGCGATCTTTTGACAAAATTCACGTTTTTTCGGCGATCTTTTGACAAAACTCCCGTTTTTTTCGGCGATCTTTTGACAAAATTCACGTTTTTCGGCGATCTTTAGACAAAATTCGCGTTTTTCCGCAATCTTTTTCATAAAATTCGCTTTTATTCTGCGATTTTTTTTTTTTACAAAATTTGCGTTATTTCGGTAATCTTTTTCACAAAATTCGCGTTTTTCAGCGATCCTTTTTTACAAAATTTGCGTTTTTTCGGCGATCTTTTGATCAAATTCCCGTTTCTTCCGCGATTTTTTTTTACAAAATTCCCGTTTTTCCGCGATCTTTTTACAAAATTAGCGTTTTTTTCTGCGATCTTTTGTCAAACTTTGCGTTTTTTTCTGTGATCCTTTGACAAAAATTTGCGTTTTTCCCACGATTTGACAGATTTCCCGGGTTTTTTTTCTACGATCTTTTGACAAAATGCGCATTTCTTCTGCAGTCTTTTGACGCAAATCAGTTTTTTTTCCGTGATCTTTTGACGAAATTCCAGTTTCTTTCGCGATCTTTTCACAAAATTCCCGTTGTTTCTGCGATCTTTTTTGAGAATAGGCGTTTATTCCGAAATCTTTTGACGAAATTCGCTTTTTTTTGTGGTCCCTGGACAGAATTCGCGATTGTTTGACGAAATTTGCGTTTTTCCACGATCCGTCATTATCAGAATTCGCGTTTTTTACGCGATTCTTTAACATAGAATTAACTTTTTTTTGCCGATCTTTTGACAAAATTAGTGTTTTTTAAGCGATCTTTTGGCAAAATCCGTGTTTTTTTCGCGATGTTTCAACGAAATCCGTGTTTTCTGCGATCCTTTGACGAAAGTTACCCTTTTCCGCAACCCTTTGACGAAATTGCGTTTTTTCCGCGATAGTTTTCGAAATTGCCTATTTTTTTTCTGCGAACGATTGGCGAAATTGTTTTTTCGGCGATCACTTGTCGAAATTTGTGATATTTTGTGCCCGAATTTTCGGACTGATGACAGATTTTTTTTAAATTTCGAAACAAATCATCAATGTGAGAAACGGCAAAAAATCGGTAAACGACAAAAAGCTGAAAATCGCGGAAGAATCTAATGCCTATGTAACTCCGGAATTTCCGGGGCACGTTTTATCAAATCCCCGGAACACAAACAGGCATGCTCCTTCCCCTCGGGATTGTACTTGCTTAAGCTGAGTTCCCAAGGCCGTCATCCCTGAATTTTACCTGATGTTGGGGGAAAAAAGTCAGCCGGTTAAAGCGGAGTTCCGGTTAAGAAGGAGGCTACTGTATTTACACAAGTCAGAGCACGAACAATCAGCCAGCCAAACAAACTATTCATAGTTTTTAAAAAAGAAAAGGAAAAAATGACAATATCTAGTATTCCTTATTTAAGCATGCAGCAACCTGCTGTTCTAAAATTAGCAAAACACACTTTTTTTAAATAGTGAAATGTACCCTTAAGTCTGTTTTCAACTGCTCTGCTCAACAAGTGCAAAACGTTTTGACACATTTACAAATTCAATTTTTAATGGAAAGATATAAAATTGGAAAACCTGACCATGGAAGTGATTTGGAATCAAACTGTGTTTTCCATTTTTTGATCAATAAATTACCTATTGAGTTATATGCGATTTTGATCACGTGACAAACATGTTTTTCATCGTTTCTTGGGTGTTTTTTCTCCTTTCGTTCAGAAATTCGGTTCAAAACGCCCACTTTGACACTATTTTCTGAAAGATCTATTGCATTAGCAAAAAAACTGAAAAAACAGCTCGATTACATAGTTTCTGAACAACAACAACTGCTAGTTTCAGGCATTTCCAAACAAAAATAAATTAAAACTTATGTCATAAAGTTGCCCTTTTGGATTTGAGAACAGCCTTAATCCAAAGATTCTTTTTAAATCTTCCCTAATACCAGGGTATTTCTAAATCAGTGTCTCCGAAAGCTTGCAAAAATCACAGATCTTTCTTATTTCTTTATGAAAAGCAGGAAATTATTAAATGTTGTTCTTATTTTTATCATTACTTAATATTTTTTCCTCCTTGAAATAATGCCTTTTTTTTGGGGGGGGGGGGGGGGACACTACAATATCTTATATATATATATGTATTGGTAAAAAAATAGATATACAGTGTCATCGAAAAATAATGCCTAGATTTTAAATAACTGTCACCAAAAAAACTATGAAAGGTAATTTATTGGTTTTAGTCCTATAATGTGCGGCAAAAAATAATTTTTTTTTTTTCATATCGTAGTATGTTTCAATGTGAGCACCAGGAACAGTTTGACTTGGATAAGTTCTCCGAAAAAGCCGCTGTACACTGACTATTGACTTTTACTCCACATACCAAATCATGCACTGTGCTTTTTGTTGCACGGCCAACATCGTACTGTCCTTTTTGTTGCACGGTCAACATCGTACTGTCCTTTTTGTTGCACGGTCAACATCATACTGTGCTTTTAGTTGCACGATCAACATCGTACTGAGCAGCTGCAGTCTGGTGCGTCGACTGACCTTGACGACTGCGCATCTAATCCGTGCGTAACACAGACACGCAAACGAATTCTGGTAAACTAAAACCAAACTTGAGTTCACTAGTTATCGTGCAGTGAAAGAATTACTCATTTAACATAAAAGGTTTCGATGTTATGATTTTTTTAAATCTAGGCATTTTTCGATGACCTTGTATTTGTAGCAAAATACTGTAATAGCTAATAACTAATATAGTATAGTTATTAATATAGAAATTAATAACTATATTCTAAAACAACTATATATATAATTAAAAAATATGTACAGTGGGCGATCAGTTAACAAATTTAATCCGTTCCAAAACAGTGTTTGCTGACCGAACTGTTCATTAACCGATCATAGATTTTGTATCGATTTGTGTGAGAATTCAATAAATTCGTTCTTAAAAGCTAAATAATGTATGAAGAATAATATAAATCTTCTCTCTAGAATAGGGTTAATATGTGTTCTTATTTAATATAGACAGATCATATTTTGATGGTTTTGTCTGTGCCGTGAAACATATTTAAAAAAAAAAAATGGCATGTGTTTTGTAAAAAGTTTTAGGATTATATTCATTGACTACGGCATTAAATCATATCAATTTGTCACTTTGAACTTTTAAAAACTCCTTAGTTCTCTAAATGATCGTGTTTACGTGATTTAATTATTTACTTTATTGTGTAGGGCTCCGATAAAGCTCAAGTGGAGCCTAGGGCCTGTTAATAATTTGTGAACTAAATTTCAATTAAAATAATTAATTTGCAATTAAAAATATTTCTTCAAAAAGGGACACAAAATATAAAAATGTTTCTGATCTGTTCATTCTAATTTAGGAGCCCTAAAATGTAGGGCCTGAATCCCCGGTAGCTCATGAATTAATTAGGCTATAGGTATACAACTGCTAAACTGTTCACTTTAAATACAACTCGACAAATTTGATTTGTTTTGTGGGGTGTTCGCTATCCGACCTTCAGTGTATAAAAACACAGACATCCATTTTTAAAGCTCTTTAAACTGTAAAAGTCTTATGCATTGTAAAATATGGCATTTATTTAAACAAAAAAATAAGCAGTATTTATATTTATGCAAAACCATTAGCCTTTAAACAATGTAAAGTTAAAATGAATAGTTGCAAACTTTTGTATAATGTTAAATTCACTTTTAATACTTTAGATTTATAGATATGCAAAAGTATAATTTCCTGTTCAGAAAAGAAAGCCTGTTTTCATAAAAAGCACACCTGACTTGATGTCTGAACAGAAATAAATGTTGTGTTTCACCTCTTATGATAGGATAAAGTGCTAATAATTTAAGATTTATCTATAAAATTACTATTTTCTTTTCTTTTTACATCTGGAATAGGAGTAGCCCTGTTTTGAAAACCTTCTGATCGTATATTAAAATTTTCGTTAATTCGATAGCAAAATCAGAACATCCAGGATACGATCACCCTTATGAAAACAATAAGCATAAAAATTCTTAAAAAAAAAAATTCTAATTAACAAAGATAATTTTTATGCTTACTGTTTTCAATGAATCACCTTGGGAATAGGTGATTATTTCAAATTTGACATCTGAATATGCAATAGTTCATCTTTCTATGTGATCCACTTATCTTACAAATGTGTTAAATCTTTGTGTCTATGTTTCAGGAAACTAAAGACGTGGAGACAATGTCATTCCTTTGTTAGAAGAAACTTTTTTATACATGTACTTCTCTTGCATATTGTATTTACCTCATTATGTACCCTAGTCATTTACAATCATTGTGTTGTGTTCTTTATACATTCCTTTTTATTTAAAAACAGTCACATATTTATCTTTAACACAGCTGATGTGAATTTACTTTTTATTGCTAGTGTTCTAAATGTACACTTATAAGCTACAATTGCCAAATCTTCTAGTCTTTCTTGTATTATACAATTTATGAACTTCTCGAAAATAATCTATATTCAATGTATTTGTAAAATTATTAGATAAAAGACAAAACATGTTGATTGTTGCATGAAATTTGTAAATTCTATTAATCCAGATAAATTAGAAATCAAATTCATTTAGTCAATTTCAGTATGTTAGTTTTTTCTATTAAAATATTTTCATATCTCTAGAATTTAAATTATATGCAGATATGGTACACACAATTGCATTTATTTGTGTATGGTATATTTCAGTATGTTAGTTTTTTTCTATTAAAATATTTTCATATCTCTAGAATTTAAATTGCATGCAGATATGGTACAGTCGTGGGGGAAAAAAAAGTAAACACCCCCTACTAACTCCTCAACAAATTATCGTAGAAGAAAGTTACTGGTACCGAACGATTGGAAATAAAGCCTACTTTTAAATGATGTATATAAAATTTGCTTAGGGGGCCATCTACTTATTAAAACGAACCATAACTTTGTTTTTTCAATAACAGTACACAATTCTGACAGCATAACTGAACTCTACACCCTTTAATTAGCCTAGAAACAAATTTTTATGCAATTCGTATCATAAGTTTCCGAGAAATTAATTATTTTAAAATGAGCGTATTTTAAGGACTGTATCCAAATTGAAGTTCTGTACTCGATTGTTAACCGAGAGAGCCCCCTTCTTGATCAAGGCACCTGCTAGATTACACGACAGCAGAAGAAATTTCAAAATATCTAGTCACTTCTATCACAGACGGTCCCTTAAAACATCCTTTTGCTGTTTTTTAAGCATAATTTGAAAACTGCTTGGAAGAAAATTGTGAAATTTGGATTTCTATAAAGCAGGACTTGACAAAACTAAATCCATCAAAAAAACTGTAGGTTGCAATTCATAATTTTTTCGAATATTAATTTCATAATTCATATCATAAAATTATAAAAATTGCAAATTCAACGTATTTATGTTTGGGTATATTAGTATTATTGCTACACAAAAAATTAACACATTAGGAGCATAATTTCAGGAGACAAAAATGTTAGTATTTGAATCCCAATGAAAAAGGCGTGAGTAAGTTAGATAAAATTGGGACTTACCCGTTCTTCAGGATACTTATCTATTTCGGTGTAAATCCACACTTTGTGTAATCCAATATGTGTTAGTTGCAGGGTTGGCAAGGTTTTTTCCACCCCCGGTAAATACCATGGTAAAAACCGGTATTTACCGTCCTGGGAAATACTATGTTTTTCCCACATGGGAAAAACTGATTATTAAAAACAAATATAAATTCAAAACCACCTTTAAAAATGTCAAAAATGAGTTCTAAGTAAATAGCTTGAAAGGTTAAAAAAAAAAAGTAAGATCTGCAAAAACAGACAATGAAGTGCATTTATTTAAATATTTATACACCACACATATTCCCAAACGTTTACCAATCATAATCATATTCTTCGTTTGCCCCTTCCACATTAGATTTTAGCATCATATAACAAAATACTAATTTAGAGGCTTTTTGTAAACCAAGTCTATTTCTAATCTTGTTTTGGATGAAAAAAAAAATTAGAAAAAATACACTCCAGAGATTTTGATGATGCAGGACATCCCTGAAGATGTTCCATTAATTGGAGAAATTCTGCATCTATTCCAGTTTTACTTAAATTCTTCCACCACAGTGCAGGTGAAATAGTGTTTGTAATGACTTCGGAAAAGGTGCATCTTCTCACTTGAATTGTATTGTGAGTACTTTGGATTTAAAGTCTGTAAATATTCACGAGCAGATTCCTCCTGATCCTGTGATAACTTTTCACCTTTATATTTCAGATTCATCAGGTGAGCCAAAAAATGGACAGGGGTCATTGCTTTATCAAAGTTAGATTTCACTTTGGTGAAATGTGGATTGAGTTCTTTATTTTGAAGAAGCTCTAGGTAAATTTCACAAGCATCAGCAATATTGGCATTATTATCAAGTTGCAACTTTGTTAGAGCTTTTAGAACTGGTTCCATTTGGTTGTACATATTTTTTCCTTCTTTATACAGAGATTATTTACTAAGCACTTAATGTTTTTATCAATTTCATCTTCGTGATTATCGACAATTTGAAGATAAAAAGTCCTGTTAGTAGTAAAAGTTTTTAAACATGCTATTTGTGAGTTCCACCTGGTTTCACGTGGAATTTGTGGTTTAACTGAATTGGCATACTCTTTCAATAAACTCCCAAGCTTATGGTGATTTCTAAAAAAATTCTGAATTTTGGCAACATTAGCCACAACAGAATCAGTAGTCACATTCTTGCCAAGAATATTTAAATATGCATGCGATGCAGATCCGTATGTAACTGGTATAATATCTTCTGTTTCAAGATTCTGCCTTATTGTAAGCATTTTCTGTTCATTATCCGAACCGAAACTTTTTACAGTGCATCCATATGCAGCTGCTGCTGCAATTTTTGCCCCACGAGCAAGATTTGTACAATACTCTCTTGTTTTCTTATTTTTCCCGAAATCTATTGCAGAAAGAAGCATACTTTTTCCATTACAAAATATGGAATTGGCTGTAAAAGGGTCATTATGGACATTACTCCATCCAACTTGCATGAGAGTAACAGTTCTCCCAGCTATTTTCTCTACAGCAGATTCTTGAATTTCTGCTTTATTCAATAATTCTTATTTATTTATATTCCTTTCCTACAAAATAATTTTAAACCTAAGGAAAATTTGTAATAACTATGTATTTCTATCTTTAATTTTACACATCAGATTCAGAAAGCCAGAATATTTCTTACTTATTGTCATTTGGAAGTTTTTCCCGGTATTTACCCGTTTTTCCCAGTGGGATGGGAAAAACAAGTTTTGGACGGGAAAAAGCCAACCCTGGTTAGTTGTCATATTTTTAATCAACCACTCTTTATAACCTCCTTTGACAAAAGAAATTGTAGACTATTATATCAAATAAATAAGCAATGGTAACACTTTAAGCTATTTAATTCACACTGTTTAAATTGTAAAAAAGAGAGAGCATTTTCATGCCTCTTCTCTGGAACGACTACATTTTCAGAATGAAAAAATATTTACATTATAAGATAATAAATCAGTAATAATAATTGTAATAGCAATATCATAATAATAATAATAAATCAGTTTAATGTCTATGAGTCACTCAACAAGTCATTATCTTTATCAAAGTTTTCAAGGTTATTTCATGGTTCATTTGAATAGATTTATGGCTGAGTTGAAGCGACGCATTATTTATGTAACTGAGGAAATTATCTTTATCACAGCTAATTAGCTTGATTTATGTCCATCAAGTCCTCCTTAATTTCTGAAGTTTCATTCTCACACAAATTTAAGTTCCTTCTATGGGTTTGAAAAACAGGTTTGGGAACTGGTTTCGTAAACAGGTCTGCTATCATCAATTTGGTTGGGCAGTACTTTAGGTTGATAGTCCCTTCTTGCTTTAGTTGTTTTATCAGGTGGAACTAAAGGTTAAAATTCCCGGTCGCCACCGGCCACAGGGCGACTAAATGTAAAAAATTGGCGACTTTATGATGGGCATCTGATCGCCAAAGTGGCGATCTTTATTTTTCATGTAATAGTACATGTCAGATATGCCACTTTTCCGTTTTTTTTATTTTTTTTAATCGATCAGCGATTTCCGCGGAATCGTAAAAGAAAAAGAAAATCGCGTTGATGTTCACATTGAAGGCATTTGGTTCCGAAAATTAAAAAAAAATCGGCATAAATGTATCGCGAATTTCGACAAATGGTCGCCGAAAGATATCAATTTCGTCAATCGTTCGCAAAAAAATCGTCAAAGAATCACGGGAAAAACGAGAATTTCATAAGAATCTCGAAAAAAGACGAGATTTCCGTCAAAGAATCGCGGAAAAAACGCAAATTTCGTGAAAGGAATGCGTAAAAATCGCAAATTTCACAAAGTATCGCAAAAACCCGCAATTTTCGTCAAAAGATCGCGAAAACCCCTTAAATTTCGCCAATAGATAGAGGGGAAACCGCAAATTTCGTCAAAAGATCGCGAAAAACGGTAAATTTCGTCAAAAGATCGCAAAAAGACCATAAATTTCGTCAAAAAATCACAAAAAACCGCAAATTTTGTCAAAAGATCGCGAAAAAAATCTCAAATTTCGTCAAAAAATCACGAAAAACCGCAAATTTTGTCAAAAGATCGCGAAAAAACCCACAAATTTCGTTAAAAGAACACGAAAAACCGTAAATTTCGTCAAAAGATCGCAAAAAAAATCTCAAATTTCGTCAAAAAATCACGAAAAACCGCAAATTTTGTCAAAAGATCGCGAAAAAACCCACAAATTTCGTTAAAAGAACACGAAAAACCGTAAATTTCGTCAAAAGACCGCGAAAAAAAATCCCAAATTTCGTCAAAAAATCGCAAATTTCGTCAAAAAATCACGAAAAACCGCAAATTTTGTCAAAAGATCGCGAAAACCCCTTAAATTTCGCAAATAGATAGGGGAAAAACCGCAAATGTCGTCAAAAGATCGCGAAAAAACGGTAAATTTCGTCAAAAGATCGCTAAAAACCCCACAAATTTCGTTAAAAGAACGCGAAAAAAGCCGTAAATTTCGTCAAAAAATCGCGAAAAAAATCGCAAATTTCGTCAAAAATCGCGAAAAAACTGCAAATTTCGTCAAAGGATCTCGAAAAACCGCAAATTTTGTCAAAAGTTCGCGAAAAAAGTGCAATTTTTGCTAAGATATCGCGAAAAAAAAGTAAATTTCGTCAAAGGATCTTGAAAAAACGGGAATTTCGTTAATCAGGTGCAAAAAAAACACAGCTCCACCCTTCTGTAACCTTTCAGAAAATTTGCTGAGAATTTCAGAATCGCGAAAAAAACCCCGCGATTTCCATCAAAAAATGCTGAAAAAACGCAAATTTCGTGAAAGGATCGCGTAAAAACCGCAAATTTCATCAAAAAATCCGCAAATTTTGTCAAAAGATCGCGAAAAAAAACGCAAATTTCGTCAAAAGATCGCGAAAAAACCCACAAATTTCGTTAAAAGAACACGAAAAACCGTAAATTTCGTCAAAAGACCGCGAAAAAAAATCCCAACTTTCGTCAAAAAATCGCAAATTTCGTCAAAAAATCACGAAAAACCGCAAATTTTGTCAAAAGATCGCGAAAATACCTTAAATTTCGCAAATAGATAGGGGAAAAACCGCAAATGTCGTCAAAAGATCGCGAAAAAACGGTAAATTTCGTCAAAAGATCGCGAAAAAACCCACAAATTTCGTTAAAAGAACACGAAAAACCGTAAATTTCGTCAAAAGACCGCGAAAAAAAGATCCCAAATTTCGTCAAAAAATCGCAAATTTCGTCAAAAAATCACGAAAAACCGCAAATTTTGTCAAAAGTTCGCGAAAAAAAGTGCAATTTTTGCCAAGATATCGCGAAAAAAAGTAAATTTCGTCAAAGGATCTTGAAAAAACGGGAATTTCGTTAATCAGGTGCAAAAAAAACACAGCTCCACCCTTCTGTAACCTTTCAGAAAATTTGCTGAGAATTTCAGAATCGCGAAAAAAAACCCGCGATTTCCATCAAAAAATGCTGAAAAAACGCAAATTTCGTGAAAGGATCGCGTAAAAACCGCAAATTTCATCAAAACATCGCGAAAAATCCGCAAATTTTGTCAAAAGATCGCGAAAAAAACGCAAATTTCGTCAAAAGATCGCGAAAAAACGCAAATTTCGTCAAAAGATCGGAAATAAACGCAAACTTCGTCAAAAGATCGCGAAAAAAACGCAAACTTCGTCAAAAGATCGCGAAAAAAACGCAAACTTCGTCAAAAGATCGCGAAAAAAACGCAAACTTCGTCAAAAGATCGCGAAAAAAACGCAAACTTCGTCAAAAGATCGCGAAAAAAACGCAAACTTCGTCAAAAGATCGCGAAAAAAACGCAAACTTCGTCAAAAGATCGCGAAAAAAACCGCAAACTTCGTCAAAAGATCGTGTAAAAAACGCAAAATTCGTCACAAGATCGCGAAAAAAACGCAAATTTCGTCTAAAGATCGCAAAAAAAGTAAATTTCGTCAAACAACCGCGGAATAAAATCGCGAATTTTGCGAAAGATCGAGGAAATAAAGTCGCGAATTTTGTCAATTGATCGTAGAAAAAATCGCGAATTTCATCAAGAGATCGCATAATAAAATCGTCACTTTCGTCGAATGATCGCGAAAAAAATCGTGAATTCTGTTGAACGATCGGCGAAAAAATTGTGAATTTTAGCAAGAGGTTGCGTAAAATAATTGCAAATTTCTTAAAACAATTTCAAAAATTAATTGCGAATTTTGTCAAACGGGAAATATTTTAGGCCTATTTTCAGAAAGAATTCTGATCTCGGGCTACACAGTGACGTATTGGAGATGTGAACCAATCTTTGACCTAGGTCTTGTACGACATTGTTCGATAAATTCTCTCTTTTTTTATGTAAAATAACTGTTAATTGTTTTTGTTGGGGTAAGTAAACTGACACTGTGGATAGTTTTATTTTTATATATTTTAAAAAATGTCTTCGTAACATAAATATTTTAAAAACATTACTTGTAAAACTATTTAAATCTACAAACTACGATAAGTGGCCACTAACTTGACAGTAGTGGCTACTAAACATACAGCCTCTACCGGCCACTGGCTACTAAAGCAAATATTGAATTTTAACCTTTAGGTGGAACCTAATTTCAATATGTTTAATCTTACTTGAGTGCTTTTCTAATTCTATCATCTTGATCATGGACTGGTTGTCTTCATATAGGTCTATAGGTAAGGTTTGCTTTAAGTTTAATTCTTCCAGTAGATTGACTAGCCACTTTATTTCAATTGCTGCATTTGCTGCTGACACATACTTGGCCTCTGCCGATGATAATGCAATGCAGGATTGTTTCTTGGTCGACCACTGTATGGGATTTCTTCCTAACATGTATAGGTTCCCACTCGTTGATTTTCGTGAATCTACATCTCCTCCCCAATCTGCATCCGCATAAACTTCAAGTATCGGTTTCTTGTCTCCGCTCAGAACTAGACTATAATTTTTTCTAGTCTTTAAATATCTTATCACTCTTTTTACTGCATTCCAGTCTTTCATTCTTGGTGATTCATTTCTTCTGCTAAGAATGTTTGCTGCTGCACAGATGTCAGGTCTGCTTATAGTTGCTAGATATAGAAGTGCTCCTATGGCTTGTCTGTAATATGTGTTGTTTGGTAAAATCTTATCCTCATCATTAAAGCGTGTGTAATTTGTTTCCATGGGTGTGCTACACGGTTTTGCGCCTTGCAAATTAAATTTATTGATTAATTCTTCTATTTTCTGAGTTTGATTTATCATGTAGCTTTTATTTACTTTTTTAATGTTCATAGATAGGTAGTTACTGATGTCACCTAAATCTTTTAGCTCGTATTCTTTATTTAAGCTCGCGATTACTTCCTCTATTATTTCGTCTTTTCCAGCAATTAAATTGTCGTCTACGTATGTTATTATGTATGTTGTGTTATCGCCCCTTTTTCGCGTAAAAAGGCATGAGTCAAATTTGCTCTGACTGAAATTCATCTTTTTTAGTGTTTCTGTGATTTTATTATGCCACGCTCTCGCGGCTTGTTTAAGTCCATATATGGCTTTGTTTAGCCTACATACTTTATTTTCCTCATTTGGTTTAGCGAAACCTTCTGGTTGTGACATATATATCTCCTCCTCAAGCTCTCCATGTAAGAATGCGGTGTTAATATCAGTATGTTTTACATTTAAATTTTGATGCAATGCTGTTATTAATAATGCTCTTATTGTTGTATATGACACGACTGGTGCATAAGTTTCATCATAATCCTCCCCGAATTTTTGTGAATATCCTTTTGCAACTAAACGTGCTTTATATTTTTGGATTTTTCCTGTGTTGTCGCGTTTTAGTTTGTAGGTCCATTTGCAACCTATTATTCTTCTATTTGGTGGAGGTTCTACAATTGACCAAGTTTTGTTTTTCACAAGGGAGTTCATTTCGCTTTTCATTGCATCTATCCAATTTTGTTTATCCTTAAAATTTTCCATGTTTTCGATTTCCTCATAATTTTTTGGTTCAGTAGTATTTTCGTTATTAACCATGTATATTAACCTATCAGGAGGTACACCTTTATTAATTCTTTCTGATCGTCTAAGTTCTGCTACTGGTTGATTGGACGTGGATAGTGTCTCATTGCTATTTGAAATTTCTATTTCTACAAAGTTTTCGTTAACCCGATTTTCATCTTGTTTTGGTTTGTTTTCGAGAAATTTAACGGTTCTCGCGATCTTTATTTCATTTCCTACTACATATATTCTATATCCTTTGGATTCATTATCATATCCGACAAAAATTCCCTCTATAGCTTTATTGTCTAATTTTTTTCTTCTGGCTTTACTGATATATGCGAAGGCTTTGCAGCCAAATATCCTAACGTAACTTAAGTTTGGCTGTCTGTTTGTCCATAACTCGTATGGCGTCTTTTCATTTGCTTTTGTCGGTAGTCTGTTTTGCAAATGATTTGCTGTGCAAATTGCTTCCCCCCAGAACTTTAATGGTAAATTTGATTCACTTAACATTGTCCTTGCCATTTCAACTAACGATCTATTTTCCTCTCTGCCACACCGTTCTGGCTTGCGCAATATAGAACTGTGTGTTGATGTTTTATCCCATTAGCCCTGAGGTAATTTTCTATTTCATCTGATGTGAATTCCCCTCCGTTATCTGTTCTAATTGCTTTCGGTTTTTCTCCAAACTTGTTGCTAATTAATGCGATGAATTCTTTAAGTTTTTCGTAAACTTCACTTTTTCTAGACAATAGGTATATGATCGTAAATCGTGAGTAGTCATCAATAAAAGTCAAAAAGTATGATTTCTCCCCTATTGTCGGTGTTTGAAAAGATCCGCACACGTCGGAGTGAATGAGCTGGTCTTTTAGTTGTTCTATACTCTGCAATTTTTGGATAGGGTTCATCAGTTAATTTTGCCTTAATGCACGGTTCGCAATCTATGTTATGCTTACAGTTGTTTATTTGGATTCCTGTAGCTAATTCCTTTTGTGTAATTTCTTTAATTGATGTTAGATTTCTATGTCCTAACCTACGATGCCATAATTCTAGGCAATTTTTGTTGTTGCAGCTTTGTGCTACGTTTGCATAGTTTTGGAATGCCAACTGAACTTCGTATAGGTTATTTACTTTTCACGCTTCTAAGCATATTTCTCCGTTAAGTTTGAACATACATTTGTCATTTCTGAATATAATTTCACATCCATTTTGCGTCGCTTTGCTAACCGATAATAAATTTGTTTCGATTTCAGGTACTAGTAATACATCTTTAAGTGTTATTTCATGAACTTTGTTGTCTGATGTTCGCGTGTTTATATTTTCGTCACCTGACCCATAACTGATAAGTTTTTTCCCGTTTGCGATGGTTACATTTGTTTTTTCGCATGATTTTATTTCTGTAAACATTGATTCTGAACACACAATATGGCTTGAGCTGCCACTGTCTACTATAAATGTTTTGTTTTCTATTCCTTGTGTTATAAAGGCATAATTTTTATTTTCGCTCGCCCTCCATGTATTGTTTTCATTTTCAGAGTGACTGTACCTACGGTTTGATTCTGGTGTTTGTTCACTTCTAAAATTGTTTTCACTCTTTTGAAAAAGTAGTGATGTAGAGTAATGTTTTTTGTTTGGTCTAATGTGTTGATTTTGTGGTGTATTTTGTGTTTTGGCTTTATTATGCCAACATTCCTGGGTATAATGGTTTCTCATCCGACAATTGGAGCAGTATTTATTACTTGTTTTGTTGTTGTAATTTTTCTGTGCTTTAAATGCTCTGGCAGGATTTTCTGTTCTCTCATTATTATCATATCGTCGGTTATATTCGTCAATAAGTTTAGACTTAATAAATGATGGTGTGAGTTGATTTTCTTCTCTCGATTCAAGGGCAGTAATAAGAGTATCATAAGATTGGGGTAGGGAGCATAATAACAGTGCAGAAATGTGGTTATCATTTATAAAATTCTCCTATGGCTGCTAAGTTATCTACTAATTCCATTATTTTTGTAATATGATTAACAACGTTGCCACCTTCCGCTAATTTAATCCCATAAAGTTTTCTTAAGAAATAAAGTTTGCTAGACAAATTATGTCGCTCATGGATTTCACGCAAAGCTTGCCAAGTTTGTCTGTAAATATTTAACATGAGTAATTTGATTATCATCAATTGTTAGATTAATTAGTGCACGGGCTTTCTTATCACTTTTGGACCAGGCGTCCGTAATTGGATTAGGCGGTTCTTCTGTAATTACGTGAAATAAGTCTTCTTTAGTTAACATCTTTTCGGCCTTGAATTTCCAAATCGAGTAGTTCGTAGTTGTAAGTTTTTCAATTGCTAAATTATCTTTAGAAGCTGCCATTTTCTTAACTTTTGATTACTTACGTGTTACTGTAAAAAGTTCTTCCAATTTTTCTTTTTGAAAGTTTAAAAGTTTATCAAATATCTGATATTTCAGATTTCAGTGGAGGCTATTTAATTTATTTATTTTTATTCAGTGATCAGTAATCATAATCTTGTTAGTATTTGAATCCCAATGAAAAAGGCGTGAGTAAGTTAGATAAAATTGGGACTTACCCGTTCTTCAGGATACTTATCTATTTCGGTGTAAATCCACACTTTGTGTAATCCAATATGTGTTAGTTGTCATATTTTTAATCAACCACTCTTTATAACCTCCTTTGACAAAAGAAATTGTAGACTATTATATCAAATAAATAAGCAGTGGTAACACTTTAAGCTATTTAATTCACACTGTTTAAATTGTAAAAAAGAGAGAGCATTTTCATGCCTCTTCTCTGGAATGACTACATTTTCAGAATGAAAAAATATTTACATTATAAGATAATAAATCAGTAATAATTGTAATAGCAATATCATAATAATAATAATAAATCAGTTTAATGTCTATGAGTCACTCAACAAGTCATTATCTTTATCAAAGTTTTCAAGGTTATTTCATGGTTCATTTGAATAGATTTATGGCTGAGTGTAAATGACGCATTATTTATGTAACTGAGGAAATGATCTTTATCACAGCTAATTAGCTTGATTTATGTCCATCAAAAAATATGAAAATGTAATTTAACAACGTTAGAAGCACTAAATTTTGAGTGTTTATAATTCAAAAACTTATCATTCAAATGACTTGAAATTCAGTGTATAGGCATAGTTTTAACCGAAGATTTGAAATATCTGGTTAAAATTGGGCATTGCCATTGAAAAAAAGGAAGTTTGGATTCGTTTTAATATGTAGATGGCCCCCTAAGCAAATTTTATATACACCATTTAAAAGTAGACTTTATTTCCAATAGTTCAGTACCAGTAACTTTCAACTATGATAATTTGTTGAGGAGTTAGTAAGGGGGTGTTTACTTTTTTTTTCCCACGACTGTACATACAGTTGCATTTATTTGTGTAATATTTCAGTATGTTAGTTTTTTCTATTAAAATATTTTCATATCTCTAGAATTTAAATTATATGCAGATATGGTACACACAGTTGCATTTATTTGTGTATGGTATTGACCTACAGATCTGCTTATTTCAAGATTTAAAATTGTTGCAGTTTGGATTTATTACAACTTTTTAGAGACAATATGGCTGAAAATTCATACTTTTCTCTACATTATATATTCAGGTTACATTTAAGGTCTTACCAAAAAAAGAATCTAAATTTGCCATACAAATTGCATATAGTCTAAATTCTACTTATAATTGTTAATAAATGTACAATTTTGATGATGTACAGTATTATAGAAATAAAGTTTTTAATTATAAAAATATAACATTAGATTTATTTATTGTGTTTGGTTTTCATTGTTGTGCTTTAAAGAATTTGTCTAGTATTGATTACTCTGTTAATCTTTTTTAATTTTTAGAATATTTTCTATACCAGTCTGTAAGCATTTTTACTGTAGGTAGCCTAAGAGTTAAGAGTAAAAAGCAAGCATCAAGGTGGGTTTTTCTCCTACAGTAAAATTGTCTGGATTTTCTATCAAATCTATAAAAAGCTAAAACAAATACCATAAAAACTAACATATGAACTGCACAATCAAACTATGTTTAGAAATAGGAATTTTATTTAATAAAATATATTCCTGTCTGCTTATTTGACTTCATTTATTAAGTCAAATTTCTGATGCAAAACTAATCTGTTGCTTATATCCTAGTTTTACATTACTTCCAGCTCAATTCTTAAGTCTCTATCTATTAATTGAAAAGGGTGAACAATAATCTTCAATACACACTATCATCCAAAGTGTACTTGTTTGTCTTATACTAGTCTTACAGTAGTAACTGCATTTCATATTGCAACACATTTGACACAATTATATATATATAATGGCACAAAGTGTATAACGCTTCCAGAGTGAACTCATCCGGATCTTTATAATCTTTCGTTAAAATCAGCCATTTTATCTCGGCCATGTTAGACTTAAGCATTCCGATGCCTATTATAAATCGAATAACTGCCTTATTTAATCTACGTTGTGTAACATCTATCCTCCTTCAGTTCTTTAAAACCTTCAAAAACTATAAAATCGTCATATATTAAAATGCAAATGTAAAATTTTAAGTACCCCCATTTTGGGACATCTGCACATGCATCAACCCTGTTCAATTTAGAGGGATTGAGAGCGAGTTCTCGGTGGCTGAGCGGTCTAAAGCAACAGGTTAAAGGGTCGATTTTTTGTAGTGGAAAGCAGGTTCGAACCTAACACCCAGCAAAATGATTTCTGTAATATTTTTCGCGATAAGTTATTTCAATAATGACATATTTTATTAGGAGGAGAAGTTATATGATTTTTATTTTATTAAATAAAATTTAACGCTGAACAATATTTAAAATAATAATAATAATTTTATATTTAAAATATTTAAGCTAAAATATTTTTAGTGTAATTATCAATTAAATAAATTGAGCTGATTTACAATTTTTGTTATATCTTCTGACCATTATCAAGAATATATGTGTCAGAATGAAAAGTTTGCCTTTCTTTTCCTTAAAAAAAGAAAACGGGAAGAAAGAAAGATATTCATATAAGAACTATTAAAAAAATTACCTATCCATTGTTTAATATTTAAAAAATGTATAAAAATTTAAAATAATATTCAAGTAATAAAAATTATATGCTGCTACAAGTTTCAAATTTGGGCTTTTAGAGAATGAGACTGATAAAAATAAAATTCATGGCAGCTTTTAATGGTCATGTAGTTAAAAAATCATAATAAATAAAAATAAATACTGTTATTTTTTTCGAAAAAGTGAGACCATAGTAAATAAAAATAAGTGCTCTACCCACTATTTTTAGTTAAATTTCTGGTAAAAAGAAGCATAATTGGTTGTAAATTATAAAGTTCAAATTCTCTGACTTCATTGAATAGGTTTGGCTGACTGTACCCTCTATCGCTTGAAAGGAATTGGAATCAATTATGCAGTATAGAAATTTGTCACAATTTCAATAATTAATTTAAAAGCAATTCATTAAAAATTCAAGAATTTTTCGAACGAAACAAAGATTGAAAGAATAACTTTTCAAATGAAAGTTATTTACCGTCAAATCTTCACGGGTACCATCTAGTTGTATAATAACTAAAGACACTGTATGACAGTGATCAACTGTGTTCAGAATTTTGAATTGCAGATAAGGTATAAACATGGGGTGCAAGAAGTCCATCCAAGCCAAGACTGAAAAGTTTTCCCGAGTATTAAAATAACCAAATGAAAGTGGGTTAGAATATTTCTATGCCTTGCATTATGGCTAAAAATTGATATCTTACAATAAAAGAAAGGAATTAAAAGTTCTTAGTTTTTTCTATTAAAAGTTCTTGGTGGTAAAATTTCTTTTATTTAAATATATAAAGTAGAATTTAGTATCAATCAAAAATATCTTCAAGACTGAAGATCTTGCACCCATGGGTATAAATTAAAAGGTACGGTACTGGCCAAATTATTATGGTAACTGTGTATTCTGCTCCTATTTCCTTGCTTTGTTATATTTGACACCGCCCATAAACAGGACTGATACTAGAACATGAATGAGACCTGTTTTCCGTTTTGTGGCTAAACATTGCTAATTTTGCTTTAAGATTATTAAGCTTAAATATTTAATCAAAACCCAGTGAAATAAGACATTTGCATCATATCGTGATTTATACAGTTAGGTGTGCCACACACCAGGGAGACATGTGTCAAACATTGTGAGACAGGAAGCAAATTCTGCTAAAGAAAATGTCACGCTTCAGTAAGACATAATACACTTGCAAACCGCCACCTATAGACCTGCAAAAGGTGCATTTTTCATGCAGGAAATGCCATGAAACAACTCAACACAGCAAAATATGCTAGGAGAAATACAAACAGGCTGGTGATGCGTCAGCAAAAGATGTAGCATGCATTCTCTGACAGATTGGGCGATAAAATGAAGAGGGAAATAGCTCAGATTGGACGATAAAATGAAGGAGGAAATTAGAGATGCAACGAATATTCGGCCTGTCTGCCGAATATGCGGCTTCGGCCGAATATCAAGTCCATTATTCGGCCTTGGCCGAATAATACTGTAATAAATGTTTTTATATTTACACAGTATAACTTTTTAATTTGACAATTTATATTCATCATGTAAAATGAAAATTTTATTTGAAATTAACTAACCTATTTTTTTCCCATTAACTTTCATACCCCGAATGGGTTTTATCTACCCATTTTTATATAAGAGGCTAATTTAATAATCATGTTAAAAAAATTTTATGCTGTATCAGTAAGTACAAAAAGTATCTGCTTGTAATAAGCTAACATAATCTGTTAAATTTAAAATTAATCTATTCAAAATTGTTTTAATGCAGCTGTACAAGCAAATTCAAATTTTTTTTTCTTTTTGTCATAATGGGAAGTTTAACATTTATCCCTTGTTACATAAAAAAAATATTTCTTTCAATAATATTTTGAATTATACCTATAAAGAACTCTAGTGCTATCTGCTGACAGCAAAGAAAAAAAAATAATAATAATAAATGATAAAAATGTTTTTGTTAATTGTGAGCTTTATAAAGTCTACAATGATTTCTTTCCACCATTTTAGAGGATATTCCTTTCATCTTTTCTATCAGTGGTTTTTCTTTAGATATTAAGATTTCTTATTTTTTATTTTATCTGAAAGTTGAAACTTATATTTCCTAGTACTTTTCAAATTTTGTCATTATTTTAAAATGTAACAACAACACAGATAATATTTATTAAAATGTAACTAGACAATACCTGATGAGGAACTTTTGCTAAGAATTTTTTTTTTTTTTTTGGAGGGGGGGGGGGGGGGTGGGGGGGGGCTGAATCTATTATTGAGGCAACTTTTAGGCCAAACATAGCCGAATATTTTTTCAGAGTAAAATGCTTTAAAAAATTAAAAATTTGTATATAAATAATTTTTTTAAAGAAAACAATACATTTTAATTGTGAAATATACAAGAATTGTGCATATAGTGCATACTATATTTTGTTTTTAGGCAAAAATAAGTTCATTATTCGGTGGCCGAATATTCGGCTGTAACTTGGCCGAATATTCGGTTATTCAGCCAAACCACTATTCGTTGCATCACTAGAGGAAATAGCTAAGATTGGAGAATAAAATGAAGGGGGAAATAGCTAATTTCTTAAAAGAGTAAGTTAATTATAAAAATATTTCCAACCCTTTCTAGTCACGTAAGTTGTCTTTGAAACCATTCTGTTGCAAGTCATTGGTAAGAGAGTTGACTTATCTCCACAAAAAAGGGGATTTGAACGTTTCACAGCAGGTTGTATCAAAGATAAAATGTTCACTTGAAACTGCTGGCACATCCTCGCCAAATCTTATTTAAAAAAAAAAAAATTATTGGCGAAAGCAGACTTCAACACGTCAGGATGAATGTGTTCGGCTGAGATTGTGCAAGGAAGATAGCAAGAAATCCTCTGTTGAACTAAGTGCAGAAATAAAGGAACGTAGCATAAAGATGTCTGCAAGAACAGTTCGAAAAAGGTTACTGAATGCCGGTACAAGGTAGAGGTCTGCACGGACTGACATTTCTAGGCCCGGGCCGACTCAAAAATTAAAAGTTCGGCCCGGCCCGGAAAAAAGTTAAAATCTTTTTACCGAGCACAAGTGAATTTCTACAAAACATTGATTTTTATGTCGAATTGGCTAAAAATTTGTCTTGTACGAGGAGTTCTGACCAAAAATATTTATCGTAACCTTTGTTTTCATGTTTTTAATCTTCATTTTTATAGAAGTGCCGCAGGCTGCGATATTTATTTTTTTAATGAATCTCTATTTCTTGTATGTAAATGTTTCAGTTATCATTAACATTGTTAATCCATATTCCATGTATAGGAGTGTTAAAAATCTGAAAAATGCTATACAGTAAAATCTTCTAAAACGGAATTGCATAGAAAAAAAAAAAAAAAAAAATGCGTTATAGACAAGTTCTATTCTATATAGACAAGTTCTATAGACAAGGCGTAAAGTTTTATTCTTAGCAAGTGTAAATGTATTATACATTCTTTTCTTACTTATTGGTATATTAATTTTGCATGGATCAACACTTTTTCAGTTTAAAACAGAGTTCCGTCATAAGCAGATTCCTTTTCACACATTTTACTATATTTTAATTTAGCTATATTTTAATATGCGTAGAAATCTACTATTCTTTAAAAATAATAAATTTTAATGTTTAAAAGTGTAGAATAATGGTGATTCAAAAATGTATGCATTTTTTGCAAAAATTTTTGGGCCAGGCCTAATTTAACTGCCCTTTAAATTGACCAGGCCACGCTGAGACAATGATTTTTGTACGGACTGGCTCAAAACTAGGACTGAAAATTTTGGGCCGTGAAGACAAGAATGAAACCAGACCTGACGCTGTACAGAAAAATTAAGTTAGGCCCGGCCCGAGCCTTTAGAAAAAAGTATGGCCCTGACCTGAACAGAGTGGAGAGCAGGCCCGGCCCGAGTGCCGTGAATAAAAATCGGCCCGCGTAGATCTCTAGTACAAGGCATACTGTCCACGAAAGAAGCATAAGCTTACTGTGGCAATGAGGAAGAAACATGGTTAGTTTGAAAATTGGGCAGATGTCTGCTTTACTGATGAATCCACCATTGAAATCATGAAAGACAACTGGGTTGTTCTCTACAATACTTGCAAATTTGGCCAAGTAGTCTGACTTGAATGATACATATGTAATTTTTCATAAAAATTAGATAAATGGTAAGAAATCAGTCAATTATCGAAGATTTTAATAGCAGCAGAAATCATTTTAAAAATTTGACTTAACAAAAAAATAAAATAAAATAAAAATTTGTGGAAAAAAATTAAATAAAAAATGTGAGGGGAAAATGCAAAATTATGAAGAAATCCAAACTGTTTCCTTTAAGAGCAACACTTAATATATAATGTATAATAAAATTAAAATTTTTGATATTTGTAAAAGAATTAGTATTCTGTGTGAGGGAATGACTGCTAATAAAAACGCTTCCAGATATATTGACTGATTTTTTTTTTTTTTTTTTTTTTTTTTTTTTGAAAAATTAACAAAATCTTATACCACCAATTTATGTTGCTGGACTGACAAGTGTTCAAAATGGCTTCTTTTCTGTGAAGGATGCTAGATTGCTACTGCTCTTTAGTGGTAGATATTTGAGATAATAGCAATGTGTGAGGGAATGATGGTCTAACATGGGGAAACATAATTGATTGAGTAGACTATATAATAGTAAAAGATATTTTTATTATTTTTTGTAATGTACCAAATAAGAACTTTATTTTGCTTAGGGTATTTTTAATTATTTTTATTTCTGGATGGAAAGAAATAGGCAATAAAATATGGTAGTACAGGTGGGAGAAAGGTGAGGGAATGATGTTTGCATGATATATATTACATTTTTAAATACTAAATTTATTTATTTTCAAATTTTACTTTCTGTCCTTAATAAACTATGTTTAGATCTTCTAATAAAAATAAATAAAAATGTAATCAAATTAAGAGCATTTATATGACTGGGAAACACTTTTTGCACTATTGTAGAGAATAACCCAGCTCTCAATTCGAGAGGAACCAGGTGAGATGTTTATGATGGCTAATTATCTACACGATACGGGCCCAAAGGTGGAAGGGGAGGGTGCCTTCCATTGGGGGGGGGGGGTGGGGGGGGGGGGTGGGGTGTCTTTCTAAGGGAACCTAACCCGTACTTACGCAAGGAAATTCAAGGTTTGAAGAAAACTACAGAAACCAGGCGAGGAATTTTCATCAGTGTGTGAAAAACACTGCATGTAAAGGACCTGGCAATCTGTGTTATAGTTAAAGGCAATATGAACCAGTAACAATATCTTGACGTAGTGCAAACAAGAATAGAGCCACAGTTAGAACAATGGTTCCAGATAACGGTGTCATGATGAAAGACGGACTCATCGTCACACGGCTGGGTAGGGTAATTTGCTACTTTGAAAAGATAGGCTTGGAAGTCCCGCGTGGCCAGGAAACAGCCCTGACCTCAACCAAATTGAGGGAATATGGCATGACTTGAAGAGCAGTGTCAACAAAATTGCAGCAACAAGCAAGGTTCAACTGAGTGATTAATTCATGTATAACATCAAAGTGATAAAATGGAACGACTTATTTAGAAGTACATCCAGGGTGTGCCAAGACGTATAGGTATAAAGGCAGTCATAGCTGCCAAATGTAGGCGTACAAAGTACTAAAAGTCATGAGTGGACATCTGTAACTATGTTCATTGCAAGTAATGCACACATATTTTTATCCAAAATTAAATGCAATACAATAAAGTAACTTCTAGGCTGATTTATGTATAAATTTTCCTGCTATCATATAATTTGGCCAGTACTGAGTTTAAAGTCACCTATGCTTTATTTTAAATTACTTTTTAAGAATGAATACCCATTGTTGCTCAAACTATTAAAGATAACTGCTAAATCCATTATTGGGGATATTGATATCTAAATAATTAAAAATGTAACTATGAATTTTAATAATTGTGTGAAACTGCTGCTGGAAAATGACATAGCTTTATTTAAAAGGTAAGCAATTTTTTTACAATCAGCACTTCCTATTTATCAATCTCAAAAATCTCCCTAAGATTGCGACACTACATGAAAAGAATAAAAGCATTTGCATAGAGATGAGTTCGGCCTCTTATTTTAGGAACCCAGGCCCACTTGAGCTCAAAAAATTTTGTGTCGCCTGAGCCCGATATGCAATAGAAAATATATTATCATATATCAATATATATATGAAAATATATCAATCAATCAGGGGGTGATTGAGTCAAAAAAAAATTTCTGAAATTCACAGCAACTAAAAAGTTACAGCAAAGGGGGGGGGGGGGGGGGAATCCACTCACGGCACTAACTATGGGCTTTTTCTGCGGCCCTTTGACGAAATTTGCGGTTTTCGCAAACTTTTGACATTGCGATCTTTTGACGAAATTTGAGATCTTTTCACAAAATTTGTAGTATTTTCGCGACTCTTGGACGAAATTTGTGTTTTTTCCATGATTCTTTGACAAAATTTGCGTTTTTTTCACGATTCTTTGTTGATCTTTGCATTTTTCCAGTGATCCTTTGACGAAATTGGCAATTCTTCTGCAAATGATTGACAAAATTAATTTTTCCGGCGACCATGTTGAAATTCGCGATATTTTTTTATGTCTGAATTTTCGAATTGATGAGATATATATTTTTTTAATTTTCAGAAAATTCAGAACAGAATCACCCCTAATATATATACAGTAAAACCCGTTTAAGAAGTTTATATTTTCGATTCCCATTTTTCTCTTATTCTTACAACGCTAAAATAACTCGTTTAAGAAATTTAGTTCGAAACTCCTTCCTGCTTAAAAAGTTTTATTTTTCCTTCCATTTTTACTTTCAAAGAGCGTTTATTTTGTATTTTTGATTATTTTATTTTCTGTGCTGGAAATCTTTTTATTTATATTCTTCGCTATTCAAAAATGTCAATGTTTAGGACTGATAGCAGTTATGGTTACCTCTATTTCACCTTAAAATCTGTTTAACGTGCTTGATGGAAATGGAATGTGGGTAGAGGATGGGTCCCACGTCACTATAACAATAGTGACTGATAAAGAGAAAAGGGAATTACTCCACCCTACCGAGGGGTGGTTCTTTCAGTTCAATAGTTACAACAGATTTTTTCCCACCACCCTCTTCCATAAGTGCAATGTACCAAAGCTGCGTTTGGTTTTTTTCATTTCACAGTTTTTAAGTCAGTGTAAAGTGCATAACATCAAAGCTTTCTCGTTAGAAAATACACAAATAAAAGTTTTTTTTTTTTTTCCAAAAATGTCGGGCAAAATAAGGTAAGCTTTGTCAGTTGAAGACAAAATCAAAATTTTGAAAGAAGTTGATAGTAACGCGAAAACAACACGAGTTAAAAATTGCAAAGAAGTTGAACATACCAGTGACTACTCTGAATGGAATTCTAGCAAAACGAGATCTCATTTTAAACTGTTCTGAAAAATCTCGTAAAATTAAAAATGTGAAAAGAGGAAAATATGAAGTTATGGAAGAAATATTATTGATTAAAGGTTACCGAGAAAAAAACAAACAAAAAGCTATAACCGATTTATTTTTGCAAAAACATATCAAATGACTCAAAGAGAAATTTCTTGTCTTGGAATAAATAGTTTTTAAGGTAACTATGCATTTTTACTTTATTAGCTAATTTTTTAAGTGTGCAATAGGGTGGTCACAAGAAATCAATTTTCGAATTTATTCGGGGGGGACCCCCCAAAAAGTTGCCAATTGACTAGAAAATGAGATTGGCTAAGTTTCAGCTCATTTGGATAATATTAACCCGTGCCTCATTGAGGTTTAAATTTGAAAAAAACGTGATTTTTCGCAAAAAAATGCTGTTTTTCCTTCATGAAATGAATACAATTGAACCTAGAAACATAATGCAGGTCTCATTTTATAAAAAGAAGTTTTGCTTTGAAGAACCACATACCATTTTTTCTAAAAATGTATAGATTTAAAAATATGCGCATTTTTCAGAACCAGACTTCACCTGAATCCTAAAAATTGACTTTTTATGAAAAAGCGAAAAAAAATTGTAACATTCCATTTCATCTGCTTTCCACCTTTTGTTTTTCTTTTTTTCGTTTTGTGAAGTCCAATAAAGTGTTTGATAAAAAAATTCCAAAGAAAATGAAAAAAATCGAATTTTAAACTGAAAGAATTTTTTAAAAAAAAGGTAGGGCAAAGGAAGTATAGAAATGAGAGCAAATAATGCTCAATTGCATTTTATTATTAAAGTTGTGTTACAAGAAAGGAGGCATAATAAAGAAAATAAATTATTTTCCCTTACAACTGTCACGTTAACCCTTTCCAGCACAGAAAAATTCTGTTCGTAAAAGGATGAAATGATTGTCTACCCCGGAATTTACAAATGACTTTTTTTAGAAATTAAAAACACATTACTTTAACCTTTCATTGTAAAAGTAAAATTTTATTAAAATATTCTTCGTGCCGTTTATAAGTTTGGAATTAAAATTAGGTGGTCCCGGCGTGGGACACTGCGCCGGAAAGGATTTAAGTGGTAATGGTTTAGATAAGGTGGCTCATGTTGACTTTTTTTTACCAAAGTATTATCTAAAAATGAAAATGCAACTTGATCCGAGTTAAGATACCAAAGGCGGTTTGTCATTTTAGCAAGTGCTTTGTCTGTAACCTATTTATCAAATTTTCTGTAGTGAACAAGTGATTTTATTATTTGCAGGTCTTGAATTGGGGGCTAAAGTGGCAGTGGAAGTATTGAAGCACGCTTTTACATAAATATTGATTAAAAATAAGAAAAGATCTCTGATACCTTCTTTTTCTAAATTTGTTATTGAAAGATGATCCCTGAAACAATATATTTTGAGAGAATGAATGGCCTGTGCCGCCATCCATCTGACATGATTAAAAGCACCAGGTGCTCTGAAAAAAAGTCTTTTACAGGAAGGAGTTCTATAAAAATTAAACAAAGTTGGATAAACTCTTTATAATCATCCCTGAGCTGTTATTTTTTAAAAGTTCCTGTAAGAAAATTTGAAATTTCTTCTGAATTCACTATTTATACCTAGTATTTCATCTTCAATAGCATTTGTTTACTTACTTTGGTTTAATTTAGACCACCCAATCAGAATTGGGTTTTTTTTTAAATATCTGGCTGAAGGGCAGTGATTATGCCCATTTTACAATCAAGAACAGCTTTTAGGAAAATTTCTAAATTATGGTGGCGGCATGGTAAATACAGAAGACTTTTCCTTTAACAATTGCTATAGAAAAATGCAGGTTCCTCTGAGGCGACCTGTGTTTACTGCAATTGTATAAAAAAAATATTGCCTGGATTTTATCAACTTCCACCAACTCTTCAACTGCTGAAAATACAGCTTTCGCCTGAATTATTCCGATCTATTTTCAAGTTGAGGAACTCGTAGTAACTGTTCTTCATCCCCACAACTAATTAAAACTTTTATCCGCTCTACATTTTCTGTATTCAAAAAATGGTGAAGCAGTTTTCCACCCCAGTCAACAACAGTTCTCTCTAAACGGGAATTTTAAAATCTGTTTTTGATGAGCTCAGTTTTTTGTTTACGAAACAGTTATTTGCAGAGTCGATGTCTGTGGTTAGCTAGTGGATGTATTCTAAGTCTAGCAGTTTCTCTGGTGTTCAGTTCATTTTGCGAATATTATAAAATAAAATACATAAAACTTGACAATTACTTGGCTGCTTACTGTCGATGATTTGATGAGACATGTGGCCAATTTAAAAAATCTTACATTTCTGCCATCATATCAAGAGGGGGAAGGGGTTTTACGGAATGTTTCGAGAATTCTAAGAATAGATAACCATAACAGATAATAAAAACAGCCTTATAATAAAAAAAAGAAATTCAGAGGTTCAACTGCAATGCAAATCGAGAAGCTCTTTCTTACTAGACATCTAATAATCAATTATAATTCGTGAAATATTTTTAAAGTTACAAAAATTGTTCACTTATTTTTGCATTTTAATAAAAATAATACAAAAAAATTATCAAAAGTAATAAAATTTTTAATTTGTCATTTTTACCTATATTTCAAAAATGCAGAGTTTGAGGGTATGGTTCACTAGCTGTCCTGAAAAATACTAAATGTTCATTAAATATAAGTTTTCATAAGAGAAAAAGTTCAGAGCAACAACAGTTTCTATGAAATAAAACAAGAATCAGGTTTCTAAGATAAATATTTTTCATGTAAAGAACGAAAAACGACAATTTTTTGCCAAAAATTGCAAATTTTCAAGAATTCAACCTCGATGAGGCACGGGTTAATGTTATTTATTTGAGCTGAAACTTTGCCAATCTCATTTTCTAAGTAATTGGCAACTTTTAGGAGGGTCCCCCCAAAGAAAACGTTAAAAAAAATTTTTCCCATGTTGCTTGTGACCACCCTAGTGTGCAAACTAATTTAAATTTCTTAAGAAAACTCAATTTTATAGAAAGTACTCTTTGTATTATTGTACTAAGATAAAATAAACCCTCTTCTCAATATCAATATTTAAACTATTGATTTTTTCAAAAAATGCTGATTTTCCGTTTAAGAAGTTTTTCCTTTCCATTCCCTTGTGAAACTTCTTAAGCGAGTTTCACTGTATATATTTAAACTTGTTTCAAAAGTGATATTTCATTTTTAAACAACTTACACAGGAAAAACTTTTCTAGCACAAAATTTTATAAAATTTACATTCAATCTTATCAAAAGAAACAGTTTGATTACTTAAAAAGATTCCCATATTTTTTTCTCCCTCAACAAGCAAATTTGATGACACATTAACAAAGAGCTTTTTATGAATAAATGCATGAAATTTGCAGAAATTGCTATTTATATGCCGAAGAATCGAAAAACGTTCAATTTGCTATAAAAGGTGTGCATCTTAAATTATAATTGTATCCTTAACGATTGTCATGTCGCTGAAAATCAACTTAAATTAAATATTTGACGCTATCCAACAGATCCTTTTCTAAGCAGACGCTTTTATAGGAGAGGAGGAAACATTGCTTGATTTCTTTCTATCGATGTCTCATTCATGGGTGCAAGTTTGAAATTTGGCCAAGCCTGAAAATATTTTGAATCCTCCCGCCTGAACAGGGTTGTCTCTGTTTTGACCAGTGGTTTAAACCGTCCTGGTCAAAATCAATTTTGACCACAGAAATTAGCTATTCAATTTATTTACTACTAATCAAATATGTTTTATTAGCATTAAAAACTAAATTAACATTTGTTAAAAATGTCATAATATAAGTAACATAACACCAGCAAATACCAAATTAAAAAAGTCATCACATAAATAACATAATACCAAGATACAACACAAATGTTTTAATTATTTTTTATACACAAGCTTTTTTATTTTTTTATGTAAGTTGTGTTGAATTTAAAAAATGATTACAAGTAACAAGTTTTGCAGTTGTCTCTAAACTTAGATGGTTTCATAATTTATTTTGGATTATTCCAAATTTAGAAAACAATCTTTCACAGTTGATGATGAGCTGGCACAACAGTTCATTAGATGTAATGCGAATTCAACAAATTTTATATCAATACCTTTAACCTTGTTCATTGCTACCCACCAGACATCAGGCCCAATTGTATCTTTTACACTTTCAGAAAAATAGGATTTTGGATATGGTGAGGAATATGCTTGAAATACAATCACAAGAGGCAAAAAGGTAGGATCAATATTATCGTGTAACCACTGCCTTGCTATTTTTTGCTTCTCTTCATCAATAATTTTACTCATGTAGACAGGATTCAGCATATGAGCCAGAAAATGAACTGGGATAGGCGTAACTTGGGCTCTAAGACTGGGGGGGCAAAAATTTTAAGGCCATTTTAAAAAAAATATTTATACCTTCCCTCCCTATCACCACACACATATACTTAAATTAAGACGTCTTTTTTTTATCGCGCAAAAACACCAGGTTTTTACTGATTTCGTAGATATTTTCATATATTTTAGTTTATAAAAATATTTATACTCGTCTGAACATTTCGAAATTTTTGCAGGTGACGTAAATCTGGTCTATCGAAATGCTCTAAAAAGTTTCTGTTAAAATACGCACGTATAGTTACTTTTAGCATAGAAAAAATATCGTCACCGTGAGGCGCGAAGTAACCTCCGTGCCGGTATATTTGAAAGGGTTAAAATCCTTATTTTTAAAAGCCGATTATAACATCGATTAGAAGAATGTTTCACCTTTAAGAACATATTTTTGGTTTTGTCAGTACCTCTAAAATTGTGCCCTGAAGGGGCGAAACCGCGACGAAACACTCAGATTTTTTATTTCCACCGAATTTTTCACATATTTTATCTTGTAAAAAATATTTTATTACCCGTCCGAACGTTTCAAAAATTTTGTAGGTTATGTAAATCTGTCCTATAGAGATGCTCTAAACATTAAAAAAAAAGTATGGTGTGTAAAGTAAAAAGTAAAGTGTGTTAAAATATGGACTTTTTTTACTTTTAGGGTTAAAAAATATCGTCTCCATAAAACGCGAAGTGACCTGAGTTCGCCAGTGTATTTGAAAAGGTTAAAATTCATATTTTTTAAAACCACCGATTAGAAGGTTTTAGCTTTGAGAGCACATTTTTAATTTGTCGGTACCTCTAAAATTGCGTCCTCGAGGGGCGCTGCAACAGGACAGAAAAATGCTTCACGGAAAAAACGAGCCTTTTTGGAAAAAAAAAATTCGAAGGATTAACTGTGATATTTTTTTCAATTGGTTGCGGCATTTGAGGCATAAGAGTACGATCTTATGGAACATGTCATCCGTTTTTAACTTAACTAAGCAGTTTGACTGATGTAAGTTAATAAATAATGACAAAATACTCCCGAAATTCCCTCTTTTCGAACTTCAGTTTCTCCTGATGCATAAATAAGGCTTCTGCGCGTGCGCCACCACTTTTTCCCTTCCGCAAGGGCCGAGGTGAGTTATTAACGAGAGTGATTTGCGAATTTTAATTAATAACTCAACTAATTATTAGAATTTTAAAATTCTCAAGTCTCAGAAGAGACTTTGGGCTACTTTCATAAAAATTGTCAGCTTCGTACTTAGGCTAGATTTTGCTAGCCATCGCATACACAGACAGACACACACACACACATCACACAAAGCGAAACTTTTTTTTATTAGTATAGATTGTCCTCAAATTGGGCGAGCTTTTTTGACATTTCCCCTTAATAATTTATTTGATAATTATTTCTTCTTTTTCATACCGATACACATTTATTAAGGGGGAAAAAAAACAAAATTAGCATACAGGAGAAATTTGAAAGGGATTGATTGAAAAAATAATTCCTATGCGACATCTTAATCATCGGTTAGATTTTAGAGCTGTTTAAATCTAGTAACATTAATAGTTCATTTTTTTTTCAACTGGCGGTAAACTGTTATAGTCCACTAATTTCCAGGTTAAATTCCAGATAACTCGTTTTTCCCACTCTTTTCGTTCTTGACTATCAAAGCTCTGAAACAACCTCAAATGTAGTGTGAAAAAAGTAATTAATTGGGGAGTTCAGAACCCGTTATCAGAGAAACATTCTGAAAGTCAACCGCCATTCTTAGCGAAAAATACTTTTGATACGATCCCATTCATTCTGGTTTAAGATGAATCCAGATAATTTAGCAATACAAAAATTTAAATTAAACACTGATTTTAATGTTTATTTTAATTCGAATGTTTTCAATTTTTCACATTTTCTAAGTGGGCTCCCCTTAAAGACCGAAATAAAAATATTCAGTATTTTTATGTAATGTTTTTACTTTCAAAATATTAAATACAAAATTTTATGTAATTTATAGTATTTTGATGGAAGAATGAAGAAAAAAATGTCAAGTTTTCTGCTTCGATTTATCTAAAGCATATTTCCTTTTTTACCATATTCTTCAATTGTACTTAAGGCTGGTCTCAAATCCAAAGGGTCAACTTTATGACACAAGTTTTCATTTATTTTTGTTCGGAAAGCATGGAATAGGCAGGTGTTGTTATTCAGAAACTATGTAATCGAAATACGTTTTCCATTCTTTGGTAAACGTAAATGATCTTTCAGAGAGTACCATCAATTGGAATTTTGAACCGAATTTCTGGACGTAAGGAGAAAACCAGCCAGAAAACCATAAAAAAAAATCAATTATGTATTATTTTATCCTAAAGAAAACAAGTGGGTAAGTGTGATATGCAGAGGATTTCGTTTAATATCTCTTTCAAAACACTTTATCCTTAAATTAACAAACCAAAATTGTTAATAGAAAATTAATAATTCCTTGCATAAATGGCAGCACTATTATATTTAGGAATGCGTCCCCCTGAAAATTATCCACTCCCATATTTCAGTTTTTTATATATTATACAAAGTTTAAAACAAAACGGATATTTCTATCAAAAATTATCGCGTTACGTATATACAGAACATGCGGGCACATTAGCTATCAAGCTTTGATAGTCTGGGAGCTAACAAATAAACGGTAATAAAAGCTAAATGATAATGCATGTAATTAATAAATAGACGTAACCAAATGCGTAAAGTTTTTTTACAAATCAGATTAGCCATTTTTTTCACGGAGCCCTTGTTTCCCCCCCCCACCCCACACACACACAAATTCAGCTCACCTTAAATTCATAAAATTCTTATGTGTTATGAACTATGTCAAAGTTTAAAATCGATCGGTTCTTTGGTTTTCCTAATTTTAACAAATTCCCATCAATTGTCTGTACGAAAAAGCATCCCTTTTATGTTTAAAAATCGATTTTTTCATAAACTGGAAAGTTGTGGTCCGATTTTTTTTAAATTTAGATTTTACGAATCAGCGTACGAAATAACATCCGGATGCGAAAGAACCAAATTTGTAAAATCAATAGTTAAAAACATCTGTACTGCGATTATGTACAAACATTATGAGTGTTAAAATAAATAGGGTTCTTACTGATTAATACTAAAAAATAAATAGAACTATATTCCAACTATAATATTAACCTAAATAAGTAAATAGCAAAAATTAATATTTTATGAAGAATTAAATAATAATGAATATGTAACATGGTTCATATACTCGAGAACCAAGAACAAATACTATTCCAGCACACTTTTAGATATGTGCATAAAAATGGCATAGAATAAACACATAAGGAAAATAGTGACCACATTGATTATCTATTTCACAGAAATCTTATCAGATCTTTCATATATAATAAGAGATATATTAAGAGAACAGAGCTTTAGTTTTTTTCTTTAACTGAAAGGAAAAAAAAAAAAAAAGATATTTAATTTAATGATAAGAATTTATCATTACAAGAGCAGGAGTCAGGAATAAACTAAGCTAAAATTTAGGAATTCTGTACATCCATCAGGCGTCCTTTTGACGAAATTTGAGTTTTTACCGCGATCCTTTGGCAGATAATTGCATTTTTCGCGATCTTATGATGAAATTTCACGTTTTCCACAATCCTTTGACGGAATTCGTGTTTTTTCCTCGAACCTGTGACAGAAATTTGCATTTTTTGCGGCCCCCCTGGACGAAATTCACGTTTTTCCCCGAGATCTTTTGACGAAATTCGCGCTTTTACAGCGATCCTTTGGCAGAAATTTGCGTTTTTCGCGATCGTATGACGAAATTCCGCTTTTTCCCGCAATCCTTTTAGATAAATTTGCGTTTTTTCGAGATTGTTTGACTAAATTTGCTTTTCTTTATCGCGATCGTTTGACTATATTCGTGTTTTTTTCTCGATCCTTTGACGAAATTCAAGCCTTTTCTGCAATTTTGTGATAGAAATTTGCTTTTTTCCCCGCGCCCATGGAACGAAATTCATGTTTTTCTGGCATTTTTGGATAAAATTCAAGTTTAAACAGCGATCTTTTGGCAGAAATTTACGGTTTTTGGGATCTTTTAACGAAATTCTGTGTTTTTTTCCGCAATCCTTTGACATAAATTTGCGTTTTTTCACGATCATTTGACATAAATTTGCATTTTTTTTGCGATCGTTTGACTAAATGTGCATTTTCCCCAAAATCGTTTGACTAAATTCAGGTTCTTTCCGCGATCCTTTGACTAAATTCGCATTTTTCCGCGATCCTGTACAGTAACAGAAATTTGTATTTTTTCCACAACCCTACGACAGAATTCATGTTTATGTCCAGGATCTTTTGGCGAAATCTGCGTTTTTGCAGCGACCCTTTGGCTATAAATTATCGATTTTTATGCGACCACTTGTCGAATTCACGATATTTTTTGTCAGAATTTTCGTACTTATTTTTTTTTTTTTTTTCTCTTTAAGGAAATCCTTTTTTTTCAAGTTGGCAAATTTATCTGCAAGGTCCAAAATAAATCTGCGACGCACGTCACGTACTTTCTGCTACCGGGTAAAAATGTAACTTTTTCTTTCCGTGTCACTTGGCCTGCCATGCAAAAAATTCAATTCTGCTTTTAATTACCAAAAAATTAATTATCTTCGCTTCTGATTATCGAAATTAAAAAATAAAGACATTCTGAAAGAGAATGAAATTTTACGTCGGATGGCATAAAAATCATAGCTCGAAAATCTATATTTAAATTTGCTCTTATATAAAAATTCTGAGTCTGTTTCTGACCGCAAGACCGCACCTGTTTTATATTTTCTGGTTATCGCCGAAAATTCAATTCATCAGACATCTGTCTGTCGCCTTCACAAATGAAGGAAAATAAAAGATTTTTTTCTCGATTTTTAAAGAATTTCAAAGTTTTTATGGTACGATCAAGATAATTTTTAGAATTTCTGAAAACTGTTTTTTTTTTCCCCGTCTTGTGGTACTAATTTCGAATTTCTGGGATGAGTAGAAAAGAAATAAAAGCACCTTAAAGCAATCGCTACACTGTAAAAAAAATACTGCCAGTTTTCCGGTAGGAATCTGAAAAATAGTTGCCCTTATCGTACCGGAATAATTTCCGACCCAGCTCGGAATAAAATCCGTAAAAATAAGGAAATAGTCAGTAAAACGGTATTTTACGGATTTTATTCCGAGCTGGATTGGAAATTATTCTGGTACGATAAGGGCAATTATTTTTCCGATTCCTACCGGAAAACTGGCAGTATTTTTTTTACAGTGTAGTCCTTATCTGCCGTTAAAATGACACCTGGTTTTAATCGATGGAAGAGATAGTTTTTATAATTTGATAAAAAAAATCTATGCTGTTGTTGAATCATGAATGCCTTTCAGATCTTGTAATTGGGTTTTTTTTAATTAACAACGTCCATTAATTACTAGTTTTTCAAATTTTTACGATTTGTCGTTTGATGTGAGGTCTTCAGCTATAAGTATGCAAAATTTCAAGTCTCCAACATATATAGTTACGAGCACTGTGACAGACGGACAGACAGACGAGTGAGACGAATAGGGTTTCGTCAGATGAAGGAAACTCTAATGACAATAGTCAGAACCAAAAGATAGTAATCAAGAAATCTGTCCCACATGTGCATTTAAATAGTTCTATGAAAATAAAAAAGGAAAAATGGTTCCGCTTTTCTGAAAAATAGAGCAGAGGAAATATTCTTACTTGAGCTTTGACTACTGCATCAGAAATTACTTCTATGAACGTGAAGACGTTAATTCTGGTTATTTTGAATTATCCAATGCTTATGCCAGTTCGTGCGCAAAATAGCATATAAATGGTTAAATTTTTAAAAAAAATTGAAATACAAAGCTGGGCTTTAACTACAAAGCGATACAAAAACTGTAGGGGCAAAAGGTATTTGCCGTGTTCCTGAAAAACTAGGCGGTATGTGATCCTCACTTGCCCTCATCAGATTACGCCCAACGGTACAACGCGACATGTGCAAGACTCTAGTCCCTGATGTACGCAAGAGAATGGAATGTGTGTGCATCTGTATATCAAGACGCCATGAGAATTTCCTCAGCTCACCAGTATTGGACTGACGCTACAAGTATATTCAAGGAGCGTCACTATAGTCGAGAGCCCTGAGGGCCAGGAAGTTCTTGTTTTGTGCTTATATTATCTTACGAAAAAGGACAATGGTCAGAGTCAAGACACAGTAATCGTGATATCTATTCCCACCTCTTCCCACACGTGCACCCCCCCCCACCCCCCCAAAAAAAACATCCCTGGAAATGAAGAGGAAAATAAGTTTTGTACTTTGTACAAAAAGGAAAAAAAGGGAGACGGAAAAAAATTCTCTTGAACTGTTATTATAGCAGAAGGTTTTGTCAAGACATAAGAAAAATTACTTATGTCAATGTGAAAACATTAATTCTGGCTGTTTTGATTTTGCTGTATCCAATTCTAGTTCAAACCCAAGATAGTAATATAAATTATTAAACTAAAGGGGTAAAAAAAAGCGAAAAAGGAAATACAGAAATTTGTAAACAAGACAAAAAACTGGAGGGGCAAAATACATGTCTTGCCCCTGCTCTTAAAAAACTGGGGGGGCATATGCCCCCCTTGCCCCCGCCAGATTACGCCCATGGGGATAACATTTTCATTAAATCAAGTTTTTGTATCATTTTAGAATAAGTTTCAAGATCTTTTTCTTTTAGCAATCTTAACCATTCGTTGCATGCATCAGATATAGTAGATCTTTCTTTTTAAGTTTATCTAAAGCAAGGGAAATAGGCTTAAGTTGATTTTATAAATGTTTTACTTTTTTGTATACATCGTTAATGATTTTAACAATGTTATCATCAATATTATCAATGTGCAGCACATCCATAAGAAATAAACAGTTCGTCTCTATATTCATTTTGAAAATCTTCTCTCGTGCATTTCATCTTGTTTTCATTGTCACTTACAAAACTTCTTACTTTACAAGCAAACTTGTTTTCTATCTCTTCTTTAGCATCAGCTGCTAGTTTTAATCAATACTGGACAGTTTTTTTAAATGCCCCTGTATCAACAGCTGAAAGTAAGAATGATGTTTACCCTGTTGATACACAATTAACAATGATAGGGCAATTATGGATCTTGCTTTCTTATTGTATTGCATAAGCATATTTTACTAATGAGCCTTCTTAACTTATCAGTGTATTATTTTTTTAACTGCCTGTTACTTTTATTACTTATTAAGTTACTTTTAATTGCAAAGAAAAAATTAGGGATGCACCGGATATTGATTTTGCCGGATATCGGATATCCGAAGCTCCTTCGCCTGCCGGATTCGGATATCCGGCCCTAGATATGTTTTTAGTTATATATTGAATTATTTCTCTATATAATGTCATTTCAAAACAATAAATTACAAACATGTTTCACACATCATTAAAACATTTTAAATGTATTGAAATATAATTTACAAAAACTATATCTCTTTGAATATCATGGCTTGCAATTCAAGCTTTCCCAGGAGGGGAGTTTGGTACCCAAAATTTATAAATGCAGGGGAGTTGAACTGTTAGAAAGGAAAAAAAAAAAATCTTTACACCCCATTATTTTTTATGTGCTACTTAAAGAATTACATTTATACAGACATGACAAAATACGATTGAAACAATTTAAATTAACAACTCAAGATAATTATTCAAAATTTTTATTTTATTAAAACAAAGGAACAGAATCAAGCTTTATATATATCATGTCTATTTTTCAATTTTCACCCAATGTTATGGGCAATTAACAATCAGGTTGCTAAATGAATTTCTTAATTTAGATTTTATTCCATTTTGCATACTTTAGCCTCTTTCAGAAGTTACACTTTTGACAAACAGTATAGAGCGATTTTATAACTTTAGAAATTATCGGAAACACATGGTTATGCTCTCCTAAAAAATTTTAGAAAACTTTGCAAAATCTGATGTGCATTAATTTTTAACTTGCATGAATAATGGACATCGGTGATGGTATGTCACTTATGAACAAATTTTTTATTATATCCTTAATGGAATTATAGTCAAAACTGTAATCCCTGGTATTTTCGTTAGTTGAACTATGTTTTACGCATTGGAATCTACGCTATGAAATCCATATCCAAAGTTTGAAAAGGGAATAGTCAATTGATTTCTTCTATTACACGAGAAAAGGTTGATTTCAAAAAGTAATGTCCTAATTTCTGTTAATTGCGAGAAACAATTAGTTTGTTGTTTCTAAATATGTTTTTTTGAAATTCATCAAAGTTTTTTTTTCATGTGCACCACAAGTGTAATCTCATTTTGTTTAGTGCTGACTATTGGCCAATTTGATAGAGCTTAGTCTCCAGTGGCCGTTGCTGCCCTTTTAGTTATTTCCTATTTTGGGCAGACAGGTAAAACATCGCAAAATACGCAAAACGGTCATAGAAAAAACATTGCTGATTTCGTCAATCATGGTGAAAATAAATAATTTGTCGATTGGTTGCGAGAAAAAAACTGAAGTTCGTGGGAAATCGACAGTGGGAAAATATCACGAAATTCGTCAATCGATCATGGAAAACTATCGTGAAATTTACCAGTCTGTCACGAGCAAATACTGTGAAATTCCTCAGCCGGTCGCAGAGAAAAAAATGCAAAATTTTTCAATCGGATACAGAAAAACAATCATTACTTTCATCAGTATGTCACAAGAACAAACAGGGAAATTTGCCAATCGGTCACAGAATAAAATTTCTAAATTTGTCAACTGATTGCGAAAAAAAAATTTATGAAATTCACCAGTCTGTCTCCAGAAATAAATCAAGAAATTCATCAGTCGGTTTCGGAGAAAAATCGCAAAATGTTTTTGTCAGATGCAGAAAAACAAACATGAATTTTGTCAATTTGTTGTAAGAAGAAACTGTGAAATCTGCCAATTGATAGTGGAAAATATCACGAAGTTTGCCAGCCGGTCCTGAGACTTCATCATTGTTTTACAAAGAAACATTTTCGGAAAATGATTTTTTGGAAACAGGAGCCTCCCGCCCCCAATATTCTTTAGGGCACGAATCCTGCCATCCCATCTCGAAATTCAAGACATGTATCTGCCATTCAAGCCGTGTAATGTATATTAATAATGTTGTATAAAAAATGTTATTTAAACATTAAAATATTCTGTTTATTTGTACAATGAAATGCTGATAATTGCTACTGGATTTGGATATGGGATTGACTATATTGATAATTGCTAATAATTAATTTGTACAATGAAATGTTGATAATTTGTGTAACGAATTTTAACCAATTAAATATGCCTATAATTGTAGAGTATTTTCACAAAGAAATACATACGTTCTTTTTATAATTTAAACATAAAATATCTACTAATATACCCTTGATTAAAGAGTGATTTTCTCCAAATATAGGTTTAGTTGATGCCTTTTTTCTGTTTTAATTATTTAATAGTGTTTTGCTTTGAGTCACATTTAGTTTTATTTTAAGTTAAATTACTGTGATATTTATAAGTAAAAAGAAAATTACTTTTAATTTTAAATATTTTATTTATAATGAAGTTACAAATATAACTAATTGGATGTGCCAATCCCAAAACTTTCTTCTATCTCATACGTCTTAATATTTCTAAAAGTAGTTTTAAATGTTAATACTTCGATATTATTAGTTCAATATTATACCAACTTTGATTTTGATCTAAGATTTCTGCTGGTCAATTAATCAAAATAAGAATAAGTTAATCTCAATCATGATATTTATTAAAATCAATATTTTTTTCCGTTATTCTGTTGTACATCAGCTGATTGTGAATAGCCAGCTTAGCAGGATGCGAAGTTCCCATGACTTCACGAGCCACCAATATACAGTACAAAAACTGCAAAAAAGTGAGAAAATTTTACAAAAAACGCTGTCACAGTGACACCTTCTGGCGGAATATTTCCAAATTCAAGGAAAAACTGACGACCAGCCAAAAATATACACAAAAAATTGGTTCAATTCTAAGCTTAGTTTCATACATTTTTCGATGGTAAAATAATGGAAATAACACAAAAATCACTATTATAGCGCCCCCTTCCAGCAGACTATTTTCAAATTGAAGGAGGACCAGTTGGCCACAGCCAAAAACATACCCCCCAAAATTGGTTCAATTCTATGCATAACTTCATACACTTTTCGATGGTACAAGAATGAAAGTGGCAAAAAAATCACTGTTACAGCGCACCCTTCTGGCAGAATATTTCTAATTTAAAGGAGAACCTGCTGGACATAGCCAAAAACATACACAAAAAAATTTGTTCGATTATATGGATAACTTATTACATATTTAACAGACACTTTTTTATAGTACAATAATGAAAATGGTACAAAAATCGCAATTACAGCAACACTCCTTTCTGACAGAATGCTTCCATATTGAAGAAGGACCTGCTGGCCACAGCCAAAAACATACACAAAAATTTGGTTCAATTCTATGCATAACTTCATACACTTTTTGATGGCACAATAATGAAAATAGCACAAAAATCACGATTACAGTGCCCCCTTCCAGTGGAATGTTAAAATATTGAAGGAGGACCAGCTGGCTATAGTTAAAAATATTCACAAAAAATTTGGTTCATTTGTATGCATAACTTCATACACTTTTTGATGGTATGATGACAGACAGACAGACATTTTGTATAAGCATGTTTTGGGATCTCTGACCCCTAAAACGTCTAAGCCCACTGAAAACCAGAAATCGAAAAAAATCTCAGTTACAATACTTTCTTCTATTGAAGATAGAAGAAAGTAAAAATAGGCCTGTTTAATTGTTAAACTTAAAAGAGAGAAAGAAAATTAATAAAGTCATACTTTAATAAACAACTTCAGATTTTGTTTCACATTCTGAAAATAAAGGTACAATTTTCTAAAAGATGTAAACATAAATTCTTAAATTTATTATTAGTCCAGGCAATAGAGAGACCGTACAGGGACTCTACCTAGCAAAATTAATGGTAGTACTGGAAATCGGTTTTCTAGATGTTTTTTGGGTTTTGTAACTTCCCACCAAAATTTCTCCCGGCAACCCCACAAATTTTTGTAAAAAGCTCCCCAAAAAAGGTTTTTATAAAAAAATTCCATTTTTTTATTGTTTTAGTGGAAAAGTAGCTAGAAATTTAGAAAGTAGACAAAATTTCCAACAAATTAGATATATGACATTATGACTTAGGATGAAGGGGAAGGGGGGGATCTGCTTCGGAACATGCGCCACAGTGCTGCATGGACTAAGTTGCGCAATTCCACTTAACCAGTCACTCGTTTACATTAGCCCTCCCACCTTCCCTCCGAACTTTCTCTATAAGGTTTACTTAAAGTTTTTTGGGTCGCTGAATCCGAATTTTCAACTTACCCCAAAAATTTTCCACCCCGAACCGCCCCCCAAATAGTTGTTTTTAACTTAAATTTCTTATTGTTTTAGGGGAAAAGCATTACGAAATTCAGAAACTAGACAAAATTTGCAACAAATAGGATACATGGCATTATGACGTAGGATAAACGGGGAGAGAGGGGGCTGCCTTGGAACATTCCCTGCGCGCTTTTCTCAAAAACCAAATTTTTTCAAAAAATCAATTTTTTGGGGAGTTGCCGGGTGAAATTTTGGTGAGAAGTTACAAATTTGGATTCAGCGACCCAAAAAACATCTAGTAAGCCGATTTCAAGTAATACCATTAATTTTGCCAGATAAAACCCCCTATTGCCTGACTTCATCATTTAGTGCATGTTCAGAGGCAGCCCTCACCTTCCCCGTTTATCCTACGTCATAATGTCATATATCCTATTTCTTGCAAATTTTGTCTAGTTTCTGAATTTCATAATGTTTTTCCTCTAAAACAATAAGAAATTTAAGTTAAAAACAACTGTTTGGAGGGGGAATTTTTTGGAGGAAAGTTAAAAGTTCGGATTCAGCGACCCAAAAATCTTAAAGTAAACCTTATAGAGAAAGTTCGGAGGGGAGATGGGAGGGCGAATGTAAACGTGTGGGTGGTTAAGTGGAATTGCGCAACTTAGTTTACGCAGCACCGCGTGCATGTTCCGAAGCAGATCCCCCCTTCCCCTTCATCCTAAGTCATAATGTCATATATCTAATTTGTTGGAAATTTTGTCTACTTTCTGAATTTTTAGATACTTTTTCTCTAAAACAATAAAAAATTGATTTTTTTAATAAAAACCTTGTTTGGGGGGCTTTTTACCAAAATTTGAGGGGGTTGCCGGGGAAAATATTGGTGGGAAGTTACAAATTCGGATTCAGCGACCCAAAAAACATCTAGAAAGCCGATTTCCAGTACTACCATTAATTTTGCTAGGTAAAATTCCCTATTGCCTGGACTATATAGAGAGTTCAAATACCAATGTAAGGAAAGCTGGTAATTCTTTAAACTTTTGAGAATTACCTTTTACTCATAAATAGTGGACTTACTTTCATATTTTGCATTATAAACAAAAATTGTTCGGCATTGTTTGAATCAAACGATATCTCTTCTCCTTATATATTTGCTTTGCTACGCATTGCCGGATATCCAGCAGAGAAGTCGGATATCCGGTGATTGTGATTCGGATATCAGACGGTATTTCGGATATTGAAAAATCAGCCGGATGTGCCGGATATCGGATATCCGTTGCATCCCTAGAAAAAAAAATTAATATTAAGACCATTTTTAACAGTTTTAACCATTTCTGACCACGTTTAACCAATTTTGGATGGTTAAAACCACTTTTATCCAGTGTCCTGGTCAAAATCAATTTTGACTGTTTAAAATTACAACCCTGCCCCTGAATGAGCACATATGCACCACTTAGACAAAACCTAACACATTTTAAACATTATATGCATTAAAATTCAATTATGTTGAAATGAATTAAAAAAATAAGGGCATGTTTTTCCATGATCCTTTGATGAAATTAGTGTTTTTCCCCCCTCCTCGATCCTTTGACAAAATTTGTGTTTTTTTCCACGATCTTTGGCTGAAATGTGTTTTTTCCACAATCTTTGTGATTTTTCTATGATTTTCTAATGAAATTCGCTTATTTTATGCAGACCTGCCAACTTTTGAAAATGAGAAATCGTAGCACAGAATATTGAAATTAATCTGGAGGTTGGTTGGTTGGTTTTTCGTGTTTCAGAGCCATCTTTTGACATTCGTAAAAGGAATAAGGTTTCAGTTTTTCAACTCAATATAGTAAGTTTTTTCCTCTGAAAATTTTTATACGATATTTAAAGTTTCTTCTCGTTTTGCAGTATTTTTGTACATTTGTAAAAGAAGTCTGGTTCCAATTTTTTAGCCCAGTGCAGTAAATTTTGACGAAATACTCGAATTTTTTTTCCTGTGACCATTTCAGGATATTCACAATTTTTTCCCCTTAATCGCAATTCACATTTTTCTATCATGATTCTTTCCTGAAATCTGCACTTTTTACCATGAACTTTTGACGAAATTTGTTTTTTTTACCACACAAAATTGAAATGTTTAATAATAATTCGTAAATTGAAATGTTTAATAATAAATAGTACAAATCGTGCGATTTTGCACACTATTTCAAACCTTACCCCTCAAGGACCCCCCCCCCCCCCCCCCGGAAATTCTTAAAATGGCATCCCTGTTTCTAAGGAAGGGAATTCCTGTATAAATATTTACCGAAACACGATTCACTTGTGGTTGATATACATAAAGAGGGTTTTATGTTAAGAAGTTTGTTTTGCAGCCCGATTTTTTTTTCCCTTGAGCATTTTTTAATGTCCGAATTTTCGGATTAATGACAAATTTTTTAAAACTTTCGGAAATGAATACTTTGAAATTTTGGAACAGAATCATTCCTAAAAAATATGTTGCGTGGGATAAAAATCGCAACTAGAAACGAAAAATGCGTTTTTTTTTTGTTTTTTGCAAAAAATCGTAGTTTAAAACCGATTTTCGCAGCATCGTAGTTTATAGGTCCAAATCGTAGCAACTACGATTTTTTCGTAGCAGTTGGCAGGTCTGTTTATGTGATCTACTGACAAAATTCGCAGTTTTTCTGCCATCTTTTGACGGAATTCGCATTTTTTCGCAAACCGTTGACGAAAATCCCACTTTTTCGGCAATCCTTTGATAAAAATAGTGTTTTTTTTTTTTTTTTCCAATCCTGTAACGAAAATCACATCTTTTTTGCAATCCTTTGACGAAAACTGTATCTTTTTACAATCTTTTGATGGAGATAGCATCTTTTTTGCTATTCTTTGATGGAGACCATGTCATTTTTGTGATCCTTTGACACAGACCGTGTCATTTTTGCGACCCTTTGACAGAAAGCTTTTTTTTTTCCCCCTCGATCCTTGGACTTACCACATTGTTTTCACAGAAAAGTAGATTGCCTGAAAAAAAAATTTACAAGCTAGGATTTTCAGATTCTGACCAAGATTTTAAACGGGATGGTCAGAAAGTGGAGTTATTTTAAGCCCGATTCTTACAAATTTTGAAATCTAAAAATGGATTTTTTTTTCTTGTCCTCAGATTTTTCTGTCCTTGGGAATTTTCAAAAGATGAAAAACTTGCACCCATGGTCTCAATACTAGAATAAATGGCAATTATGTCTTCTTACGAATGAAAGTGACTACCGGTAAATTTGCAAAGTACAGCCTCAGCATGAGCAGATTCCATGGTGGATGTGGTGGGGAGAAGGGTGAAGAATGTCAGAGGGAGGAGAGTGTTGACCTTGATGACTGACGAATGTAAGCCTAGCGATCAACAGCCAGCGTTTCTGTAGTGAATTGTCCCAAAAAACTGGTATTAGACCCCAAGATTCTAGTACCCAGTACCACGGTGCTCGCGGCTCATGGGTTGGGAACCGCTGGTCTACACTACTATTACTGGTAGCTCAATCATAAAGAAAGCAGCCTTTCAATGACTTAATTTTACAAAAATTTAAGGAGAGAAAAAAAAAAAAAAAAAAAAAAAAACCTAAAGCACTTTTTAATAATTTATATTAACTGGCATAGAAAAAAGTTATGAATTTAACAATTAGCCATACTTTTTTCTTTTTAAAACCCCTTCTATAATTTAAGGATATAACCAGAGACGCTTCAGAATTTATAATAAAAAGAAATAAAATTCTGAAATTCACAGCAAATTTTCTGAAAGATTATAGCAGAGAGGGCAGGGAAGGAGAGAATATTCCACATTCCTTTGACGAATTTTGCAGTTTTTCCACAATCCTTTGACGAAACTTGCATTTTTCTCCATGATCCTTTGATGAACTTTGAGTATTTTGTCACAATTTTAAAACGAACCACTCGATCCTTTGATAAAATTGCAGATTTTTTTTATGTGAACGACTGCTGATTTTTTTTTTTTTTTTTTGAACTGGATGACTTAAATTTGCTGAAAATTAGGAGCAGCTGGATCAGCACAGCCTATTTGCCAAATGCTAAACAGCAGATGGCCGGATATTGTTGGATGGATATTTAGCTGAATAAATTCGGGATATTTTTACTTTTATACAATGCTTTTCTCAAATCTAAATTGGCTATTTTCAGACACATTAATAAAGCCATTTTCGTTTTTAAACGCAAAAAAATTCCGTTATTGTGATGAGATTCATATACTTATCAAAATTGAAGACTTAAACCCATTTTATAGACGCAATCTGTCCGGGAAGGATCTTCATTGGGAAACAGTAGATTACAAGTTAAGATGTAATACATTTATAGAAAAATGTAAAAAGCTATTAAATTTTAAAGCACTTAATAATTGCATTGTTTAATATGAACATAAAGACAAATTTCTCCCATTTAAGACTTAATAATAATTTAAAAAAAATCCTTGTTGCGGCCTTCCGCCTTGAAACAATTTTATCGCTTCCTGAACTGGACGAGGGAGGATATACGTTTGTTCTTTGAACTGAGGTGGGTGTAGTGGTGACTGGGGAGGTGGGATGGAAGAAAAGAGTTGCATTCTTTCTCTGCTGATGTTGAAATTCTTTTTTATTAAAGTTTTGCGAGAAATATCATTAACTAGAGAAAGTAGCAGAAATGGCTACACCACGGGAAAAAGTAGTGTGTGCTTTTTGATTTGCAGAATGTAAATCTTTATTAACTGTTCAGTATAAATTCCAAATACCGTACAAATCAGCGGCACAAGAAAAAGCATAATGCTATATATCTAGATCCAAACATTTTGGATAAATAGTTCTAAACTGTATAAAAATATTTGACCTGCCTCTGAAATTAAGAAATTGTTAAAGCTTCAAATTGCAATTCTAAATGAAAAGTCATTTGAAGATGAAAATTTACAAAATTATGTACACTTTTTATGAAAATAAATGAAAATGGTTGTGTAGCCAACATGTGCTAAATAAAAACAAATTATATAAAGCCTGCCCATCTTTTATTTACAACAATGAAGTTACAGATTTTCTTCCACAGACATTCTTGTGAATAAAGTAAGCAAGCTTTGAACTGCATCTGAAAAAATTAAAAATAAGGCATAAGTTACTCACAGACAAAATAGATAATACAGAAGTAAACAGCCCTCAGCCCTAAATCAAGTATCACAACCTGAATTAGGGAGCCAATTTTTTTCAACACAGAGTCAAAATGACTGCTATGAGAGCAAGGATGTTTGTTCATCATAGGGCTGCACATATACTTCTGATTACAATATAAAACTATTTCTATGCTTAAAAAAGATGTTGCCGTCGTGATTAAACTTATTGTGACCTTTTTAGTTTTTACTTTTTCAGCTTATCCTGCAAAAACTATTGCATATAAAAAGTTGAAAACTGATAGAAATATAGTGAAATGCATGATAAACATTCTGAAGCAGACAGATTTTAAATCTAAACATTATTTAATGTACAAACGAGTCAACACATTTCATTTACATACCTTGATTTTATAAGATTAAAAAAACACTGAATAGAAAGTTAACCATCTTTAACTGGCATATACATGAATATGACTATATTGTAGTGTGCAATATCAAATCATTTTCTAAATGTCTAATTTTTTTATTAAAAATTTCATTTTCTAAATAGAGATTTAATTCATATTTTAAAAACCATAATATTTCCAAACACTATTTTATATCAAAATATATTTACACAAGAAACTCCTGAATTTTTATCATAACTTATAAATGACTGCATTATTATATAATCAGTGATGCCGCTGTACTTGAAAAAACCTGGGTCCCCGGGACACAGGCTTTCCAAAAATCTGGGTCCTTTTTTTACAAAAGCGGGTCCTCATCAATAATAATTTATATTTTAAAGGAAAATGAAACTTGTTTATTTGGAAAAGATAAATGAAATGCATTAATTATTGTTTTAATAATAATTAAATAATGAATTAAAACCAGTATTATTTGCACTCAAATAAGATATTTTTAAAAAATATTAAGAGAAATTTTCTTTACTTTTTTAAAAGTAAAAATGCAAGATACAATTTTAATTGTAAAATAATGTTTATTTGAGAGTAGAAGATACCAAGTTCCACTAACAAGTATCACTAATGTTCGCATTTCTTTTAAAAATGAGCAAGACAGGTTTATTGAAAAAGATATTTTTGCTGAAAAAAAGAATACTTATGTTAAGTAAAGGTGTACTTTTTGTTGAATGAATAGGTGCTTTCATTATACTTCCCATTGAATTATTTGTCAGCATAGATCTGTATTGGAATCAGATATTTTCCTTGGAAGGGAAATTTACATCTAAATCATTAATAAACATCAAATCCGAAATGTTCTGAAGATGGGAGACATTTCAATGCAGTAAGAAGAAGGGGGGGGGGGGGATTTTTCACTGGTCCACCTACTGAATACATTATCAAAGTACACTGAAATCATTCTGTATTTTTAAGAATCTCATTAAAAAAAATTTAATCCCATTTTATGAATTTTCCACCTATAAGTTTAGTTTGCACATCTTTTTTGGTGCTTTGACTAAATTCACGTTTTTTCCGCGTTACTTTGACGAAATTCGCGTTTTTTCTGCGATCCTTTTGTCGAAATTCGCTATTTTTTCGCGAGCCTGTCACGAAAATCGTGTTTTTTCCGCGATACTTTGACAAAATTCGGCTTTATTCCGCGATTTTTTGACGAAATTCGCTATTTTTCGCGATCTTTTGATGAAATTCGCTATTTTGTCTCAGTCCTTTTACGGAAATAGCGTTTTTTTCGCAATATTTTGATAAAATTTGTGCATTTTTCGTGATCCTTTGACGAAAATCTGCTTTTTTACGCTATTTTTTGCAATCTTTTGACGAAAATCGGCCTTTTCCGCGATATTTTCATGATATCTGCGTTTTTTCGCGATCCATTGACAAAATTCGGCTTTTTTCGCTACTTTTTGACGAAATTCGCTATTTTTCGCGATCTTTTAACGAAATATGCTAATTTGTCTCGGCCCTTTTACGAAAATCACATTTTTTTCGCAATATTTTGATGAAATTTGCTCTTATTTCCGGGATTTTTTGACGAAATTCGCTTTTTTCTCGCGATCTTTTGACGATATACGCTATTTTTTCGCGGCGCTTTTACGAAAATCGCTGTTTTTGCGCAATATTTTCATGAGATTTGCACTTTTTTCGAGATCTTTGACAAAATACGGCTTTTTTAACGAAATTCGCTATTTTTCCGCGATTTTTTAACGAAATACGTAACTTTTTTCGCGGTCCTTTTACGAAAATCGCTGTTTTTGCGCGATATTTTGACGAGATTTGCGCTTTTTTTCCGCGATTCTTTGACGAAAATTGGCATTTTTCTGTGATTTATTGACGAAATTACGCATCCCACGGGATGCGTTAGAGCTATTATTTTGCGTCCCGTCTCCGCTTTTTCGCATAATTTACGCGCTATAGCGCGTCCGCGGCATCCCTGATAATATATGTATGTATGTATACATATATATACACACATTATTATACAAATATCTTGTTGTGGCACATCTAACTTGGCAAACATCTGTTTGCCGCTCACGAAAAGTAAAGGTTGAGTATGGCTCATAAGTTAAAAAGTAGAGGAATTTAAAAAAAAGAGAGAATATTTCATGATTTCTAAGAAAATTTAGCTGCAAGAAAAGCTTTATTTGTAAAAAATATTTTTTCTTGGGCAGGGAAAAAAAAAAAAAAAAAAACTACCATTTCAAAATTTCCCAAAACTTAACATTTCCAGTCGAGGAATGAATGCTTACAAACTTAACTAAAACTGCCTACAAAACAAACCAAGAATTTAAACAGTGCAACTTGAATACAACTTTTTGTTAAATTTTATTTCTGGATAACCAGTCTTCAGCACTTCAGCCCTAAAATAGATTAGGGAACTAAACATCAACACAGCTTTTCTGAGAGCTGGGAGTAGCATCATAAGACAGATTTACTAAAAGATGTCTGAAGAACACTAGAATCAGTTATTCTTGCTAAAAAATTCAATTATTGATGTTTGGAAAACCTGATTTGAGCTTTGTATTAAAGATTGAAAATTATTAAGCTACCACAAAGGATAATTTATACGAAATTTTATATGGCGATTGGTTATGAAAACTATAGATAAAAGAAAAAAAAAATAATCAAAAACTTAGATGTTAAACAAAACTTTTTTCTAAATTGTATGGTCTTTGGATTAACAGTCTTAAGCCCTAAAATAAATTAGGGAACTAAGTTTCACCATAGCTTTCTGAGAGCTGGGAGTATCATCATAAGACTAATTTATTAACAGATGACTGAAGAACACTAGAATCACAGTTATTCTTGCTAACAGAAAATTCAATTGTTGACCCTTGAAAAACCTGATTCGAGCTTTGTATTATAGATTGAAATCATTAAGCTACCACAAAGGATAATTTACACTGTTGATTGGCCTGTGCAACTAAGGCAGATCACACACTGAACAGACAAGCTACAAAAGAGCATGAGTCAAGAGATATTTCATCCTGTTAACAAAGAAACCGGTTTTAATGCTATAATTTGTCGCATGTCGCACGTTTTTGTCTGCTTGTCTGTTCAGTGTGTGATCTCCCTTACTCTCAACCACTGTCTTCAGCAGTCAAGAGCAAATAATGCTCAGAGACTATGAAAAATACAAAAAAAAAAAAAAAAAAAAATCAAGAATTTAGATTGTGCAATTTTAATACATAACTCTTAAAAAAACTTTTTGCTATGTCCTATGATCTTTGGATTAACAGTCTTCAGCCCTAAAATAAATTAGGGAACTAAATTTCACCATAGCTTTCTGAGAGCTGGGAGTATCATCATAAGACTGATTCATTAACAGCTGAGTGAACAACACTGAAGATAATTGTTACTCTTGCTAACAAAAATTCAATTATTGTTTGGAAAACCTGGTTTCAGTTTTGAATTAAAGATTGAAATCATTAAACCACCACAAAGGATATTTACACGAAATTTTATATGGCAATTGGCTGTGCAACTCTCGACCACCAACATATTTTTCAGTTGTCAAGAATAAATGATTAGACTTAATGAAAACTACAGATAAAAGAAAAAAAAAATCAAAAACTTAAGATATTGCAATTTCAATACATAACTGTGTTAACTTTGCTATGGTCTTATAAGTCTTATTAATAAGTCTTCAGCCCTAAAATAGATTAGGGAACTAAATTTCACCATAGCTTTCTGAGAGCTGGGAGTATCATCATAAGACTGATTTATTAACAGCTGAGTGAACAACACTAGAATCATTGTTACTCTTGTAACAAAAATTCAATAATTGTTTGGAAAACCTGATTTGAGCTTTGAACTAAAGATTGAAATCATTAAGGTACCATAAAGTAAATTTACATGAAACTTTATACCACAAAGGATAATTTATATGAAATTTTATATGGTGATGGTGATTGGCTGTGCAACTGTGGACCACTGACATATTTCAGCTGTCAATAGTGAATGCTTAGGGGCATCCCACACTAAGGCGACAAACAACATGTAGCGCAAAAACCAGTCGAAACAAAGAACTAAGTTGTTTCAAACTTGTTTTTCCAGCGAATTCAAGCAACAAGTCTTATGTGTCGCCAGGCTTAGATAAAATGTAAAAATGTCTGCGAACTCAATTTCTTTAAAAAATTCTGCAAAAAAAAACTTTGAAAATTTTCTGCGAACGGAGTTCGCGTGTTCGTCTATATTATCTGACTCTGTGTGTCGCCTTAGTGTGGGATGCCCCTTAGACTTGATGAAAACTACAGATACAAGAAAAAAAAAATCAAACACTTAGATATTGCAATTTTAATACATAACTGTGTTAACAAAACTTTTTGCTAAACTTTATGGTCTTTGGATTAAGCCTTCAGCCCTAAAATAAATTAGGGAACTAAGTTTCACCATAGCTTTCTGAGAGCTGGGAGTATCATCATAAGACTGATTTATTAACAGATTTAAATGAACAACACTAGAATCATTGTTACTCTTGCTAACAAAAAAATTCAATTACTGATGTTTGAAAAACCAGATTTGAGCCTTGTATTAAAGATTGAAATCATTAAGCTACCAGAAATGATAATTTACCCTGTTCATTGGCCTGTGGAACCTGCTCGCAACCACTGTTTTCAGGAGTCAAGAGCAAAGGATCATAGACGTTATGGAAAATACAATTTTAATACATAAACTCAATTTTTTTTTTGCTAAGCCCTATGATCTTTGGATTAACAGTCTTCAGACCTAAAATAAATTAGGAAACTAAGTTTCACCATAGCTTTCTGAGAGCTGGGAGTATCATCATGACTGATTTATTAACAGCACAGTAAACCCAAATAATCCAGTGGCCACATTTTGAAGCAAAAAATCAGAATTAAAAGTTGTTCATTGCATCTAATTTGACTAGGAATCAAATTTAAGTTCTGTTTGTTAACAGATGGCAGTACTATGCATTCTGTGCTGTGTCGTAAAGTCATAATGACAAGTTAGTTGACTTTTGGTTTCTGAAAGTGTCAGGGGTACATAGAAAGGTGTTTCTGTGACATTATTGTTTTGATTATGTTAATTTTATCTGCACTCAGTATACGCAGGGGATATATAATTTACAATGTAACTTAAAGCTTTCCTATGATGAAAGTATATTAATTAGAATGTTATGTTGAATTATTCAAGTATGATTCTGAAACTAGAACTTTTGCAACTGTATATTTCATTGTGTTTGTAAATGTCAAGATCTGTGTTTTTGTGACTGTTCTAATAAATAAGAAAAATATCAAGGATTCATTTCTTTAAAATTTCTCTACAAAAGTGAAAAAAAATCTGCACATGTACAAAAAAAAACCAGACTAATTACATCAAATGTGCATACTTAATTTAATCACGCATTTCTTTTAATTTGGATATAAATTAAGAATAATATAAATCTTAAGCTATGTACAGAAGTATAATTCAGAAGTACAAGTTGGGCAAGATAGAAGTTAACAATAATGTCTATAAGCTAAGCTATCCTGATAGTGGAGAATATTAGGAAAATAATATTTCTTATTTTCATTTTGTCATACAAGAGTACATCCATATTTTGTCAATCGTCAGCAGAAAAAAATCATGAAATTCATCAAAGGATAGAGTAAAATATGAATTTCATCAAAAGATCGAAAAAAAAAAAGAGAGCAAATTTTATCACAGAATTGAAAAAAAAAATCATCAAAAAATTGTGGAAAAAATACATTTTTCATCAGAGGATTGCAGCAAAAACCATTTTCGTCAAAGGAACAAAGGGAAAAAAAACGAAATTCGGCCAAAGGATGGCGACTAGATGCCTAAAATTAGTCGCCCTCGCCATAGTAAAAAATTTAGTCACCACGTCCACGTGGCGACCGTATACAGCTAAGTGAACAACACTGATCATTGTTACTCTTGCTAACAAAAATTCAATTATTGTTTGGAAAACCTGAATTAAAGATTGAAATCATTAAGCCACCAAAAAGGATAATTTACATGAAATTTTATATGGTTATAGACTGTGCAACTCTCGACCACCGATGCATTTTTCAGATGTCAAGAGTAAATGCTTAGACTTAATGAAAACTACAGATAAAAGAAAAAAAAAATCAAAAACTTAAGATATTGCAATTTCAATACATAACTGTGTTAACTTTGCTATGGTCTTTGGATTAATAAGTCTTCAGCCCTAAAATAGATTAGGGAACTAAGTTTCAACACAGCTTTTCTGAGAGCTGGGAGTATCATCATGAGACTGATTTATTAAAGGATGAGTGAACAACACTAGAATCATTGTTACCAGGCATGAAAGCAGGAAACTTAAAAAAGGAAGGAACATTTTTTTCTATCCATAAAATGGTGTTAAACTCATGTAAATTAGATACACTTTGACAGCTATTTTACAATAAAACGAAATATAACTATGTAAAATAGTTATTACCTTTTTGTATATATAAATATATCTGCAGGTTCATTGAATTAACAAAAAGAAAATTGAAGACATTTTTCTAAAAGTGTAAATCTAGATATATTATGAAGTTGTGTAATTATTTTTTCCTTCTTTCAAAAGAAAAAATGTATCCATGTCAATTTGATCTTTTACCCAAAAGTTGTACAAATAGGACAAAATATTTTATTCCAAAAAGACTATACAAAAACTTCCTTTCCCTTTAAGTATTTACATGACTTTCTGATGTTTATAATATATAAACTCAACATTGATTTAATGGGGTTTTTTTTTTCTCCCTAGGCACCCCTTCTAGTGTTGACTCTAGAAAAAAGGGCCGCAGGGTGAGAATTTTTCAAAAAGGGAACACTATTCTAAAAAAAGGAGTACATTTTTTCAAAAAGGTACATATATATGTATATACATATATAAATATATATGTGTGTATATACAATGTATGTATATTTACATATATTTATATAAATATATAACACTGGCACCCGGCTAACAGAAAAGTACCAAAAAAAAATTAATACTACAACTTTAATACTGTTAAAGCTTTTTGCTAAATTGGTCTTTGAATTGACAGTCTTCAGCCCTAAAATAAATTAGGGAACTAAGTTTCAACATAATTTTCCTGAGAGCTGGGAGTGTCATCACAAGACTGATTTATGACGTAATAAGGGTATGCTAGAAATCTTTTGTTATTCTTACTTACAAAAAATTCAAATACTCTAATCAGAAAAAAAAAGGTGAGTTGCCAATTTTAGAAGTTTTTTTTTTTATTATTATTATTCGAATACCTACCAGAAATTTTAAATAGTAAATGTAATTTAAGTAAATATTAATTAATAAAATAAATAATTCCCAACTGTTCTTCTGCAACAACAGCGAAGTGATGAAATCACATTACATATGAAAATTCCTTTACATCATGGGGAACAAATGCCGTATTCGCCCGGAGTCCGGCATCTTGTTTCTGTGTTGGTCATTGCCGATTTTAAATTTCTTCATTTCGATTTATTTATTTATTTTTGTTGTTGATGTTTAATCTCAAAATTTTCAAAAATTAAGCATAAAGTGGTTATAAATGACCAGCAAAGAAACAAAATAGCAGGCTCCGGGCGAATACGGCATTTGTTCCCACCATGGATAATAATTATAGTAAATGTCATTCTTAATAATACTAATATTAAAAGGCTTTACCCAACAATTTATATATTAAAGAAACCTAGGTTTCTTGACTCTAGGCACTGTTTTCGCCAAGTAGTAATGTTCTCAATGGTTAAATATTGTTGATAGGTTAATATAATATTGAAAACTGAAATATAATAATAACTATTAATAAAAAAAAAAAATTTAATTCAAGCCAAGAAAAAAATCCAAGATGGCAGACCCTGGGACAATAACACATCTGTTCCAAAGTTGCTTTGTAACACACAAACAGAGCAGATTTTTTTAAATACCTTGCAGATCAATCTAACTTAAAAATTGCTAAAATTTAATTTTTAGTATAAATTTATTGTATTTATTTCATTTTCTTTGTAAATGCAAATTTTGCTTATTTTATGGGACACTAATTTCATCCTTGATTGCAGATAAATTTTGGTTTGATGCAGATTAACACAGAAAATTCTGCTACTGGGCATACACATACATAACATATTTGCAATAATCAAATAAACTTCTATTTTATATGAACCACTAAATTATTTAAAAAAAAAAAAAAAAAAAAAAACATGTAGCCAAAACTGGTACACATGTATCAGTAGCAATTAATTTTTATAGATTCATACAGAACAAATGAAAAAGCATACAACTAGAGTTGTAGCCAAAATTGAGTGCACAGAAACTTTCAAACAAAATTTTACACCAAACAATTATTCATTATGAAGAAATAAAGGTACTACTTAGTTATCCTGTCCACCAATTTTGCCAAATTATATAAATTGCCAAACCACTCCCTCAGTTATACAAATTGACATAATTTTTATTAACGAGAGAATAAATAAATTTCTATAACATTAATAAAAATACAAATGAAACGTCAAAAAAAATTACATGATGACGTGAACATGCGTAACTTGCTTAAAGTCAAGTGAATGTGACATTTACGACCAACCATTATTGACATTTATCCTTATAGTTTGGCGATAGATTTTTGGTCAACGGGATAACTTAAGTAGTACCGAAATAAAGAAAAGGTTTATAGTTAAATTATCAAATCGTAAGCCTTCAGATTAATTAGGGAACAAAATTTCAGCACAGTTTATTTGAAAGCTGGGAGTATCATCACTAGGCTGTTTATATTTCTATTAGGGATGCACCGAATATTCGGTATCTATTCGGTATTCGGCCATGTTACCGAATATTCTGTTTGGCCAAATATCAAACTATTCGGCCAACCGAATTCTTAAAAAAAAAAAAACTTTTAAAACATATTTTTGAAAACCTGATACCATTTCTATGTTTAACAGTCAACTTATAAAGATATTCAAAGTAATTATAAACAGAATCATATCTTTAAATAAAAGAGAATGTTTTTACATTAGGTATGATCCATGTCAATTCAGGCAGCCAAAGAAAAAATCTTACCTTCATAGTCTCAGAAGTTTTTGAATTGAACATATGTTAAAATTCAATAAAAAGTAAGATACTTGTATATTTTGGTTTTGCCCAAAAAAATTCCTGGCCCGAGATACAGGCCGCCAAAGATGGCATCCCGGGAACCATTTCCAATTCGCCATTTTCGATAAAAATTTTAAAGTGCTCTATCTCTAGAACGGTGCAAGATATTTTGTTGCGTTTTTTTTATTTTAAAGATAATATTCATCTCTTTAAAATGATATACCCAATTTTGAAAAATGTATTCAACTTTTCTTGTGGCTTTTTTTTTCAAAAAATTTTTTTTTTCGAAAATGCCAATCTTAAAAATTTTGATTTTTTTGCTGTTGATCAATACCATTGGGAACTATCTTCACTGTAAAGGAGAACTTCCACTTTTAAGTTTAACAAATTTTAGAAACATTTAAAAAATTCAGAGAATTTTACAGGAACTGTATACATACAGTTCCAGTAAAAGTCACTGAATTTTTGCTTATTTGTATCATATTTGTAAGGATAAGCCTACTATATATCGTAAACAAGTTAGAAATTGCAATATCAAATGTGGCAAATGAGGTGCGTGCATAATATTAACTAGTTTTATAAATATTCAGATCTTGGTGCAATAAGTGTTACACTCTTGGGCAAAAAGGCATGAATACAAAATTTACTATAATACCATATATTAAATTCAGTAATACGGAAGTAATATGAATCCATCTTAAAAGGACTTAATCCCCATGGCAGCCTAGAATCATTGCCTATCATGGTATATCATTGAATCAATTATGTATTATAGGATTTTTAAATAGAATGAAGAAAACTTTTATTAATGTCTTTTATGTTTTAATTTGATTTTCATAGCATTTGAAGTGATACATACTTTATTGCAGAGGTTTACAAAAAATTACTTCCTGTGTCATAGAAAGTGCATAGTGTTTACAGGGACACACAAAAGATTTCAGATACTTTACCTTATTGGAAATACTGTACATTAGCGATGATTGCTAGAGGTGCATTTTTAGTTGCAATATGAGTTTTTAAGTTTAATTAAATATTTCCATATTACGTTGTGTGTATAAAGGCTGTAGATCATATACAGGGCTACACAAAAGAAATCTTAAGGGTTTACTGAGTATGAATGAAAGTAGCTTAAAGGTGATTTTTAAATGAGTAATGCATTTTTACACTGAACTACATTTAGTATACTAAGATATGTTTGGAGAATATAGATAAAATGATATACAGGTCCACGTAAAGAATTAGATACATGGCCGTCTATGGATGATAATCTCTGGAAGTGTGATTTCACTGGTTTTAAGGATGTTTTAATCTTAATTAAATATTAGCTAAATAGTGGCATATATATAAAGATAGTAGGTAAAATACAGGGTTGTATGAAAGTATTCAAGTATGCTTCCGTCTATTGACATAAATTTCTAAAAGTCAAATTCCGACCTATTTATGTGTTTTTAACAATTTCCAACATAGTTGAAAGTCTTTATGGATTCGATTTGTCTGCCCATCTGTCTGAACTCTAACTTGTATTAATATAATTTGTATTGCTGTGTAATTGATATATGTTATTGAGATTGTTTTACTATGTTCGGTATTGAAAATAAAGTATGTATCACTTCAAGTGCTATGAAAATCAAATTAAAACATAAAAGACATTAATAAAAGTTTTCTTCATTCTATTTAAAAATCCTATAATACATAATTGATTCAATGATATACCATGATAGGCAATGATTCTAGGTTGCCATGGCGATTAAGTCCTTTTAAGATGAATTCATATTAATTCCGTATTACTGAATTTAATATGTAGAATCATAATAAATTTTGTATTCATGCCCTTTTTGCCCAAGAGTGTAACTTATTGCACCAAGATCTGAATATTTATAAAACTAGTTATAGTACGCACGCACCTCATTTGCCACATTTGATATTGCAATTTCTAACTTGTTTAGGATATATAGTAGGCTTATCCTTACAAATATGATACAAATAAGCAAAAATTCAGTGACTTTTACTGGAACTGTATATATACAGTTCCTGTAAAATTCTCTGAATTTTTTAAATGTTTCTAAAATTTGTTAAACTCAAAAGTGGAAGTTCTCCTTTACAGTGAAGATAGTTCCCAATGGTATTGATCAACAGCAAAAAAATCAAAATTTTTAGGATTGGCATTTTCGAAAAAAAAAATTTTTTTGAAAAAACATTTTTTTTTCAAAAGGTTGCCACAAGAAAAGTTGAATACATTTTTCAAAATTGGGTATATCATTTTAAACAGAAGAATATTATCTTTAAAATAAAATAAACCGCAACAAAATATCTTGCACCGTTCTAGAGATAGAGCACTTTAAAATTTTTATCGAAAATCACGAATGAGAAAGGATGCCAAGGATGTCATCTTTGGCGGCCTATATCTCGGGCCAGGAATTTTTTTGGGCAAAATGAAAATATACAAGTATCTTACTTTTTCTTAAATTTTAACATATGTTCAATTCAAAAACTTCTGAGACTATGAAGGTAACCCCCCTGCCTGAGTTGATATGGATTCAGCCATTATCTATTTGCTGTTTGTTAAGTATTGTTTAAGAAAATTAACCAATCACGTGAATTTTCATAGGAATTAATTATGTACAAATGCAAGTTCCTGAATATTGTCCAGTAAATAATCTATTACTTGCTAAGATTTTAAGAACAACGTTTACAATCTTTGAAAATGATCGCCCTCTCCAGACACCGATCTAAGATGCATTTAAAAAATTCCTTGCTTTATCAAAAGGAGTAAAAAAGTTATTCTTGCTGAGTTGCCATCATATAAAATTTGACTAGATTGTATTATTTGACTTTACTTTAGTCTCTTCCTGACAAATACAAATATATGATCCTGTACAATTTTTTCACAATTTCTCTGATTTTAAAATATGAAAATTTTATTCATTTGTTTTAATTCACAGAAGAAGCCATGAAATTTATAATTTTATTAATTAAAAAAGTTTTATAACTATCCTTTTCTTAAATAACTCAAAGCAGATTTTTTTTCAGCATAAAGCTTTCTTGAAAAAAGCTTTTGATTATCAAAATGAAGGATTCTGTTTTAAATGTATATGTAAAATTGTTTTAAAGTGTAACATTTTAATGCCTTTAAACTTTGAAATAAAAAACTAATTTCTATCTTATAGCTTCTATATGTAGTTGCTTATAGCTTACATGTCATCGATAATCTATTTGCAATTAACAAAAGTAATCAGGGGTGCCATTTGGGTGACCAGAGCTCCTGTAATAGTGCAGAGGGCTAACTCACTGGCCCATTTTTTGCAGCAACTGCATCATACTTTTAATGCATGGGTGCAAGTTTGAAATTTGGCCAAGACTGAAACAGTAAAATTCAATTATATTGAAACAAATAAAAAAATAAATACTCTGACGAAATTTGCATAATTTCTACGATCTTTCGACAAAATCTGCATATTTTACACTACCTTTTGACGAAAATCCCATTTTCTCCGTGATCCTTTGATGAAAATCATGTTTTTTTGCAATCTTTTAATGAAAATCGCATCTGTTTAATGATCCTTTGATGGAGATTGCGTCATTTTCGTGATCCTTTGACAGAAATCATGTTTTTTTTTCGCGATCCTTTGATAAAAAAAATAGCGTTTTTACCGCAAGTTGGTTGGTGACATCAGGGTATGTATAAGTCCTTAATTTTGAGTAGCATTATTTCCGAATAGTAATCTTTCAAAAAATTTTCATTAAATAAAACATCACTACTCAAAAATGGTGGTTCTGTATCTTAAAGTAAGCACTTTTAGGCACCATGCATCTGGGACGGATCAAAATCTTTCTTAATCAAGCAACTTATTATACGCAGCCTCTAATTTAAAACAGTATTAATTTCTTTTCAGATGCGGACAAGATCAAATCAAATTTTGACCCTCCCCCATAAATGCTCAAACATAGAAATCGGAGCCCTATAACACAAATTCTAAAAAACAAAGTAAAAACACACAAAAAACGAGATTTTGATATTGCATTAAGAAAGGTAGGTACATAATAAATATGAGCTGATTGTCCATTTAGAGTAACAGGAAGATGCTTTATCATTTTATGTTAATTAGCTTTTTAAACCCATCAAACAACATTAAAAGATACAGTAAATGAAAATAAATGTATAAGACTTTCGATACTTACAAAACTACGTTTCCATTGCAACTGATTCTTCAGAATGTTTGCCTTTTTCGGCTTGTTGTTTGCCTTTAGCTCTTCGATCGAGTAGCATTTTTCTGTCCCTAATAATAACATAATAAATATAAGCAGATTGTCGGTTTAAGTGTAACAGGCAGATCATTATGTTAACTGTCTTTTTAAACACATCAAAGAAATATATTAAAAGCAAAAGTAATTAAAGATAAATGTAAAATACACTCGATATTAATATTATACTGTACACTAACCTGTCCATCTTGATTTTAACTATCACAACGTTGGATGGATGAATTCCAACGTGCACAGAAGCACCATTGGCCTTCTCACGCTGGATCCTCTCGATATAAATTACATATTTTTTTCGGTACACTTGGACCACCTTTCCGACTTGCTGTCCTTTGTGATGGCCCCGAACAACTTGAACCTCGTCATCCTTACGAATCGGGACACTCCGTACACCATATTTTGTCCTCAGTTCTTTGGATAACGGAGCAGACATGATGATTCGACGAATATGAGAAGGGGCATTAAAATGTCTCTTCCTGTTTTTTCTTCTGGAAGAAGTAATTAGCTTGTTCATTTTCATGATGGAAACTTTTTTGTTTAAATTTCCACGTGTATTCAAAAAGATACGCCGAAAAGATGTCGGAGTTGGAAGTAGGATGAGGATCTCGTTGCCAACTTTCACTAGCACTATTATTATAGGAATTTAAAACCAAACCCTTCCGTCAACCAATCTACCACCAAATTTTTGTCGTAGCGAGCAGAAATTATCTTTGCGACATAGACCAATAACATCATAGACCTGTTAAACGTAGACCAATCAAACTACCCGAAATGAAGTGGAAAGTTGGTGTCATAGAGAATGGACGAGGCTAACGATAACAGCGCCCCCTAGAGACTCTAGTTACACTGAGAGAAGGGACGAGGCTAACGAAAAAGACAGGCCACCGCGGTGCATCATGCGGTGCATTCCACGTATCTTTTTTTTTACAGACCGCTAGAGTGACGTGATACTCGAATGCACCAATGCAGTTGTACGAAAAGAGCATCACGTCATTCTAGCGGTCTGTAAAAAAAGACACGGGGGATGCACCGCGGTGACATGTGACGTAAGACAAACTTCTCACTTCAGGAAAATCCCGTTCAAGCACATTGCTATAGCGACTAGAATACATAGTGTGGAAATCGGCTATCTCTGTAATACTTAAAAAAGCGCTAAAATATTGTATCCCTGAAATATGCAACGATGCTGCTGCAATATACCGATCGCAGCGACATCTGCAGGATATTTTCTACAACTGCAAGGCTTTGCTAGTCTATACAATGTAATACTAGTAATACGAAAATCCCGCAGATGTCGCTGCGATCGACACTTGGCATTTTAGCAGTATCGTCGCACATTTAAGGGATACAATTTTTTAGCACTGTTTGGATAGCATATTTCAACACTAGGTATTCTAGACGCTGTAACATTGCTTTACATGTATTCTTAATTTGTTCAGAATGATTATTTTTTTGCACAATTTCGGAATTCAAGTGACATTTGAGTTTTCTGTTATATGACAAAGTAAAAATTATCCGAATTTGAATATCTAAAACTTTCAAGCGTATTTACAATAAAGAATGATTTCAATAGCATTTTAACATTAGTACTGCACCTAGAATAAATAGTGTGGAAATCTGCTATCCTAAGAGCGCTAAAAAATTGCATCCCTTAAATGTGCAATGATGCTGAAATCCAATGAGCTGATCGCAGCGACATCTGCGTTCCAAATCGTCTTGAAGTTTTAGAAAATATCCTGTCGCTGCGATCGACTCTTTGGATTTCAGCATCGTTTGATATTTAAAGGATACAATAATTTAGCACCTTTTTTAAGTACTACACTGTTAAAAATATCGTAAAAAATTACCTCTGTTTTTAAAGGCTATCTATTTTCTGACCAATGAGAATAAGGAAAGGGCAGCTGACGTCACTGTTGGTTGAATTACTGTTGGTTCAGCAAGAAAACCTGTCCGTTCTTTATGACTCCTACCTGCACGCATGAGCTAGGGAAATTTGATTGGTGTACGTTTAAAGGTGCGTTTTCACTGGTCTACCCAAGGTCTAACTTACCTAACTTTTTACCTAAACACAAGATTTTAGGTCGTTAGAACGCGATTTTGTAGGTTTGATTCGTGATCACTCCTAAGCACGGCTTACCCAAGCGCAGCCAATTAAAATAGAGCTTTTGATAATAATGGCGGTTTTGTCAATTTACTAAGTCTAAGTGATATTTATGTTTTATATCGTTTTATTTATTTAAAATTATTCTGTTTTACGTCAAAGAGGAATCTATTTTTTGTGATTGAAGCAAAACGGTAAGTTTTATTGACATGTTGGATAGATATCATCTTTTATTAATTTAATAAATTGTGGGTAATCCATATGGATTCTTTAAATTGTTGTTATTTTTGGTAATCATTCAGATACATTTTATTAATATTAGAATACTAATTATATAGTTTGTTTAAGGATTTTGTTGCGGATATAAGGATGAAGATATGTCTAGTTCTCAAAATTATTTTATTTTTATTGAACGTTAATAGTATACAAAGATTAAAAGTATTTTTTAAGAATGTTTGTTTCTTAAAATGAATTACTTGCTTCATTGATTATATTTGGTTACTTGATAGGGTATTTCTGATCAATTTAGATTTAAATATCCATTTACTCACTTAAAGTAATTGTGATTGTTTAGAAAGATATTGTTTACTGTAGCCCATTGATTTTTAAATGGAAAATTAGTTACAGGCAAACTTCAATCCAGTTTTGCTAATAGTAGGTATTTGATTATGCATGTTTAAGCGAGCATGTAAACAAGCCGTTGTATTTTGTATTTTCCTGTTCTCTTTTAAGCAAGAAACACCTGATTGCAAAACAATTTGCTCTTTACTCCTTTTCTTTTCAGATATTTATTTGTGAACTTTGTCATGTAAAGAAAACACTGCTAATCTATTTTTTATTTTAATTTTCATGCTTTTCACCTGCAGATGTGCAATTTTTCTTTTTGTTGTTAAGATTAATGTGAAACTTTTATGAAGATTTATAACTTTGTATGAAATTTAAATCAATTGAGAGATATTCAAACCATGTGTAGCTTTTCTATGGGCCCATTTTGAAGAATTTGTACACATTACCATTCCAATTCGATAAGCAGCTATAAATGCATATTCAATGTATTTTAAGTTAAATCTGCATGTCTTGTTAGCGATTATTTTCATTTATTAAAAAAGTGTTGCTACCAAAATAATAGGAGATTCTCCATTTGAAATGCATATTTATAAAATTTGTTTAAATTGTTATTTAGGTGCATTTCTTTTACAAGTATGGCTACAGATTTATCTTACAGCATAGGTCATCAGTTTTAAATGTACCTATTTATCTATTAACGTAAAGAACTATTTATTCATTTATTTTTTTTTTCAAAAATCATTACTTATTATTCTTACTATTTTTGAAAATGGAATTCATTATCAAAAAATAAAATTCTCTCTGTGGGAGATTCTTTGAGTCTATATGTTTGAGTGTATATTAAAGTTTTGGACAAATCATGAATTCATGATATATATAAATTCAGTGGTCAAAATAGTATATTAGAAGTAATGAAACTATAGTAGGTCCTAGTTTTGTCATTGTTTGTTGTGTAATATGCTGTTTTTTGGAAAATATAATTTTGCGAGTAATGTAATAAAAAGAAACTTGTTTGTAAGAAGCATCAATATTTTTGACGTTACGTCCAGAAACTGTATACATCAATCAATACAAAGTATACCAGTGGAGGTAAGCGTCTGGCAGATCAGCTGGTGCCGGGATAGATCTTCAAATTTGAATGCTTTCAGAAAATCACTGGTGCGTAGTTTTATTGTATAATAAGTGACTACCATTAGTGATCGTCTGCAAGCAACTGGACTTCAGACCAAGCCCTTGGACTTCAGAAAAGAAGATTTTAAAAAAATCTGTGAGTACCACTTCTATGTCAAAAGAGGAGACAGTAAAGTAAGTTTATTTAAGTAACATCAAAAATAATATTTGTGCTCCCTACAAACTAGTCTTTTTTTAATTTCATGACTCGTTAAATTACATTTTCCAAAAATAGCATGCTGCACTACAAACTGTGAGAACACAATATATTACTCAAAAAAAGCACAAAAAATATTTAGCTGAAAATATTTTTAAATGCCCATATTGCAACTATAAAATTGCAAATATAATGTGAAATAAACATTTATATGTTTCAGTCTGGGGCATAAATAAAGTCTGCTGCTAAGTTAAAAAAAAAAAGCGTGGGCCAGCCTTACGTATATCTTCATTTTGTTTGTTACCAGGACAATTGCACTATTTGGTTTTATTTTAAAAGATGAAAAAAAAAGGCGAGGGAAAGGTGAGATATGTTTTTAGATAATAAAAGTTTCTAGTGTTTTCTTTTTTAAAGTAAAAAAGTGTTCTTAAAAGATGCAAAAATGGTTTGTTGTTTATATCCATATGAGACTAAGTGTTTTTGAAAGTAAAATAATAATAATAATAATAAAGCATTTTTAAAAGATAGAGAGTTTGTTGTTTTAGGACAACAAAGTGTCTTCTTTTTTCCTTATATTAATTATATTTATTGTCATCAGAGCAGTTACATGATACAGTTGGTATGATTTAAAATCAAGTATCAGCCGAAACTGAAACTCGTTAAATTTTGATTCTTCGATTGCTTTTTAGTCTTATTGTTTTGTTAATAATTATGAATGCATTAAAAAAAGAAAAAATTAAATGAGAAATCTTTATCGTTAGGAAAATTTAAAAAATTAGATTGAAAACAGTGATTTATAAAGCATGCAACGTGCAAAAGAAAAAAAAAACCTAAATAAACAAACTGTCAACAACATTGCATACTTAAATAAATTGTCACATTGTATTAACCTAAATAAACAAACTGCCCGTTGCAAATAATGTTAAAAAAATTAATGGTAAGGTAATCTTTCAAAAATTAAAATTATGACAGAAACATTTTTATAATTAGAGGTTGGCACCTTTTATGTGTATAATAAACTTAATCTTTTGTAGAAAGATTTTAAAGTCCACCAGAACAACTTTAAGTATGTGCAGGTAAGACAAATTTCTGTTTTTGTATTTAAACTTAGTTTCATTAAAGTCTTCTGACAGTTGATAGAATTTAGGCCCTAATCTAAGTGGAAGCATATGTGTAATTTTATAAATCATTGCTTAGGGCTAAAATTCTTTTATGAAGTTTTTCTTAATGTTAAAAGTGATATACTATTTTAATAAATATGTATATATATATAGTCAGCTATTTTCAGTTTCCCATATTTGATTTTGAGTAGTACTTTAATAAAAAATCAACATTTACTATTTGAATCAAATACTTATTTATTTTTGTATTATATTTTTCCTTTCATTTTTTAAATATTAATATGTTTAAAGTGCTTTTATTTTTTTTTAAATATAATTATGCATAAGATATTTTGATTTAAAATTTCTAAGGTGTTGAGATTTGCCTTTTGGGAATCTATATTATAACTTTATCCTAAAATTTGATGAAAATGTAATGTAAACAAAAAAACTGTTTTGCAGTATCATATCTTTTTTAAAATATCATGCAATAAATTTATTCCATTATTTATATAGTTATAATAAATTTACATTTATAAATATTTAAAGCATTTTAAAAGTGTTTTTTCATAATTAGCATTCTGTAATGAATATTTAGATAGTGCAGTAGCATAACTATTTCTGTTTTTGTCTATAAGCGTACTTAAATTTCTTAGCTAATTAATAGTTAGGCTTAGATGCCTTATATTCCCAGGTGGGCGCTATCTTGGATGTTTTGAGATTTCTTGGTGATTTTATGTCGGCAATCTTTATCGATATGTGGAACCCCGTGTGACATGTGTGTTCTGGCGTGTCGTGTTCTGGGAATGCCTGAGAAGCTCATTTTCGCTTAGGATTTTGTGGATGTGTTTTGATATCGTGTTGTATTATTCTGTCTTTTTATTTTTGTTAAATTTATTGGATGTATTTGATTGACTATGGTTTCTGTAGTCTGTTTAAACACTCTTGCTGAAGTAATTAATAAATTTGAGGAAAGTTTGACGAGGTTTGTTTACAGTATGTCAATGCGTATTCATAAGCCTATTTTTGAAAATTATGGTGATGCTATGACAGTATTTCATGCTTGAGCTTTCAAGAAAGCAGATGTCTGTTAAGGTATGTTAATAATTTTATGTATATTTTGTTGCCTTTCGAGTTTTTTACATTTTGAGATTGCTACACAGCGAGAACTGCTGAATTTTGAGAATGCTACACAGCGAGAACTGCTGAATCCAGTGATTTTTTTTTCGGTTAATGAGCGCATAGCACTCATACGACGATTACTGATTGGCACTTTAATGAGTTTCGTGCATTTTTGTGGTCGCGGCAGGAGTTTGCGGAATCCAGTAATTTTTTATTTTCAGTTAATGAGCGCGTAGCGCTCATACAATGTTTAGTGAATGCCACTTTAATGAGTTTTGTTTATTATTTACATTTTATTTTCGTTAAGCCTAACATGCATATAAACCGGTGTTTGGCGACATTTATTACTTGGCGGAAAAAGGGTTTTCACTCCAAGAAAAATTCCAAGATGGCAGCCCCGGGAATTTATGACATCTGTTTCTATAGCTATGATGCCTTCATTATTGTTAAAGTAACAAACGAAAATTCAAGACCTCGAGTGAGACGAGATATATTGTATTTATGATGACTCAATAAGTGGATTGTGGTTTTCTTGACAAAAATTATCTGTCTTGTACCTCCTTTCATCAACTGCAAAAGTTTTTCCATTTTGTTAGAAACTCTTTTTTGTGAAAAAGCAAGAAACATATTATTTACTAAACAAAATTTAGAAACTTGTATTTGTACATCATTAATTCCTATGAAAATCCAAATTAATCATCCTTTTAATCCTCATCATGGTTAATTTTTTTAAGTTACAGCAAACAAATAATCTAAAAGCATCCTATTTTATTTAAATATGAACTTGTTTCTAATTATTTTAAATATATTTATAAGCTGACAGTTAAAGGTAGAAATTGTGAAAAGTTTTAAAAATGTGTTTCAAAAGGTTTCTTTAAGTATTCGGTTTGGCCGAATACTTTGATATTCAGCTTAACCAGATAGTTTGATATTCGGTGCATCCCTAACCAAGAGTAGACTCGTGTTACCTAATAATTCAGAATTGTAAAAATGATTTACACCTGAGTGCTTCTTTTGGCAATAAATTTTAGTATTTTTAGGAACTTAATTATAAAGTGATAAATGAATTTTAATGCATTTTTCTGTTAGAGTCACAGTGATAAATCCCCAAATATTCTTTATGGTTAAAATAACAGTGTTAATTGCATCAAATCGTGTCATTAAAATGTGCCAACTGGCTGTGAAACTGTAGCAACGAAATATTGGGTAAGAAATGAAATATAAATAAAAAATAAAGAGAATTTTTAATTACAATAATAAAGAAATAATTTTTTTATCATCTTTTATCAAATGATAATTTAATATTAAGTAAATTATAATTAAACTTCGAAAAAATAATTTAAAAATTCTCAATACATAGTTTCAAAAATGTTTTTTTCGCCTTTTCTGTTGTCATACCTGAAAAAAGGGGAGAAAAAATAATTATTTTAATAAATTCAGTAGTTCATGCTTTCTACTTCTTCCATAATTATAGTCATGCCAAATTAATGTATTGTAACAGAAGTTTTTTGAATCAACATGAATTATAGTCCTGAAATTAGGGATGATTTTTATAAACATTTAATGTTTAAAAAAAAAAAACTATTTTTACTTTTATACTTATTTAGTAGTAACTCTATCATTTTTATCATAATTTAACATTTATCCTTACAGAGAGGCAACACAAGGTGTTTCATTGGCATGTTACGGTTGGAGATATATTTATTAGTGAAATCATTACTATGCCATTTGACCCAGTGAAATTTATCAAATTCACAACATTTTGGGGTAGGTACTTTATGTTAGCCGGGCACATGAAATAAACCAGGGCTGAAACTAGCCTTTTTTGCACCCGGCACAAACATAGATTTTGCCCCCTCCCCCCCGGCTTCCGCAAAGTAAATTTACGAAGAAAATTTTAATTCTAATCGCTGACTTATTTCAAATTTAAAATATGTAATAAAAAAATACGTAGTACGGAATTACGTAATCAACTTTGTCAAATATTGATTCATTAAAACTTTGAAAACGAAATCCAAAGGAAGTCACATGAAGAAACTATGCAGATTTGCAAGCTAATGTTAAACTTATAGGTGCATTCTTTTCAAATTTCTCGCTTGCACTTTAATATTTTTAAATAATTTTCCATTTGGGACAGCTGAGGTTGTTTCTAACAGGATAAATGTTTACTTTTAAAATTTTGGTTGCAGTTTTTTTTAATATATATATATAATTACTTTCACTTTTTGAACCGGTTCTGAAAGTTTAAGTAGCCTCATAAAAAAACTTAAAACGAAAACGTACAACCTAACAATGTTAAAGATCAAACTCAGTTATCTTAAGAAAAAAAAAATATTTAAAAATATTAAAATGCAAGCGAGAAATTTGAAAAGAATGCTCTCATATTTAACATTAGCTTGTGAGTTTCTTCGTGTGACTAGTGTAGCTTCTTAAGAAATCAAAAACCAAAATTCATTTGGCACCCCTTCATTTTCCTTCTGGCGACCAGGAAACATGCCTCCTCTGCCCCCCTCTAGTTTCGATCCTGAGATAAACCATTAAATAATGTCATCATTTGTATTCATTTTTTTTTTTAAATATAAACCTCTCATTCATTTTATTTGAAATACAAAATTTTCATTTAAAATACATATATTACATACATTTAAAATAAGTGCCTTTCACTTATTTCATTAAAAAAAAAAGGAATAAAACAATAAGAAGAAATAATACGATGAACCAAAATTATTATTTCAACCTCAGTACATTGTTTCTAATTTATACAAGTGGACACTAAAAGGTATTGCGGGAAGAAAAAAAAATATCCGACATAAAAGTACCTTTTTGTGATCTATTGACAAAAACAGAGATTGCCCCGGCAAACATTTATACCCCTTTATTCTTCTTAATAAAAGAAGCCCCTTCACAAAATTATTCTCCATAAAAGCGACTTCACACAATAAGAAAAAATTGTTGGGATTTAAAATGTGTAATTTGCAAACAAAATAAGCTCACAAGAAAAGTATAGCAGGAAGACCTTTAAAAAAAGGATGATTAAATGTTTACTTTGAATTTAAACAACTGAATTTGATTTTTCTTTACAGAAATTTATTTTTCTCAAATCTGTAACAACCCCCCCCCCCCCCCAAAAAAAACCCACTTTCACCCCTGATATGAAATTATAAGGTAAAACTTACAATTTTAAGTACATTTATTTTGCATTTTACTGTTTTTTTTTCGGGAGGGGGGGGGGGGGGTGTTGTCACAAAAAGTAGATTTAACTAAATTGGATAATTTTATACTGATTGTAGTGATGATATGTATAAGAGAATCTGCCAGTGTCACATAGGCGTACAGTTCAGGGATGTATGGAGGGTATATGGTGGTATATGCCGTATACCTTCTGGATTTTTTTAGGAAACACCATATACCGTCTGTTTCTCAAAAAAGCTATAGTATATACACTGTAGGGTATACTCTCTGCCTTGAGCATATGCCTTCTGCTTTTTTTACGACTACACCACTGGTACAGTTGTATGTGCTCAGGGTCCCAAGTTCCACCACTAATTTCTAAAATATTCTTTTTCACTCTAATATAAAAAAGGTTTTATTTTAGATTTTATTTAAGTTTTAAAGATTTTTTCACACATATTTTTTCCCCTTAAATTTTGTTCTTTTTCTTTTGTTACAGAGATAAACATTATTAGGAATTTCTATTTCTCTAAATGTGCCATTTTTTAAAAAATATAATAAAATGTTAAACGTTTAAAATTTGTAATAAAAACTAAAATAGCAAAAAAAATACATAATTAAAAAAATAATAAAATAAAAATAAACATTCTTAAATGTTAGCTTTTCTTGTGAAATATGAAAAACGATTCACAAAAAACAGTGAGTATATCGCTTCATAAGCGGGTCGGAACATTCAAATTTTTAGATTGCCTTAATGTTTTATTTAATTTGTTGATTTATTTAACAAATATAATTCTACTCAATTTCTTTAAAAGGAATTAAAAAAGCAACATTAAATTTATAGTCGATCTCTATTACACATGTGCCACTAACGTACGTAACGTTTTTCACACGTACTTGTGTGAAAAATAATTTACCTCTGTCTTTAAAGGCTATTTATTTTCTGACCAACGAGAACGCTTCATAAGTGTTTATGTAGCGTTCTCATTGGTCAGAAAATGGAGAGCCTTTAAAAAGAGAGGTAATTTTTCACGATATTTTTAACAGTGTAGGATGGGCGTTCCTGCAATCGATCGTAACTTGGTATTACGGTGCCTCAGCGTAAGTCCTCCTGCAGTCAGCCAATCAGAGGCCGCAGTTACATTTGTTGTGGTTGCGCGCACATCCACTTGCGTCTTATCTTACGGCTGCTTCCACACTGTTAAAAATATCGTGAAAAATTACCTCTGTTTTTCAAGGCTTCTATTTTTTGACCAATGAGAACGCTTCCTAGATGTTTATGCAGCGTTCTAATTGGTCAGAAAATAGAGAGCCTTTAAAAATAGAGGTAATTTTTCACGATATTTTGAGCAGTGCAAGCTGTCGTAAGATCGCGAGGCACCGTAATGCCGGTTACGTTTTGTTTATATCGTAAGTCTCTAAGTTGATCTTAAGTGAGGCACCGTAATCCCAGTCTAAGTGATAAAATTTTTAGCATTGTTTGGATAGCATATTTCCACACTAGACGCGCTCTCAGTATTTTTCCCATGAGTAGGTCTTATCGAAGAAAATAATTTTAAAATAATTCAATTATTTCATTATTTTATGGTTCAAAATAGGTAAAATCAACGATGATATTTCTTTATCCTTCCAAAACATGGTTTTAGTAACAGAAATACATGCCTATATTTACTCAGACAAAATCCAAAATATTCGGGAAAAGCATCACGTTCATCGACTTTAGACCACTCAGCATTTAAAATTAAGCAAACCAACCGCACTCCAACTTGACACGGGCGACTCAGAAAAACGAACTTTACCCATGTGACGTCAGCCGCGGGTAAACAGAAGCAAAACACTAATAATAGGCGTGAAGAACATTTTAGCACTGCTCCCCCTTCGTCCAATAAACAGTCTTTATCGGAAGATTTTCCCCCACAGAGGCATGGCTGGATTCATACCTTGATTACCATACGAAAAACAAAACATACTTTCATCACTAAATAATATATTTTCACAATCTTCTTCGCTCCATAAATGTCTTGATTTACACCAATTCAATCTTCTACGCTTTTGTTTTGCAGTCATGAGAGGTTTTGTTTTCGGTACGCGAGATTCAAACTTAGATTTATGGAGTCGATGTTGTCTAAATGTTGTCGATGTAGAAACTGCAACTACTTCTTCTTTCTATTTTCGGTGCAAGAATCACACACTTTTAAAACGGTTTTTGTTAACTATACTCTTCAGTTTCCTGTCATCTTTAGTAGATGTCTTTGGTTTTCGGCGATTATTTTGAAATTTTCCATTTTTTACTTTCTTCTATCTTTGCAAGAAGAAAGTAATGGATTCATGAAATTTTTCGACTTCCGGTTTTTGGCGGATTTACACGTTGCAGGGGTCAGAGATTCCAAAAAACATGTTTTTACAAAATGTCTGTCTGTGAGTCTGTCTGTCTGTCCGTCTGAAATCTTGAAAAAGAAACAGAGCATTTTGTTTTCCATAAATCCAGTAGCTTGCGATTTCTTCTAACCGTAAATCAAAGCGTTGAATTTTCAATAATAGAGGCCGACGCCGAAATAACTTATTTTAACTGGGATTTTTAACTCATTAATTCTCGCTTCCGTGACTTTCACGTGCTCTTTTTACTTTCTTCAATCTTTACAAGAAGAAGGTATTAGATTCGTGAAAATTTTCGACGGATTTACGCGTTTTAGGGGTCAGATATCCCCAAAAAACATGTTTTTACAAAATGTCTGTCTGTGATTCTGTCTGTATGTGACGCAAATTTTGTGGGTGTTCTAGCTCAAGAACTAACGCACGGAATTTAATAAAAAATTATATTCAGGTAGTCCCTGATACAAATTGGTGCTTCTTAGTTTTGGTGTAAATCGCCTAACAGATACTATGCTGCATTTTGCAGGATTTCCGGAAAAGCTCTATCTCAAGAACTAATGCACGGATTTTCATCAAACTTCAGATTCAGTTAATCCTTGATATGAATTGATCCTGGTAACGTTTTGGTGTAAATCGCCAACCTGTGGCGCTGCTAATGCTGCATTTTGCAGCATTTACACGATTTTCGTAATAGTTCTATTTCAAGAAATAATGCACGGATTTTCGTCAAACTTCAGATTCAGTTAGTCCTTGACATGAATTGACGTTTTGTACCTTTTGGTGTAAATCGCTCAAGAGGTGGCGCTGCTATCCTACATTTTTTGTGATTTCCGCAATCGCTCTATCTCAAGAACTATTGCTTGGATTTTCAACAAACTTCAGATTCAGATAGTCCTTGACATGAATTGACGTTTTATACATTTTGGTGTAAATCGCTCAACAGGTGGCGCTGCTATCCTACATTTTTTGTGATTTCTGCAATCGCTCTATCTCAAGAACTATTGCTTGGATTTTCAACAAACTTCAGATTCCGGTATACATTGATATGAAATAGTTCTGTATATGTTTTGATGAAAATTGCTCAACAGGTGGCGCTGCTATGCTACATTTTTAAGAACTTCCCCTACAACTCTACCTCAATAACTAATGCACGAATTTTCACCAAACTTCAAATTCAGGTGTACTTTGATATGAATTGGCGCTAAATTGATGTAATTTCTTGTACTATTTAAATGATTTAATTGACGTGATTTATATAGAAGAAAGTTTTGTGATGGCCACAACATACTAGTTTTTAGTATGTTTGTTTTCTTGAATTTCACGCTTCTACCTAAAATAGCTACTGAGATATGCCAAATGTTCTAAAATTTTCGACCCCCCCCCCCCCTTTTAAACCCTTTAGGCTGGAGAATTTGTAAAATCGCTGAAATATGTTTTCAATCATTTTAGGTAGTTTCGGAAGAAATACTACCTATTGCAGTCGTTACCATGGTGCGACTTTAGAAAAATTCCTTCATAACTTTTCATTATATGACTCTAGGAACCCAAAACCAACCCCACTTAAAAAGTTTATATATATATATATATATATATATATGTATGTACTAAATTTTGTCCGCACGATAAAAGTCGCAATTATGCACGGATCGTTTTCAAACTCGCCAACATCTTTCAGATGGCTAATATCTCGGCGGGGATTGAAAATGGGCAAAATCGGCTCAAGGGAATGGAAATGGGGGGGGGGGGGTTAAAATTTTGAATACCGTCTTAACAAGATTCTGATAAAACCAGCTCTTACACAACAATGACAGGAAAAAAAGTATTTTTCCTTATAGCAGTTACCAACAATTAAAAAAAAAATAAAATTTTCACCACAACAGTTGCTTTTCTATTGCAAGAATTTCACGTGAAAAAATAAGTTAAATAAATAGTTTGACGAAGTGAAAACAAATTGAATATTACGTCATGAGTTTTCTAGAGCAAGATTTCAGCATGGAAACTCAAAATGAAATAAATAGTTTGACGAATTAAATATATATATATATATATTGCGTCATATTAGAAATATAATGGACCTCAGCAGGTGAATATGTAACGTCATGTGAGTTTGAAGAAACGTATTAAAACATGATAAAACTCGACTATGGAAATATTAACATATTTTAACACTTTGAGGCTCTCTGAATTTGTTTTAGCCATTTTTAAACCTATCCCATATACATGCGTGTGTGTATTCGTGTATATTAGAATTTTCACAAAATGTTTAGCTCCCTAGAGTTCATTCTTAGTGAAGGAACTGGGTTTATCTCTAATCTTGATTTTTGTTGGTGAATTTAGTACTTAACATCGAAATCTAGCTCCGCCTGTAGGCCAGAGCCGGCAGGGATTTTTTTTAGTAGATTTATTTTCTGGAATTTCACGCTTCCACCTAAAATGGCTGCTGAGATATGGCCAAATTTTCTAAAAGTTTCAACAGCCCCTTTTAACCGCCTTAAGGATGAATTTCTAAAAACGCTGAAACACATGGTTAATTATTACTTTCTTCTATCTTTACAAGAAGAAAGTATTGGATTCGTGAAAATTTTCGGTTTTCGACAGATTTACACGTTTTAGGGGTCAGAGATTCCGAAAAACATGTTTTTACAAAATGTCTGTCTGTGAGTCTGTGACTCTGTCTGTATGTATGAAACGATAAAAGCTAAGCCCCTTTTTAAAATCCCTTTTTGCCCCTTTTAAAATTTGAAATCCCGTTTTAAAAAACAGAAAGTTAAATTTAGAAATTCAAATTAAAACTTTTAAAATGCTTTAGTAATTGTGTTTCAATTGATTGAATGAAGTTGCCCCTGTTAAGTCAGTTTTCCCGCATCGCATTTTATAACTTTCAAAGATCGTTTTGGCACATCTCATAAGAATACTTTTGCTGAATAAGTGCAATTTGTAAGTCTTGCTGCATTCTGTCGGCCGAACTCGAGCCACAGCCTTTATCCCGGGCAATCAATCATTCAGTTAACGACCAATTATAGTTTAAAGACGCCTCCTTAGACTTCAACGGCCTCTAGCAGGAATAATGCGAAATACAGCATATTTATACCGCTGCACGGGTCACCGGACAGAGTTTTTTACCATCCAAAGAATGCACTAACTCCACGTCACTCGGCTCTCTAGGGATCGCTTGGCGATCCACCTAAGTTCCCCTGTCCATAAAAAAGTAACTGAACAGTTCTCAAGCTAAAAGGGGCCTGATTTCTCAAAAGGATGTAACCAAAGAACAATAAATCAGATCCCCGGAAAAACTGTGTCTTTATTGGAACAACTACTATCTTAACCTGATTTTGATTTCCCGGACACCACTTACGACCTGCGACTACATGACTATGCTAGAAGTTCCGAGGGTTCACTCAGAAATTGGCACGCACACGTCCGCGGTTCGCGCCCCTGCCCCCAGCGGTCGGGCACTGACCGACGCCATGACAGAAGATCCATAACGGGAGTAGCGGCTAATTCGTTACATTGAAAAGTCGGCAGTACGGTGCATCTAAGCGGGACAAATCCCGAAATTCCAGCGAAATATCCTTAAAGATCCATCCTTGAAGCAAGAACAACAACGAGGTGTGTAACAAAATGCTAAAAAAAACTTGCATTTGCCCTAGTAATTAATAATAAGAAAAAAATCTTCCTGAAAACAAGTCCTTTTTCAAACCCCGAACGTCTATTAAAACTTTACTATCTTTTCAAGAAAGAAAGAAAAATAAAACTCTTTCCTCCCATCCCAGCCACGGACGTTATCAGCTGAGAAATTAGGTCAAATTCGCGATCATTGATGATTCATTCAGGAAAGTGTCTTTCTGTTATCTTCAAAGTGAACTGCTGTAATCAGAACAAATTAGTTTCGGTTTCTAAAGGATTAAAAAGATAGAAAAGAAAAAGACATAGTGAGACTGTTTCACGTTCTGGGACTCCATCGGCTTTTAAAAACAGGTGTTGCGTATATGATGTTTCTTCTGCACGATTAGTTTTTTTTTAATGCGTAAAGGGATAACTGGTAAGCGCTTTCTTTTATTAATTAAAGAAAGGAAAAAAAGAAAAAGAGTTACAGTTTAAAAAGTAATCTTTTTTTTATTGGTTGTTATTTTAATAGAAAAAAAATGAAATAAGAAAAGGTTTATTTTATTTCTTTTTTGTTATAAAAGAAAATAATTTGTTGAAATTTATACAGTAGTTAAATCTTTGGAATTTAAAAATTTTATTTTAAAGTTCGTTTTTTTAATCTCAATTTAAAAAAAAAAAGATGTATCGAATTTGAATTTCATTTAGATTTAAGCCCATTTTTTACAAATCTTGTGTTGCAATTTTTGAAAAATAGTCCATTTTTATTGTTATGTATTTTAATTGTGCCTTATATTTTTGCGTAATTTTGTGATATTTTGCATTCTAACATGAGTACCCCATACCCTCCTAAAGAAACGAACGACTTAGAAAATAAGTCAGATGGCTCTGGCAACGAGAAAAATCAGCGTTTGGGTAACGATGGGAGTTCAGGTCTTAAACCTGAAGAGAAAGATAGTCAGAAGTCCGGGGTTGCCACACAGACACATAATGTAACAACATTAGGTGAACAGATCCTGTCAGCTCTAGCTGGGTCTGGTCACAATTCAATAACCGCTAGCCCGAAAATGTCAATAGAACCTGATATCATTGCGTTTCGCCAACAGCGAATATGAATTGGACAGCTTGGCTAGCCTATTTTGAGAGTGTTTGTATAGACCAGGAAAAAGACGACTTCTGGAAAATTAGGCACATACAGAAATACTTAAAAGACAGTGCACTTACGTTGTACATTAATAATTGTCTGAATGTGCTACATTGGTCCGAATTTGTCACTTTGTTCAATGAACATTACGGACTTCCTGATACTCTTTCTTTAACTGATTTTTCCCGTATTAGATACAAAATTGGAGAGGACCTGAACGAATACTATCAGAAAAAGACTAAAATAGGGAGAACCTTAGGGTTAGACCAGAAGCTTATCTTGGAAGGACTAACGGAGGGCTTGCCGTTAGAAGTGCAAAAGCTAGTTATTGCAAGCAACCCCTCAATTACACATTCATGGCGTGAATTAGTATTCAGAATTTGCAAACGGCAACTGGACAGAAAAGGAAATGAGAGCAAAGTTGACGCAAGCCCGCAAAACCCCAATCAATACCGACAATGGCGACTCTTTCGACCCCCATATGAGACAGGGCAGAATTTTAACAGGCAATGGAACTACAGAGTTCCCTATCAAACACTCAACATTCGACCTTTTGCATCTAACCAAACACGAAATCCTCAAAATACATTTAGACCAACGTCAAATGTTCAACCGAGACCGAATGTACATCACCAGACCACTTTGCCCCCCTCCCCATGCAAAGTTTGCCTTAATATAGGAATACCAAATGCGTATCATTGGGTGGGAGACTGCCCTTTTCGGCAACAAGTCTTAGCAGTTCCAACCCCTAGTCCCAATATGAATTTTGCGAACTCCAACCCAGATCATAGAGCTAATGAGTCATCCGAAAATATATCTAGTAATCAATGACGGTTTCTTATGTCCGGACATATACAAAAAGAAAAAGCTAGCTGTAAAAAATCAAATAGGAATTGTCAAAAAATTACTGATGTAAAAAGTGAAGACTCACTACCTTGTTTGATCGATACAGGGAGTTCTATCAGTATTATTCCTTATCATTTAGCCCACAAACTTAACCTAAAAATATGTAAGGTTCAGCAGAGTATATCGTTCACACAAACACAAGGTGTTCTTGCTTTGAAAGAAAAATGCCTTGTTAGTTTGAAATTAGGACGTATCTCTAAGAATGTTGAACTTTTTATAATTAATAATCAGTTACCTTATGTTTTGATTGGGCTACCCCACTGTAAACTGTTTAAATTAAATATTGACTGTGTTAAAATGCAAATCACTCAAGAGCATAAGAAAGTAGCTCTCATGGACAATATTTCAACAAATTCATCTCACCATACTTTACATTTATCAGAAGCATTTAATAACCAACCAGAAAGGGAAAATACAGTTGAAAATGCAGAGATATTCGAAGAAAATTTTGAGCCGGATTTGTTCGAGACCACTGAACATGTGCCAGATGTTCAGACTGTCAAGAAACAATTACTTGCTCTTCTAGCGAAATATGTCTATATTTTCGCTAAAGATAAATATGATGTAGGCTGTGTAAACATTGAACACCTGAAAATACAGTTAACATCAGACCTCCCTGTTTCTTTAAGAGCATATCGCACTTCCCCTAAGGAAGAAGAGGAAATTAAAGAACAAATTCAAAATTTAATGCGAGCCGGTATCATTAAAGAAAGCTATTCCCCTTATTCGTCACCCGTAACTTTGGTGTATAAACATGAAGAAGGGAAGAAAACCCGGTTATGTATTGACTTTCGGAAATTAAATGCCATTATCAAACAGATGCAGAACCCTTACCTAGAATAGACACCCTGTTAAATAAATTGGCACATGCTAAAGTTTTTTCCACTCTTGATTTGGCCAGTGGATATTGGCACATTCCTATCCACCCTCGAGACACTGAGAAGCTGGCATTTGCCACTACCTTTGGGTTATATGAGTGGAATCGTTTACCCTTCGGATGGAAAAACGCCCCTGCTTGGTTTAACCGTACCCTCAGAAGAATCCTTAATAAATACAAAATTGACGTTGCCTGTAGTTAAATTTAATGATGTTATTGTATTCTCCCAAAATGAAGAAGAACATTTGTGTCATTTAGAGACCTTATTTAATACCTGTGTCCAAGAAAACCTTAAACTAAAATTGTCAAAGTGTAATTTTGTTAAATCCAAAATTAATTTTCTAGGATATGAAGTCTTGAATGGTTGTATCACACCTGACAATCCTAATATAGAGACAATTAAGAAATTAACACCACCTACGAATGTAAAAGAATTATAACATTTTTTTGGGATCTATAAATGTTTATCACAAATTTATTCCAAAATATGCTAACATTCGATACCCTCTCAACAATTTGTTGAAGAAAAATGTCCCCTATGTATGGGACCAAAATTGTCAAAATTCTTTCGAAAAGTTAAAAAATGCTTTAATTGAAAAACCTATATTAAAGTTGTTTGATCCCAAAACACCTTGTCATTTGTTTGTAGATGCATCAAGTCATGGAGTGGGATGTGTTGTGAAACAAGTTGATGAAGAAGGAACATTACATCCTATAGCATATCACTCTAGAAATCTTCGCGATTATGAAAAAAATTATGCGATTACTGAATTAGAATGTTTGGCGATTGTGGATGCTTTAGATAAATTTTATCATTATTTACACGGCCAAAAATTTGTCATACATACAGACCGACAGACCGTGCTTACCTGGCTCAAAAGTGTTAAAAATTTAAGAGGACGTCTTTTCCGTTGGTCCCCAAAACTTAGTATATTTGACTATGAAATTAAATACCAAAAAGGCTCCACTAATGTTGAAGCTGATATGCTATCTAGACAGCCTGTTTCAGAAAATTTACCCCATATTATACATCTCCTTGACTTGAATGAAGTAAGAGACAATCAGAAAAAAGAAAATGTAACAGTTGATGGTAAAAAGTACACTGAGATAAATGATGTTATTGTAATTAAAAAGAAAAGTTTGTATAAGATTGTGGTCCCCATGTCTTCACGTCTACCCCTCTTAGAAAAAACCCACACACAATTTGACCACCCTGGAATTTATAAGATGATAAATTTAATCTCTCCGCAGTATTATTGGCCTAACATTAATCAGGACATTGAAAATTTTGTAAAACACTGTTACACTTGTCAGATAAACAAAAAATGTAAGCAAAAAAGATTTGGCTTATTGCAATTAATGCCCCCAACAGATATACCTTTTGAATGTTTAGCAGTAGACTCTGTTGGCGGATTTAATTATTACAATTCTACAAAAAAATATTTGCATTTAGTCGTTGACCATGCAACTCGCTATGTGTGGGGTTTTCCTTCAAAAAGTGTAACTACCGAAACTTATACAAACATTTTGAAACAATTATTTTAGATACAAGTACCAGATAGATTGTTAACCGACAGAAATGGAGCATTTACAGCTTCCAGGTTTAAGAGATTTCTTCGTACTTACAATGTAAAACACAGATTGACAAGCAGTCATCACCCAGAAATGAATGGGAAAATTGAACGTCTAAATCAGACTATTGTCACTAGATTAAAATGTAAAGTCAATTCCACAACCAAGAAAATACCCTGGACTAAGCTTTTAGATGAAGTCTTATATGAATATAATAATACTCCCCATTCTGTAACCCAGTTCACCCCTAGTTATTTATTGTTAGGAAAATTACAATATGATCCTCCTTTGCCAAATAATAGTTATTATCCCCCTGTGGAGGAAGCTAGAAAATTGGCTAAAGAGAGAACAATTGCTTACCATAAAAAGAATAAAGTCCGTTATGATGCTCGGTTCCTTCCTGCAAAGTTTAAAGTTGGTGACATTGTGATGTATGAAGAGTTTCATTACCCTAATACCCGTAAACTGACTTCGCCATATTCTGGCCCATACACTATTTTAAAACAACTTTCTGAGGTATCCTTTGAAATTGATAAACCCAGTCCACATTTTAAGAGAAATTCCGAAATTGTCCATTCCTCCAAGTTAAGATACTACCAACCTCCTCAAAACTTTAAACTCAACCATGAATAAACCCCATCTATCTCTTTCATCTTTCAATTTTTTATTATTGCTTTCCTATCGTCCCCCTTGCTCGTAGCATTTGGACGAGGACCCAGCTGGGCGTGTAACCCAACCCCCCAGCGACGTAGAATGATGGTGACAGTTTAAAAGTACTGTTAGAATTTTTTTTTATAACTATATTATTATGATGATTTTGTGACATATGAAGGGGTCCTCCGCTCCGTGGCCACCCATCTTTAGCTGGACTGTTTTCCCAGATTCTCTTTCCAGGTTGAACGGAGAATCTGGCAAAACTGCTTCGCTTCCCCTCTGCAGGTGAATATTGGTTTACCCACCTTCCTTTTTCAGTCGTGCAAGAGGCACATTTTTTGGGATGATATTCACCTCAGAGTATTAAAACCCATGTCACACTGACCCTGGGCATGGTGAAAATTATAGCAAGCGTATATTTATAATTTTTTAGCTACAGTTTTCCTTTTTAGACAACTTAGTTTGTTTTTCATAAAGATAACCATTGGCTGCATCAAAAAGTAGTAAAGTCCCTACCGAAACAGAAAGGTAGAATAAGAAGAAATGTGTTTGTTGTTATTAGTAGTATAGTGTATTTTATTGTTATTTTATCTCAGTGTCAAAAGTCAGTATTTTTAGGAATGCAAACTTTTCAAATTGCATTTGATTTGCAATATATTTTTGTTAATAATATTAGTGCATATTGTGTATTATTGAATATTTTATATTTTTGAACATTTTGTATTAATGAATATTTTATAATTTTGAATATTTTGTATTTGTAAGTATTTTTTACATTTGAATATGTTATATAGTTTTCAGTATGTTTATCTTTGAATATTTTAGTATACTGTATATGTTAATGTTACAATTTTACACCAAAAAAGATGTTTCTCAATGGACAATACCCAGAGACATTTACAAAAAACATCCAAAAGACTTGCTTTAGAGACAGTTTGGTGTAATTAAAGGTCCCATGTCTCGAGACTGTCCCCTTATTATTTTGCTGCAGCACCATTGAAAGAATTCCAATGTTTTAACGTAACCAATATTTTTATGTAAACAATATTTTTATGTAAACTTGATATATAAATGTAAAAATAGGTCCAATTGACTTGAGAGCTAGCTGAAGAAAATAAGAATCTGAAACCGATGAAAAAAAAAACCGTGGGTTAAATTCACGAGATAAGACCCACGGGTCTTGCAGGCGAGCCCTGTGGCTCTTGTTTTGGTGGGGAGGATATGAAACGATAAAAGCTAAGCCCCTTTTTAAAATCCCTTTTTGCCCCTTTTAAAATTTGAAATCCCGTTTTAAAAAAACAGAAAGTTAAATTTAGAAATTCAAATTAAAACTTTTAAAATGCTTTAGTAATTGTGTCTCAATTGATTGAATGAAGTTGCCCCTGTTAAGTTAGTTTTCCCGCATCGCATTTTATAACTTTCAAAGATCGTTTTGGCACATCTCATAAGAATACTTTTGCTGAATAAGTGCAATTTGTAAGTCTTGCTGCATTCTATCGGCCGAACTCGAGCCACAGCCTTTATCCCGGGCAATCAATCATTCAGCTAACGACCAATTATAGTTCAAAGACGCCTCCTTTGACTTCAACGGCCCTTAGCAGGAATAATGCGAAATACAGCATATTTATACCGCTGCACGGGTCACCGGGCAGAGTTTTTTACCATCCAAAGAATGCACTAACTCCACGTCACTCGGCTCTCTAGGGATCGCTTGGCGATCCACCCAAGTTCCCCTGTCCATAAAGAAGTAACTGAACAGCTCTCAAGCCAAAAGGGGCCTGATTTCTCAAAAGGATGTAACCAAAGAACAATAAATCAGGTCCCCGGAAAAACTGTGTCTTTATTGGAACAACTACTATCTTAACCTGACTTTGATTTCCCGGACACCACTTACGGCCTGCGACTACCTGACTATGCTAGAAGTTCCGAGGGTTCGCTCAAAAATCGACACGCACGCGTCCGCGGTTCGCTCCCCTGCCCCCAGCGGTCGGGCACTAACCGACGCCACGACAGAAGATCCATAAAGGTGCGTTTTCACTGGTCGTCCTAACGACCTAAAAAAGCCTAGCGATCCAAAACCTTAACCTAAGTGCGTTTTCACTGGTTACAGCTAATCCCTTACGCCAACCAATCAAAGGCAAGTTTTTACTGCGCAAGCGTCTACTTTACGGCTTCTATATCGAGTCTAAGCTCCGATAATCAATCAATCGATCAGCTGTCAATTATAAACAAATAATTGTTGGCTGTACTTTTCATGTTTAATAGTAAATATTTTGTATAAAAAATAATCGAAAGTTTTGATTGTTTTTCCCCCACTAAAGGTTTGTCACCTGTGGCTAAAAAAAAATGCCTCCAAATTCATTTATTACTTTATAATTAAATTCCTAAAAATATTAATACAGTCGAACCCGGTTAAGACGTTCACGGTTAATACGCGATCCCGCTTAATACGCGGATATTTTCCGGTCCCTTGAACATCGCCCATAAAGCTAATGCAAAAATATCACGTTTAATACGCGAACGGTTATTACGCGATCCCGCTTAATACGCGATAAATTTTCGGTTCTTTGCGGGGGAAAAATCACGCTTAAGACGCGAATTCGTTGATCAATCCTCCTCTCTTCCCGAGTGTTGCCAATTTAGCGGAATTGTTTTTATTAAGATGAGAAACAAAGTTCCTGAATAGTATTATATACTTTATTTAATAACATATTAATAAAGGCAAAAATTAGTAATCGAATATAGTGGTGGATATTTGAAGAAAACAAAAACCCGCTTAGCAAAACTGCAATTCTTCTTTGATCCCGCCTGTAACATTCTTTGTGTCTCACTTCGTGTATGTTTTTACTGTATTAGAGAGATATAGGTGAATTCAGGATACTCACACATGTTATAATTAGTCGGATGTGGCAATCCCAAAAATTATTCGTATCTCATACATCTTAATACTTCCTGAATAATGCAGCATATCAGCGCCACCGGTTAGGTGATTTGCACCAAAATCTAATCATCAACAACTTATATCAACTTCTAACTGAATCTGAAGTTTGATGAAAATCTGTGCAATAGTTTTTGAGATAGAGCTATTGCGGAAATTGTAAAAGATTCTGCATAGCAGCGCAGCCTGTTGGGCGATTTACACCAAAAACTAATTAGGACCAATTTATACCAGGAATTAACTGAATCTAAAGCTTGATGAAAATTCATGCATTAGTTCTTGAGATACAGTTATTGCGGAAATCTTGAAAAATGCAGCATAGAAGTGCCACCTGTTGGGCGATTTGCACCAAAAGTTAAAAAGAACTAATTTATATCAGGGACTAAATGAATCTGATGTTTGACGAAAATTCGTGCATTTGTTCTTGAGTTAGAGCTATTTATATAATCATGAATAATGTAGCATAGGGCACCACCTGTTGGGCGATTTTCACCAAAAAGTAATAAGCATCAAATTATATCATGAATTTGAAGTTTTGTGAAAATCCGTGCAATAGTTCTTGAGATATAGCTATTGCGGAAATCGAGAAAAATGCATCATAGCAGCGCAACATATCGCTTGATTTACACCAAAACGTAATTAGAACCAGTTTATATGAAGGTCTAACGGAATCTAAAGTTTTGTGAAATTCCGAGCATTAGTTCTTGAGATAGAGCGCCCACAAAATTTATGTCACCTCAGCCTCACAGAGTGACAGACAGGCTCACAGACAGACATTTTCTAAAAACCATTAAATTGTGTTCAGGACCTTCTAAAACGTATAAATCCATCAAAAATCGGAAGCCGAAATTTTTCACGAATCCACTTACTTTCTTCTTGTGAAGTTAGAAGAAAGTAAAAATTATTATGATTAGACATGACCATACCAGTTGTTAGTGAGGTTTCAAACGTACTATCAACGTCTTTTATCATAACTACGATTTATAATGCATATTATGGGCAACAACAAATGAAAGTTGTAACGAATAAGTAAATATGACTGCAGTTGGATAATTCTTTTATATTTTCTTTACTTTTTGCTATGCTAACATTACTTTTTACACAAAGATTAATAAGGATAGTTTTTCTTATATTAAAAAGAAGGACAGATTATAATGGTATTCATAATTACAAGTACTAAATAGGATTTTTAAAACTGGATTGTGCTTCAAAGATTTAATATTTTTTCTTTCAGTTAAACAATAGTCAGGTAGGAAAATTATTTTTGTTATTTTATTTTTAGTTGCAACGCATTAATCCATAATAAAGCCATGTTTGAATCCATATTTATTTTACGTTGTTATTCCAGTTGGTCCTATAAAAAGAAACAATCAGTTGAAATGGAATACAATTAAATCTAAATCTAAATATACGTAAAAGACGCAATTTTTTACCCTAAACATGTAAATGACAGCTCTAAAGTTCATTTAGACGATTAAATGTGTAAATAAGACCAGTTCCTGTAACATTATGCAAATCACGTATATCACGTATACGCGATCCCGCTTAATACGCGAGTTTGGTCCACTCCCTTGAAACGCGTCTTAACCGGGTTCCACTGTATTTATTGTCAACAGAAGCACACAAGTGTACATCACTTTTGAAAAAAAAAAAAAAAACAATTATAAAATTCCATCTTGACATACTTAAAGCAAATTCAATAAAAGAGAGTAAAAAGAAAAAACAAATTCATAGGTTTAATGAAAATACAGCCTATACTTATTTTGGTACTTTTCGGTTATCCAGGCGCCAGTGTTATATATACATATAAATATACATACATATATGTATATATACACAACTATATATATACATATATTGTATGTATATACATATATATATATATATATATATATATGTGTGTGTATATATAACACTGGCGCCCGGTTAACCGAAAATTACCCTTATTTTTAAAAATACAAAGTGAGGGGGGGCGGGTCTCCTAAACATTTTGTGAATATGAAGGAAAATAAAAATAAAAGGTATTTCCTCATTATAGCGGCCCTCGCAATTACACCAAGGTTGTAGTTACGAGTTTGCCAAGCTTATATTTACATTTTAAATTTAAATATCATAAAACATAAATAAGATTTTACAATTGTAAACAGGGTTGTAGTGGAGGGTATACACTGCATACCTTCTGGATTTTTTTAAGGAACACCGTATACCCTTTGTTTCTCAAAAATACTATAGTGTATACTCTCTGCCTTGAACGTATACCCCCTGGTTTGCTTACAACTACATCACTGGTTGTATATATGAGATAACTTAGCAATTATCTTGGTTGCCGCTATAGAGCAAAATATTAAAAATTTTGATCCTTTTTTTTTTTTTTTTAATCTTTAAAATAGTACTCAGGACCAAAGCTATCCAAAGACAGACTTCTAAAAGGATGTTATTGCGTCAAACTGAATGTTCGCTAAACCTTTTTACAGAAATAAAGGCCCTGCTTTTATGTGCAAGTTAATCTTTCAGTTGGCACACTAATTTTTAATAAAAGTAGTCACATGTCGTACTTTTTATGCACAGAAAGTTACTCATTATCTAAAAATAATATATTTCCTCTTCGATGAAGAGGATATCCAATCTAAAGAAACCTTTTAACCTTTGTCTACAGTATTAAATAGCTTTTGGTATTATATCCATTATAGGATAATTAAAAAAAATATATTTATTGAACTTGTGCTTTGTCCTAAGGTGTCCCATCTGGTGGGACACCTTGGGACAGTTAAAAATAGATGTGAAAAATTCAATAATTGAATTACAATATACATGGAATTGTTTATTCAGGAAAAGGAATTTATTTAAATAGATAAAGATAACTAATGTAAATTTTCTAAATTTTAGGGATGCAAGGAATATGCGGCCTTTGTATTCCTTTCCAATTTTTTTTTTATGCTCCCAATTTGAAGGAATGCTCTTTTTATTTGCTGAAGCATATTCATAAGCAAGGGTACGCAAATCATTAATTGTTGCCTATAGTGATATTTCGAAGCTTGTAAAATGTAGTCTACCAATTTTCTTTCCTCATCATCGGTGAATATTTTTCGACTTTTGTATCTTTGATATATACTACTAGAAGTTAAAATTTGGCTGTTCACATTTTTAAAAAGTACTAACATGATAATTCAGAGTGGTCTTACTACAAGGGCGGATCTGGAGGGTCCTCAAGGGGGGGGGGCGATTTTAGAAATTTGGAGACTCCAATCTGATGCGCGGGTCGGGACTAATTTTTTTTCACTGAGGGTCGGGTTTGGGTCCGGTTGACTTCCACTTTTTGCTGCGGGTCGAGTAAACTTCTACTTTTTTGCTGCGGGTCGGGTTTGGGCCCGGTTGACTTCTAGTTTTCTGCTGCAGGTCAGGTTGACTTCTACTTTTTTCTGTGGGTCACGTTTGGGTCCGGTTGACTTCTATTTTTTGCTGCGGGTCGGGTAAACTTCTACTTTTTTGCTGCGGGTCGGGTTTGGGCCCGGTTGACTTCTAGTTTTCTGCTGCAGGCCGGGTTGACTTCTCCTTTTTTCTGTGGGTCGCGTTTGGGTCCGGTTGACTTCTACTTCTTGCTGCGGGTCGGGTTAACTTCTACTTTTTTGCTGCGGGTTGGGTTTCTGCCAGTTGACTTCTATTTTTCTGCTGCGGGTCGGGTTGACTTCTACTTTTTAGCTGCGCCTATCGCGCTGGGTTTAAGTTAGATTGACATACATTATTTCGGGCCTGAGTCAGTTTCGGATTGGGTTTTCACTATTGCGAGAAGGGTTCGGGTTGACCCGATTTTTGAAAAGTAAGTCTAAATATTTTTGAAGATAAAAACAATATACAGTAAAAGCTCCATAACGGACACGTCCAAATAATTATTTAGGGAAACTTTTTAATCTTCAGGATTATGTAAAAAGTACTAATTTGGTATAAAACTGCTTTTCTCTTTATATCTAAGATCAGTTGTAATTCAGTAAAGAATGCTTTGAAACTTATCAAAAAACATACCGGATATCCCAAAATGGACTGACTGATTTTAAAATTCAATAACTTGCAAATGATGACAGCCATTTAAAAAAATATCTTGCAGGTTATGTAAGATGTCAGGAGATTTTTTGCTGCAATTCTTGATTTTACTTTACAATAGCAGCGATAGATGGCGCTGCAATCAATAGTCGTTAAATCGGGGCCCAATTTCTGGCCTTCCTCCTCCGGGCACAGATTTAGCGTCTATTGCTTGCAGCGCCCTCTATCGTTGCTACTTTAAACTAAAATATAGAATCGCAGTAAAAAAACTCCTGATTAGGGGTGATTCCCAATAAATAAATTAAAACAAATCTGAAATTCAAAGCAAATTTTCTGAAAGGTTACAGTAGAGGGAGGGGGGGGGGGGATTCAATCCTGGCACTAATTATTTTTGTTGCAGGTCGGGTTAACTGTTTTCGATTCGGGTCGATTTCAGGCTGAGTCGCTGAGTCTAGATTCTTGCGCAAGCTGTGTTTGTGTTAACCCGTTTCTTCAAAAGTTAGTTCAGTATATTATTTCAGATTAAAAACGATATCTATAATAATAAACATATAGATATATATATGTGTGCTGTTTTCTAAAGAGACCGCTGTATTTTTTCGACGACTCTTTGGTGAAATTTGCATTTCTTCCACGACTCTTTGACAAAATGCACGTTTTCCACTACTCTTTGACAAAACTCGCGTTTTTCAGCAATCCTTTGACGAAATTCGAGTTTTATCCGCGATCCTTTGACAAAATTTGAGTTTTTTCGGGACTCTTTGACCAAATTCGCGTTTCTTTCGCGACCCTTTGATGAAATTCGCGCTTCTTTCGCGACCCTTTGATGAAATTCGCGCTTCTTTCGCGACCCTTTGATGAAATTCCCGGTTCTTTCGCGACCATTTGATGAAATTCGCGTTTCTTTGATAAAAATTGCATTTTTTCGCAAACCTTTGAGGAAATTCGTGGTTTTTCGTGGCCATTTGCCAAAATTCCCGTTTTCTGCCGCGATCCTTTGACGAAATTTAAGTTTTTTCTGCTGCCCTTTGACGAAACTCACTTTTTACTTTCTTCTATCTTCAATAGAAGAAAGTATTGTAATCGAAATTTTTTTCGACTTCCGGTTTTCGACGGATTTGCATGTTTTAGGGGTCAGAGATTCCAAAAAACATGTTTATAGAAAATGTCTGTCTGCCTGTGTGTCCGTCTGTCCGTCCGTCCATCTGTCTGTCGCCATTGTACCATCAAAAAGTGTATGAAGTTATGTATAGAATTAAACCAAAATTTTATTATAAGTTTTTGGCTATGGCAAGCAGGTCCTCCCGGAATTTGGAAAAAATTCGCCGGTAGGGGGCGCTGATATAACAATTTTTGTGCGATTTTGAATATTGTACCATCCAAAAGTGTATGGAGTTATGCATAGAATTGAACCAAATTTTTAGTTTAAGTTTTTGGATATGACAAGCAGGTCCTCCCTGAATTTTGGAAAAAAATCGCCGGTAGGGGGCGCTGTAAATGCGTTTTTTGTGCGATTTTGAATATTGTACCGTCCAAAAGTGTATGAAGTTATGCATAGAATTAAACCAAATTTTTATTTTAAGTTTTTGGCTATGGCAAGCAGGTCCTCCCTGAATTTGGAAAAAATTCGCCGGTAGGGGGCGCTGTAATAGCGATTTTTGTGCGATTTTGAATATTGTACCGTCCAAAAGTGTATGAAGTTATGCATAGAATTAAACCAAATTTTTATTTTAAGTTTTTGGATATGGCAAGCAGGTCCTCCACGAATTTGCAAAAAATTCGCCGTTAGGGGGCGCTGTAATAGCGATTTTTGTGCGATTTTGAATATTGCACCATCGAAAAGTGTATGAAGTTATGCATAGAATTGAACCAAAAAAAATTTTAAGTTCTTGGCTATGGCAAGGTTGTCCTCCCTTAATTTGTAAAAAAATCGCTCGTAGAGGGCGCTGTAATAGCGATTTTTGTACAATTTTTGTGCCATTTTGAATATTGTACCGCCGAAAAGTGTATCAAGTTATGCATAGAATTGAACCAAATTTTATGTGTTTATTTTTGGCCATGTCACGAAGGTCCTCCCTGAATTTGGAAAAATTCTGCCGGAAGGGGGCACTATAATTGCGATGTCTGTACCATTTTCATTATTGTACCATCGAAAAGTGTATGAAGTTATCCATATAATTGAACCAAATTTTTTGTGCATGTTTCTGGCTATGGCAAACAAGTCCTCCCTGAACTTGAAAAAATTCCGAAAGAAGGGGGCGCTATAATTCCGATCTCTGTGCCATTTTCATTATTGTACCATCGAACAGCGTATAAAATTATGCATACAATTGAACCAAAATGTTTGTGCTTGATTTTGGCTTTGGCCAACAGGTTCTCCTTGAATTTGGAAATATTGCGCGGTAAAGGGGCTCCGTGCTAGCGATTTTTGTATACTTTTCTTGATTTTTCGTAGTTCTATTGTGCATCGGCGGCTCATGCAGCGGCGGGAACTTGCTTCCTGCTATGCCGGCTATTCGCAAACAGCTGATAACGACAGAATAAGGAAAAATTAATAATTTTAACAAATATCATGATATAGATTAACTCGTTTTTAGTCCGTTTAATTGACTTGACCAGAAATTTCAGATGAAATTCAAAGTTGGTATAGTATTGAACTAATAATATTGAAGTATTAACATGTGTAACTAGGTTTTGAAATATTAAGATGTATAAGATAGAAGAAAGTTTTGGGATTGGCACATCCAACTAGTTTCTCGATCATTTGAAGAATTTCGCGTTTTTTCAGAGGCCCTTTGACCAAATTCGCGCTTTTTCGGCGTCTCTTTCAACAAATTCACTCTTTTTCGTCTTCCTTTTGACAAAATTTGCGCTTTTTCCGTGATCCTTTGGAGGAATTGAAGTTATTTTTAGATTGACGAAATAGATTTTTTATGACGAGCATTTGTCAAAATTCGTGACTATTTTTATGTCCGAATTTAAGCATTGATGATTTTTTTTTAATTTTCTGAACCGAACGCCTTAACCCTCTCGCCGCGTATTTTTAAGCAAAATAGCTTCAAAAATTGCGCATTTATTTTATTACATCTTTCAAATCTTCATATATTTTAGAGTTAAAATATGCCCGAAACCTTTGTAAAAGAGTTTTTTTTTTTTTTTTTTTTTTTTTTTTTTTTTAATAGAATTAGATCATAAAAAAAAGATTTGTTGCGGAAATCGCGAGTTGTGCAAATTTTGCTACTTTTACGTTGGCCGTGGAAATCGCGGGATGCGCAGCGAGAGGGTAAAATTTTTGGAAAATTCGGAACATAATCACCCCTGCTCCTTGACTTCTTACATAACTCTCCTGCAAGTATTTGTTTTAATAGCTGCCACCATTTGCAAGTTATTGAATTTTAAAATCAGCCAGTGCATTTTGGGACACCCTGTATGTTCATTAGCTATGGGATGATGGATGAAAGAAGCATTTAAAAAATAATAAAGCAGCCTTCGATATGTCAGTTAGAGGTTTCCCCGGGCTGAAATTTTCTGGCCCAAGTCCAGGTCCAACCCGCACAAAAAAATTATCACCCGACCCGGTATAAAAGCTAAAAAATAGACTCCAGCACAGCCTGCATTTTGCCTTTAAAACTATTCATAAAGCACACCACACTTACTTATGCTCATATTTTATTTTCAGATTCTGTTCCAAATTCATGAATACATAAAAACGATATTATTAAGGACTATTTAGGCAATTATGTACATAAACACTACTTAAAAATATGAGACAATTACATTCAAATGAAAATCCAGTTAAAAAAACAGTTTAGAATGAAAGAAACGGATGATAAAAGAAAATCACAATTTTAAAGCTCTACAAGGAACTAGTATGTTGTGGCCATCACAAAACTTTCTTCTATCTCATACATGTCAATACTTCAAAATTCACTATCTCAGTGCCAATCTGTGTTCATCATGAGAATTCTAAAAATATGAAATTCCGTGCATTAGTTCTCGAGGTATGACTGTCACTGAAATCGTGTAAATCCAGCAAAATGCAGCATAGCAGCGCCACCTATTGGGTTATTTACATCAGAACCTAATTATCACCAACTTATGTCAACGTCTAACGGAATATGAAGTGTGAGGAAAATTCGTGCATTAGTTCTTGAGATAGAGGTATTGCGCAAATCATGACAAATGCAGCATAGAAGCGCCACCTGTTGAGCGATTTGCAACAACACATAATCAGCGGCAATATTAATCAAGTTATATTTAAATCTGAAGTTTGATGAAAATTCGTGCATTAGTTCTTAAGATAGAGCTATTGAGGAAATAGCTCAAAATGCAGCACAGCAGGGCCACCTATTGGGCGATTTACACAAACACGTAGTCAGCATCATTCTATATAAAGGACTAACTAAATCCGAAGTTTGATGAAAATGTGTGCATTGGTTCTTGAGATAGAGCTACAGCAAAAATGGTGTAAATCCTTCAAAATGCAGCATAGCAGCGCCACCTGTTGGGCGATTTACACCAAAACGTAAACAGCATCCATTCATGTCAAGGACTAACGGAATCTGAAGTTTTATAAAATTCCGTGCATTAGTTCTTGAGATAGAGCTTTTGCAGAAATCCTGCAAAATGCTACATAGCAGCGCCACCTGCTGGGCGATTTACACCAAAAACTATTCAGCACCAATCTATATCAGGGACTACCTGAATATAAATTTTTATTAAATTCTGCGCATTAGTTCTTGAGATAGAGCGCCCACAATATTTGTGTCACATACAGACAGACAGACAGACGAACAGACAGTCGGAATTTAGAGGAGTGCACAGGTCGCGATCGGGCCAGTAACGCTTATCATAAGGACTGACACGGACTGAACGTTTAGCTTTTATTCCGGGCCGAGGCCCGACTTGGAAATTTCGGCCAGTGCAGACCTCTAGGAAGAATGAAGTCCAGGCCAGACTCGACCTGGAAGAAAAAGAAGTCTGGCCAGACCCGAATCTGCAGAAAAATTTAAGATCAGGACACGGCCCGGCTCTAAAAGAGGGAAGACCTGACCCAGCACGAATCTTGTGGATTAAAACTGGCGCGACCCGACCCGGGACGGGTCGCGCCGCGCTCGAGCTTCGCCCCAAGTCATTTCTCGTGAGGATGCATAATGCCATTTTTCAAACCCTTTATTTGCCCAAGGGGGGGGGGCGATCCCCCCCCCCCCCCCTTAGATCCGCCATTGTCTTACTAACATTGTAAATTGTAGCAGCTTTCCTAAAAGACATTTCACTTGATAAAATTTTTGCAACAGCTTTCTGAATATTGTCATCATGAATTGCTGCTTTTTTTATTTTATTTTATTTTTTAAATTCTAAATTTTTATCCTTGTCATTGTTAAGTGCAATGAGTTCCTAAAAGAAGAAATAATAACTATTAATAAATACATGTTATGTAGATTAAATTAAAAATGTTTTAAATACAATATCTTTTTGGTAAAATATTTCAAATAAAAGTTCACAAGGCATATCTTGTATCCCAAGGTGCATCATATAGGAGAGACTGGGGCACAGTAGACCAATTTTGCAATTTACATTTTTTTTATATTAATGTATGGAAATTATTCCAGAGAGAAACATTCGCCTTGGATACAATATTTCAAATGAAAATCAAATTTCGAAGTAATTGCTTAAAAGGCGCAAAGGCCAACATAGTGAAAAAGATTCCAAGCCGGACTCGAACTCGGGCCATCAGTATAGCGCACTGACGTTCTACCGACTAAACCCCTTGGAACGATACACAGCTCGGAAAATTTCTCACTATTATATGTTGGCAAGGCTACAAACGCAGCACAAGATGGAATATTTATCGTGAGCCACCGACCTGGGGTATGTTTAATTATGTTTCGTGTTAGCCCCAGGTCGGTGGCTCACGATAAATATTCCATCTTGTGCTGCGTTTGTAGCCTTGCCAACATATAATAGTGAGAAATTTTCCGAGCTGTGTATCGTTCCAAGTGGTTTAGTCGGTAGAACGTCAGTGCGCTATACTGATGGCCCGAGTTCGAGTCCGGCTTGGAATCTTTTTCACTATGTTGGCCTTTGCGCCTTTTAAGCAATTACTTCGAAATTTTATTTTCATTTGATACATTTTTTTTTTTTTACATGCCTCAGACTTTTTTCAGAACATAGTTTCAAATACATTTTTCAAAAAACAATTATTTGTATATGTTCATAAAGTGGACCAGTGTGCCCCGGAAGTGGGATACACTGGTCCACCCACTGGAACACAGTGGTCCACTATTAAGTATCATTATCACTTGAAATACAAAATAAATTTATTTTTTATTAATCTAATCCCTCTTTATTTTCCCTTTACTTCCAAAATAACATAATTAAGAAAAATTATAAAAAAAATTATAAGAAAAATTATATATCATTAAGAAAAATTATTTAAAAAAAATTATTAAGTCATCACACATTAAAATTTGCAAATGAAACTCCAAAATACTTATGAGCCTGAAATGTTCCTGAAATACTTTTGGGTCTGAGGGCAATTTTACGATAACACTCATATAAACAACAGATTAATAACCATAAACTTTTGATTCCAAATTTGGTTTATGTTACATCTAAAATGAGTAATAAAATTTCAGAACCTGCCAGAAATTCTTTTTGTAATAACAGGCTACAGTCAATAGGATACTTTTATGTTTTTTAAAAGCAGTAAATACAAATCAAAATATTTCTTACTATATTAAATAAATTGACATTTTTCTTTGTTTATTTTATTTTGCAGTTAAAACTTTAATTACTTTAAAACAATATTTTTTGTGGAGAATAAACGATTATTAAATATTTTGAAAATTCTGCATTACAGTAGAGATGGGAAATAGAGATAATTTTGGCTAACAGGTTCCATTGTTTCACACTTGCATAGGTAACAGGTTCCAACAACCTGTTATTTTTGTAACATATAACTAATCGCTGCATATGATGTCAATGGATGTTTTAATTAGAAGATATTTAAACAAAATGTTTGAAATAATTTTGGGACTAAGTATTTATAGTTGCTGTTTTCTATTGAAATGAATTCACACCATTAAATCCGTTTGTGGATACAAACTTAAATTTTGTGAGACAAAAGTTTACCTAGTCACGATGCTTTGGGTTTCATCCATTGTCAGTTTTTTCTGGCACTAAAAACACATTTTTCCCATTTAGTGTGACTGAAACGTTGAAAATTCACAAAATTCAAAGTATCATAACTCAGTAAGTTTCGATCATAGAAGAATTTTTTGCTGTTTTACCAAGAACATAGAGAAACTTTTTCAAAATAAAACTTATGGGACACAGATATTGTATAAAATTTGTAATTTCTTAACTATTTAAAAATTAATTATTTTAACATTAATCGATTTTTATATGATGCAGAACAAAATTTAAAAGATTTTTCTAATTGGAACCACACTTCTAAAACTAACAGTTATTAACTGTTGGTAAACAATAATAACAGATATCCTGTATAAAAATAAACACGCAGTTTTAAACGTTTGTTAAAAAAGAGAAATTTTATACCCCGACTTCATTGCAGCCATATCTATCAACGCATATTTAAAGTGAATACCACAAGAACACATAAATATTATTTATACACTTTTAATCAAATACAATTCATTTAAACAAACTTCTTATGCAAAAATATCATCAACTGTAGCAGCTAAAGCAACTAGCAAATTAGAAGAGAGAAAAGAATCTAATACATGCATACATATACAGAAATTAACTTTTGAAAATCAAATATTATTTACAAATGAATAACCAACTAGCTAAGAAATTTAAGTATACTTGTTTGAAACCATTAGACAAAAACCGAAATAGTTATGCTACTGTACTATCTAGATATTTATTACAGAATGCTAATTAGGAAAAAATGCTTATTGGAATAAGTTTATTGTATGGTATTTTAATAACAATACTGCAAAACAGTTCTTTTGTTTGCATTAAATTTTCATCAAGTTTTAGGATACTCAAAATCAAATATGGGAACTGAAAATAGCTGATTATATATATTTATTAAAATAGTATATAATTTGTAACGGCACAGATGTCATATACGCCCTCATATTGCGCGATTGTTTTCCCGACGCCAATTTGGAGAAAACATCAACAGCATTATAAACAATAACATCCGCGTTACCATATCAAGCAAAATAATGACACCTTGGTGCCAATATGCACTGCACCCGTTGCGTATATGACATTGGCGTTAGAAAAAAATCGCGCCAATATGGGGCATATATGACATCTGTGCCATTGTAACATTAAGAAAAATCTCATAAAAGAATTTTACCCCCAAGCTTTCATAAAATTACATAACATTATTCATAAAATTACACATGCTTCTACTTAAATTAGGCCTAAATTCCATCAATTGTCAGAAGACTTTAATAAAATTACATTTAAATACAAAAACAGTTATATTAATCCTTTAAAAGTTTCAGAAATTTGTCCTACCTGCACATACTTAAAATTGTTCTGGTGGACATTAAAATCTTTCTACAAAAGATTAAGTTTATTATATACATAAAAGACCCATCTCTTATTATAAAAATGTTTCTGTCATAATTTTAATTTTTGAAAGATTATCTCATCATTAATTTTTTAAACATTATTTGCAACAGGCGGTTTGTTTTTTAGGTTAATACAATGTGACAGTTTATTTAAGTATGCAATGTTGTTTCAGTGTTGTTGTTGACAGTTTGTTTATTTAGGGTTTTTTCTTTTGCACGTTACTGTGATATTACTATTAAATTGCCGTTAATTTGAAAGGTAAATTTAAATTTGAAGTTCTTTTAGTTAAAATGCGTTGTGTAGTATTTGCAATAAAACCATCCGTTCTTTGAGGTCAGCAATTGTAAAAAAAAAATAGAAATAAATGAAACTTCTTACTTGGATCGTGTCGTCTGTAAAATAAATGAAGAGGAGACTTGATAACGATATAAATTAAATGTTTATTCCATCTTTTTAGAAGAGAAGAAAAGGCTTCCCGTTGGTCACCGTTCATAAATTAAGTCTTGCCAATAAAAGCAGCTACTCCACTTGAAGATAGATATTTCTTTTAAAAATTAAAGTGCAGCATAAATCAAATTTAGTATTGATGAGAAACGTAATTAAAATCTTTTCCACGGTATCAAGAAATAATTTAACAGGAATTGTTAAAATCGTAGACATCGTTTTCGAAAAACTTTTTATTGGATTCCACATCCATCGGCGTCGGCAGACAGACCGGAGCCGAAGCTCGCGGCCCGCGATCTTCAAAACAAGAACTAAATCATAACAGATCACCAACAAAACAGATTCTGATTTAAAATTAACGGAATTTTTAATTTATAGTAAGAATACGGGGACTTCAAAAGTTACTGAAAGAAAAGATTTAAATCTATTAGAGAATTTAAAATATTAGGTAATGTCTTAATAAACAAATCCGAATTTATTTTTATTTGTTCCACACTCGGCAAATAGACACACCTCCAAAAGATAGACACCCATTCAATGCATATGCCGTGAGAGACTTGCTCCGATGACGTCATCAGTATAAGGTCAAAAGAAATAAAAAAAGTAACATGATTTAAACACTGTGAGATTTCATCTCACAATACCCCCCATTTACCGAGTAAAATTTTGGCAGAGCAAGTGATGTAAAAGGTAAAATGAAATAAAAACCTTTTACAGAAACAGGATGACAAAATTTTGAATGCCAAAGACAGAGAAAAAAATCAAAGTTAAAATATTAAAGTAAAGCCAAAAGTTAAACTGCTGCAAATAAAAATTAGTGGTGACCAAAAGGGAAGAGAGAAGAAAAAGAAAATGCATCAAAAGTATACATAGTATATTCAAATAGTATACATAAAAAATGCCAAATCTTCCATTTATGGCAATTGCAGTATGATGTCATAAACTTATCTTCAAAAATAATACTTAAGTACAAATGCTAAAGAAAATGAGAATTAGCATATATAAAATCCTATGTATTACTTAAGTAAAAATGATAAACAAAAATCAGAATTAGCATATATAAAATGAGCTCAATATCAAACATTTAATTAAATTGGTATACCATATAAGAAAAGTTGCACTTTACAAGCAACAAAGATCAAAATAACTTCAGTATTTGATCATTGCCTAGGACTTACAATTTACTTAATATTCATAAAATAGAGCATTTACTTTCAGTTACTCTAAATAAAAACTGGCCATACATAAAACAATATCTTTAGTAACATTTTCATAATACGATATTCATTTTTTTTTAATTATTATTCAATTTAGTACTAAATATTTTGACTTCAAACAACCAGCTGTATTCCACATGAACAAGTGGCCAAATCGTGCACTAAATGACCTCCCACATGTAAAATACAGATAGTTAAGGTAGTTGCAACAATATATATAAGAGAGACATGTCTAAGGAAAGAAATAGGTGCTTTACAGCTGAAACATATACTTTTACTACTTTTCATTACCCTGAAAATAGGTATTGCAAAAGCAATATATCAACAAACACCAATACTTTTTGTATTATTTACTCATCAAAAATTTTCAAAGTATATACTATTCTTTAAAATATGAGACATCACTCAATACAATTTTTACATATGCATAAAGATAAACTCATAAACTTATAGATAAACAGAGAAACCATGGTTTTAAGAATAAGTAGGTATTTGGTTGAGTGGGTGGGGATCCCCGGAAAAAAAGTAAATGCTTTCATATACAATGAAAGATAAAAAAAAAATTGACACTGTCATGAGAAATTTAAATTTTTAAGTGTACCATAATATAAAACATTAAAAATCATTTACATAAAATATTTCATGCAGAAAAATCAAGAGAATTATGTAAAAAATATACTATTTTTCACAATCATAGAACAATATACACTGTGACTACTCATGTTTTACTCAAGATTTCAGGTGGCTTGGATTTTCCCTAAACAAGGCTCCTGACACCTTGTGCAAAAAGAAAAAAAATAACTATATACACTAAATAGCACAATATACCACCCCATAACTGCAAAATAACAGCAATGTACTTCTTTACAGATCCTTGTTTCCTTAGCGTTATAAACACAATTTAAAGTTTGCATGAAAAATAAATAAATGTTATCAGAATGTTAAAAAAAACACGCTGAATGTTTTGGTACACAAAAAGACATCAGGTATGTGTATTGTTGCAAAGGTGTAAACATTGTGTTTACCATGTAGAAGCAGACACATATCTCTAGATGATACACACAAAAAAGAAACATCAAATTAACAGTTGAATAGACATTATACAGGAACATTGGACGAGAATTTTTTTTTTTTTTTTTTTGGCGACAACACATCTGTGTGCTTCACTTCTTTTGAAGCTAATCATTAACTTTCAGCAATCACTATTTTGGACACACTAAAAGGATGAATTATAGAGCACTGAAGATGATAAAATGATGTTGTATTTGATGAGAATTGATGATGCATTCACACACACACATCTTGGGGAAAAAATAAGACATAAGTAGGTAGGTGATGATATCAATAAGCACTTTTTCTTTAAATTTCTTAGTAATTTTGAAGATTCATCAAGGAACACTTCTACATTAAAAGGAGCTGTTAAATAGTTACTAAGAACTGTGCTTTTCTTTTCTTTTTGTGTAATCTTGTTTAGAAATTGATTTGATGCTTAAAAAAATTTTTAATTTCTTCATTAATAATAAATCTTCAGAATTAATTCAATTAATTACTTCCTGTGTAAAAATATGAGGCATATGACAACATAAAAATTTAGAGACTTTGGGTATATTCACAAATGAAAACAAAGGCACAATAAAATTTAATATGGGGAATTTAGACAGAAAATAAATTGATCTTGAGAATTCCTGAATCAAAATACAACTCTTGTAACTGCAGGTATATGTAAGAACACACATACAAAATCAATATTGAAAGTAACTAATTTTATAATATTTCATAAATCTTCTTGATTTAGCAAAAAAATATTTTTGCAAAAAAATAGCAGCACTGACTTATAGGAGCAGATAAGTCAACCAATCCACTTAGTAAGGATAATTTACGTCTCACAAGAGAAAAGGCAAACCAACAACACTTCCATAATCAGGTCTTGTGACAGCTGTTATTTGAGAAAACATCTGAGATTACTCGTAAATCTTATTTTAGCTTTAAAGACAAACAACGAAGATATCGAATTGAATCAGACATTGTAAGGATAAAATGACTCAAACATGACATGACTCTTCTTCAATAGTTACTTCAGCGTTGAAAATGAAGCAAAAATTAACAGTGAGTTAAGCAGGTAAGTATAGTATTAATATATTTATCTTCTACCGTAAAACAAGGAAAATACTAGAGAAGAGGTCAGCACAAATGGATACAACTCATCAGTGAATGGCCAACTTCATCAGGTAAGAAACTGTTGAAAATGAAGCAAAGTTTTTTTGCAGGTGAGTATTTTTTTAACAGGTTGGAAGAGAACTCTTAGAGCAGCATATGTAGAGAGACAGTCTTTAAATATGCAAAACAGCAGTGACACACAGTTAAAATTATTGCAGAGAACACTGACAATATGAGAACTTATTTTTTTTTTTTAAAGCTGTATAAAACCATAAGACTTTTTAAGTAGATGATGTAAAATAATTTCAAGAATATAGCTGTAACAGGAATGAAGTAGCCCCATGCCTACTTCTTCCCAAGAGAAAAAAAAATAATGCTGCTTTCATTTTTTTTTCTGAGAGCAACATGAGAATCTTGTCTGTTGAAAACTGTCATAGTCTGCACATATACGATGAAGTGGAAAGGTCTTGATATCAAAATTACAACTTAAAAAAAATGAAGCATCATGAATTTTTAAAATATAAAATTTCGTCAGCTGAGAGTGCTTTTAGAAACAACATGAGAACAGTTGTGAAATAAATGTGAAAATATTCTTAAATGCATACATTCTTAATTTGTAAATTGCAGATTATCTTTGCACTAAGCCAAACTGTATGATTATAATAGAACATCACAGTCCAGGTGGCATAAGAATAAATCTGTGAACAAACTCTTGTATTCAAATTATTGTTAAACAAAATATCTTGATTTGAAATTTGTAGAATAGAAGCATAGAAATCTCTAAGAATGTTATATAGGATATTTACAACTAATAACTTTTGTGAATAATTTCAGCTTCAGAAGGAAATAAATTGAATAAGTATGACATAAGAATAAAATTTCTCAGTACCAATAATCATGATTTCAAAAATAATGCTTCTTATAAATATATATAGAATTTGCAAACTGTTGCAATTTAATAGTGCCATAATAAAATTTAATTTAAAAACCCAAAGTCATAGCCTCTTAAAATATGAAATATGTTCTGAGAACAATTTTATTATTTCAAACTCATTAGAATTTTTTTAAGAACATTATATAATTCATTTCAAATATATATATATATATCAAATAATCATTCTTTAAAAAAAATTATGTTCTCTAATAATTCATTACAAATAAAAGAATATGTAGATGAAATTCTTTCAAATAAAACTATTTAAATGGAATAATAATTATGCATCATCAAAAATATGACTATTCTTCAATAGGAAATTGATCTTAATTTAAATAATTGTTTAAAAAAATATGAGAAACTTAGTAAAATATATTATATTCTTCAAGATGGAGCAGAACAAAATTCATTCTAGAATTATAAAATTTAATTCTTCAAAATAGCAAAAATCTATCCAAGAAATTTTTTTGAGAACAGAAACTTCCAATACAAAAAAAATACTGTCATATGCAGTTATGCAAAAATTCTTGCATAAAATATTCAATATTTCTTAAAAATTTACCAAAAGAACAAATCTTGAATTCTATTGAACACATCAGAAAATTTTCAAAAGTTATTCTGAGAACAAAAGTTCTAAAATATTACGATTTTCTTTAAATCAATTTAAATTTTCTTCAGAACCACTGTTTTTGCGGCACCAAAATGTGATATTACTATTAAATTGCCGTTAATTTGAAAGGTAAATTTAAATTTGAAATTCTTTTAGTTAAAATGCGTTGTGTAGTATTTGCAATAAAAACCTCCGTTCTTTGAGGTCAGCAATTGTAAAAAAAAAAATAGAAATAAACGAAACTTCTTACTTGGATCGTGTCGTCTGTAAAATAAATGAAGAGGAGACTTGATAACGATATAAATTAAATGTTTATTCCATCTTTCTAGAAGAGAAGAAAAGGCTTCCCGTTGGTCACCGTTCATAAATTAATTCTTGCCAATAAAAGCATCTACTTGAAGATAGATATTTCTTTTAAAAATTAAAAACATAAATCAAATTTAGTATTGATGAGAAACGTAATTAAAATCTTTTCCACGGTATCAAGAAATAATTTAACAGGAGTTGTTAAAATCGTAGACATCGTTTTCGAAAAACTTTTTATTGGATTCCACATCCATCGGCGTCGGCAGACAGACCGGAGCCGAAGCTCGCGGCCCGCGATCTTCAAAACAAGAACTAAATCATAACAGATCACCAACAAAACAGATTCTGATTTAAAATTAACGGAATTTTTAATTTATAGTAAGAATACGGGGACTTCAAAAGTTACTGAAAAAAAAGATTTAAATCTATTAGAGAATTTAAAATATTAGGTAATGTCTTAATAAACAAATCCGAAAGAAAACATTTAAAAAGCTTTATTTTTATTTGTTCCACACTCGGCGAATAGACACACCTCCAAAAGATAGACACCCATTCAATGCATATGCCGTGAGAGACTTGCTCCGATGACGTCATCACAATCGTACAAAACTCAAAGGAGAAGCACCCCATGCCAGGCGCTGCGAAACATGGGAGTACTTGCCGATCTGCGGTCGAAACGAATCGCCCGCGCAAAAATAAATATGAATTTAAGTTTAAGGCAGATGTCAGACGAGCGATTTTGAAAATCAGCATTTTCGACGCTCTCTCTTGAGAGCAGACAAATCTTCTGGTCTGTTCAGACGAGCGCCCACAAATCGTTGCGGTAAAAATTCCGAAAAGCTTCACGTCCAGGCTCGGCGTTTCCCCCAACTCGCTGGGAGCTGGTGGCGTGCTCAAGTCTTTTGTTTCTTCTATGTTGTCCAGACGAACCGAAGTTTTGACGCTGGCTTTAAGTTTCTTTATCAGTGATTCGTAAGTTGTTGGTTCTGGTTGCGTATCGAATTTTTTCGCTAGAATTTAAAATGGATTTAATACACGTAGATTAACTAATTTTTGAAATACAAAAGTGTTCAATATAGTTGGACACCTCATGCTTACATTATATAAAGATAAAAATTAAAATATAATAACTTGGTTAAAGGCATCCTTGATTTACAAAAAAAAAAAAAAAAAAAAAAAAAAAATCAGAAAAATCTAAAGAAGATTAGGAAGTTATCGATAAATTATATGAATTAATTTTGTTTCATATAAACAAACAAGTTGGAAATTGCTCGTTAAACGTGGCAAATGAGGTGCATTCGTAATATAAATAGTTTTATAAATATTTTTTGCACCGAATTGTACTGATTGTATATTTGAGTGCATTTTATAAGTGCATATAAATTTCATTCTGTTCGAAAGGCTGTAACATCATTAAAATACACTTGCAATAATTTTTTTCCCATTGGCCGTAATGTAACGGAAGATTTTGACTGTCTCTGTCATTAATCTATACATCCGATTTACATAAAATTTGAAACGACTCGACAAGATTTTGCAAAAATTATATATTTAAAATTTCAGACCATTCGGAAGGCTGTAACATCATTAAAATGCACTTGCAATAATTTTTTCCCATTGGCCGTAATCTGACGAAAAACTTTTGACTATCCCTGTCATTAAACTATACATCCGATTTTCATAAATTTTTAAAAGACTCGACAAACTTTTGCAACAATTATATATTCAAAATTTCAGGCTATTGTTTTTGCTCTGTTATATGCGGACAGACGGACTGAACGACGACTATAGGTGCTACGTATTTATATAATTACGAACGCACCTAAAAAATCATTTAAAATTATGCTAATGTTGCAAGTTAACGTTTTATAAGAAAAGTATTTAAATAGTAAAGTATTATTATAAGGAAAAATTGAATGTAATCATTATCAAATACTACTACTAATAATACTATTTTGTCCTAGTATGTATACTAAATTAAATTCATGGATAATTGCAGGGGTTTTTCTTTGCAGGGTAGGGGCGAAGGAGGCATTTTGCGAAAAATAAATGCTAAAGTTTTCGTTTCGGTGGAACTTGTTTTCTTTACAAATTACAGATTTTTAAACCTAACAATGTTAAAATAATTAATTAATAGCATGTTTTTATGGAATATAATTTTGTGAAAGGGCCTGTTTTATAATTACGATTTTTGAGAAGCCTGTTTTATTAAATGGATTTTTGTGACGGGGACCTAAATAGACAGCAAATGTTGCATTTTTTAATAATAATAAATTCTTAATAACAATTCTTTGAAATTAAAATCATTACAAGTTATATCTGGTTTTGAAAATCCTGTATGGGAAAGGAGACAGCAAAACAGAGCCTCTGTGGTCATATCCGGTACCGGTTCTATTTACTGCGAGCATGTAGTTTTAAAAATACTGTAATTTATTTTTTATTTTTTTAGCTCACAGGCTATCAAAGCTTGAGAACTAATGTGCCCGCCGGTTCTGTTACGTACATACGTACATACATACGTACGTATGTACGTAACGCGATAACTCTTGATGGAAATATCCGATTTGCTTCAATTTTTTTTCTAGTTTCATTCTGATAAGGCGCTTCCCTGATTAGTTTTGGGGATTCATTGGTTAAGTATAAAGGGAGACAACGGGGGCCTAATTCCAACTTTAATTTAGATAAATGTTTTTTTATGCAGATTTATCCGATTTGCTTCAAAAAATTTGTCTACGTTCATTCCGATAAAGCTCTCCTCTGATTAGTTTTGGGGGTTCATTGGTTAATTATAAAGTTAGAAAAGAGGGGGGGGGGGGTCTAGACTCCCCTTTAGTTTAGATAAATGGGTTTTTCATGCAGAATTATTCGATTTGCTCCAAATTTGGTATACCGGTTTATTATGTTAAGGAGCTTCCCTGATTAGAGTTGGGGGTTCATTAGTTAAGTATAAATCGGGAAAAGAGGGCTAGTCCCCCGCCCCCTTTAAATTAGATAAATATGTTTTTCATGCAGAATTATTCGATTTGCTCCAAATTTAGTACACCAGTTTATTATGTGAAGGAACTACCTTGATTAGGTTGGGAGGTTTATTGGTTAAGTATAAAGGGGGTAACGGGGGATAGTTCCCCTTTAATGTAGATAAATGGGTTTTTCATGCAGAATTATTCGATTTGATTCAAATCTGATATACCGGTTCAAATCTGATAAACCTCGTTAAAAAGAAATCTATCTTCTTTGCTGTTTTTGAAGCAAATATAGTTAAGTTTGGTAAAGTGGCCGTTCCGTTTTCTTTCCTTTCTTTTTTTTTTTTTTTTTTTGTAAAATTTTGTGTACAGCAAAGTTAATTTTCTACCGATTACTTAAAATAGGATGAACCTAGTACCGTCTGGTATATATTTCTTTTTTCTAATTTCTTGAATAACTAACATAAAATTACAAAATCCTTTATTTCCTGCAGAAGATCCATTTTGCTTATTGAAAACATCGAATGGAAATCATTCTGTTGCGGCGAATAATGTCGTCTGCTCTGTGTGGCGGTAACGGTTCATAGATCGCTCGTCTGACCGGGATAGCGCAGGTGTTTATTTTTCTTGTTGAAACCACAAGCGTTCAAAAAGTCGTTCGTCTGACATTTGTCTAAGGAACATCGATGTATAAGGTCAAAAGAAATAAAAAAAGTAACATGATTTAAACACTGTGAGATTTCATCTCACAGTTACATGCTTTATAAATCACTGTTTTCAATCTAATTTTTAAAAATTTCCTAAATATACACAAAGACTTCTCATTTAAATTTTTCTTTTTTTTCTGCATTCATAATTATTAACAAGACAATAAGATAAAAAGCAATCGAAGAGTCAAAATTTAACAAGTTTCAGTTTCGGTCGATACTCAATTTTAAATCATACCAACTGTATCATGTAACTGCTCTGATGACAATAAATATAATTAACATAGGGAAAAAAAACCCCACTTTGTCATCTTAAAACAACAAACTCTTTATCTTTTAAAAATGCTTTTTTTTTTCATTTTACTTTCAAAAACACTTAGTCTCATATGAATATAAACAACAAACCTTTTTTGCATCTTTTAAGTACACTTTTTTACTTTAAAAAAGAAAACTCTAAAAATTTTTATTATCTAAAAACATATCTCCCCCCCCCCCTTTTTTTTCATCTTATAAAATAAAATCAAATAGAAAAGAAATAGAAAAAATTGCCCTGGTAACAAACAAGACGGGGATATACGTAAGCCTGGCCCACACTTTTTTTTTTTTACTTAGCGGCAGATTTTATTTATGCCCCAGACTGAAACATATAAATGTTTATTTCACCTTATATTTACAATTTTACTTATGGGTATTTAAAAATATTTTCAGCTAAATAATTTTTGTACTTACTTTTCTTATTGTGTTCTCATAGTTTGTAGTGTAGCATGTTATTTTTGGAAAATGTAATTTAATGAGTGATGTAATTAAAAAAAAAACTAGTTTGTAGGGAGCACAAATATTATTTTTGATGTTACTTTAATAAACTTAATTTATTGTCTTCTCTTTTAACATAGAAGTGGGAGTCCTGCCATACTCACAGATTTTTTTAAATCTTCTGTTTTGAAATCTTCCGATGCAAAGATGAATCCACAATCCTTATAAAAGTAGCATACAGTCCAAGCTCCAAGGGCACGAGACAAATTCCAGTTGCTTGCAGACGATCACTAATGGTAGTCACTTATTATACAATAAAACTACACACCTGTGATTTTCTGAAAGCATTCAAATTTGAATCCCGGCACCAGCTGATCCGCCAGACGCTTACCTCCACTGGTATACTTCGTATTGATTGATATATACAATTTCTGGATGTAACGTCAAAAATAATATTGATGCTCCTTACAAACTAGTTTTTTTATTACATTACTCGTAAAATTATATTTTCCAAAAAATAACATATTACACAACAAACAATGACAAAACTAGGGCCTACTACAGTGTCATTACTTCTAACATACTATTTTGACCACTGAATTTATATGTATCATGAATTCACGATTTGTCTAGAACTTTAATATACACTCAAACATATAGACTCAAATCAAAGAATCTTCCACAGAGAGCATTTTATTTTTTGATAATGAATTCCATTTTCAAAAATAGTAAGAATAATAAGTAAATGCTTTTTGAAAAAATAAATAAATGAATAAATAATTTTTTACTTTAATAGATAAATAGGTACATTTAAATTGATGATCTATGCTGTAAGATAAATCTGTAGCTATACTTGTAAAAGAAATGCACTTAAATAACAATTTAAACAAAATTTTATAAATATATATTTCAACTAGAGAATCTCCTATTATTTTGGTATGATTTAATTTAAAATGCATTGAATAGGCGTTTATAACTGCCTATCGAATTGGAATGGTAATGTGTACAAATTCTTCGAAATGGGCACATAGAAAAGCTACACATGGTTTGAATATCTCTCAATTGATTTAAACTTCATCCTACAAAGTTATAAATCTTCATAAAAGTTTCAGCATTAATTTTAACAACAAAAAGGAAGATAACACATCTGCAGGTGAAATGTATTAAAAATAAAATAAATAAGTAGATCAGCAGTGTTTTCTTTACATTACAAAGTTCACAAGTAAGTATCTGAAAAGGAGTAAAGAGCAAACTGATTTGCAATCGGATCTTTCTTGCTTAAAGGGGAACAGGAAAATACAATGGCTTGTTTATTTTATAGAAACTTTGTTTACATGCTCGCTTAAACATGCATAATCAAGTACTTACTATTAGCAAAACTGGATTGAAGTTTCCCTGTAACTAATTTTCCATTTAAATAACAATGGGCTACAGTAAACAATATCCTTCTTAACACTTACAATTATTTTAAGTGAGTAAATGGGAAATTTAAATCTAAATTGATCAGAAATAACCTATCAAGTAACCTAATATAATCAATGAAGCAATTCATTTTAAGAAACAAATATTCTTAAAAAATACTTTTATTCTTTGCATACTATTAACGCTCAATAAAAACAAAATGATTTTGAGAACTGGACATATCTTCATCATTATATCTGAAACAAAATCCCTAAACGAACTATATAATTAGTATTCTAATATTAATAAAATGAATCTGAATGATTACCAAAAATAGCGATCTACAATCCATATGGATTACATACAATTTATTAAATTAAAAGACAATAATAAAGGAGGATATTTATCCAACATGTTAATAAAATTTACCATTTTGCTTCAATCACAAAAAATAGATTATTCTTTAACGTAAAAACAGAATAATTAAAAAAAAATATATCACTTAGAAATTTGACAACACCGGCATTATTATCAAAATACTCTATTTTAATTGGCTGCGCTTGGGTAAGTCGTGCTTAGGATTGATCACGAATCAAACCTACAAAATCGCGTTCTAACGACCTAAAACCTTGTGCTTAGGTAAAAAGTTAGGTAAGTTAGACCTTGGGTAGACCAGTGAAAACGCACCTTAACGGGAGTAGCGGCTAATTCGTTACATGTATGTGACACAAATTTTGCGGGTGCTTTATCTCAAGAACTAATGCACGGAATTTAATAAAAATTTATATTCAGTTAGTCCCTGATATAAATTGGTGCTGATTAGGTTATGGTGCAAATCGCTCAACAGGTGGCACTACTATGCAGCCTTTTCGACGATTTCCACAATAGCTCAATCTCCAGAAATAATGCCGGATTTTCACCAAACTTCAGATTCAGTTAGACTTTGACATGAATTGACGTTTTATACATTTTGGTGTAAATTGCTCAACAGGTGGCGCTGTCATGCTGCATTTTTTACGATTTCCGCAATAGCGCTATCTCAATAACTAATGCTTGCATTTTCAACAAACTTCAGATTCAGGTATACCTTGATCTGAATTAGTGTTGTTTATGTCTTGATTCAAATCGCTCAACAGGTGGCGCTGCTATTTAGAATTTTTCACGATTTCCGCAATAGCTCAATCTCCAGAACTAATGCACGGATTTTCATCAAACTTCAGATTCAGTTAGTCCTTGACATGAATTGACGTTTTATACATTTTGGTGCAAATCGCTCAACAGGTGGCGCTGCTATACTGCATTTTTTACGATTTCAGCAATAGCTCTATCTCAAGAACTAATGCTTGGATTTTCAACAAACTTCAGATTTAGGTATACCTTGATCTGAATTAGTGTTGTTTATGTCTTGATTCAAATCGCTCAACAGGTGGCGCTGCTATGCTGCACTTTTTCAGAATTAGTGCTGTTTATGTTTTAGTGTAAATCGCTCAACAGGTGGCGCTGCTATCCTGCATTTTTATGAATTTCCACTATAGCTCTATCTCAGTAACTAATGCACGAATTTTCACCAAACTTCAAATTGAGATTTACTTTGATGTGAATTGTTGCTAAATTTATCTAATTTCTTGTACTATTTAAATGATTTAATTGACGTGATTTATAAAGAAGAAAGTTTTGTAATGGCCACAATATACTAGTTTAATATTGTGTTAGTATTTTACAAATAACGCTTGATTCCGAACAATGTAAATAATTCGCTATATAACATTGATTTTTACCATGTCGATACAAACCAACCATACGAAGTTTAATAGATTCAGGAATATCACTCACACGGCCCATTTTAAGACGAAAAAGCAAACAAACTGCAAAAATACTACTGATTTAAAATAAAATCGTCTGAATTTAATTAATGATTCCACCAGTTATGAATTGGTGATAATTAAAGGAGAATTAATGTGAAATATTCTAATATTTTAAACCACTTGAATAGATATTCTAATATTTTGACTTTTCAAAATATTTTTTTTCAATTAATCTTTTCAAAAATGATATTAATTTTAAGATAATAAATAAATTTAATCAACAGTAAGTTCTTAATAAAAATATCGTTTGCATATTTGCATTAAAAGACATTAAATTACGAAACACTATTTTCAATTTGTAAAAAAAAAAATAATTATTCTAATATTTTGAATATGAGCTGTACATTTCAAAATATAGAATACCTACTTCAGCACTGTTTGGACGTGGATAATTATAAATTCCACCAATTCTCGCGATATTATTACATTGACACCAAGCAAGGTAACTCTATTGAAAATTTTGCTGAAATTGCTTCATTATTAACCCTTTCAGAGACAAAGATTTTCATTCCTCAAATGTTAAAGGAATGACACCGGAATTTTCAAACAAGTTTATTTTTAAATAAGAAAGAGATACATTTCACATGTAATAAACCTAAAAATTTTTCTTTAAAATTCTGGTGTTATTGTGGCGTTTGGAAATTAAAATTATGTGGTTTCATAAACATACCACCACCCTTCAAAGGGTTAAAAAGAATTTGGAATTGTATTGGAGCGAAACCTTGTGTATTTTTGGCTGAAAAATTGGATTGCAACCATCAGATACTTTCCGATGAACCTCCCGATGATCTTCGATACAAAAAATATTTGTTGTACTGTGTATTCCATCTTTTAAAATTTGTCTATGATTTTTTTAAACACTTATGAATTTAACACAGTTTTGTGTTATTTCATTGATGCATTTTAAATTTTGTAATTCTAATATTATAAACGCTGTTTAAATGAATCATAACCAGCGTATCCGCTGATTCTAATATCCGAGAAAAAAAAGTGTTATTTCATGCATTTTAGACTGATTCGGTTAGCCAGTGATTCAGTTAACCGGTGACCGACGTTATCAACAACTCAACCCCCCCCCCCCCCTAGAGCCGAATTCTAGCTGCGCCACTGAACCTATTAAAGCAAGGTATCAAAAATAGTAATTAAATTCTTTAAAACAGAAAAAGTCGATGAAAAATAGATTCATAAATAAATCTTAAAAATAGAAATTTAGAATCGAATAGCATTTTTCATTTGTTAACTAAATTACTTGATTTACAAGTAATTTTTGTCATGGGATGACAGGTTTTTCTCCTTTCCTACGCTGTCGCATCCAGAAATTCATTTAAAATGCAGACTTTAAGAAATCAAATAAGTATCACATGAAGAGAAGGGACGGGGGTGGGGGGGGGCAGTGATATATTATTAAATAATAAAAAAGCCATATCATTAAACAATTTTATTAAATTTTTGGTCCCATGTATGGTATATGTTTTTTGATTCTAAAAAAAAATGTAAGGTTGGCAGCTGTCTTAATTCTCAATACCTCAGCAATAATATGAATAAATAAAAAGAAAAAACTTATTTTATTTAATTTTCTAAGATTTTCTGTAAATTTAGAAACAATTTTGTAAACAACATTTGTATTCTCAGGCTATGCAAATAACTAAATCAAAATTCACCAGTGGTTTTTTAAGATAACCAATATATATATATATATATATATATATATATATATATATATATATATATATATATATATATATATATATATATATGTATATATATATATATATATATATATATATGTATATATATATATATATATATATATATATATATATTATTTATTTATTTATTACTACAACTGTAGAATGAAAATGGAAAAATCAATAATACTATTTGGATACGTTGACTTAATATGGGGGAATAAACCTCCTTTAATTCTGTAAGGGTACATCCATAACATAAAAACATTCGACGAATTATAAACAACTACCGCGAAACTGACGAAAACAGAATGCTGCGCAGTTCGTTTTCTCGCCAAAACACTTGGCTACAGAGCTTGGCGTCAAAAGCGCTGGAACGTTGAGTGTTTGTGAATTTGCGTCCGGGACGCGCGATATATTACACACACACACATATATATATATATGTTATATTTTTATTTCGCGGTATTCCTTTAAATTATTCTAATTTTCCGGCATATTCACTATTTCCCTGTTTCTTAATAATATCTAATATTTATGTCTATTTAATTTCCCTTTAATTTTAAAACGCGCATATTAATAATTATCTTATTCAAAATCTTAATCTAAAACTTTTAATCCTTTCATAAATTTTATCAGCTATCCCATATCTATAATATTCTGCGAGAAGCTAGTTTTTTATTTCTCAATGTTTTAAAAGCCATTTTATTGTTTTTATTTCCAATCTTTATTCCACGAATCTGGTTTACCGCGCATTTCGACGTAAGGCTTTTTACTTCAAAAATATTACTCTACTAGGTAAGGGACTCTCTCGCCTTAGGCTTCCCCTCTCGCGTCATTAGCTTAGCTACTCATCTCCAGGCGTGCGCTTTTCACTGATTCATTCGTTTCCGTGCTACATCGATATTTGTTTTCCTCCGCGAGTTTAACAAAAAACCGACGCACTGAACTCGAAGAAGAAATTCTGTTTTATTTCTAGTGCTCAAGAAAATGTTATGAGTCGTCTATTAGTCTCGTAGAGACTCCTAAAGATCTTACAGCATGACATATAGATTCATGCCAAAGGCTAGAGGCTTTACGGAATCTTCATTAGAATGTGGGAGTTGTTTAAGTCTGATGAATAAACGACTTCGAACGACAAGCTGACTTCGTTTTCTTTTATGGAGAAATCACCGGATTCCTGAATTCGTTGCATTGTTACACTTACGCCATGACCGTATGAATTGGTAATACGACTGCAAACAATCACATGTTTTCTCACTTGGAGCTATACTTTAATACATAGAAATATTCTTCGTATCAATCGAATAAATTAGCATCCTAAGTCACGATGTCACAGCTCCAATGTTCGACCTGATATCAGCTGTTATTAAACTTCACACAAGTCGACAGAATTTGTCGACTGCAATAACAAACTTCACATATACACACACTGGTGTGCAAAAATTAAGGACGGAGCAGATAAATTAGCATAAAAGCCGAAAAAGGCAGCAGAACGAAATGAAAGACCAATCAGGAGATAGACCTGAAACAAATGCAGTAAGACATGCGCATATATGGCATATGACGTAAAAGGAGGCGGTCCTAAGGGGATAGAGCACAGAGGCGATGGAAGTTCGGTAATTCAGTGAATCTATTGCAAGGTGTACAGTGATTTCAAGGAAGGTTTTTTTGTTATTATTGTGTGATATGGCCAAGAAGCAATCCAGAAGATGTCACCTGGATGACCTTACATCAGATAGCATCATTGGGAGGTTGGAAGGAGGTCGAAGTGTGACAAGTGTTGCAAAGGAATTCGGGATCGTTCACAGCATTGTTTCACGAGCCTGGAGCGCACTTCAAACGACGGTCCCCATGAACAATAACAACAGCAGAAGATCATTATATTGTCCTACAGGCGAAAAGAAACATGCAGCATACAGATGGAGAAATCGCAAGGTAGAGACTACTGGACGTCGGATATCACGTTTTACTAGGTGGCTGCACAAAGGTGGTCTATACGCACAACCAGTACGGTGTGTACCATTAACGCCTGCTCATCGGAGACGCCGTTTTCTGTGGTGCCAGCAACATAAGGACTGGACACAACATGAGTGGGGTCGAGTACTCTTTACGGATGAGAGCCGATGTAGTCTGACGAGCGATTCTGGACGTATAAACATCTAAAGAGAGCAGGGAACACGTAATTCCTCCTCCAACATAATCGAAATGGACCGTTATGAAGGTGCCGGAGTTCTTGTTTAGGACGGTATCCTGCTTGGCAGCCGTACGAAACTCCACGTCTGCCAAGGAGGTTCAGTCTCTGGTGTCCGCTTTTGCGCCGTGATTCTCTTGCCTCACATGCGTCTGTTTAGAGGTGCTGTGAGTCCGGACTTCCCCTTCATGGACGACAACGCTCCCCCTCTTCGTACAGCGGCTGTCGAAGAGCTCTTGGAGAGTGAAGATATTCAAAGCATGGATTGGCCTGCAGAGCGCCCGGACTTAAATCCCATAGAACACGTGTGGGACCTTCTCGGGAGACGCTTGGCAGCACGTGACCAGACGTCAGCATCGATTCCTCAGCTGCAATTGGCGTTACAAGAGGAATGAGACTCGATGCTCAACAGTTCCTTGCCAACCTCGTCCACAGCATGGACAGACGTTGAAAATCTTGCATCGCAGTCAGGGGTGATCATATCCCTTATTAGAGACAGAATTTTTCCTGCCATGTGCCTGAAAGATGGACATTTCTGCCTTCTCTGCAGTTGTGTTCCAAGTGGCCTTTTAAATAAAGTGCTTTTGTATCCTTTTGATTCCTTGTTTAGATGGTTTTTATCAGTCGTCTATATTTTCACATCTTGGAGATCTTATGGTATGATTTCGGTCGATGTGGAAAACTTCTGCACAATGTTACATTCGAAAAACCCTCTCGTCCTTAATTTTTGCACACAGTGTACACATTGATATTTTTTCCCCTAATGGCAGTGCGTACATATTTTGTTTCAAAGTTATTGCATCGTCTCTATCAGATACACAATAAAACATATGATATAAATCTATAAAGGTAAGTAAAAAATGCTTACCGATCCAAGGTAGGCCGCCTTCTTTAGAATCAGAATTCTTTTCGCTGAGAACAGATTCGTCAATTAGAATAATTCACTCGAATAGTCGTAAATGAAGTAAACATCTCTTTCATTTTAGATTATTTATATGGCTAACTTATACAGAAGAATATTTACATTATATACATAAGATGAATTAATCTCGAATTCGGTTTGATGGGGAAAAAAACCCACATCTCAAAATCGTTTTTCTTTCGTTCGTTCTAAAAAACAAAAAGTTTCTGTTGCCAAACGACTAAAAATAAAAAGTCCTCATTCGAAGAGAAAATGTCCATGGAGGCCGGGAGAAAATGTCCGTGGAGGTCGTGTTTTGTAATATCCTCCCACCTTTGAGGTTCAGGATGATGAAGCTCAAAACTTCATAGATTTAGTCGCTGCGGCTGTTTCAGTTTTCTACCAGCTCGAGATCGTCGATTATCATCCTCAGGTATGGAAGACTGGTGCACAGGAGCAGGAGTGATATCCAGAGGATCAGCTACAGAAAGGGAATCTGAAGACACTGGCACAGGAGCAGGAACGCTATCCAAAGGTTCAGCTACAGAGACAGGATCTGATGACTCGGGCTGAGGAGCAGGAACAGAGACGTTATCCAAAGGTTCAATTACAGAGACAGGATCTGAAGACTCTGGCACAGGAGCAGGAACAGAATCGTCGTCTATAGGAGCAGGAATTCTGTCTACTAAAAAAGGAGGCATTAGTTCATTATTGATTTCAAGAGGATATAGTCTTTTAAGGGGTCTCTTTAACTACCCGGAATTTTCCGTCTTTGCCGGGATATAGTTCTTCAATTTTTCCCAAAGGCCAATTAATACGTTTTGAATTATCATCCCCAATTAAGACAATATCGTCTTTTTTTAACTCAGTTTCCCTATTTCTTCCCGCATTTTCTCGAAGTTGCCCGAGGTATTCTATTCTAAAGCGTTTTCTAAGATCTTCTCGGATTCTTTGCTGATAAGCAAATCTTTTTTTCATTTTTGTTGAATCAAGTAGGTCAAATTCAGGAACTCTCGAATCTTTGATATCTTGCAAGAACATCGCGGGGGTAAGAGGGTCAAGATCACCATCATCTGCGATATATGTCAGCGGTCTAGAATTGATTACACTTTCCGCGTCACATAACACGGTGTATAATTCTTCATAATTTAGGCTGGCCTTTCCAAGCACTCTTCGTAAAATACCTTTTAACATTCCTATCATGCGCTCAAAGAAACCTCCCCACCAGGGAGCTGAAGGTGGATTAAATTTCCACTGTATTTTTCGTTCAATAGCAAAATTTTGCAAGCGTTCAAAATTTATAGACTTCAATTCTGATGATGCTTTCACTAGATTTCTTCCTCTTCCGCTATCAGAAATAATAATAGAGGGCCTCCCTCTTCTTGAGATAAATCTTCTCATAGCTAATAGAAGATTTTCCGTTGAAAGTGAAGATACCAATTCAAGATGAATTGCGCGAAATATGGCGCACGTAAAAAGAACTATCCAAACTTTCGAGCCATTTCTTAAAAATAACGGTCCGCATAAATCTAGACCAACACTTTCAAAAATTGAAGCATCTTTGACTCGTTCTTCAGGGAGAGGGGCAGTAGGTGTCTCAGCAGGTGAGGCAGTGAATCGTCTACATGTCATGCAACTTTTTATAATTTTTCGAACTGTACGCCTGCATCTTAATACCCAAAATTGTTCGCGCAAAACTGATATTACAATTTGTATTCCTGCATGAAAAAGTTCAATATGTTTTCTTCTTATAAGCGAATAGGTAATATTATGATCGAAAGGCAGAACTATCGGATACCGGAAAGAATGGAAATCTTTTCGCATAGAGATTCGTGTTTTTACTCGAATTAGACCTTCCTCATCAGTAAAAGTCTGTAAAGAGGTATAACATGGTTTAGATTCACTTAATAAATACCTCTGAGCATATTTCAATACGACGTGTTCTGCGTGATTTATTTCCTCAGATGTTAAAATTTCCTCTAAATTTCGCTCATTCGGTGTCTTTTTGATATTTCCAAAAAATCTATACATCCAGGCAGTAACTTTTATCATTTTCAAATATGAAGATGTATTTTCATATAACTCAATTGGAGTTTGAGAGATATTTACTGCACTGACAACTGTCTTTCTTTTTTCAGAGTTAATTATTTCAAAATCTGGATTCAAACTACTTTTTGGCCAAAATTCTTGAGGTTTTTTCAACCAATCAGGTCCCTCCCACCAGAGGGATTGTTTAAGGGATTCCGCGGAACATCCCCGGGAAGGTAGATCGGCCGGATTAAGAGTTCCGGGCACGTAGTGCCAATTTTCTGGATTACTAAGTAATCGAATTTCTTTAACACGATTGTATACGAACCCAGTTTTCACTTCTTTTTATCCAGTACAGCGCATTACTAGAATCTGTCCAGAAAAAAGTTGGAAGATTTTCTAATTTTAAGTCGGACTTAACCCCTTTAGATAATCGTGCACCAATCTTACATGCGAGGAGTTCAAGTCTGGGGATGGTAAAACATTTTAGCGGGGCTACTCTGCATCGTGCTTGGATCAGTTGACATAATGTTGATTTTTCGTTCTCATTTCGCAAATATATGCATGTAGCATAAGCTACCTAGCTCGCGTCACAGAATACATGCAAACTTAAATCACCGATGTTATCTGGGTCGCTTATTAAACATCTAGGTATAGCAATATCTTTAAGTGAGCTCAATTGATTTTTCCATTTCTGAAATTTTTGGGCAATCGGGGTTGGTAATTCAGAATCCCAAGTTATTTTCTTTTTCCACAAATCTTGTAGAAGTATTTTGGGGAAAAGAGTTACTGGACAGGTATAACCGATGGGGTCAAAAATTTTATGAACTTCCGACAATATTTTCCTTTTAGTGATGGGTTCATCATCTTTATTAATTTCCCTTACATCTATGGAAAGAACATCTGAGGGCAACAGCCATCGTAGGCCTAAAACTGGGACAATTTTGTTTTCTAAGGAAAAATCTGGTTTCATTGAGGAGTTAGAGTAACTGTGTTCCCAACCTCTGAGGTCAAATTTAGCTTGGCTGAGAATGTATTTTGACTCTGTTATAAAATTATTGAGTTGTTCTTCATTGTCAACACTAGTGACACAATTGTCAATATAAAAGGATTCGGAAAGTTTAGAAGCTGTTTCCTGCATAGAGGGAGGTGACTTTTTAAAGTGGTGTTGCAAAGTTGCTCCCAATAAATAGGGACTGCATGTAAGCCCGAAAACAACTCTTCGATGTTGGAAAATTTTCGTTTCTTCAGATTTTCCCTCCTTCCACCATAAAAATCTTAAAAATGCTCTGTCATTTTCATTTAAGCAAATCTGTAAAAATGCTTTTCTTATGTCTGATATTACACCAATTTTCTTCAATCGGAACCGATTTATCAATGAAGGGATAAGTTCTACTAAATTGGGGCCTTTCACCAAACAATCGTTAATAGAGGGTGAGCCTTTTTCCCTAGCGGACCCATCAAAAACAGGGCGTATTCGGGTAGTGGAATTTTCTTTTATTACTGCTCTGTGTGGCAGAAAAAATTCAGCTTCCGTTCCTGGAGTTGATTCGACTTCCTCAATAATGCCCTCTTGAAGCCACTCATTAAATACCGCTTCATAGGCAGCTAAATTGCCGGATTTCTTTAATGAATCTACGCAGTTTTTTAATCTACGTTCTGCAATTTTCCGAGCACTGGGGAGAGGGGGGTGGCCAACAATCCATGGAAGACTAACCTGATAACATCCTTCATTGTTTATATGAATATTTTTATTGAAATGTTCTTTTACGGCTTGTTCGAGTTCTAAACTAGACCCTTTGTCACCTGGATCAAGAATTCCTAAAGTGTCTAATCGCCATAAATCTGTGAGTTTTGCTTCATTTACATGTAAGGATAAAACAACTTTTGTGGAATCGTTTGTATCTTTTTCATTAGTTTTACCCATCAGTGTCCACCCCAATTTGGTCTGTATAGCAGTTAAATTACCAACCAAGGATTTAATTTTCCCCGCTAATAACTTTCCATAAATATCTGCTCCGATAAGTAAACTTATTTCTTGTGCATTTGTAATTTTTTACTTCCCTGTATATGCATCGTAATCTGTGAATTTTATCCCATATTTTTTAGCTTCCTTTATCCAAGGCCCATTTTTAGGTGCGTTCGTAATTATATAAATACGTAGCACCCATAGTCGTCGTTCGGTCCGTCTGTCCGTCCGTCCGCATATAACAGAGCAAAAACTACCCAACCGAATGGTCTGAAATTTTAACTATATGATTGTTGCAAAAATTTGTCGAGCCATTTCAAATTTTATGAAAATCGGATGTATAGTTTAGTTACAGGGACATTCAAAAGTTTTTCTTTACATTACGGCCAATGGGAAAAAATTATTGCAAGTGCATTTTAATGATGTTACAGTCTTCCGAATGGTCTGAAATTTTAAATATATAATTGTTGCAAAATTTTGTAGAGCCATTTCAGATTTTATTAAAATTGGGTGTATAGTTTAATTACAGGGACAGTCAAAAGCTTTCCATTACATTACGGGCAATGGGAAAAAATTATTGCAAGTGCATTTTAATGATGTTACAGACTGTGCACTTATGAAGTGCAAAAAAATATACATTCAGTACAATATGGGGTGCAAAAAATAACTAGTTATAAAACTAGTTATAGTACGAACGCACCTCATTTGCCACGTTTGACGAGCAATTTCCTACTTGTTTATTTTTGGAACCTCAGTACATATTTTGTCTTGATCATATATATCAAAATTACATTTAAAAGTATCTTCTAAATTACTTAAATATATTTTATATCGCTTATGAAAGTGTGTTTCTTGAATACCATCAAAAAGACCGTGAATCATTTTTTCTTCTCCTATTGCTTCGTATCCCATTCGATTAATAATATCTTTACTAGATAAGAACGTTGACTACCTGTGTCTATCAAACAGCGTACTAACAAGTGTTTATTTTGATCCTTTGATTCTAAACGAACAGTTAAAGTCTGCATTAATACTGCGCGATTACAAGTTTTATTTGATAATGTCGTGCTTTCATTATTTTCTTGTGGTCTAGTATTTTCTTTTTCGGGACATAAAATTTTATAATGCCTTTTCAAACAATTGCTGCATTTAACAATTTTTTTACAATATTTTGCTATGTGCCCTGCATTTTTGAGACAAACAAAACAGTAACCGTACTGCTTTAAAGTTTCCTTTTTATCCTGTAATGATTTATTTTTAAATAACTCACATTCGATCAAAAAATGTTTTTCTTTACATTCCTTTTCCATCCACGTGCTTTTCCATAAGTGTCGACAACAGAACCCCATCGAAGTCCAAGATAAAGAAGTTTTACGTTTAATCTAGTTACAGTAAATTTGTGTAAACGGAATAGCAGGTATACTTGTATAGTTATCCATCCGTCTCGGGACATTAAAATGTTTTTGTTTATGAGAGGATTCCGTGTTTTCAGAAAACCTGCCAAGAAGGATTCACAATTGGAACAAGTTTCATTTCAGATTGGTTTGAAACGTGAGCAAGCACAAATATATAGTGTTGTTTTCGTCGAACCTTGAATAGTTTTCCTTTGAGATAGGTCATCCTCACAGATTTTTCCGTAATAGATTTATGCTCTTCAGAGGTGGTGTTATAGCAGCGGTTTCCAACCTGGGGTAGCGTAACCCTAGGGGTACGCTGTGGGTCTGCCGGGGGTATGTGAAAATAATATCGGTAATGGCGGAAGTCACAAAAATGTTAGGAATATCAATGTAATTTGCATCGATTTATTATATGGTTGTGTTAAGAAGGTTACTAATGCAAAAAAGCATGTTTTCGTTATCTCCTAGAGCGGAGGGGGGAAGGGGGGCGTGTTTATGAGAAATGGGGGTACTCCGAAATGAAAAACCTAAGAAAGGGGTACGTGAAAGAAAAAAGTTTGGGAAGTGAGTACGTTTTAGCAGTTTTAAGGGATACTGTGAAAACGGAAAGTGTTTATAACGGAAACCTGTCTAAAACGAAAAAGTTCATAGTCCCGAAGAAAGACATACCTTTGAATTATACCTTCTAAGACGAACACCTCTCTAAAGCGAAAATTTTTATAGATGCTTTGTGATTCTGTCTTATCAGTTTTTTCTGTTGTATTTGTATCCATGATTCAGTAAACCAGGTCTACTTTCGGGGGGGGGTCCGGACCCCCTGGACCCCCCCCCCTTGGCTACGCCACTGTCTATGGGTGCCGGCAGTGCAGAGGAAGGACGTTGCCTCTCCCTGGATTTTCAAATTTAATTAATTAAATATCCTTTTCTCTGATGATTTTGAAAATAACAAGTGGGTAAGTGTGATCAGATATCGCACAGAGGGTTTCGTTTAATTTTCCTTTCAAAACACTTTATCCTTTTGAAAAACCTGTTAGTTCCACATTTCGCAACCAGGGGCGCACTCTATTCTAAACAAACCTCTATCCGAACGAAACTCCGTTTTTCATACTATCCGTAGATATATTAGACGAGGGGATTGAGCCCATAGCATCCGAGATAAATAGGCGCCCCTGGCGGTAAAAAGTGAAACTAAAATATGTAAGGCTATGGTGCATAATATGAAAGAATGGTCAAAGGGGTGTCGGCAAAAGTTGGAAAAGTGCTCCCCGGGTGAAAAGGGCGGAGGTTAGAAAAATTGCTTAAAATACACAAGTTTGAGCCCGGAGGAGTAAATAATATATGACTTTTTGAAAATTTTATGATTTGTCGTGTGGTCTGAGGTACTCAGCTATATGTATGCAAAAAGCCATGTCTCCAACTCAATTAGGGGCTTCCTTAGAAAGAATTGCTTAAAATACATATGTAGAAGCCCAGAGGGTTAAGCGTAAGACTTTTTTAAGATTTTATGATTTGTAACCTGGCCTCAGGTGTTCTGCTATAAGTATGCAAAATTTCAAATCTGCAATTTAATAACGGGCTCAGTTAGAAAGAATTGCTTAAAATACGCATGGGGAAGCCCAAAGGGTTAAATGTACGACTTTTTCAAAATTTTATGATTTGTCATTTGATGTGTGTTCAGCTATACCTATACGTATGCAAATTTTCACGCCTCCAACATAATTAGGGCTCACTTAGAAAATATTATTTAAAATACACATGTGAGAGCCCAAAGGATTAAATGCACGACTTTTTCAAAATTTTATGATTTCTTGTTTGATGTGAGGTGCTCAGCTATAAGTATGCAAAATTTCACGCCTCCAACCTAATTAGGGGCTCACTTAGAAAGGATTGTTTAAAATACACATGTGAGACCCCACAGGGTTAAATTTACAACTTTTTCAAAATTTTATGATTTGTCATTTGATGTGAGGTGTTCAGCTATAAGTATGCAAAATTTCACGCCTCCAACCTTATTAGAGGGTCACATAGAAAGAATTGTTTAAAATACATATGTGGGAGCCCAAAGGGTTAAATATACGACTTTTTCAAACTGTTATGGTTTGTCATTTGATGTGAGGTGTTGAGCTATAAGTATTCAAAATTTCATGCCTCCAACCTAATTAGGGCTCACTTATAAAGTATTTTTTTTAAATACACATGTGGGAGTTCAAAGGGTTAAATGTACGACTTTTTCAAAATTTTATGATTTGTCGTTTGATGTGAAGTGTTCAGCTATAAATCTGTAAAATTTCACGCCTCCAACCTAATTAGGGGCTCACTTAGAAAGAATTGTTTAAAATACACATGTGGGAGCCAAAGGGTTAAATGTACGACTTTATCAAAATTTTATGATTTGTCGTATGATGTGTGGTGTTCAGCTATAAGTATGCAAAATTTCAAGTATCCAACATGTATAGTTTCTGAGAACGGGCTCTGTGACGGACAGAATATCTCAATTTGTTGATTTTCTGTAAGCAAGTAAACCCAGATAAACCCCCAGTAAGTAGATAGGTTTACAATAGAAGTCTATGGGAATTTGGCGAAATATTAGCGATATCGCCAAGGTGGCGTCACTTTTGGCGACTAATTTTGGTTGCCAAATTTGGCGATATATCGCCATGTTGGCGAGAAACTTGGCGGTATTTGGCGACAGAACAGGGTCCCCTCCTACGGCAAATTAAAATTTCGCCTAATAGACGTAATGTTAAAGTAAAAACGGGCACCCCCAGGTGGGTAATTCATCGATTTTCACATTTTTTTTTATTTTTTTCTTTAGTTTTATAGTGTAAACAAACTTCGCACCAAATTTGAAGTCTGTAGCTGCAGTAGATATACGAGATCTTTTTGATGAGTGAGTCAGTCAGTCAGTGGTAAAATTATCGATTATCAGACATTTTCAAATGTCATTATATCGGAAACTAATTATGCGTTATTTATAAAATTTTGGATTTTAGGTAATTAGGGTGGCCTTACTACACATTTCGTATAACAAGTACGTAGTTCTCATAGATTTTCAGTAGTAGAGCATTGAAATTTGACGAAAACAGCTCGAAATGGTTCGTGTAAATAACACACGGCTATGTCAGGCGAACTTGGCTGCCGTGTGTCTAGATTAGTGGGATAATCAACTGGAAATCGAGTAATTGCAGATTGATCAGTATCAATTAAAATTATGTCATCAATATAACGATATAAATGTAGATTATTATTAGTAAAATATATATATATATATATATATATATATATATATATAATCGATTTTAAAACTGAACAAAATTGGCTCGGTTTTCTAAGAAAATTCACTTAAGACCCATATTGAAAAAGTGCTTAATAGAAGGGATCAAATCATGAAACCGTATCATTATTTGGCTTACATTTTGCATCCCAACCATCAGGGGGCAAGGGTTCACTGATGTTATCAGTTGATTCAGCTCGCATTTGGGCTACAGTGAGAATTTATGGTTGCTTACCCATGCTGATTGTGTATGAAGCTAAAGAATCCCCTTTCACGACTTCTTATTTCAGTGCTATAGGTATTATTAAATGCTATCGCTTTTCGGCTGAACCTGATTCAAAACTTGCCTATTTAGCATTAGAAATGCTTATGCTATCAAGTCCTACTAGCTCAGCATCAATTAAGAGACAGACTATTTTCTAACGCTTCATACACTCTAAACTCAGAAGTTATTTGGGTGTAAATAAATGTGCTAAACAGGTTGTGTGCTGCAGCATGCTGCGGGGTAAAATTGATCCGGATAATTGTACAAAAAGATTTTCTTCTGATTCAAAAATTTCAAAAAATAAAAATATTTTATTGCAATTAATAATTAAAAAAATTAATTATTAAATTACAATAATTTTAAATAAAACATAAATCATTGACTTATTTAATGTTTATCTATTGTTGTTAAACTATGTTTTAAGCCTGTTACTTGTTTTTGGCAGTTTTCGACGGTTTAACACGTTCACGCCGCCGCGGTGTGTCACACTCTACTGTCTCAGAGCTGGCAAGTTTCCGGCCTTTTGGATACCAGTATTTTAATACAGAAAATGTTGTTTTATTTAATTAGAACAATTGGGCGATTTAAAGGAACAACATTTTCTCTAAAATGACAGTGGTGTGCAGAAAGCCGGAGGCTTGACAACTCTGAAAAAGTCGAGTGTGACCCACCGCGCCGGCGTGAACGTGTTAAACCAGTTTATGACAGTTGACGTCAAAAACTCAACCCTGTTAGGAAGTAATAATGGGAAGAAGTCTATTGAATATCAGCAACCTCGATTATCCGGAACTATTTTTTTCGGACTCTCGAAATATTCGTTTTGATAAAAGGTATACAAAAATTTTCGAAATTGTTTATTTGAAGGAGTGAATATAAAAGACAACAACAACAAAAAAAAAAACCCATAAATTTTGCATAAAGAATGACGTTGATCGGATAATTAGTTGCCGAGATATTTGTAATCATATTTTTCACACTCTTCGATTTTTCATGACCCTGTCTTTTATTCAAATTTCAATTCAGAGATATATTTTAATTGGAAATGAGACGCTTAATCCGACGCAGTAAACTGTTAGTTAATATGATTATAATTTTTCGAGTTACAAGGATGTTTCTTTTACGCAATTCGGTACTATTCTATTATCCTGCCGACCAAAAAACTATCGCCAAATTATAAGATTAAGACCAATGTCAGACGGGCGTCTTTTTTGCTTACGTATTATCCATTCACAATGCTATTGTGAATGGATAATACGTAAGCAAAAAAAGCAGCAAAAAGGCGCCCGTCTGACATTGGTCTAAATGCCAATAATGACTTATCGTAAATATCAAGCATTTAGTGCATCTCCATACCATATCACAATATTAAAATATTAATTTGCTTAAAAGACGTTATAAAAACACATTAAAAGCAAATTAAAAATCTATATGACATGTTTGAACTCTTTCACTGAGTCGTCATCAGAATGTATAACAGAAAATTACAAATACAATGCATATGGAAATGGAAAAAAAAAATCATCGAACATAAACAAGTAAACATACAACTCGCCCTACATTTTCGCGATCGCACGTGTTCCCTCTATGTCGCGACTCTGTAAGTTGTCCAACCATTCAACCCATAAATTCGGGATACGAAAAGATAATGTATCACTACAAACCCCTGAACCTCTTAAATAAATTTCAATGGACTCTCTTATAAATAATTGTAAATAAAAATTAGACCTGTAGATTAATCTACTCTCGTTAAAAAGTATGTTAATGCTATTTGATTCAGCCGGGATAAAGCAGTATTACCTCTATTATCCTCTATGTTCGCTATATGTTCTTTACATCTGATCCCGGCTGAATCAAATAGAGGATGTAAAGAACATATAGCGGACATAAAATACAACAAATGCAAAACATTAACATACTTTTTAACGAGAGTAGAATAATCTACAGGTCTAATTTTTATTTACAACTTGGTGTACCCGGCCACGCGTTGCTGTGGCTCAGTCTGGCTGAATGGAAAAGAAAGAAAAGAGAAAGTGCACGTTTCTAATATGTTTAATTTCACAATACTTGTGGGTATACAATATTTTTTGTTGTTACATCGTCTGTGCCGATATAGAGATTGTCTAATTTGCCGATTCTGGAACACGAAACATATAATTGACCGTGTGAGAAGCAATTCATGTCTAGATCTAAACCGCAGAATTTTAAAGTTTGGCCCTAAGCTTTGTTGATGGAGATTACAAATGCTAATCAAATAGGCAATTGCAATCTCTTAAATTGAAATTACGCATCCATTGAAATCAAAGGAATGCGAGGAATGAGGACATCTTCATTTTGAAAGGTCCTGTCAAGATTGTTGCTTCTACGAAGTTGCTCATTATCTTTTTACTGCAAGCCGCGTGCCATTGCAAAGAATTGGCTTGTGAATATTTCGCAACATCATAATTGGCAGGCCGATTGTCAATTGCAGTACGTGCGGTGGTATCCCTGGCACGATCGAGTGAATTAAAAAGATATGTGCCGAGTTAAACTTATGGCATTGAGCTCACAGGCTATTCACACTAATTGCATATTATACTCTTATTTCAAAGAATAATGCCCATTGAAAAATAAATTAAGGGGATTACTCCTGTTTCCCCCCTTTATACTTAACCAATGAACCTCCAAATCTAATCAGGGAAACGCCTTATCAGAATAAACCGGTATACCATATTTGAAGAAAATCGGATAATTCTGAACGAAAAACCCATTTATCTAAACTAAGTGGGAATTCGCCCCTTTACACTTAGTCAATGAACCCCCAAAACAAATCAGAGAAGCGCCTTATCAGATAGAACCAATTCACAAAATTTGAAGCAAATCGAATAATTCTACATGAAAAACCAAGTTATCTAAATTAAGGGGGGTAATTAGCTCCCCGTACCCCTTTGCACAACCAATAAAACACCAAAACTAATTAGGGAAGCACTTTATCAGAATGCACCTATTTACAAAATTTGAAGCAAATCAGATAATTCTGCATGAAAAACCCATTTATCTAAATTAAGGAGGATTAGCTCCCCGTTCCCTTTTTATACTTAACCAATGAACTCAGAAAACTAATCAGGGAAGCACCTTATTAGAATGAAACTATTTACAAAATTTGAAGCAAATCTGCTATTTCTATCCAGAGTTATCGCGTTACATACATACGTACATACAGAACCTGCGGGTACATTAGCTCTCAGGCTTTAATAATCTGTGAGCTAAAAAGCAAAAACAAATATCATAAAAAATACTGACGAAATATTTCAGTAATGTGTCTCTCCGGAGGGCATAGTGAGGGGAGACGCATAATATCAAAGAGTGGTCAAAAGGCTTTCTAATAATATACCACATAATGGACGTCGAAAAACATTAAAAAAGTGCCCCGGCGCATGAAATTGGGGGAGGGGATACGAGGTACATAATAGATCAGTTTCAACCATGTGATTAGCAGCCCTCCAAGTTTCATCGACCAATCATAATCAACTATTTGTAGCCTGTATTATGAGCCAACCAATCACAATCGGCCAAATTTGGAAGGCAAACAAAAATCATGTCTGGTTGCTAGGGTGTGACGTCGGTTGAAACTGATCTATAGTAATATAAAAACCCGCGTGCGTTCAAATTGGTGAATTTCAAAGAAATCGGTGAAGAATAACATTCGGAGGTTTAAGATTTCGTACAAACGAACATTTAATTTTTTTTTATATAGAAATGTGCCCCCACGGGGGGAAAGTGGGATGAGGGCGATGGTAGGTGCATAATATGAAAGAGCAGTCAAAGAGCTTTCTAATGATATGTCACATGACGTGTGTCTGAAAAAAATTAAAAAGCGCCCTCTGGTGGTGGCGAGGAAATTGGAGGAAAGAGGAGCGAGGTTCGTGATAGATATATAAAAACACCCGCGTATTCGAATGCAACGCAATTCGTGAATTTCAAAGCAATCGGTGAAGAACTTTCGGAGGTTTAAGATTTTGTACAAACGAACATTTATATTTTTATTTATATAGAAATGTGCCCCACGTGGGGAAAGTGAGGGGAGCGAGATGCGAGGCGCATAATATGAAACAGTAGTCCAAGGGCTTTCTAATGATATATCACATGATGGGTTTTGGAAAAAAATTAAGAAGCGCCCCCTGGTTAGGGGTGGGGGCTCGAGGTTCATAATAAGTATATAACACTTCGGTATTCGAATGCAACTCAACCCGTGAATTTCAAAGCAATCGGTGAATAATTTTCGGAGATTAGCGATTTTGAACAAACGAACATTTACATTTTTATTTATATCGATTACTAGGGAGGCTTCGCACCCCTGCTCGCTACGCTCACCAACCCCCCGAGTAATCCCTTCAGTATCGCGAAGCAATCCCTATTTTCTAGCCAACCCCAGACGTAATTGTTTCGCTTTTCCATTCTGAATCGCTTCGCGATCCCTTATTTTATATGCATTCAAATTTTAGATTCCACTTGGTAAAAACGCACTCCTCCCCAACTCCTGATAATTTTATTTCCTTATCTCCAAGAACATAATCATTAGACTTATAGAGTTTCATAATTATAAGAATTTTTAAAGATAAAATTTTATATATAGTGTAACTAATGTTGTAAATAGTTAGTGTTTGTGCTTAAAATAAGGTAAATAGTTCAATTAAGCTCTATTCATAAACTAATATTAATTTTTGCTGCATTGAAATATTTCAATTTCTCGATTTTCTGCAATCAAGTAAACCCTATTGGAATTCAATTGGAGTCAACGGAAATTTCGCGAAATACTGAAAATAGCGTCAACTTGGCGTCACTTTTGGTTGCCAAATTTGGCGATATATAGCAAAGTTGGAGACGAACTTGGCGACAAAGCACCCTCCCCCCCTGGTATCGTTACTTTTTTGTATACTAGGGGGCTCCCCCCCCCCCCCCCTCGCGCGCTACGCTCACCAACCTCCCGCGTAATAGCTTCGCGGTTCAATTCGGTATCGCGAAGCAATTCTTATTTTCTAGCCAACCCTAGACGTAATTGTTTCGCGTTTACATTCTGGATCGCTTCGCAATCCCTTATTTTCTATGCATTCAATTTTTAGGTTCCACTTGATAAAAAACGTGCTCCTCCCCAACTCCTGACAATTTTATTTCCTTATCTGCAAGCACATAATCATTAGAGCTTGCAGATGCAGAGTTTCATAATTATAAGAATTCTTAAGTATAAAATTATATGTACAGAGTTACGAATATTGTAAACAGTTAGTGTTTATGCTTAAAAACAATGAACTCTATTGATAATAGTCCAGGCAATAGAGACCGTATAGGAACCCTACCTAGCAAAATTCATGGTAGTTCTGGAAAAAGACTTACTATATGTTTTTTGGGTCGCTGAATCCGAATTTTTAACTTCCCACCAAAATTTCACCCGGAAACCCCCCAAAATTTTTGTAAAAAGCCCCCCCCCCCCAAAAAAAAAGGTTTTTATTAAAAAAATCAATTTTTTTATTGTTTTAGGGAAAAAGTATCTAGAAAATCAGAAAGTAGACAAAATTTGCAACAAATTAGGTATATGACATTATGACTTAGGATGAAGGGGAAGGGGGTATCTGCCTCGGAACATGCGCCGAGGCAGATATCCTCTTCCCCTTCATCCTAAGTCATAATGTCATATATCTAATTTGTTGCAAATTTTGTCTACTTTCTGAATTTCTAGATACTTTCCACCTAAAACAATAAAAAAATTGATTTTTTTAATAAAAACCTTCTTTGGGAGGCATTTTACCAAAATTTGGGGGGGGTGGGGGGCTGCCGGGGGTAATTTTGGTGGGAAGTTACAAATTCGGATTCAGCGACCCCAAAAACATAAAGTAAGCCGATTTCCAGAACTACCATTAATTTTGCCAAGTAAAACCCCCTATTGCCTGGACTATAAGCTAATATTAGTTTATGTTGCATTGGAATATCTCAATTTGTTGATTTTCGGCAAGCAAGTAAACCCTATTGGATTTCAATGGGAGCCTACGAAAATTTGGCTAAATACTGGATATAGCGCCAAGTTGGCGACAAACTTGGCGACAGAGCTGACCCCCCTTTTAGCGTCAGAAAGCTTTGACCAATCCGATGCGTTTCGTAGTATCTACGCAGATTTTTATTTGCCCATTTCCAAATCGTTACTTTTTTTATATATAGAAGGATTTATAAAAGAGTCCATTGAAATTTATTTAAGAGGTTCAGGAGTTTGTAACGATACATTATCTTTTCGTATCCTGAATTTATGGGTTGAATGGTTGGGATACTTGCGGAGTCGCGACATAGAGGAAACACGTGCGATCGCGAAAATTGAGGCGCGTTATACGTTTACTTGTTTATATTCGATGATTTTTTTTTCCATTTTTCATTTGCATTGTATTTGTAATTTTCTGTTATACATTCTGATGACGACCCAGTGAAAGAGTTGAAACATGTCACTTACTTTTAATGTGTTTTTATAACGTCTTTTAAGCAAATTAATATTTTAATATCGTGACTAGCTGGCTTCGCCCGCTAGCGGGCCCCTCTTTTTATCGGGGCCTCTAATACATCGGAGCCCCTCCTTTTTATGAACCTCTAATGATATGAAATCTCGAAATGAACGAACCTCGAACCGGGTCCTCGCTGCCTAAGGCACCGTATAGCAGGCGTACTGCGCATGCACTGCAAACTCTTTAAGAAAAGCCTAACGCGCTCGAACGAAAGTAGAACCGCGCCCCTCCTCTTTGTATAAAATCTCGAAAGAACGAACGTCGAACCGGGTTCCCGCTGCCTACGGCACCGTATAGCAGGCGTGCTGCGCACGCACTGCAAACTCCTTTAAAAAAGCCTTTCGCTATAACGAAAGTTGAACCTGATACTCGCTGCCTACGTCACAGTATAGCAGGTCTGCTGCGCACGCACTGCATAATCTTGTAAAAAAGGAAATGTCGCTCGAAAGAACTTCGAACCGGGTCCCCGCTGCTTACGGCACCGTATAGCAGGCGTGCTCCACACGCACAGCGAAATCATGTGAAAAAGGCAATCTCGCTCGAATGAGGGGGTTTACCATAGGGGAAACCCTGTTCTGTCGCGGCGATACATCGCCAAATTAGGCGACTAAAATGAGGCGCCAAAAGTGACATCAAATTGGCGGTATCTCTAATATTTCGCCAAATTCCCATAGACTTCCATTGTAAACCAACAGTGTTTACTTACTTACAGAAAATCAACAAATTGAGATATTTTAATGCAACAAAAAGTAATATTAGTTTAAGGGATTATATTAATTATATTTAAGGGAGTCCAGCTAAATTGAATTAAGAATAAAAGTAACATGATACAATGCTTAGCATATATCACATGTTTTATTTTCATATTTTATATTATGCATATCCATGATAGGTAAGTATTACGGTGGCCAGGGGCGAAACTAGCCTTTTTTGCACCCGGGGCAAACGTGGATTTTGGCGCCCCCCCCCCCACTTCTTCCACAAAGTATATTTACAAAGAGAATTTTACTAATTTTATAACAGACGACTTATTTTAAAATTTAAAATATGCAATCATAAAATATGTAATACTGAACTACGTAATCTACAGTGGCGGATCCAAGGGAGAGGTCTCTCTGAACATCAACAAAAATATTCTAAAGATCATTTTTAAAATGACATATTCAGTACAGTCCCAATTATCCGAATCCCGCCTAACCGAGTTTCCGCTTTCACCGAGTTATTTTCTTCTGATGGATTGATGGCTTCCATTATTATGAAACAGCCATTATAAATGAACTGTTAGGTGAAAATGAAAGAGCAGCCGTAAAAAGTTAGAACTCTGATTTTCTGGTCCGAATGGGGAAAAAAATGGCCATAATTTTTTTAAAATCAGAGTTCTAACTTTTTACGACTGCTCTTTCATCTTCACCTAGCACTTCATTTATAATGGCTGTTTCATAATAATAGAAGCCATCAGTCCATCAGAAGAAAATGATCCTTTCCAAAGGTATAATCTTCATTTGGAGCCCCTTTGTTCTGGCGCCCGGGGCACATGCCCCTCTTAGTTTCGGCCCTGACGGTGGCCCCCAACGACTAGTCTTTATTCGATATTATATTCTCCGTGCCGGTGAATATTATATCTATCGTGCAGTTAATCAAGCGTAACCAAACAATCAATCAATCAAACATTAAAACAAATAAGAAAATATAAAGGGAAATACGTGGCAAAGACAGATCTGCCAACTGCTATGAAAAAATCGTAGTTTCTACGATTTGGAGCTAAAAACTACGATGCTGCAAAAACTGATCTAAAACTATGATTTTCTGCAAAAACACACACGCCGAAAAAAACCAATTTCGTCAATCGTTTGAAGAAAAAAGTTAATTTCGTCAAGGGATCGCGAATTTCGTGAAAGAATCGCCAAAAAAACCCCGCAAATTTCTTCAAAGAATCGCGCAGTATTTACTCAATAGATTTTTGTTAACTGATTTTAGATTTGCGCCAGTCGGAAACTTAAAATTGTGTGATACATCTCGCAGTTGAATCTTCCAGTTCAGTTACTCGATTATGGTGTCGATAGCCTCTATGTAGGTAACACGAAAACCTTCATTTTCATTTGAATTGCCACTTACATCAGGAGCTTTGTAGTCACCCTTGAACTAGAGCACAGTTCAAAGCATAGAACTATGAGTAAACAGAAATTGACATATCTTAAATAATTGCAAGAAAAATGTGAAATTCAATCAGTCATAAGAAAATCAGCCATGAATAATCCCTTTACTTGGGCATGAAATTTGCAAATGTTTTGCTCGATAAAAATAAAGCAATTTCCATTAATGATTATATGACAGAAAAAGTTTAATTAATGATTTTCTGTCTTCCTTTTCACTAATGATCTAAAATCCATACAATTAAAAAATCTGCAACTCTAAAAAAGTCCTTCGTTGCTGGTTGCACAAATTTTTGAGAGTATACTGTATATAAAATGTGATTTAACAAAGCAAATGATTTGATAGCATTGTAATGATTGCAGTAAATATAATGTGGTCACAATAATGCAGGAAAAAGAAACAGCAAGAAAGAATTAAGCACTTGAATTATAAATCCCCCTAAAATTTGTACTAAAAGAAGAAATTTTCCCATAAAATTCGAACCTTGGACACGGAACAGGGATGCCGAACTTCATATGTATGCCTGCCAAAGATTGACAAAGAATATCTATCAACATTGTAACGTGCCAAATGAGTACATAAAAAAATAAAACAGCATGGGCTACTAATCAAAAACATTAGTTTGTAGAATGAGTCACTTCATTGCACCAAGTAACTAGGACGAAAAGTCAAAATGTGATTTTCCTGTTATTTTAATGAAATTTTGATTCAGAAATTTAAGTGCACATACTGTAAAAGGGGAAAAAAGGGTCAAATTTATATTATAGTAATTTTTAAATTATCATTAATGCAAACTCTAACATGCAATCAAAGTTGCATAAAAAAAATTATTAGAAATTTATTAGAGATTTTTGCTTTTGTAAATTTGATGTAGAATGATTTATAACTGGTTCACATTTTGTTAAAATTATACATAGCAAAATTGGGCCCATTTGTCATCTTAACACAATGATGTCTTATGAAATTGATCTGAAGAAATAAAGCTTTTTAAATTGATATAGAAAGGCTAAATAGTTACATGTCAATGCACAGCAGGACGGAAAAAGAAAACTTTCTAATGTGTTAATTCATGCAAAAATAATTGCATTAAATAAATAAATATAATTATTTATTTATTGCAAACGATTTTAAAAATCAAAATAATGGTTATCAAATATAAAATTTCTGCATGAAAGAGAAATAGGTTGCCATAGGTTTGCATTGCCTGGAATAGAATAACTGTTTGTGATTGAATAATAGGAACAGCATGGTCTTTGATAACTACTATTCAATCTACTCCAGAAGATTAGCATTTGAAACAAATATCGTACAGTTCATAAATTTCAACATAAGAAAAGGATAACTTTATTACTGGAAAATTCATTTAATATTTCAATAATAAATTTGAATATTCACTACTTATGTTTTAAAGATAATTTACAATTTAAATAAGTTATAATAGTTTTTGCTTTCTTATTAAGATAATTCTTTAGCTAATTTGCAAGTGACAGGAATTACACTAAATTTAACTTTTCAGATTATACTAGAGAAAGTCACCAGGTCAGAAATTATTATGCACTAAATAAAATACTTTTGCATAGGTAAATAAATTTACAGTAAAACCTCCCTAAAGTGACCACGTTCCGTTCCAATAAAAATTGGTCGCTCCGAGAGGTGGTCTCTTAATGGAGGTCATGTTCTAAAGGATTTAAATTCGGCGAATATGCAGGACACTCCACTCGCTGGATTCCTTTGCCCTCAAGATAATCAGCGACTAGTGCAGCACATTGAGGATGCGCATTGTCATACATTAAGAAGTTATTATTGATTGTGCACATAAACAACATGACATGAGGATCAAGAACCTCATCTTTGTATATTCTTGCACTGGTAAAAATATGGAGATCAGTGCGGCCATTCAAAATTATGTCTGTCCATACCATGATTCCACGACCTTTGTATCGATGCCTTTCACAGATGTTTGTAGCCTTATTGCATGTGTTTTTCTCCCTCCATATGGTAACAAGTCTAGAATCACTCTCCAAACAAAATCAGGATTTATCGGTAAAGAGAAATCGGCTCCAGTCCATGGTACTCTAATGATGATGATATTTGCACCACTTTAACAGGGTGCATTTCGCTGCCACAGATAGTGGGGTACAAATCATGGGTTTCCTTGCATACAGCTCTCCTTTATGCAGCCCGTCATTCACAGTAAATCTGAATAGCCAAGTCCCTGTTACTGCAGTGAACTTCCTTGTACTATGAACTGACATCAGTTGCCTGATTCTTTTAGCAATCGTTGTCCAATAACGTTTCTTAGAGTCTGTTGTGGCACGTTTTCGACCTTGACCAGATTCTCTGTGCACATTATCAATATCTTTAAACTGTTTCCACATTATTGACATGGCGCTTTTGGCTATTAATTTAGGAAACAATATTACTAAAATAAATTTACTTTTCACATTAAGAAAAAAAATGAAAATTTAAGTATCAAAACTAAAATTTATTACATAAGTTAATTACTGCAGTCTTTAAAAAATGAATACATTGACATTTGCTTTGATTTTAAGGTTTTAATAACCTTTATTTCCAAGTCCTTTCGAAGTTCAGTAAATAAATGCAATTTTTTTTTTTGGACGGGAAAAAATAATGATGATTTCATTAATTTATCTATTTCTTTGAGAGTTTCCTGACAGAATAAGGCAGAGGAGTTTGTTGACTGTCATTCTTAATTTGTCATCAGAGTTAAATTCATTGCCTAAAAAGGCACAAAGGGGTTTAAACACATAAAAGTTACCGGAATAATAAAAAGTTCTAAACTTAGTTTAAAAGTTTGATGAATAATGAACTCTCCGGAATTATTTTTCAAATAAAATTTTCTTCAAGCGACGCAGGAAAAAACAGAATTTGTTTCATTTTCTTCAAAGGAGGATATTATTAATAGATTAAGAGGATGCTTTAGCAATAACACTGACTATGGGATTGTATATTACATTATGGAGAAGTTTCAACAGGTTAAGTAATACTTTTTACAAAATTTGGTTTTTACAATCAAACAATAGGCATCCAGAGTCTGATACATTGTTTTTAAAAATTGTCTCTTTAAATTAAAAGTGTTTTTAAAAAGAGGATAAAATTAAATTTTTGCTTCAAGTAAAATTTTTTACTATCTTTTTAAAAATACTTAAAATTTATGGACATTTTGAGAACACAGTACATTGTTATAGGATGTAAACTTCCTGATGGGGAAAACCAAATTTTAATAATTATATTAGATAATGGGTAATCACATGTTTAAATTTCTCCATATGTTAACATATCTTTTCGCAGGACAACTAATGAGGTCAGGGAAAAACCTGCTTCAGCCTCTTTATGATTTAAAATTTAAATATCTGTGATATTAAACATCTAAAAGAAAAAATACTAATGTTAAAAATAAATAATTTTATTTTCAAATGCATATTTTAATTTAAAACATTAAATACTAACAAACATTTATGTATTTTCTTTAGCTTTAGAATCAGAACTTTTCCCTTCCTCAACCTCCATCTCTTCATCATCATCTTCCTCCTCATCCTCATCATCTTCATCATCCTCTTCTACAGAGTAACTATCATCATCATCATCATCATCTGCATCATAAGAATAACCATAGGAACCTGATAAAAATAAAATAAATAAATGAAAAAAATAACAAGACATTAAAATTTTAGCTCAGTCGGAAAAGAAGAATATTTTGCTCCTTTTTTAAAAGTAAATTACATTGGGTATGTTATGTTTGTTAAGAAAATTTGGCAATTCGTTTGAAAATAACGACCCTTTAAAAACCTGAATAACAAACATTAAGGCAAATGAGGTTATATGTTCAGTTGATTAGAAATACATGGTAAATTTCTTAGATTTCATTAAAACCATTGGGAGTTGTTTACTTTGGTGTGACACATACTAAAACAATTTCGTTGGTATTCATTGAATGATTTGGGTTCGAATCTCATTTGTGTATCACAAATGTATCATCATATGTTATAGTCTTGTGTCGTCACAATAACGCCCCCTCCCCCCCCCCAAAAAAAGACTAACTAAATTTGGGCATTTCAATTCGAAAATAAAGGCCATTTGAAAATTCAAATAACATTATAGTTAATGGAGCTAAATTTTCAATATATCAATTCATTGTTATGATAAGATTCTTTGATTTCAATAAAAGTTGTTTACTTTGTTGGGCAAGACATTAAAAAATTTTGATGGGCTTCATTGAAGGGTTTGGGTTCGGACCACGTATAAACATAAGAAATAAAACCCATGGGCATTTTTAAATCTATAGTTTCAATAATAAAAAAAAATTGTTTTTGCTATAGTTATCTCATATGCATTTAATTACATTCGGTAAGGACATTTAAATTTTTCTCTACAAATTACCTTTTTTACCGAAACAACGAACTTAAAAGGAATAAGACTAATTTGTTTAATTTTTATATACAAGCTGATGTATTGTATTTTTAACCCTTTCCGGCACAGTGTGCCTGGGTCGGGATACCTAATTTTAATTCCAAACTTACGAACGGCACCAAGAGTATTTCAGTAAAATTTTGCTTTTACAATGAATACTTAAAGTAGCATGTTTTTAATTTCTAAAAAAGTAGTTTTAAAATTCCGGTGTCAGTCAATCATTTCATCATTTTACAACAAAAATTGCCCATGCCGGAAAGGGTTAAAAGAATAAAAAAGAAGAAGATGAAGAGGATTTAACTCATCATTCCAACTGGGTCGGGAGGAGATGTTTAAAAGGAGTTTGATTTTTTTGTACATGAAATATTAACAATTTACACTATTAATATTCTATAATGCGAGAAATTTGTGCTGACAAGCTACGTAAACTAAATCGTGAATTTAATGCTTGATTTTTTCATTATATTTAAAAAAAAACTATATAGACAGATATTCTTCTACCAAAAAAGTAGTTAAATAGAGAGGAAAAACTTACATAACAAACCTGAATCACTGAAGAAACCAAACACACAAGGGTTACCATTATTGGAATATTGCTGCTTTAGCGAGCAACTGATAGAGAACTCTCTAAGTTTTAGGCTGCATTTTTACGCACTGCCAGATGGTGCTATACAGATTTTAGATTCTACTTAAACACACTGTGTATGAATAACTAAAAAATAACGGTTCTCTGAGTAACTTTGAAAAAAGTGTGCAAAGTATAGAAATACGCCTCAGGAACAGAGTTGGGCAGTATAAAAAATACATGTATTTGAAATACATTTGTATTTTGTATTTTAAACTGACTAATCAAAAGTATTTTGGAATGCTTTTTCAAAGTATTTTGTATTTTCAAAATACATTTCTCCAGATTTTAACCTGTTGCATTTAAACCGCAGATCAGAGATTTGCAACAGGGAAACACAAGCCTGCCTGTTTTGAATAGTCTCCGAATTAACTTATGGAAGTTTATATGAACACACTGTTTAACATTTGGTGCGATGTACGATAAGCATATTGATGAGCCGGATGTTTACTTCTGCAGAAGCATTTCTGCTGAGTAATTACAGAAATAGTTTTTATAATTCATAACATTCAATGGGAATTACAAAAAAGTTGTGTGATAGACAGGAAGAGTTACTCATAGATTTGCTACTTATTTAAAATATGTTTGAAATGTAAATGCAGTTATTTACCGCAGAGGCTCGTGAAAAGATGGATATTGCTAAATACTCCCAATAAAAATGTACCAAAAGAATTAATTGTGATAATACACAGTGTGACTGTTAGACATGAAATATATTTAAATGTCTGTGAATGATAATAAAAAAAATTACAGGAACATACGAGTTGTTTAAAACAAGATGTTCTATTATAAGTAAAACTTTTGAAGGATAAAACAAATTAAAAACCCATTTAAAGGTAAGATTTTAATCTTTAGGGGTTATACAAATATAATGTTATCAACATTATGCTAATTTTGGATCCCCCCCCCCCCCCACACACACACATAAGATGATATCGTTATCAATGTCTAAAAATTATTTTATTTTTGGATTCTTTTACTTTTTTTTTATACGCTTGAAGTGAAATACACATATGATTATACATTTATTAGTCGCATACTTTATGGATTCAAGAAATCAATAAAATATCGATACATGAAATAAATTTATATCAAATAACATTTGAAAGAGTTAGTAACTATTTAAAAGTATTTAATAATAGCTTATTGTTACATAATGCATTCAAAAGTAATATTGTCTTTTTGCACTTGCCCTCTACCCAGGGAGATTAAAAAAAGAACTTATCAACAAAACAGTAGGCAACATTCTTTGTCTTTCTTTATTTTTAAACACAAGTATCATTTCTGATATATTATGCTCCTGATTTCCCTAACAGCGAATTATATGTGCATATGACAGAAGAACAGGAATGCCAAACGTTGGGGTATTCTAGATTTTGGAATGAAAGGATTTTATAAAATTTTAATAGCTTTAACAATAGCTTTGTATTTTCATAAAAATACATAAAATAATAATAAAAATAACAAACTATTTGGATGTAAAGAAAAAGTTACTGAAAAAAGAAAATTTGATTGTATAAAAAATGATAATACAGTAGACTCCCTTAAATCCGCACAGCTTGGGACCAGAGGTTGTGCGGATTTTAGAATTTTGCGTATTTCTGGTCATTGATTTGTTTACATTTGTGAAATATTAATTTGATTGGTAGTTAAGCAAGGGAAATTATAATGAATGCTTACAATAAAGTGAAACATCAAAATAAGTAAAATATTAAAATAATTTATTAGTTTGAAAGTAAGTAATTATTAAAATAATTATGTAAAATAAAAATTTAGAAAAATATTAAATTATTATCGATGAAATCCATTCAATTCGATTCCAAATGTCCTATGCTGCCATCTAGCGGTAAATCGATTGTAAGATCGATACGTTATTATTCGTTCTTAGTACTTTTAACTTTAGTAACTTTTTTCATGGTTATTTAGAGTCTTGAATGCTTTTCTTATACTGCTTTGTATGTTTAGAAATAAATTTGTCTATAATTAAAAAAAAAAATCTGCGAACAATAATTTTATAATAGTGTTCCGGTTCATGGATTTTTCCATTTCGATCCTGGAATTTTTGATATAGATATGCTAATTTATATCAAAATCAAAAGTAATGTAAATTTATTTAGTAATAAATCAGCTGTAATAGCCAACAGAGAATTATTAACAACAAATTTAGTAAAAAAAAAAACATTGTGGTAGTTGCTGATTTCGGCACCATCTTGAATTTTGTTCCTGCAATTTAATTTAATTGTAGATTTCATTGTTTACATCTGAAAAAATACGCGGATTTATGTAGTCTACTGTATCAAAAAGCAAACCCTTCTTCCCCCTAGACATACCTTATGATATCAAGTGCCAGACTCTCCCGCCCCGCCCCTCTCCCTCCTAAAAGGATAACATTATATATGCACAGCCCCTTATACCATTATACTTATTTTAACATTATTTTTCTGAGTTTCTTGGTATTCATTCAAACAAGGTTCTGGTATGAGTTACCACACCTTTGATATTTGTTTAATTGGGATTGAACTTTAATATAAAAATAGTTCATTAACTGTATTTACCATTGAATATATTAAATACTGGATTTTTAAATGCACACCTGGCATTATTAGAATTAAGCATTTATACCGTGACTTTGTAATTCAAAACATTTAGACATTTTATCCTTTATTTTACATATGGGAACCTAACACTTACAACGTACTGCCTGGTGTACAAAACATAGGTGAAAATTTTTCTTTATAAAAAAACTTTGACAGATTTTTTTTATTTTAACTTTTTTTAAAAATTTCCCACTAGCAACACGAAAAAGCAATTTTATATGAAAATATCAATTATGTATTTAAATGAAGTTTTGAAATTTATTACGATTCTTTCATATTAACCACACACTAAGTATTAATAGCCAAAGAAATCGTCAAAGAGTTCACTAATTATAGCAGCCTTTTTTATTCTGAGTATTTCAGTGTCAGTTTTATCGTATATCTCTTAAATTTGAGTTCTATTTATTTTTTTTATTTTTGATGAAATTTTAATTTCGTTATCGAATATTAGCGTGAAACAAATGCTGAGCTTTTTTACGTTGTTTTAAGGGCAAATGGGTTAATTTTTTGCAATTTGACTACATGCGATAGAGATGATTTTTAGGTAGATTTCGTAAGAAATACTACCTATTACATTCGCTCCTATGTTGGAATTTCTGAAATTTTTTTGCAGATCTATGCCGATCATGATCCCTAGAACACAATACCATCCCCAGTTAAAAACTTTATCTGAAAATTCTGCGTTACAGCAGCAGAGTAAATAAACCACTGTGTTCCATGTTCAAGCTCAATACATTCTCATAAAAATACTATTTAAAGCTTTCTTTTAAGCATATTAACTTTAAAATTAAATAAAAACAAGTATTACCTTTGTATTATTAACTGTTCATCTCATTTATCTATAATCTTTAATTATTAAATAAAGAAAAATATGATGATGAAAATTTTTAATTTTAGAAGCTCAAAACAACTAGTCAGAATAAACTGTTTCATTCTGAGCTAACCATGTTCTCTGAAGGCTATAAATAATCAATCCAGTGCTGTAATCAATTAGCCTAAAAGAAAAGCTTTAAAAAATTAAAAATAAATAAAATATCAGTGGGTAATCCACTGTGTTCCTAGATCCACTGCACTCCACCCTCCCATACACTAGAATCTACTATAAGTAGATATATGAAACTTGAGATGTTTGATCTCAAAATCTTTCTAATTTCCAGTAAGACAATTACAATTGTTATCTCAGTAACACTTAACTATATCTCTATTTGTCAATTCCAAATTTTTTTGGATGAGAAAAAGGCCTAACTTATATGATTGGTCATCTATTTATTTATTGTCATAATAAAGTAAGAAATAGAGCAGAAAAAAAGCATTTTAAAGATTTTAAGTGCTGTGTGTGTTTTGAGGTGAAATGTAAATTTTGGGTGAAAGGAAATTTAGATGTTTACTTATTATGCTTAGATACTTACTTACTTTTAGAGCAACAAATCAGGCAGAAATTTTGAGTTGAAGGGGACAAAGGGCAAAGAAGCAAAAATTTTAAAGAGGGATGAGGAAGATAGAGGAAATAATAAAATTGGAAATCAGCCAAAATATGGAAGATTCTCACTTGAGGAAAATATAATGAATGACATTTATTTTAAAATAAAAAATGAAGATAGAAAAGAAAAGGCCATTTTATATTACCTGAATAGCCACAAGCTCCATCATCATCACTATATCCATCTTCGCCACCAGTTGTTTGACGACCATAATCGTGTTTACGAACTGTAAAATTGATAACACTATTAAGAATGCACTTTAAAAATAACATGTGCAATATGCATTAATTTTTTTTTAAATAATACGCAAAATTTAAAGGAATATTTCGTTTCAATTTAATTAATCTTGAATTAGAAATGCAAGCAAACTATTAAAAATAATAATAAGGCAATTTTTCTCAGAAAACTATATACTGTAACACCCATTAAACTTTCTTTTATATGATTCTAATACAGGGTGTCCCACTTTACTTTTTAATTTGTTGGAGATAAGAAGAAAATGTAAATTTCAAAAGTGCTCAAATTAAGATAGGAAAAAAAGATCATGTTAATGAAATAGTTCTCCCATTAACTGTCAAAAGGTATAATTTTTTTTTTTTTTTTTTTTTTTTTTTTTTTTTTTTTTTTTTAATTATGAAAAAACTTAAAAAAAAAAAAAAAAAAATTATGGCCAATTTTTTTTTCCCATTCTGACCAGAAAATCAGAGCTCTAACTTTTTACGACTGCTCTTTTGTCTTCACCCAACGTTTCATTTATAATGGCTGTTTCATAATAATAGAAGCCACCAGTCCATCAGAAGAAAATAACTCGGTTAAGCGGGACTCTACTGTAGTGCAAAACATGTTTCAATTTTAAGACTTAAAGCACACGTTTTTATTTTATGTAAGATGACATCATTTGCATTAATATAGATACTTAAAATTAAATACAGTTTATAATAGCTCCATGTTTTATCATAAATCATTCATTTATATTTTTCTCAAAATAGTATGTATTTTAATTACATTTTTTCAGTTTTTATGGGAAAATGACAACAAGAAGATATAATTGCTATTTTTCAACTATTTTTTCTTTACTTACTACAGAAATGGAGTTCTTAAGCTGCCAAAATGAAACAAATGTCGCCAAAAACTACAAAAAAATTAATATTTTAAAAATACTTTTTTTTCCTAATACGACAGTATAAACATTGAAAATATGCGATGCTTAGAAGTTTTAAAAAATGCTGTAGAGTATTTAATCGCACAATGAAACATTGGCGTTTGTTTTATGGCTGCCTTATACAAGGTAACATTATTTATTGGAGGCGGCACAAAATAAGCTGGGAGAAAGAAATAGCATACCGGGGGCTAATAAGAATTAGGTTAAATAATGCTATAAAAAGTGATAAAATATCTTTATTAAGATCAACGATCATTTCATCGCACAAACGGCGACATTTTTAAAATCATTCACAATAGAAAATATTTTCACATAATTTAAAAACAATGTCACGGTACATGATGCATAATGAAAAATATTGCAAACATAAAATGAAAGTAAAATTAAATTAGCTATTTGCAGGCGTGGATTAATTTTCACATACAGTAAAACTCCAATAATTCGGATTAATTGGGACCAGACCCAATCTGGATTATCTGGAGAATGAGAAAAAATTAAATAAAATAAAACATACTTACAGAAAATCCCCTTTATATTAAACATATTGAATATTTACAGACAGTAAAAAATGTTTACTTTGTAATTATAAAGTTTGTAATCTTCTGCTGTGCCAGTTTTGTATACCTTTTGCGGACTGCATGGCCACGCATCCGCTTGAGCATAAGTAGTTCGTTGGGTGTAGTCTCTATCTGACATTGAAAATAAACCATTAATTGTTCTAAATGAGACGTTGCTTCATTATGGCTAATAAATTTTGGCTGATCATCATTGATAATGGTGTTTTCGTCTGTATCATCTTCATTTTCATTTTCTTCAGTTGTGCACAAAGCGATTATTTCTTAATCTGTAAGTGAGGTGTAACCTTCATTATTTTTTGCTTCCAACCAATTGCTAATGTCGCTCATATCAACATCTGAGCAACCATCAATTTTTTTTAACATGCTCACAAAATCTTCAGGTGTAATTTCTCTTTCATTGTTACTTATTCTCCCTTCTGTTTTAAGCTTACTATTCGAGAAATCACAATTTGTAGGTCATAAATTCTTCCATGACTTTTGGAGAGTACTCTCAGCACCTTGATCTCAAGATTCAGCAATCCTATAGATTACTTTCTTGATATTAATGGATTTGAGAATCTCTATGACTCGATGTTCTCCATCCCCTAAAAGTTCATTCAGCATTTGTCGTTTATAAACTTTCTTAATGTTCTGAAGAACCCCTTGATCCATTGGCTGTACCAGCACTGTCACATTAGGTGGGAAAAACGTTACAGTTATGTTTCCTTTTGTCAGTTGACTTTCTTCGAGGTGTGTTGGGGCATTATCAAACTTTGATGGATTTGTTGCAAGATCTTAAATATTTTGTAACACCCAGAACTATAAAATTGCCAACTTAAAGTGATACATTGTTGTTTCTCTGAAAGATATCATCAAAGAGTTTAAATAAGAAAGCTTAAGGTATTCTTCTAAAGATTTCAGAAAATACCTTTTTATTCATCATACATGGATGAAATAAATGAATGTTGTGGAAATTCGCTGATGGCGTTTCAAAATTGAAAAAAAAAAAATCAACCAGACCGATCCGGATTATCCGGAGATCCGAATTAATGGGGTCCGAATTAGCGAGGTTCCACTGTAATTTAAAAAACAATAACATGGTAAACAATATCACGAGACATCATGCATAATGAAAAACATTGGAAAACATAAAATAAAAATAAAATTAACTTGGTTATTTATGAGCGTGGATTAATTTTTACTATTGTTACTAAAATTACATAGCAACCCTTTCGAAATTTTAGGTAAATCAAGGAATACTGAATCATTGCAAATATTCTCGTTGTGTAAAAATATCTCTACTGATTACCGGATTATGGATGGTAAATAAAATCTTGATGGATAAATTAACTTGCTATTTTTAAAATCGATCTGTAAAGGTTCTTTGCTGCATAATCTGGCCAAAACTGTGGTTCTTCTGTTGCACTTGATGTCTGCTATATGCTCTTTGATTCTAGTTTTATATTTGTGCAATGAAACGATCGTCAATCTTAATAAAGATATTTTATTACTTTTTACAGCATTAATTAACTTAATCTGTTTATAAGTGATTATTATATATGTAGTTAGAATAAGAATTGTTATTTTTGCAGACTTGCCAGCAATTGGGTATAAATAACAAATTTGTTACTTTAAACAGATTTTCAAGGACACGAAAATCATGAAACAATGTCAGTATTTAGAATTAATATGTTACAGCATACTTTCAGTATTGGGTCAGTGAACAAAATTTTTCAGGCTTGGATTTCAATTTCCTTGGGTCAGGCTTTGAAAAAAAAAAAAGAGCCCAAACTGATCTAGCATGCATTACTTTATAAAAAATCTTCATCTGCAGAAAATGTGGAATGCTTGGTATTTTTCCATCAATAAAATACCTTTAAAATACAATAAATTTAATTATTTTTTAGAAGAATTTACATTATTTTTCATTCCTATAAATTATTCTTTATCCAAAATCTCCAATCTTTTCTTTATTGTTTCAGAAATGACTTATTTGCATTAACCTAATCATTAAAATTTTGTTACATATTAATGCTACATTATTTTTTTTTAAAACTTATTCCAAAAAAAAAGAAAAAAAAAAAATTACAATTATTCAGTACTTGTTGAGTACATGGTCAAAATTTGGCCGAATACAGAGTACTTGGCAATTGCCTGAGTACTGAGTATTTACCAAGTATTCAGTAGGAATAGTGCACACGAGGTTCATAAGGATAGACATAAATTACTTAAATACTTACTAGACATGCTTAGATCTTTAGTTTGTTGTGTGTCATAGTTGCATTTGGGACAAGGAATGGCTTGGTTTCTATCATACTTGAAACCCTTTCTTTTCACATGATCTTCACAATAGCAAGTCTGAAAGTAACATTCACAATATGTAGTAAGTCTTATGAATTGATGATTGAGGAAGAACAATTACTAGAGTAGCAATGATACATAATAAATTTATTTAACTCTGCAACTCAATGAATTAATTTATAAAAGCAATATAAACACACTTCCTAGAATTTTTGTTACCAGTGGCAGCCACATTTATTAACACTTCGACTACGTCGTTGATGAAATCAACTTCAGTTTCAATGGTTTCTACCATGTACACATCGTACGTGGACATAGTCAAGGGGTTAAGCCCTGTTTATTACCACACATTAAATAATACCCTATCATATTATGTAATTTAAAATTGTAATACATTTCTCTTTTATACTGATTACTAAAGTTTAACATTTTAGACAGAAGTTGTTAGACAGAAGCTGTAAATTAGTCATACATTACTTTTTTTAAAAAGCACGTGTTTATGTATATCTTTGATAGGAAACAGATTTGTTATTTTTTTTTTTGGTAGATATATTTTCCAAATTGTTTCATGTAAATTTATTAACCTGTACCACATATCATGCCATATATGGCACATACTGAATTTATTGTAGCTCTGCAATTGTTTTTAATCGCAGAAGTTCCATTCTTCTTTGTTCAATACGTCAGTGGATGATGTATTTGAGGCCAAAAGGTGCTGCCTCCTTGCAAGCGGATTTTGGCACAAAAAAAGAGGCGATCGGTGAGAAATTTATAGTTGTTACTTTGTGTTGCTTGATAGTGAATATTTTTGTTGTTTTGTGTGGAAAAAAAGAAGAAGACCGAACTGAAAAAAATACAGCTGTGTTTGTAAGTATCTTGAGAATATATTCTGATGGTAACACATTGTACAAATGCTAGCGTATGTAGTACGTGCCACATATGTCACGCCAAGCATTGAGAGGTTGTATTTTTCCATAGTGGTTGAAATGTGTATTTGTTTATTCACCATCATAAATGTGTTCATCCATGGGATAATCGAAAAGTGAATATCACCATGTTTTATTTCAGATATGGACGCTGTCTAAGAATGGACCTCACGCTATTTTATGGTTCTTCCTCCAATGCTATCAGGGATCTCCTTGTGGGAGACGAGATTGAATTGACAGACCTTTCTGATGATGATATGGCACAGAATGATACAAATTATTTTGAAATTTTTTAGGAGAAGAAGGATCAATATCAAGTCATAAACAACGAATTGTTATACTGGACTCGGATAACTCAATAGATTCTGATACCGAAGATGTTCCATTATCGCTTTTGCATAAGACGCAGGAAGAAGAGACAACTTGTGCATCTATGAATGTGAAGAATGTAGTGTGGAGAACCAGATGTCTGGAAAAAAGTTGGGATGATAGTAGTCACTAATGCATTGTGTGACTGACATATATGGCACAAACTTAAATCGGCCTTAAATAAAGGCGGATTTGAAAATTTGGAATTTTGAATGATTTTTGATCATATTAGATATTTTGATTATTTAGCAAACTTTAAAATTTTTTAGCCTGCAGGAAAGAAATCATGTAGGAAGTCTAACAATGACTTATCTGGCTGCTTTTCATTCATTTTTGATTCTTTCTTTCTTTCTCATTCTTTCAACTGATTTTTGTCAAAGTGACAGATGACCATGCAGGGTTCCCAGCAAAACATGACTGGCAAATTTTCCGACTTTCCATGACCAAATAAAAAAAAAATTCCCTGACCAAACAGACATATAACGAAATTTGCTATTTATTTTTGCAATCCTTTGTCAAAATTAGAGATTTTTTCCCCAGAGACTATTTGATGAATTTCATGTCATTTTTCACTTTTTCGATCAATTTCACATCATTTTTTCTCCAAGACTTTTTAGAAAATATTTGTAAATTCCCTGACTTTTCCTTATATTTTGAAATTTCCCTGACTACTTTGAAATTCCATGACTTTCCAAATTTTCCCTGACTCTCCATGACGTTGGGAACCCTGCCATGAAATTTGAATGTGGTTTGAGAAGTCATAAAGCATTTACCTATTTGTAAACAGTTTCTATATAATAAGTTAACTAAGGCTAAACTGAAGAAGCACTATCCTTATATAAAAACAGATGGTATGTAGAAATCATTATATATAAGTATAAACAGTAAAATAAATTAAACTGTTATTGTACTTTAAATAGGAAGGTAACTTTATTAAGGTCTAAAAGTACATTTTACATAACATGAAAATAGACTACACAAGTAAATGTTAAAAATGTTCTTTTAAAGGACTAATCATTAATCAATATAGAAGAAACACATTTTAATGTTTCCAAAAAATTTTTTCACACAATTTATGACAAAATGCACAAAATTTTTTCCTATATTTTCCTCCACCTATAATTTATATTTCCCCACTTATTAAATTTTAAATCTCTTTCAGAAAAGAACAAAAAAAAAAAGAAGGTGGAGGGGGAGATTATAATTACATATTATTATTTTAACGCAATCAAACTGAATGATAAAGTATTCATATCAGTTGATATTTTTCCAACTAAATGAAAATGTGTCCATGCCCGGACTTGAACACAGAACCTTTGGCTTAAGCTACCAATATTCCTACCTTTTTCAATCTGTGAGGCAGCAACTTTTTCACTTAACCGTTTTATACAAGCTGATCCTCAAGTATGTAATAAATTTTACTTAGTCACCAAAACAGCTGCCGTTGTCTCGACAATAGTAGATATGGTCTTGGGGATAATGGCACAACATCCTGTCAGACGAAAAGAAAAATGGCAACCTGATTAGAGAATATTGAAGAATATTATTGAGACAAGTAGCGATCCCCTGTAATCATGTTGCCATTTATTTCCACTTGACTGGTGAAAGACTGGGGTCTTGCGAGGCTGCATCCACTGCTGTCATGATAGTTGATGGCTTTTTTTTTTGTGACTGATTAAGTAAGATCAATTATGTATTTGAAGATCAGCTTGCATAATATACAGTAGAACCTCTTTCATCCGAAACTCTCGGTTAACTGAAATCTATTTTGAAAGTTTTTTTTTTTTTTTAAACTATTACAATTCTTTCATACAAACGGTCCTTTTCGAACTGTGAGTAAATATAAATATTTTTTGATTCCCTTTCTTAAAGTTCCTTTGAATTTAACTTGAGCTCCTGTAAGCTATGGTGTGGAACAAAGAAAACGAACAAATTAGCAATTCTGAAGCTTTTGAATGTTTTACAAAAGGTTTGGCATGGCTGGAACAGTAGAAAGACTCTGATACTGGTGAACTAATAATATTAAAAAACTCCACGATAGAGCTTCAAAGCAAAGGCAATCAAAACTGCGACAAACAAAACATTTTTTCAAACCTTTGTGATACATGTAAAAAGTACTTAACTTCAAAATTAAAATTCAGGAAATTTATTCTTGTTTCTATTTTGCTATTGTTTTATTTTTATTAAGCACTTGTTACCATAATAAGAAATATTGCATATATTTCTCCTTAATCTTAAAATTGATGCATTCTCGACTATCTGAAAGATGGGCGGTCCTAATTGTTTCGGATAATCGAGGTTCTACTGTAGTTAAAAATGTCATTGGCTCCTAGACATCAAAAATCACTCGGATAACCTTTTGGTATTAACATCCGATCTGGAATGTATTTTGTAACTCAACAGATTCAACTCAGGTAGTGGAACTTCATATTAAACTATGAATATGTAATGCTAAAGTTGTCCAGGATAGCTTAGTTGATAGTCTTGGCAACTTAAGGGGCTGCTTCACCTTTCCTCCTTGATTGCAAATTGGTATGTTAATCTATGGAAAAATGTAATTGGGTGATGACTCGTTACCTTACATAATTATTGGAAAACAGTTTTCACGAGCAGAAAGTACACATAAATTGCCAATGCAGTGTGTTTTTTAAAATTTTCTAGAAGTAAAAATTTTACAGTTTAGTATGTTTTTTGAAATACTTAAAATTTTAAGTAGGCAATTTACGCCTACTTTCTGATGGTGAAAATTGTTTTTTAATACTTATATTAAGTAATGAGTAATCATTTAATTAAATTTTCCAATAAGTTAAGATGGGATTTTGCAAACAGAAAGAGAAAAATTTGTATCAGTGATGCATGTCCTTAAGGCTGTTCTCAAATCTAAAGGAGCTACTTTCTGGCACATTTTTAAATTCATTTTTGTTCAGAAATGCATGAAATTGGTAGGTGTTTTTATTCAGAAATTATGTAATTAATGGTTCCATTTTTTTTTTTTTTTTTTTTTGTGTGTGTGTGTGTGTGTAAATGCAGAAGATATTTCCGAAAATACTGTCAAATTTGTTCTCTGAACCAATCTCCAGATGCAACAGCACAGGAAAAGAAGAAAACCTGTCATACGTGAGAATAATTGAATATAATTCAATAAGTAATTTATTTATCAAAAAATGATAAACACCATTTGATTCCAAATTGCTTCAATAGTCAGGCCTGCAAGTGCTATGCTTTTACGGTTGAAAATTAATCAGAAAGTTTTTTGTTGTTGAGCAGGGAATTTGAGATTCGCCTTAAGTCAAAAAAAAAAATTCAACAATGTAATTACTTGTAATTTAATTATGAATGAATATATATAACATTAACACATTCACCTCTAAATTTTTTATGTACAATAAAATCATGATGTATGCAGCATATGGCATGGAGATGACGGGATTGATAAGAAATTAATATGAAATATAAATAGAAAATATTTAGTTTTTTTAGTATAATCTTGAAAATGGAATTCGAGTTTTAAATAATCAGAGTCACTTTGTCATATAGAGACCACAGATAATAAGGATCGGCAAATGAAAAATGATTTTTTTCTTTTCTAAATTTATTATTTTGCCACAGCTTGAATAAGTTACATACATATACATACTCAAAATTTGACATTTTAAAGAAGAAATAACTCAAATTGACATTTAAAAATTATATATTCAATAAAAAATATAAGTTAAAAAAAAAAAAAAAAAAGAATAGAGAAGAAAAGAAAGCTTAAAATTCACAAATACAATAAAAGCAACTTCCAATAAATTTAGGCTTACTTTACATCTTAAACATGAGTATTGTCCAAGTCTATTGCATGATTGACCTAATAATAAAACAAAAGTACAATAAATAAATAAAATAAATACAAAATTAACTGCAGTAATAAATATATTTAACACAGACATCAAACATAATAGCAATAATATAAACCATGTAGTATTTGAATTAAAAGTTCATATAAATGTGACAAAAATGTGATACATTTATAAAACACAAGAATTTTGCTGACAGTGAGTTAAAATGATTTTAATTAAGTTAAATTAAGTTTGTTTCAAAACATTTTGTCCTATTAATATACTGCTGCAGCAAAGTAACAGAAATGCAGTAAGAATGTTAACAAACTACTGCAAGTCCACTGAATTTAGTTTTAACCTTCTACAGGGCATGGCTGCCCCAAAATTCACAAAAAACATGATTTTTCAAAACTTTTTTCTCACAAATGGCACTACAATTCAATTTTTGCTACAGATATGTATAATTGTTTTTCTTTTCTGATATGTCTCTTATTGGTGTTATAAAATATCTTCTTTTGTAATAGCTTAACTGTCTGTGAAAAATATGTCACAGGCCATCTCATGTACAAAATTAGTGTGCTTGGGCCTGATGAAAGATAAAGGAATTATTTATATATATATACAATACATTATGTTTAAAATAACCAGTTTTAAGCAAAAAAATCACAATTAACCATTCTCATGTTGGAAATAGTGAATTGAAATAGGCAAGAAATTCTTTTACTTTTTTTTAATAGCTATTTCTTAAGCCAAGAGAGAAAATAAAGGTTTAGGCGCGCCATACACCAGGGAGACATGCAACAAAAAAGCTTGAGACAGGAGACAATTTCACCCTGTTAACGAAGAAAAAACCGGTTTGAACAGCACAATTTGCCTCTTGTCCGACGATTTTTGACGCATGTCTCCCTGGTGTGTGACGCGCCTTAATCCTAGACACTAAGGCAAAAAGGTTGCCTTTAATTATTTTTGTATCAAAAGGATACATGTTATTTTAGTCGGGGGCAACTTTACTAAGTTAAGAATGATAAACAAATACATTTATCTAACACTAGAAAGATGGCAAGCGGTCAATTTGACCACTACCAAATGAATATATTTCATTTTGAACCAGAAATTTCTTTATAAAACTAGTTTAAAAGGTACAAAGAATAAAAACTAGTTAAATAAATAAGATAATAATTTAAATTAAAAATTCTGGTGTCAAACATTTTTATAAAATTTCAGTAAAATTCTCCATCTTTCTAGTGTTAAATAGAACAAGATATAATGTTAGAACATATTGCAAAATGCATCTTAATTAAATAACAAAATGCCCAGAATCACTCAAAAAATGTTTGGTACACTGGAGAAAAATTGTGTGATATTTTATGATAAGATAAAAAAAATTAGTAATTTCACTCTCTTTCAAATGTTAGAAATAAAATATCGGGAGTAATGTCATAAATATTTTCTTTTTTCAATCTGCTAAGCACATCCATATGGTCATCAGCCATAATTTTTTTTTACTTCATTCTATTATACAAAATGATATATTAAAGATGCTCCTCTAATTTAACAAAGTAAAATGAATAGCATAACTTACATTTCAAAGTCTCAGACTCTAAGAATTGGCAACTAGCTTGATGTTCAAACTGGTCATCCTCACACAAAAAAGAGTCACAAAATGAGCATTTAAATACACGTCCACCTGAATAAAATAACTTCAATCAAAGCATATATGCAAGTGAAAAACTTCTCATATGCAATATCCTATTTTAGAAACAATTCTTTCCAAAATCAATTCAAGTTATGAAAAATAAAATAAAACTAAAGCAACAAAAAGTATATTAACTGGGGATAAAATATTAAACATGGAATCAAATTAAATTAACAAACAAGTGCTCTCACTAGAATTAAACCGACAAAGCTGATTAACATTCTTCCTTACAAAAAGAGAAATTTACCATTATTTTCTTACAAAAATATGTGTTTTAAATCATTTCAATTCCTAACACAATAAATATGAAGAGCTTGCTTTTATGGAATGGAGTTTTGAGAAGGAACATTTTTATTAAGAGGAATTTTGTGAAGGAACCCCTTTTATCATATCTCTAGGCCAATTTAGCAGGGCACAGTACACGACAGCCTTTTTTAATTACTTTATATGCCCAGCAGCCTTTTTAAGATATTTTATGCACCCGGTGGCCTTTGCTGAATTTTTTGATGTGCCCATTTGATTAATTTTTTTTTTCCAGTCATGGATGAAAAAAAAATCACAAAATATGTCAATTGATCACACGAATAAATCATAAATTTCATCATTCAGTCATGGGGAAATATCGCGACATCTGTCAATTGGTTGTCTGAAAAAAATCCGAGAAATTCTCCAGCCGGTTACAGGAAATTCGCATAATTCTTCAGTTGGGCATGCAAAAAACATCCATTGATCACCTGAAAAATTGTGAAATTCATTAATCGGTCGTGGGAGAATCGTGAAATTCAGCAGTCAGTTGTGAGGAGTAAAATCGTGCACTGTGCCTATCAGTCACATGAAAAAAAAAAGAGAGCAGCCAGTTTTTCCAATAGGTCACAAGAAAAAAACCTCAAAATTCACCAATCGGTCAAAGGAAAATATCACAAAATTCGTCAATCGAATGCAGGAAAGAAGTTGTAAAATTCATCCTTTATTCATAAGAAAAAAAAACTTGAACTTCGTCAGTCGATCTTCGAAAAAGAATCATAAAATTCTTCAGTAGGTCTCTTTAAAATATTGTGAAATTCGTTAGTCAGAGGAAAAAAATCAAAAAACTTGTCAGTCAATCGTGGGGAAAATCAAGAAAATTTTCAGTTGGTTGTGGGAAAAAATATGCGAGATTCGTTGATCGGTTGCAGAAAAAAAAAAAAAAATCTTTACGAAATTCATCAATCAGTTGGTCGTGTGAAAATATCGCGAAATTCGACGATTGGTTGTGGAAAAATATTGCAAAGTTCCACTGATAAAAACCTACTCTTGAAAAAAAAAAAAAAAAAGTTTAAAATATGTTTTTTGAGCAGGCTGTAAAAGATTTGCCCTTTCATAAAAATTCCCACCCGGCGGACCTTTTTTCTAGAGTCTCAACACTATATCGAATGGAATTTTTTGACTAGCTAGGACTATGTACTGCATTAGCTGCAAATAGAAAATTCAGTAAATTCTTTGTCAAACCAGCTTATTCATTTTGATACAAAATAGTATTTCTCTTACATAAAAAATGCATGTATTTAATTTAGAAATCATCTTCAAATTACACTGAATTCCAATTCCACTATTTTCTTTAAATATAAATTATACTGTATTCCACCAAGAAAGATTCCATAACTATTTTCATTAAGTGCAATGCTTACACAATCAGAGGGAGTTCTGTAAAAGAAATGCTTACACATGATCAATGGCATATTGTTAAAAAAATGCAACAACGATAGGTTAAAAATATTTTTCTTTTACTCTGCTCAATAAATATTAATTCTTTTGTTAAATCTACACCATGGCAAGAAATTTCAAGTATAAAGACAGTAGCAAGACTAAAAATATTGGTTGTTACAATTTTATACCAACTGAAAATCCTTTATTTATCATTTGAAGGTGTAATTCTGACCTTTTTTTTTCATTTGCTATTTATTTATCGCAGCTAATACACATGCCAGTATACATATTGGATTTGTATAAATTGCGTCTGATTCACTTTTTAAAAGGAAGAATATATGACTTTTAAGATGAACAACAACTTTTTCCTGCATAGTTTACACACTAAAGCATGTTTCTATTATTACTAATTTTAAATAAAATTTGTCTAAACTTAAATAAAAACTTTTGCAGTTATTAAAAGACAATATATTAACTTAAAACATAACAAAAAAGAGAAATGAAAATTGAATAAAAATATGAAAATTAAAATTGTATGTTTATACTGTAGGAGGTAATATCAGAAGAATAAAAGAAAAGTACAGGAATGCAGAATTAATGAAAAACGATGCTATATTTATTGTCCTTGTTCAAATAAATTGATCTTAGTACAATAAATATATCACTCTCACTTTTTAAAAACTTAATGAGGTAATCAATCAGTGAATTTTAAATGAAAACTTACATTAAAACTAGAAAATAAAAGTTAAATTACCATGGTCCCAGACACCTCTTTGACATTCTGCACATAAAGCCTCTTGAAGAGGACAGTTGCATGCATGGGTTGTCAAGCACTTTCTCCCATGACAGACCCAAGCTTCACAATAATCACAGATAGATCCCTAAAAATAAAAAATTAAGAATTGAGTAACTGAAAAATGAACTGCACTAAGAATGATGATTAAATATGAATAATTACAATAAAGTACATTAAAGTAAATTTAGTACATTTAAGTTAACAGGAGACTAATACAATTACATAACCATTTTTTTTTTTTTTTAGATTGTTTAATGAAACAGGCAGCTTTATGCCTTCTAAATAATGTGAAATAAATTCATCTTTTATTATTCTTAATAATGGATTTCATTATTATTATTATTATTTGCATTAGCCTGTAATTTTTATAATTAATTTAGTATTTAACCAAAATGGTAATTTGGTAACACAAGCTATCTAATAGCAGCAATTCTGACAAAATTGTACCCATCACTTGCCTGCCCATTTCTATATCTAGCTAGATTTTGCATCAGTATTAACCTACCAGACTGGCACTTTTTTCAATTTTGGGAAGAAAAGATAGTTTACATGTTCCTTGGTTTTAAGAATTTATTTAATTTTACTCAAAAACACAAAGCTAAAACGCATGGAACCTTATTATAGAAGATTCCCCACATTCATCAATAATGAATTTGAGTGGATTTTTGCCAAATTGGTTTATTTATGGAGACCTATATCAGTTGCTAAATTCGGCAATCATACCCTCCTCTTTTTGAACAAAAAGTTAGTAAACAAACTGTGGTAGGTAGGATTTCTTTCAGCTATTTAGCATGATTACGCCTTAGACCAGGAATATGTTAGACGACGGATCTCCATTGTTCGGCCAGGAGAAACTTGAAACAAACATGATTGAACTTTCTTCGCCAAATTTTTGGTGGTGATCCCTTTCTTGGCAACTTTCTGTTTCATAAAGGTCTTAGTGGGGAGCCAGGAGGCAGGAAATCCAATGACAGTTTGACGGGAAAAAACCAGTTTGCTGTGCTATTCTCCTACCATCACTTGCTGGTCAGAAGGGTGATGTTTGTTTCAAGAAAAAGTTACCGGCTCTTTGTTCAGTGAAAACAATGGAAAATGAAGAAAATAATAGAAAAATACTCCCTTGAGGATGTTCAGTTAATTGACATTCTTCAAAATTACATTTCAACATAACTGAATGTTTCACAAACATACTTGAACTCAATGATGATTCAAAAATATTTGCTTACAGGCTGCATTCACAGAAAAAACTAAACAAACAAGAATATCACATTTCTTTTCTGTTAAAAACATGTGAATCTATCAAACAGTTAAACGTGTATGCTGTTTACAACCAAAAGCTCTTATTGTAAGGAATGTACTGTTTACTTGTTATGTATCATGTTATAATACTTGTACATTAAAACTTGTCTTCTTGTCTATAACGATAAATTGCATGTAACAATATTTTTTTTCAGTCCCTAGAATATCATTATAAAGAGATTTCACTGTATGTATATTTGAAGGTGGTTTTACTTAAAAAAAAAAAATATATATATGAAACACTTTTCACAAATAATAGTAAAAGAAGATCATTTATAAAATAAGTAACTTTTACTACATGATATTTTAGTGAAAAAATTATAATTACCACCATCCCCATGCCAGTTGCATAAATTCCAGGATGTTTAATAACACAATCACCAGTCTTTAACATACACTTAGTTTTACCTGTAAATTAAAAAGCAAAATTTTTAAACTGAAAATGTTTTAAAATTTATTATTTTTATATGAGAAAACCTTGAATATAAAATACTAACCACATTGGCAACACATGGGAATCCTTTGAACTGCGGAGCAAAAATAGCAAAATGCCCTATTCTTTTGCTTTCTAAAAAATTGAATATTAATAATATATGTTAATCAATTAATTTAATTATGCACACATAACTAATTAACTTTTTTTTCACACTGAAAATATTTCTATCTTATAGTTTGTTTATAATTTGAAACAATTGTAATTTCCTTTAAAAAATTTGTTTATAAATTTAGCAAATCATTACTTTTTGAGATAAAAAAAAAATATAAAAGTTTTTCAAGCAACTGATATGTCAATTAAAATAGCAATTATAGCCTTTGTGCAGGAATATTAAAAAGCAGTAAACCAACGTTTAAAATGCACAAATAATGGATGAAAAGCTGCAAACAGCTGTTTCGAATCTACAACGAGATTCTTCTTCAGTGCAAGATAGGGAAAAAGGAACAGCGTGCTAGAAAAAGCAAGGCTGAGCAAAATGATAGACAGAGACGTGCTGCCTTATATACCCTATGCGGGTATCGAAAGCGATACCCGCATAGGGTATATAAGGCAGCGCGTCTCTGTCTATCATTTTGCTCATCGATACCCGTATAGGGTATATAAGGCAGCGCGTCTCTGTCTATCATTTTGCTCAGCCTTGCTTTTTCTAGCACGCTGTTCCTTTTTCCCTATCTTGCACTGAAGAAGAATCTCGTTGTAGATTCGAAACAGCTGTTTGCAGCTTTTCATCCATTATTTGTGCATTTTAAACGTTGGTTTACTGCTTTTTGATATGTCAATTATACACAGTAAATTTTGTCTAAGGCAGCATTGATAGGAAATTACCAATGATCAGATTTAGAAAATACAGTCAAACTCGGTTAATACAAGCCCGGCTAATACAAGGACATAGTTAAAATGAGCAATTTACACATTCAGAAAGGTTAATTATTTAAACTATATTAAGATTTTCCCATTTATTATGAGCTACAAAAGTAAGATCATGGCTAATACGAGCAAAACATCATTCACTTCAATTTGAATTTCGGTGAAAAGTAGGGTAGAATTAATAAAGGAATCGCACAGCACATAACACTGTTCATCAAATTTCCATTTCACTATTATCTTTATTCTTTTATGAGAATAAAGTTTAAAAAAAAAAAAAAAAAAAAAAAAAAAAAAAAAAAAAAAAAAAAAACATCCACCACCAAAAAATATGCTCTTTTGCATAATCATGTTGATGTTATTTTATTCCTTTCTGAACAATGGAATCGCCTTTCTGCTCTTACGATTCCTGCTTTATGATTGCATTAGTGCCTTCCATTCACGTCCTACTAGACATTACTATCTGTAAAATTCGGCTCACAACCAGCCAATCAGAGATCGCCAACAGTAGTGCTTCGCCATGCTGGTAGAAACTTTTATTAAACTAGGGGGCTCGGCCCCCTACGAGCTACGCTCGCCAACCCCCGTCCAGACACCGTAGACTCTAAATGCACGCTAATTTGATCGACTTTAAAAAGATTTCGAAAGATTGAATTATAATTTAAAAAACAGTGGCGATCTCTCTATAAGCGTATTTCTATTCATTTCTCTTTGATTGGGGAATTTTAACGCCAAATCCGTTGCGGTACTACTTGATTATCCCGTCGACCAATTTCGCCAAATTATATAAATCACCAAATTATACAAATTGACATAATTTTTATTTTAAATAACGAAAAAACAAATAAATTAGTACAACATTAATAAAAATACAAATAAAACGTCGAAATAAAAATAACTTGATGACGTAGACACGTGTAACAACATTTCAAAATAAGCTAATATAAAAGGAATTAAGTAAACAGAGTCTTTGTCTCCTGGTATTTTTTAACAAAGTGAAAAGAAAGTTCTTTTAAATGAGACATTTTAAATTAATCGTTTTTAATCTGACGTAATTTTGACCAAACTATTCTTTCTCTTTTTAATATTCACGTGAAAATACTTGTGTTAGAAATTAAATATTATTTGCGCTTTCCTAACAAAAATAGTTGAAAAGTATCCTCTTAAAATATCAAATAAATGTCTAGCGCAATTTCTAAATTTAAACCGTTTTGCAATATTATTTTGTGTTCATTTTATGTAATAACTGAAATGTGACGTAAATATGACGTAATTTCTCCTATTTAAGACTTCTAACGCATGTTAATAAATTTATTGCTTTACAAATTCCTTTCTCTCTTAAAATTCACATGTAATTATAGTTTTTATGACATAATTTTTAATAAGTTCCTGCTTTTCGTACATAATTATTTAACTCTAATTTCAAATGTTTTTTTTCTGTTTATAATAGTCACGTGTAAATAAATTTTTAATTTATTTACACGTATAAATATTTTTTTTTTGAAGCAAACATTATTGCTTCCGCTGTTTATACAGTTGGCAGCAGTTTAAATTAATATCACTTTCTAAAATCTGTTAAAAATATCTCTAGAAATGCTGAAAATCTGAATTTAAAATAGAAATAAAACCTCAAAAAATTAGTCAAAATAAAAGAATTAATGCAATCTGCACTCCGGCAAATTCTAACGCATAAAATGATCTAAAAATGATTAAATTCCTATGAACAGTTTTTGTTCCTATAAAACTTTTTTAGTGGAACGATTTTGTCCAACTTTAGCATTAAATATCTCTTAAAATAATTCTTCGATCTGAAAACTGTCTGCATCAGCGTGTTTATGAAACATTTCTGTATAATACTACCGATTTTCATATTTTTGTATGCATTATTTTTCGTTATATTAACGAAGAAAGTCCTCCGGTCACAAAAAATTCAAAACCGGCGGCGGCGGTGACAGCGGTAGTTACTTTTTTTTAGAATAGAGAGATTGTTTAATAGGGTTTAATTGGCATGGAGCTTTATGATATTAAATTAATTTTAGCATTTAAAAAGTTAGAGCAATTAATAATAGTTATTAATTTAATTATGTGTGTGTTTTTAAGATTTCTATTATCCTCCCGTGCATTATGCGTAAAGGTTGATACAAAGACTTTTATAATTCCCTTGCTTCTCATATTAACTGAGTTCGACAGTACTTTTTTCATTTTAATTTACAATTTTCAAGATTTTTTCTTACTTTTTTAAAGTTTAACAATTTGAAACAATGTTCAACAGAAATATCCAGTTATTACAGTTTGAACATTTAAGAGACTGACATTCAAGTTTTTAAGCAAGAAAACAGCTCTTTTTAAACTTTATTATTAATTTTTATGTGCAATATAAAAACATGTATGAAAAACAATACATCTTATTCTCCAATTTTATAAAAAAAACATTGTTTTGAAATTTTTTTAATAGTTCACAGATATCTTAGATACATGTCAGAGTTCTCTCTGTTTTTGTGACAAGTTAGATTTGAATGGCAAAAATTAATAACACATAATCTAATTTATTATAAGATCAGGCAGAGCTTACAGAAAATTTTTTTCTTTAGAGATTTTTAGAATTTTCTAAAAAAAAAAAAAAAAGTCTTTATGACTTTAGTTTGCCTGGTCAAACTGTTTGTATTTTGTATGCATTCTAACCTTTTGAAAGTTGCTTATAGAACTTAAAAATGCAAATACATTGTTCAAATGCAGCGGTAGAATTGATAAAAAATAGCCACTGGTCCCAGGGACCAGTAAACATGTCACTGGCCCGCTACATAAAATTCTATTAAGTACCTTTAACCCTTTGAGTAACTCCCCCCCCCCCTCCTCCTTCTAGAATATAAACCAAACTTCCTTTCAGTTACCCAAAATTTTCGGCATAATAAAATGTAAAATTATAATTTGCTAAAAATTAAATTAACAGTACATTAAAAAAAACTATAACATTATTATGTATTTTATTTCCGATTATTTATTTCAACTGACTAAGTTTTAATGCAACTATTTATTTATTTTAAATAAATTAAAATTCTGTGATTTGTGTTTGGCTGTGGTTTTCTCAGGGACGGGAAAATTTACGTTTACCTGTCAGAGAGGGAAAAAAGTTACTGGTCCTGCGGACCACTAAATTTTTTTAATTAGTGGTCCGATCGAATTTTTAGTGGTCTCGGCCCAGCGGACCACCAAGGATTTCGAACGCTGAAATGAATAACAGAATATTCTAAATTGTAACTTTTTTAAAAACTATGAGGCTCTGAACCCTATGAGCTATGCTCGCCAAACCCCATCCCGACTCTTCAGTTCTAAAAACATGCTAATTTCTTTGTTTTAAAAAGAATTACAGAAAGATCCCAGAATTTAACCCAATTACAGAAGATGGAATGACATCACGACCGGTGGCAATCTTCTGTAATTGGGTCGCCATTCATTTTGCTTTGACTGTGGATTTTCTGGTTTCCACTAGTGATGCAACGAATAGTGGTTTGGCCGAATAACCGACTACCGAATATTCGGCCGCCGAATAATAAACTTATTTTTGCCTAAAAACAAAATATAGTATGCACTATATGCACAATTCTTGTATATTTCACAATTAAAATGTATTGTTTTCTTTAAAAAAAATATTTATATACAAATTTTTAATTTTTTAAAGCATTATTTTACTCTGAAAAAATATTCGGCTATGTTCGGCCTAAAAATTGCCTCAATAATATAATTCAGCCCCCCCCCCCCCCCAAAAAAAAAAAATTCTTAGCAAAAGTTTCTCATCAGGTATTGTCTAGTTGCATTTTAATAAATATTATGTGTGTTGTTGTTACATTTTAAAATAATGACAAAATTTGAAAAGTACTAGGAAACAAGTTTCAACTTTCAGATGAAATAAAATAAAAAATAAGAAATCTTAATATCTAAAGAAAAACCACTGATAGAAAAGATGAAAGGAATATCCTCTAAAATGGTGGAAAGAAATCATTGTAGACTTTATAAAGCTCACAATTAACAAAAACATTTTTATCATTTATTATTATCATTATTTTTTTTTCTTTGCTGTCAGCAGATAGAATTCCTTATAGGTATAATTCAAAATATTATTGAAAGAAATATTTTTTTATGTAACAATTAACAAGGGATAAATGTTAAACTTCCCGTTATGATAAAAAAAAAAAAAAAAAAAAAAAAAAAAAAAAAAGAATTTGCTTGTACAGCTGTATTAAAACAATTTTGAATAGATTAATTTTAAATTTAACAGATTATGTTAGCTTATTACAAGCAGGTACTTTTTGTACTTACTGATACAGCATAAAATTTTTTAACATGATTCCTAAATTAGCCTCTTATATAAAAATGGGTAGTAAAACCCATTCGGGGTATGAAAGTTAATGGGGAAAAAAGTGTTAGTTAATTTCAAATAAAATTTTCATTATACATGATGAATATAAATTGCCAAATTAAAAAGTTATACTGTGTAAATATAAAAACATTTATTACAGTATTATTCGGCCAAGGCCGAATAATGGACTTGATATTTGGCCAAGGACGAATAATGGACTTGATATTCGGCAGACAGGCCGAATATTCATTGCATCTCTAGTTTCCACGGTTGCATCCACCATCCTCACAACATCTGATGGCTGTTTTTATGATTGATTAAGTAAGATCAGTTACACATTTGAAAATCAGTTTGTATAAAATGGTTAGGTAAAAAATATGCTACAAAAAAAAAAAAAAAAAAAAAAATTAAATATGATGTAATTTTTATCATTAAATGCTTTTTGTACGTAATAATTTAATTATTTTAAAATTTTCTTTCTTTTTAAATATTGATGTGTAAATATATTTTTCATTTGAAAAGTGCTTGTAAATTTCATTAGTTAGGATTTCTTAAAAATCAGGCAACAGTAGCAAAAAAAAAAAAAAAAACAAAAAAAAAAAACGCCTATTTTAAACTATGAATTAAATCTCTATTCAGATCATGAAATTAAAAAAAATAATAACGAAAAAAAACTTAAAAAAATTAGACAAATTTAAAAAATGAGTGGCCTCTGCGCACCACAATATTGTCAAGTATGTGCCTGCAAAAGATGGTTAAATTACTATGTATAGTTTTTGATCCTATAAAACTCATTTAATTGAACTGTCTTCAGCAATTTAGCATTGAATAGCGCTTAAAATAATTCTTCAAGTTAAAAACTGCCTGCTTCAGCTTGCTTATCATACCTTTTTCAATCAAACTAATAGCGTTTTTATATGCAATAAGTAGTTTTTCAGTATAAGCCAAAAAAAAAAAAAAAAAAATATATATATATATATAAAATGAAAAGGTCACAATAAATTAAATTGAATTACGGCAGCAGCAGTAGTTTTTAGAACAGAGGAATGCTTTAATGACTACAAAAATTAAAAATCTTCTTAAAACAAACAGAAATGTTTTTAAAAGTGATGGTCAATTAATTTCCATATTTTTTGACAGGAGCATACAAATTGCTACCTATAAAGGATTATTGTTTGAAAGCTTTGAATGGGTTTCAAATTCGAATTTTACTTATAAGTCATTCTGTACACTTAACATTGGAGGAACATATCATAATCTTTGTAAGCACAGAAAAATGTATGCTGTAAAAAAATGACAGAAACGATTCCTGAAACTAGATATAAAAGAAATATTTACAAAATTTCAAAGTAAGCTTATAGTTATCCATGATTTTAGAAACTTTTCTCTTATATTCAGAAATCTTTAAGAAAAGAATCATTCAGGAACCTCAAAAATAGATTTTCGAAATTGATTAAATTTTTTTTTTAATTTACAGGCTCTTTTATTTCAGATTTATTGCTTTCTGAAGATAAAGGAAATATTCCTAGAAGCATATGTAACTGTAGTTACATTGAATTTTCACAAACATTTCTGCTATAACATGAAAATTTTCTGTACATTTTTAGAATACATTGGAAATTTTCATAAGCAAATTATAAGAGACATAAAATTCATACATACATAACTTATCGTTTATCACTTAAAGAAGATAAAATGATGAAGAATATAAAAGAATTAATTCTATTTTAAATGATTAGTTTTAAAGATACTGCAATACAAGAGACTTACATATACATATATTGGTAAAATTATACTCCCTCTGTCCCAAATTAGTTGCTACATTTGATTATTTTTGTATTGATTATTGATACTGATGATTTTTTGATTTTGTTTGAATATTTTTCAGAGATTTCAGGGTGCTATGCTATAAATCAACAACATTTACTTACCAAGCATTGCCTCCGTCTCTCCTTAAATAAGAACCAAATTAGTTTAAAAAATCCAGGGTTCGCACACTCTTAAGCCACGCCCCATTTTGTAAGGATTCTTCCACCAGTAATCGCATAAAATTACCTTGTAGCTAATGAATCGTTAATTCTTTAGGAAGAAAATGATCTTTATGGTATACTGGTGGTAGAGTTCTTACAAAATGGTGTCGATCTACTAAACTGCATTGGAAGTTATTTATGACTCCACCCACTTGAAATGTAGCAACTAATTTGGGATAAAATTTTCGAACTAAATGTCGCACCTAATTTGGGACGGAGGGAGTAACAAAATACATAGAGTGTAAGTAGGCTAAGAAAAAAGTTCCTAAATTACATTAAATGATTGAACTTACCTAGAACATTTATCACATTCCTAAAAAATAAATAATACAAAATCAATTTTCTAAATAATGCCAAATTTCAGAATTCAAAGAAATTTTCAATTAAAAACATGCAATTATGTAAATGATACTTGTGCATTTTCTTGGATTTCGTACATTTGTTTATTATTAGAAATGATTAAGTGCATAATTTAGCAAATCTTTGCTATATATAATATATGCTTGTTCCATTGCATCAATTACTGAGATAATTAAAAACAATTTCCAAATCTGTTTATCATCAAAATTAATGCAACAATGTTTAACTGTTCTGTAAAGATACAAATTTCCCCTTCCCACTTCCAATTATCTAGATATAATTTACTCTTAATACCACTGAGCTGTAACATACACAATCAATCTATCAATTTTAAAAACAAGTTTTCAAAAAACATTAAAGTATGCATTTAAATGATAATAAAATAAATCCAAATTATTTATAGATTTCTCAGCAGAGTATACAATACCGATGTTTCCTGAAAAAAAATTTCATGTTTGATGTATACAAGTTAAATAAGATGAATAAAATATTTTTGCATCTTCTAGAAATAGCTATATCCCACAGGTAAGTGCAAATTCTCAGGTTCTGATTAAAATATTTTGAGGTCCTAGATACAACATTATTTCAGTGGTTTTCACAATCAATCTTTTACTACAATAAAATAAAAAAAATAGCATATTTTTGCCCTGTCCCACCTACTAAAATAAAGTTTTTACTTCTCAAATTATTAAATAACAAAACATCCACTTTTAGAGTCTGATATAAATTTATATAATAATACAAAACTTAGAAAAGGATTTTTTATTTTTTTAAACTTACTTATTAACTCAACAATTATAGATCTTTTTTATGAAATATTTACAAGAATGCTTAGATTTATTAAAAAATAATATTGCTTCCAAAATATTGGATTTTTTATAAAATAAAAGTAAATACAGTGGAACACTGCTTATACGTTTCTTGTTTACATGTTTTTTTTAATGGTCCCGGCAAAATCCAATGGATATTAACGTTAAATAATTCATTTATACGTTTTTCCTTAAATCGCAAATTTCATTTATACTTTTTTTCAGCAAGTCAAAAACAGAGAAAATGCGCATTTCAACCTCAGATTCCCAACTCCCGATTGTCCAGTCTTAGAAAAGGCATGTGACCTTGACCAACACCTGCCCAGTTGAACAAAAGCCGTACCCCTAAGGAATGTGAATATCCCACTTTTTATAGATAGGGGTTGCACCCCCCCCCCTCCTAATTTAGATAAATGGGTTTTTCATGCAGAATTATCTGATTTGCTTGAAATTTGGTATACCGGTCAGCGTTCGAAATCCTTGATGGTCCGCTGGTCTGAGACCACTAAAAATTCAATTGGACCACTAATTTAAAAAATTTAGTGGTACGAAGGACCAGTAACTAACAGTAAGTTTTTTCCCTCTCTGACAGGTAAACATAAATTTTCCCATCCCTGAGAAAACTGCAAACAAACATTACAATAAGCATAAAATTTGCATAAAAACTTAGTCAGTTAAAATAAATAAACGGAAATAAAATACATAATAATTTCAGTTTTTGTTTATGTACTATTTATTTAATTTTTAGCAAATTATAATTTTACATTTTATTATGTCGAAAATTTTGGATAACTGAAAGGAAGTTTGGTTTATATTCTCGGAGGAGGAGAGCGGGGGGAGGTCACTCAAAGGGTTAAAGGTACTTATATAATTTTATGTAGCGGGCCAGTGACGATGTCTGCAGACCAGTAAACTCTGATGTTTACTGGTCATTGGGACCAGTGATTTTTTTTAAAATCAATTCTACTGCTGAAAATAGTCAGAGTTGCAAAATCGCTAAAAAAATGTCGGCCACAACAAAAAAAGATGACAGACGATCAAGGGAGAATATGCAAGGAATATACGAAAACTCATTCAATTTCATTATAAAAATTAACATAAGGTTAACAGATAAGATTAAAAATTCAAAACAGTATTCTTGTATTTAATAACATTTGTTATAATACTTGTCCCCAAGCAATATTAGCGACAAATACAAAATATTATTTTGTCTTCAAAAGCATCGGCAAATTAGAAAAATTTTGGTTAAAAAAAAAAAAAAGATCTATTCAATCTATCTTTTAACATGCTTTTACAAACAAAATACCAAAGTTCACCAAATGTTATTCATGTAAAAAGATAGAGAGAGAGATGGAGAGAGGGGGGGGAAGAAATTTGTAAAAAGCAAATAGTATAAAATTTTGTAATGATAATGATTCTGAGATTCATATAAATATTAAAATTGATTTAAACCCAATAAAAAACAATGATGTTTAAAAAAAAAAAATACCAAAATTTTCCAAACATTATTTCTAAAAAAAAGAGAGGGGAAAGGGAATTTGTAAAAAGCAAATAGTAAAAAAATAAACAAAAAATTTTGTGCATGCATGTGGCAGTAAGTAAAAAATGCTGCATGTATGAGCACTGCATGCCCATAAAGCAAAAATTCAAAACAATATTCTTGTATTTAATAACATTTGTTAATGCTTGTCCCCAAGCAGCATTAGTGATAAATACAAAATATTATTTTGTCTTCAAAAGCATTGGTAAATTAGAAAAATTTTGGTAAAGAAAAAAAAAAAAAGATCTATTCAATATGTCTTTTAACATTCCGATGAAGCAAGTAACTTTTATCCCTCTCTGACAGGTAAACTTAAATTTTCCCATCCCTGACAAAAACCACAGCCAAACATTACAATAAGCATAAAAACTTAGTCAGTTAAAATAAATAAACAGAAATAAAATACATAATTAATAATTTCAGTTTTTGTATATGTACTATTTATTTAATTTTTAGCAAATTATAATTTTACATTTTATTATGCATATATTTTTGGGTAACTGAAAGGAAGTTTGGTTTATATTCTCGGAGGAGGAGAGGGGGGGGGGGGGGGGGGTGTCACTCAAAGGGTTAAAGCTACTTAATATAATTTTATGTAGCGGGGCAGTGACGATGTCTGCAGACCAGTAAACTCTGATGTTTACTGGTCCTTGGGACCAGTGACTTTTTTTTAATCAATTCTACCGCTGCCGGTTTATTCTGACAAGGCACTTCCCTGATTATTTACCGTTTTGCTCAAAAAGAGTGAGTTCTATTTTATGAATAATAGACATAAATAAGAGTAAAATATACAATTAGTGTGAATAGCCTGTGAGCTCAATGCCATCAGTTTAACTGGACACTTTTCATTTTATTGCATTATTGAATCTCCTTTCCAGTTACTTATGGATCACCTGGTACCTGCCGACAAAGTTCAATATTTATTATGTTTTCGTTCAAGTAACAAATTTTATGGAAATTATTTATTTGGCATAAGAAAAAGAGACCGTTTATGACCACATTTTAAGCGCATGCAAGTAAAATGCACAAGTACAATTTAAATATATGAAATAACTGTTACCATTGCAGCATTGCACGGATGTTCAGCTAGTGGCTTTTGATAAAATGCAGTTCTAATTTCTTTTTGGCGCAGCCTTTGTTTTTCAGCCTTCTTTCTCTGTCCAGTTTTCTTTTTTGGCATCTTTGTAATTTAATTTTTCTTTTACTACTAAAATCAGTTAAAAGAAAAGTTATAAAATCAAGAATTAAAAAGATGCATTATAAAAACATACACTTATAAAATGAAAAATAAAATCCAATCAATTCTGAAATGTTAAGAAATATTGTTTTCAATATTTGAAATTTTTATTTAAAATAGATAGCAATAAAATATTTATAATTGAAAACTAGGCAAAATTTTACATATACAGAAAAATCTGCTGCAAAGACAGAATCACAAAATAAACAGAAGAAAATTCTGTTTTATGCATGAATTATTTATTTTTCATCAGGATCATGGGGTTGTTCAAGTATTACGTAAGGAGTAAGTGGGGGAGGGGGGTCCAGTGTCTGCTTATTTTTGCTGACAAAGGGGAGGGGGGATCACGAAAATTCTTACGTAAGCATTAGTCAACGAAGCAGAGTCAGATAATATAGATGAACACGCGAACGCCGTTCGCAGAAAATTTTCAAAGTTTGCAGACCGTTTTGATGGGTTTTTTTTTTACAAGTTTCTTTATTTAAAAAAAGAAATTAACAAGACCCCAGGCAGAGAATCGGTGTAACGCACGTTGCAGACTATTGACAAGGTCTGTGGACTATTTTTCAACTGGAGAAAAAAAAAAAAAAGTTTGCTAGAAAGTATTTGCCATGTACCATAGTACAGTATTTTTTGGAAGAAGCGCCACCACTCATACTAGTTAAAAACTTAAAAATATTGTAAATGCGGTGCTTATGCCGGAACGGCAGGTACAATTCCTTTTTTTCCCCCCCTCCTGCCAGGGCGGTAGCAGAAACAGCGCAGCACCGACGCGGGTGCTGCAGATTATGTTAGGCTTTGCAGATTAATTTAACAGATTAAAAATAAATTTTGTGTTAAAAAATAAATGTTAAATGTTGATCTCTTTTTAAATAAAGTTTATTTGGTTGGAAATTTTAGCGAATGTTTATTTGCTTGTATATAACTTTTCATTTTTGCTGTTGGCGGCAATATAGGACTCGGGAGGAGCACGCCGTTTTATTGCAGAAAATTTTAAAGAAATTATTTGACTTCGCAGACAGTTTTACATTTTATCTAAGTCTGCAACGAAGCAACTATAGTTTAACAACAAAAAGCAAAAGAGCATGATTTAGATGAGCATTCTGTGGATGTTGAACAACTTGAGAAAAAAAGATATGGAGTAAACAAGGACTGGAAACGAGGATCATTCCAGCCCACCACTACATTGAAAACTTATTAATAGAGAATGCAGAAACGTGGATTCAAAGATCTTGGACACCAGACTAGAAATGTGAATGCCAAGCATATAATATTCTTATGATTCTTGTTAAAAATTTTTAGTTATGTGCCTAAATAAGTTAGGGCCGGTTGTATTTCTTAAAGTTTTTCTTGTTGTTGTTCAATGCGATAAATAATAATATATAAAAACTATTTTGTATTCTATGGATTGTTTAATGCCATAAGTAACAATATATTAAATCGATTTTTTCCCCTTCAATACCACAACCCCTATGTGTCTGTTTATGTAAATTTGCTAGATTAATGATGCAATTTATCGCTAACTGTAATTTTTTATGGCAAATAATGTTGATGTTAGAATGTCATAAAATCTTACATAAGCAAGGGGGGGGGGGGGGGGTGTCTAGTATTTTTTTATTTTTCCTTACAAGGGGGAGGGGTACAAAATGACTAAAAATATGCTTATGTAATACTTGAACGGCCCTCATGACATTTTCCCATTTTAAGACAGGATTTTTTTTATATATGTAGGTTCCATTGAATTAGGTTTTACTGTATTTTTAACTCATAAATAACAACAATTTTGATGATCAGTGACATATTTTAGCAACTGTTTTCATAAAAATAAGTTACTCACAAAACAGATTTTACACTAAGGGGAAAAAAAAAAAAAAAAAAAAAAACTTAAAAAAAATATATACGGTGGACCAACCGTTAACATTTTATTTACTTTTAATTTTTTAAAGCTTCTCTTAAAGGCTAATTGATTACAGCACTGGGATGATTGTTTATAGCATTCAGATCACATGGATAGCTCGGAATGAACCATTTTATCATGACTGGATTTTCAAGCACCTATCTTAATATTTTATTTATAAAACTATTGAAAATGGCATGCCACAGTCTTCAAAGTTTAAAATAATGTCATTAGTTAACTAAAAAAAAGGAAACAAGTGGGTAAGTGTGATCACATATCGCACAGACATTAATATTCCTTTCAAAACACTTTCTCCTTTTGTAAAATCTGTTAGTTCCACATTTCACTACCAGGGGGCACACTATTCTAAAAAAAACCTCTATCCGAACGAAACTCCGTTTTACAAACTAACCCTAGATATATTAGTCGAGGGGATTGGGCCCATAGCACAAGAGATAGGTAGGCGCCCCTGGCAGTAGCAATTGGAACTAAAATATGTACGGCTATGGTGCATAATATGAAAAAGTGGTCAAAGAAGTGTTGGCAAAAGTTAGAAAAGTACACCCCAGGTGAAAAGTGTGTAGGTTGGAAAAATTTCTAAAAATACAGAAGTTAGAGCCCGGAGGGCTAAATAATATAAGACTTTTTGAAAATTTTATGATTTTTTGTGTGATCGCAAGTGTTTTGCTGTATGCAAAATTTCACATCTCCAACTTAATTAGGGGCAGAGTTAGAAAAAATGCTTAAAATACCCAAGTTAGAGCCAAGAGGGGTAAATATGACTTTTTCACAATATCAGTGTCGAAATCCTTGGTGGTTCGCTGGTCCGAGACCACTAAAAATTCAATCGGACCACTAATTTAAAAAATTTAGTGGTCAGAAGGACCAGTAACTTTCCCCCCTCTCTCGACAAGTAAACGTAAATTTTCCCGTCCCTGAGAAAACTGCAACCAAACACAAACCACAGAATTTTATTTTATTTTAAAAAAAAAAAAAAAAAATTGCATTAAAACTTACAGTCAGTTGAAATAAATAATCGAAATAAAATATATAATTAATAATTTTATAGTTTTTGTTTATGTACTGTTTAATTTTTAGCAAATTATAATTTTAGATTTTATATTGCCGAAAATTTTGGGTAACTGAAAGGAAGTTTGGTTTATATTCTAGGAGGAGGAGGGGGGGGGGGCTGTCACTCAAATGGTTAAAGGTACTTAATAACTTAATAGAATTTTATGTAGCGGGCCAGTGACTATGTCTGCGGACCAGTAAACTCTGATGTTTACTGGTCCTTGGGAGCCGTGACTTTTTTTTATCAATTCTACTGTTGAATATTATGATTTGTCATTTGATGTGAGGTGTTCAGTAATAAGAACCCAAAATTTCAAGTCTCCAACATATATAGTTTCTGAGAATGGGCTCTGTGACGGTCAGACAGAGGAGTGTAACGAATAGGGTTTCATCAGATGAACGAAACCCTAAAAAAATCTGATTTGAATTAAAAAAATTATGATTTTTTCATACATTACTTATAATAGATTTTTTTTTTTTTTAAATTTAAGAGTTAGTACCAAGAATCTTTTGAAAGGGCGCCATGGTACTGACAGGTGCTGCAATGGATAGCCCTGATCTACACATTGTCTTTAGTCCTGTCGATATTTTGATATGATATACAACACGTTCTAGCATTTTGAGTGTTAGTGAATTTGACAAAGGTGTAACTGCATTGTTGCCTATGGAAGAATGAAACTTTCTTTTCCTTTTTCTGAAAGAAGTTGTTGTCATACTAAGGAAATGCAATATGTATAAATATTTTCTCCCCTTCCCCAGAATCTTGCTATTAGAAAGGATAAAAGAACACTTCTAATGTGTCTACAATTAAAGGTGTTCTTTTTAGTGTACAGAGGCTTTTACAAATATTCTGAGAATCATTTTTACTTAATCACTACAGTCCAACCACTGCTTTATGCTGAAAACTGGCAAGTCAATAAGAAAGAAGAATCCAAACAAAGTAACCTAATAAGAAAAAGAAAAATTAGAATTTATTTTTATATATTTGTGAAATTTTAATACACTTACTGGCATAATAAAAAAAAAGTACCACAAAATAAGTATATTTAATTAATTAAAAAAATGGTGAAACAGATATTTGTGATATTATCCATCTTAATTATGTAGCTACTACACTATGGTGTACAAAGTAGATACAGGGGTAGGTACGAAATAAGTACAGGGTACTGCCCGTCAGGGCTTAATTTGCGCCGGAGCCCACCTACGGTACTTCTCTGTTTTTAGTAAATTTTTAAATACTGGTCGGAATTCACCGGAGCTCATAAATTCAGGGCTCCGGAGCCCAGCCCAATAGCGAAACTTAAATTACCTTTTCCTTTGCTTCCCATCTCCAAGATTTTGCATTATTTTCTATTAAAGCACTTATATGTACCGTAATGTGTCGCACACGTAGAGGAGGTGGAGATAAAAAAAGACTCAATTTTTATATCAGTTTTTGCACTTCGACTGACTCAAGCTCAATTAGTCTTACATTCAAAATTTTATTTATTCATGTATAGAAAAAAACTTTTCCTCCTTCAAAATTATGTTTTATATTCTATTTCAAATCCTTTTAATGTTATTTTGATCAGAATGAAGGGAAAACAGAAATCGAGTTTTTCTATTCTTCTGATATTTGCAAATTTATGTGTGCGACGTGTTGATACGGCACCACTCAAGAGACTGAACAATGAATTTGCTTTCAGTTCAATTTTCTTTTATGACAGTAGGATAATTTCTAATTGGTTGTTTTCTTTAAACAGATAGTCAGAGAATATTTTCTGTTTTTAGCCAACGAGCATCAGCTTGAGGTTTTGTTTGTTTGAGGCTTTTTCATTTATATTGCGTACGAGTATAAAAATCACGTTAGGGATTTTTTTTTCTTCTTTTAATCGTAAACGCTGCGCATGTTAAAGCTTTGCTCTTCTAATTTACGAAATCGCTTTCATTTGTAAGTAGATATAATTACCATGTATTGCTGTTCTGATAGATCAGTGTTTCCCCTTTTTCTATATAAGCATCGAATCTTTCCGATAACGGTGTGAAATTTTTAATTGAATCTGATTTTCAGTGACGCACCACAAAAGATTGTTAATGAGGAAGGAAACTATTATATAGTTTGATTGCACCTTTTGTAGGAAATCGAAAAACTTTGTTCCATTCTTCAGCATATAAATATTAATTTCTGTAAATTTCATTCATTTTTTCATAAAAATGCATAGCTGAGAAGTATCCCTTTTTTGTGTTAACACTATTTCCGAATCATAATCCTTACCATAATTAATCACACAATTCTGCAATTAACATTAAAATTGGGCAAAGGTTACTATTCAGAAGGAGTGATAACTAAAAAGTGGAATAGTTGACAGCTAAGTATACGCTGATAGATATATTTAAAATTTTTATTTTGCTAAAGGGAAAAAAATGCTTTAAATTTTGCAAAGACAGGGGTGGGGGTGGGGGGGGGGTACAGTTGTTAGTACCGGTAGCGCAGAATATTAGGGATCCGGTACAGAGCAAATGAAAACTGTTTTAATTCATAACTGTTGTAGATATTTAACATTTAGTATATAAGTACTTCCCCTTGTATTTTTGGTGTTTGTTGAAAGAACCCGAGGTACAAAGGTCTGCAAGGACCCAAGGCCCGGAAAATGACGGCAATTTTTCAAACAGGCTGTGTAAGTAAAATTAAGACAATTTATATTAATGGGCCGGATCAGACTGATAAAAAAACTGAGCAGACAGACAAGTCTAATATAACAAATTTGAAAGAATCAAACTACGCTGATGAGAACAGGTCTCTGGCAGGGGTAATTCTGCTCCGAATTTTCCGAAAATTTAACGCATTCGGTTCCGAAAATTTTTAAAAATTGGCCATCGGTCCGAAAATTTGGAAATAAAAAAAAACACTGAAAAATATCACGAATTTTGACAAATGATTGGCAAAAAAAAGCCTTTCTCGTCAATCGTTCGCAGAAAAAATTGCCAATTTCTCCAAAGGATCGCAGAAAAAAAGAGAATTTCGACAGAGGATTGCGGTAAAATGCATATTTCGACAAACCATCATGGAAAAAAATGCAGATTTCGGTAAAGGATCGCGAATTTCGTCCAAAGATTGCAGAAAAAAATGTGGATTTCTTCAAAGAATCGTGTAAAAAAGGCCAATTTTGTGAAAGAAGCGAATAAAAAAACGTCAATTTCCTCAAAGAATAGCATAAAAAATGCTAATTTAGTGAAAGAATTGCGTAAAATACACAAATTTTGTGAAATGATCGCAGAAAAAAAGCAAATTTAGTTGAAGGATCGCGCAAAAAAAAAAAAACCCCGCAAACTTCGTCAAATGATCTCAGAAAAAACAGATTTCGTCAAATGATTGCAGAAAAAAATGCAGATTTCGTCAAATGATTGTGGGAAAAACACTGATTTTGTCAAATCATCGCGGAAAAATGCGGAATTCGTTAAAGGGTCGCGAAAAAAAACGTGAATTTTGTAAAAGGATCGTGGAAAAAAGGAGAATTTCGTCCAAGGATTGCAGTTAAAACGAGAATTTCATCAAAGGATCACAGTAAAAACGCGAATTTTCTCAAAAGATTGCGGTAAAGATGCAAATTTCATCAAAAGATTGCAGTAAAAATGCGAATTTCGTCAAAAGATTGCGGTAAAAACATGTATTTCGTCAAAAGATTGCAGAAAAAATGCAGATTTCGTCAAAGGATCATGGAAAAACACGAATTTCTTGAAAGACTCATATAAAAAATGCCAATTTCGCCGAAGAACTGCGTAAAAAACACAAATTTTGTAGAATGATTGAGGAAAGAATGTGAATTCCGTCTAAGAGACGTTGAAAAAACGCAAATTTCTTCAAAGGATCGCAGAAAAAACGCAAATTTCTTTAAAGGATCATGAAAAAAAATTAATTTCACCAAAGGGTCATGTAAGAAACACAACGGTTTCTATAGAAAACTGCCCGTACACAAACATTTATTTTATTATTATAGATATATTTAATCTGAAGTAATATACTGAACTAACCTTTGAAAAATCAGGTTTACAAGAACCCAACTTGCAGTAATTGCACTCAGCATAAAATACACCCCAATTGAAAACAGAATTAACCCGACCTGTAACAAAAATATGTCGTGCATGGGGGGAAATTCCCCCTCCCCCCACCTCCCTTCTGCTGTAACATTTCAGGAAATACACATATACCTATGATGCCACAATTAAATAGCACTACAACAGCAAGATTAGATTTATATGATATATAGCGTATTGCAAACTATTTTTGAAAACATTATTAGCGTTGCAGACACTTGAAGATAGTTCTGTCACTGGGCTTTTCCACTTATTTTATTTTACATTTTTTTGTTTGAAATATTTTATTGTCATGTTTGGTATGTATTTAAGGTAAAATTTCTCGAAAAGTTTGAATCCACAAAGATTGTTTCTCTATTTTAAATAGTTTAAAAAATATATATCGCATATTTAAAACCACAGTCTTCAAATAATTATCTCGAACTTACTTAGTGGAAGTGATAGGGATGTTATCGTAAAAATAGATTTGCAGCTCTATCTGTGACACCTGTTTACTATCGCCAAGGCAAATAGATACATTTTTGTATAAAATTAATACAAATAGGCTTATTTTAACTTAAATCAGTTTGATTTAATCAGTCAATCGTTTTTGTATTAAAAAATTTGAAAATCAGATACCGAGAGAAATTTTATTAATAAAGGCTGCACACATCTTCTCGAGGATGCATAATGTTCGTAGTATATACTCTACTATCAATTTGCTCGTTCCCCAAATACAGTTTTATTATGCTGTTTGTGATGAAGATTAGATGGTGTAAATTTCATGACGTGTTTGATGGTTGTGTATTTCGGGGACTTTTTTATATATTTTGAAATACACCTTCATAGGCAGTCTTTTTAAATGTGGACAAAGTATAAGAAATAAAAGTAAGTGAATTTTTATTTATTCTATTTAATAAGTCTAGAGATTTCTGCGTTGAATTTGTGAATTTTCCAGATAGCGAATAAAGAAATTTTAATGTATTGGGCTAGAATATTAAAGCTGGAGTTATTGACATTTAAAACTGGAATTATTGACATTGAAAGCCGGAGTTATTAACATTTAAAGGACAAATTTAAAACCAGAGTTATTGACAAATTTGTGCAATTTTAAGTTTGCTAATAAAGAAATTTTAATGTATATGGGGTTAGAAGAATCCTTTTATGAATTTTAAAAATTTGCTGCAGAACAGAGTAAAATCAGCATGATGGAATGATTTTATTAGTAAACTAGAAGGTAGCCCGTCAGAATGACGTGTTTGCATTTTCAAAAGAATGATATAGCATTGCATTATAAAAAGAATTATGAAGTAATAAATTTTATCTTATCTGACTAATAAAAAAATTATAAAAACAGCCCATTTATAATTGAAACTTAATTTGCAAGAAAGAACTTCACTCACAAAATTTAAAGTACTTCACAAAAAACATGCAAATTAGAATTAATAATGCTATTTAAAAATATATTGTCAATTAACTTTCGTCTTCGTTCATTGCTTTAAAAAAATCAATAACCTTCAATTTCTTATAAATCATAATAATAATAATACAAAAAATTAAATAAGAGTCCTTCACGGATTAATTGCCGATAGCTGACGCCAAAATAATAATTATATAGCTTATATTTTAAAAAGTTTAACTCAGATTAAATCCTCAATTTTTTTTAAAACATGCATAAAGAAACCTATAATAAATTTTGATCATTAAAAATGATCCTTTATCACTTAAGTAAGTTGTAACTATTAATTGCATTAACAGATTTTTTTTTCTCAAATTCTTTTATTAAATTACAAATTTATTTTCCCTACAAAATACAAAATTTTATTTCCATTGTTATATATATATATATATATGTACCTTGGAACAAAAAGGGCCAATGTCCAAAATTGAGAAATTTGAGTTAAATGTACGAATGAATTCAGGATGCCATATAAAGTAATTGTTAAAAGGGCCAAAGTCCTCCCAATATTAGATCATTGAGAACAAAATATTTTTTCGAGGCCAATGTTACTTACTGTTAATGTAAAAATGGCCAATTTAAAATGTAAAAAGAAAAAAAAAAAAAAAAAAAAAAAAACAAATCAATTTAACATTCATTAGATTGTAAAACATTACTGAATTGTCAAAGGTACAACTTTGAAAAATAATAGTACAGAAATCGTAGCAAGATTCTTAAACTTCCTCAAACTTAAATTGGGTTTCCTGCCATTTGAGAAAAATGGACATTGGCCCTTTTTGTTCCAAGGTACAGATGTATATATATATATATATTCTACACGGCATTAAGTATCCCTGATAGTCTAATTATATTTTATAAGAAATACTATTCATTTTTTCCCCCAATGTCTTCAGAGTTCAAAGAATTTCTAAAGAAACTTCTTTTTTATTTTAACTACGACAGATGGCGCCAACAAAGCTCAAAGTTCACAATGAATGCGATACAAATGAATGTTTACTTATGGAGAGAGAGGGCCAAACGAATTTCAACTGAAGTTATCTCAGAATATGTACATAATTAAATGTAAGTCATCTCTCAAATGTTAATTTATTTTGGATAATCTTTCTAAAAATGTAACTTTTATGAAGTTTAATTAAAAAAAATAATTTTCAATAAAAATGGCCGAATGGAATACGATAAAGCGAAGTGGAATCCGGATGAGTTCAACCCCGGAAGCGTTATACACTTTGTGTCATTATATATATAATTGCTGAAAAATATTTTTTTTTTTTTTTTTGCATTCAATGCTTAATTTGTGAATTCAATACTCGTTGGAGCTATCTAAGTTATTATCTGCCGCAACGCAAACAATGTAAGTGGGGAGAATTTCGCTTTTTAGGTTGGTGCGCATGGGTATTTGACACATGTCATTCTGTTTGCATATAATGTAAGTAAAGTTGCACGACAATAATTAAATTATTTACTAAAGCAGGGCTTAAATTCTAACAAAAAATGTTCCGGAGCCCTAATATTCTGTGCTACTGGTACAACAAGTGTACCGTTCCACCCTCCCCCACCCCCCTGCCACTGTAATCTTCATATTTATATTTCGTAGATTAATTGCAAAATTTAAAGCATTTTTTTTTTCTTTAGCAAAATAAAAATTTTAAATATATCTATCAGCATATACTTAGCTGTCAAATATTCCACTTTTTAGTTATCACTTCTTCTGAATAGTAAAAATCCTTGCCTTTTTTTATGTTAATTAATTGCAGAATTCTGCGATTAAATAGGGTAACGATTATGATTAGGAAATGATGCTAACACAAAAAAGGGATAGTTTGTAGCTATGCATTTTTAAGAAAAAATGAATGAAATTTACAGAAATGAATATTTATATGCTGAAGAATGGAGCAATGTTTTACAATTTCCTGTAAAAAGTGCATATCTTAAACTATAATCATTTCCTTCCCCATAACAATCTTTTGCGGTGAATCCGTGAAAATCAGATAAAATTAAAAATTTGACAACGTTATCAGAAAGAATCTATGCTTTTATAGAAAAAGGGGAAACACTGCTCAATTGCTTTCTATCAGAATAACAATACATGGGTAATTATATCTACTTAAAAAGGAAAGTGACTTCGTAAAGGTGTAGAGTAGAGCCTTAGCGTGGGTACCGTTCATGATACAAAATAAATAGAAAATCACTAACGTGATTTTTATACTCGTACGCAGTAGAAGACAAAAAACCCCGAACAAACAAAACCTCAAACTGATGCTTGTTGGATAAAACAGAAAATATTCTTTTCAGCTTAGATATCGAAATAATAAAAAGAAAACCCAGCCAATAAAAAATTATTCTACTGTCACAAAAGAAAATCGAACTGAAAGCAAATTTATTGTTCAGTCTCTTGAGTGGCGCCGTATCGTGTTGATATAAATTTGAATTAGAAAAACATGATTTCTGTTTCCCTTTCATTCTGATCAAAATAGCATTAAAATGATTTGAAATGGAATATAATGCGTAATTTTAAAAGAGGATTTTTTTTTCTATACATGAATAAATAAAATTTTAAATGTAATACAGATTGAGCTCGAGTCAGTCTAAGCCTAAAAACTGATATAAAAATTGAGTCCGTTTTATCTCCATCTCCTACGTGCGTGACACATTACGTTACATATAAGTGTTTTGGTAAAAAGAATTGCAAAAGCTTGGCAATGGGAAGGAAAGGAAAAGGTAATTTAAGCTTCGGTTTTTTGGAAGCACTGTTGCACTGGGCTCCGGAGTCCTGTATTTATGAGCTCTGGTGAATTCCGAACAATATTGAAATATTTACTAAAAACAGAGAAGTACCGGAGCTGGGCTCCGGCGCAAATTAAGCCCTGTACTAAAGATGAAAAATTTTTGACAACAGGGATTTTTTTCTTTCCTCCGTGCGTTCATTTTACGTTTATTGATAAGATAAGCATGAGGTATTCTACGATGAAGTTTATAAATGATATTAAATACTTTTTTTTATGTGGATTATTCGAAGTTATGTGTTGTTACTGTCTAAATTGTTTTTTTTTTTTGTGTTAAAAGTAGTAGTATTTATTACGAAATATCTTAATTTTTTAGTAAAATTTAAAAAATAAGTAACATTTATGTAATACTTTTTTTACAAGCTACTTCTGTTTGTGCATAAAAATAGATAAATGGCTTATTCATAGTAATGCTTAACCAGAAACGTGCCGTCTGTGAGACAGTTGCGTTTACATATCTACCTTTTACACAAAAATGAACGCGTCTCCAATCTTATCACACAATATAATCTGTACGCTACTGGTCTTCTGCCTCCCTCACCCATTTGCAACACCTGCACATTTTTAGTTATTGAAAGAAAAATTACTTTATTTTCAACGCAGTCTGTGATACGGCATGTTTCCGTTTATGTAATTTTTTGCTCTGGTGTATTGATATGGAGGAGCCGTCAAAGTGGGTACGCTACAGTGATAAAAAAGACTGAAGAAACTGCTTTGAGATTGTTTGATGAAGTAGTAGATGACACAAGCGATATTGAAAGTATTTCAGATGATGAATATATAAATTCTGAACACGAAAGTGACTCAAAATTGTCAGAAATGCAGATATTTAGAACATGCTGCAATATACTATTAAATGTTTTGTTAATTTTACTGTGTAATATTTTTTTCTAATTCATATCGTATCGAAATATATAAAAATATTAGCATTTATTTAACTATGACGACGAAAATTTTATATTTTGAACTATATAATATGTAATTTCAAAATATTTTCTGTCTCCGACATTCAAAACTTATTTTTATGCTGTCATATTAAAAAATTGGTCCTGTTAATGCATTACTATTAAATATTAAGTGTTTAAGTTCACTATTTGGGTAAATTATTAAGAGTTATTTTCCTTTTAAAATTTTATAGCAATTTTTTTGATTTAGCAGTCTCACAGACGGCACGTTTCCGTTTGTGCACAGGATTTTAATGTTTCTGGTTAAGGATTAAATAAATTGTATAAATATTTAAAAAAAAAATGCTTGTGTAATATGAAACAAGGCTATTCTAAGCCAATGTTATCATTTTTAGTATTTTATTTTTTACAACAAATATATAATATAAAGCATCTAAGCCGTCAAAATCAATAAAATCCATTATCATCCAGCATAGCTTCTTTTTATGTGTTTATTTGTTTGACTGTTACATATTTGATGTTGGTCTGTTACAGGTAACATTACATATTTTTCATAACTATATTGTGACATATGTTATTTTACAAGTAATATAGGTAAACATTAAGGTATCCGAAAAGCATGGTAATTCCTGTTTGCCTGTTACAATACCATTCTTTTAATCATAATTATTTACATTAAATAATTTATTCATAATAACTATATTAATTTTATCTTCTAATATCATGTGCTAATTGCAGCCATCTTTGAATTACATGACTATTATTTTTAAAATAAGGTAAGGCCATTTTTTCCATTATGACTGTTAGTCTGTTACAATGGAATTGCCCAACAATGAATAGGTTACCAGAAAATATGCATGAGAAATTTTCTTCTCTCACCAAGACCCCTATACTGGAAAAATTCCAAAGAAATTCTTTAAGAAATCTGATACTATTGATTAGTATGAGAAAAGAGTGGATTCTATTTTCTAGTATTGTAACACTCAGATGTTTGATAAGTTGTTTACCTACTAATCTACAAAAAACAATATAGTTCCCAACGAATTTTCTAAGTAGATTTTTATTCTGAAAAATCCTAAAATAAAGCATGACATTATTGATTCATAAACGCTATAAACAGCGCAGATTTGATTGGAATTAAAACAGAAATCCAGCCTTGATTATAGAATTGATTTAATTTTGTTTACATGTGGTATAGAATTGATTTCATTTTGTTTACAAAGTCCTTGAAAATGACAATACTTTCCTAGTTTTAATTTATAATTTAAAACATTATTAAACGTCTTTACTTTTTTAAAAACATTCAAAAGAAAAAATCAGATACATACATAACTATGCTAAGGATGGAAGATTAGTATGTTGCAAATATACCTGGTTATATTTTGATAAAAATTAAAATGTAAAAAAAGGTCTGTATGCTGAAGTGAAGATATTTCAAAATTCACGAATCGGCATACAATATATGAAATTAAATGAATTTACCTAATATTTATTACGTCTTTATGAAGTATAATCTTGAAATATCAGCCAACATTCAACAAGGTATACACATAAGATTGCAACTTCCGTTTTGTATCAAAGAATCGGAAATCAGATGCCTTCTGGGAACGCATCAGATAGCGCCATCTATCAGCTGGAAAAACGTACAGAGTTCATCAACATCTTCCCTTTTAAATTAGATGCTTTTAAGTTACGATGCTGAAAGGTTGTGTATGACGAAACTAGGCATGAATGCCGACAGTGATTGTGATTTTTTAAAGATTTTATGATACAATTTTTGATTACATTCTGTTGCATTTGTTTCTCGAAAATGCACTGATTTTACAGGATAAACTCCATTTCAATTGGAGACTGATTGCATTTAACGATGGGATTACTACCCCTGGAGTTTACGGACTGTCTTACAAACAGTCCTTATTTTCGGGAAAATTTACACGCCCATGAAAAAGAATTAGAGAGGACCAGCCAGTCAATCAAACTATTGATTAAAGAAGTTAAAGATCTCCTCACGGCTGCAAAACGTGAGTTTGATTTGCCCATTTATTATCAAAATATATATAACATTCTGAAAACATGCAAACACTTGAAATCACACTTTTATTGATCTATTCAAGTTAGCCTTGCTTCTAAAAAGTATGCATCTTTAAAAACTTTTTAATAGAGTATTAAATGAGCATGTTGGGGTTTTCAGCAGTCAAAACTTTCTGTATTTTAATACTTCTACTAGCTATTAATTCTATCTGATATTCAGTTTCTCCAATTTTCAAAGTTGTTTTTTTACCTATGCTTACTTACTTTAATACTCATCTTTTTATTTTTTACTTCTAATTTTGACACATGAAAATATATTATATTTAATTAGATTCTCTTTTGATCTTTAAAACTTTAAATAAGTTTCTTCTGTTAATAGATTTTGATACATAGTTCGAATTTATTTTATTTCTTTCGCATATAAATACATTTTAAAATACAAAGTTCCTTCTGCAGTTTTAAATTCTAAATTTTCAACATTTTATTTATGTAATTCTGGAGCTTTAAATGGCTCGTTAAAATATGATTGTTTCTAATTATTGAAAACTGAGTATTTTGAAAGAAAAATAAAAAATGTACTTTGCAAGTTTTATCTTCGAAAAAGTTTAAGTCCTTTTTATGTTGAAGATTATGTTACGTTATCTTAGTTTTTTTTTTTTTTTTTTGCTACTGTTTCTGACAAAATACATACTGTTTACTTTAAGAAAATTTCTTTACAATATGAAAGGTATTAAAGGAAATTAGCAAGTATTCACAACCAATTTATGTTGTGACTATTTTTATTATGATGCACGACCTTGGTAAATGAGATTCTAATTTATTTATCCGATTTTCTTTTTTCTTTCCTTTTATAAAATTTTTAAAGGAAAACGGAAAATTAAAATATTTATAAATATTAGCATTATTCGAGTTTTGATGGGTAGTTAATGATACTAGAGAAAAGGATTCTGGAGCTTTAAATTGAACTTTAAAGTACTATTTATTTTTTAGTAATTGCAACGTGAGCATTTTTAAAAACAATTTTTTAAATTATAAGTGAGGTTTTTTATTTCCTACAGCAAGATATAAATCATAATTCATGTTATTAAACATTGCAATTTTTTTTCTGAATAGGTTTCCAATGTTGCAGAATACACAATGTTTGCCTAAAATTAAAGTAAAAATGCCTTTACAATATATCATTAATTGTTTTAAAATATTACAATTGATTAAAAAATATTAACTGTTCTTTTCTTTTTTTACAATTTTTGAATGGAAACTTCAAAATAATTTCTTTTTATAAATCATTCTATCATTTCTTGGGCTTTAAAAAAAAAAAAAAAATAAATTCAATTACGCATTAAAATATGATTATTTTCTTTTTATTAGTAATTCAAACGCGAACATTTTGAAATACATTTATTAAAATTATAATTCGTAAGTTTTTGTCCTCGGAAAAACATAAATTATAATTAATTTTAAATGTTGTATTAATTATATTTTTTAATAGATTTTGGATAGTGCAAAGTATGTAGTTTTTACTTCGAAAAAATAAATTTTTCTCTTTATAATATGTCAGTTCTTCAATTACAAAATATTTACCATTAATTTCTGTTGTGACTATTTTGATTCTAATACGAACTTTGTTCGAATAAGATTCTCACTTCTTCATCTATATATTTTTTTTCTTTCGTTTTCCTTCCTCTTTAAAACTTTTGTATGAAACCTTGAAAATAAAATTATTTATAAATAATATTTCCATTGCCTGCAGTTTGTTATGCAATTAGCTTTAAATTACAGTTTATGATTATTTCCTTTTTAGTTGATGAAAATTAAACATATTTATTAAAATTGTAATTTAAGGGATTTTGTCTTCGGAAAAACATAAATTATAATTAATTTTAAATGTTGTATTAATAATATTTTTGAATAGATTTTCGATAGTGCAAGTATGTAATTTTTGCTTTGAAAAAATGGATTTTTCTCTCAATTAGAAAATATTTACAATCAATTTCTGTTGTGACTATTTTTATTCTATATGAACTTCGTGAATAAGATTCTCACTTCTTCATCTAAGTTTTTTTTTCGTTCGTTTTCCTTTCTCTTTAAAACTTTTGAATGAAACCTTGAAAATAAAATCATTTATAAATAATATTTTCATTGCCTGCAGTTTGTTATGCAATTAGCTTTAAATAACAGTTTATGATTATTTCCTTTTTAGTTGATGAAAATTAAACATATTTATTAAAATTGTAATTTAAGGGATTTTGTCTTCGGAAAAACATAAATTATAATTAATTTTAAATGTTGTATTAATAATATTTTTGAATAGATTTTCGATAGTGCAAGTAGGTAATTTTTGCTTTGAAAAAATGGATTTTTCTCTCAATTAGAAAATATTTACAATCAATTTCTGTTGTGACTATTTTTATTCTATATGAACTTCGTGAATAAGATTCTCACTTCTTCATCTAAGTTTTTTTTTCGTTCGTTTTCCTTTCTCTTTAAAACTTTTGAATGAAACCTTGAAAATAAAATCATTTATAAATAATATTTTCATTGCCTGCACTTTGTTATGCAACTAGCTTTAAATTACATTTAATGATTATTTCCTATTCAGTTAATGAAAATTAAACATTTTAAAACACATTTATTAAAATTGTAATTTGAGAGATTTTGTCTTCGGAAAAACATAAATTATAATTAATTTTAAATGTTGTATTAATAATATTTTTGAATAGATTTTCGATAGTGCAAAGTATGTAATTTTTGCTTTGAAAAAATGAATTTTTCTCTCAATTAGAAAATATTTACAATCAATTTCTGTTGTGACTAATTTTATTCTATATGAACTTCGTGAATAAGATTCTCACTTCTTCATCTAATTTTTTTTTTTCTTTCGTTTTCCTTTCTCTTTAAAACTTTTGAATGAAACCTTGAAAATAAAATCATTTATAAATAATATTTTCATTGCCTGCACTTTGTTATGCAACTAGTTTTAAATTACATTTAATGATTATTTCCTTTTCAGTTAATGAAAATTAAACATTTTAAAACACATTTATTAAAATTGTAATTTGAGAGATTTTGTCTTCGGAAAAACATAAATTATAATTAATTTAAATGTTGCATTAATAATATTTTTGAATAGATTTTCGATAGTGCAAAGTATGTAATTTTTACTTTGAAAAAATGAATTTTTCTCTCAATTAGAAAATATTTACAATCAATTTCTGTTGTGACTAATTTTATTCTATATGAACTTCGTGAATAAGATTCTCACTTCTTCATCTAAATTTTTTTTCTTTCGTTTTCCTTTTTCTTTAAAACTTTTGAATGAAACTTTGAAAATAAAATCATTTATAAATAATATTTTCATTGCCTGCACTTTGTTATGCAACTAGCTTTAAATTACATTTAATGATTATTTCCTTTTTAGTTAATGAAAATTAAACATTTTAAAACACATTTATTAAAATTGTAATTCGGGAGATTTTGTCTTCGGAAAAACATAAATTATAATTAATTTTAAATATTGTATTAATAATATTTTTGAATGGATTTTCGATAGTGCAACGTATGTAATTTTTACTTTGAAAAAATGAATTTTTCTCTCAGTTAGAAAATACAGTAGGCGCTCGATTTTACGAACCTCTTTTTTACGAACGGATTTACTGGTCCCAACCATCCCATTGAACTAATGTTACTCCCATTTTACGAACACATTATATGAGTCCCCACGAGTTTGTAAAATCAAGCGTCTACTGTATTTACAATCAATTTCTGTTGTGACTATTTTTATTCTATATGAACTTTGTGAATAAGATTCTCACTTCTTCATCTTTTTTTTTTTTTTTTTTTTTTTTTTTTTCCTTTCGTTTTCCTTGCTCTTTGAAACTTTTGAATGAAACATTGAAAATAAAATCATTTATAAATAATATTTTCATTGCCTGCACTTTGTTATGCAACTAGCTTTAAATTACATTTAATGATTATTTCCTTTTTAGTTAATGAAAATTAAACATTTTAAAACACATTTATTAAAATTGTAATTTGAGAGATTTTGTCTTCGGAAAAACATAAATTATGATTAATTTTAAATGTTGTATTAATAATATTTTTGAATAGATTTTCGATAGTGCAAAGTATGTATTTTTTACTTTAAAAACATGAATTTTTCTCTTTAGAATATGCCTGTTCTTGAATTAGAAAATATTTACAATCAATTTCTGTTGTGACTGTTTTTATTCTATATGAACTTTGTGAATAAGATTCTCACTTCTTTATTTTCTTTTCTTTCGTTTTCCTTCCTCTTTAGAACTTTTGAATGAAACCTTGAAAATAAATTATTTATAAATAATATTTTCATTGTCTGCACTTTGTTATGCAATTAGCTTTAAATTACGTTTTATGATTAATTCCTTTTTAGTTAATGAAACTTGAACGTTTTAAAACACATTTTTAAAAATTGTAATTTGAGGGATTTCGTCTTCAGAAAAATATATGTCATAATTCATTTGAAAGATTTTATTAATTATATTTTTAAATACATTTTCGGTAGTGCAAAATGGGCATTTAAAGATTGTATTATTTATATTTTTAAATGATTTTCGGTTATGCAAAATACGCAATTTTTATTTTAGAAAAAAACTATTTTTTTCCCTCTTTGTAAATATCAATTCTTCATTTGAAGATATTCACAATTAATTTTCTTTTCCTTTCTTTTTTATAATTTTTTTTTAATGAAAACTTAAACATAAATAAATAATGTTGTTATTGCACACTGTACAATTTTTTTTTTTGTAAAGTTACTTAAGTTTTTCTAGGAAACTGGAATTCCTAGAACTTTTTATGTAACGGCAACAACAAAAATTCCTGTAACAACGTCTGTTACAGGTATTTTTCTTGTTGCCGTTACATAAAAAGTTCTAGGAATCCCAGTTTCCTAAAAACACGTTAGTAACTTTACAGATTTTTTTTACAGTGCAGGAGCAATGAAAACGAAAGAGAATAGATTCTGGCACTTTAATTACAATTATTTTTCGGTTAGTTATTGAAACGCGAGCATTGCGAAATACATTTATTAAAAATTTGTGAGTTTTTAAATATTTCCAAATTTGTCTTCTGAAAAATGTAAATCATAATTAATTTTGAAGATTGTATTAATTATATTTTTAAATAAATTTTCGGTAGTGCAAAATGCACATTTAAAGATTGTATTAATTATATTTTTAAACGATTTTCAGTTATGTAAAATACGCAATTTTTATTTTAGAAAAACAAAATATTTTTTTTTTTCTCTTTGTTAAACGTCAATTCTTCATTTGAAAATATTCACAATTAATTTTCTTTTCCTTTCTTTTTTATAATTTTTTTTAATGAAAACTTAAACATAAATAAATAAATAATATTGTTATTGCAGGAGCAATGAAATTGAAAGATATTTTGTACGAGCTCCGTGAATGGGATTCTCACTTATTCATCTTATTCTCTTCCTTTCACTTTATACATTTTTGAATAAAAACTTTAAAATAAAATTATTTGCAAGTAATGTTATCATTGCATGCACTTTGTTATTCAGTTAACTTTAAATTTCACTTAATTGTTATTTCTTAGTTACTGAAACGCGAGCGTTTTGGAATAATACATTTATTAAACTTATCATTTGAGATTTTTTGTCTTCGGAAAATATGTCAAAATTCAGTTTTAAAAATTGTATTAATCAAATTTTTTAAATCGATTTTCGGTAGTGCAGAGTACACATTTAAATATTGCATTATTTATAGTTTTCGAATGGATTTTCAGTAGTGCAAAGCGCATAATTTTTATTTATAAAAAATATTTATTTTCCTTTATAATATGTCACTTCTTTATTTAGAAAATAATTATAATAAATTTCTGTCGTGATGATTTTAAAATTCTTTACGAGTTTTGTATATGTAATTCTTGCGTTTTCATCTGATTTTTTCTTCTCTTTTCTTTTCCCTTATCGTCTTTCCTTGAGAATGAAAAATTTTAAATAAAATTATTTATAAATAAATAATATTATAATTTTAAAACAAGTTTTGTTTTGTAGTTAATTAAAACTGAAAAAAAAAATATATATATATATATATCTGGAGCTTTAAAAAGCATTTTAAAATATGATTATTTTTCGTTTAGATATTGAAAGAGTATTTTGAAAACATTTTCTAAAATTATAATTTAAATTAAATGCTTCACTTCATGATTATTTCCTAGTTACTGAAACGCGAGCTTTTTAGAATATATTTATTAAAATTATAATCTGAGAGTTTTGTCTTTGGAAAAATATGTCAATTCATTTTAAAGATTGTGTCAATTGATTTTAAAAACTGTGTCAATTATATTTTTAAAATATGTTTTTGATAGTGCATAGCACAGTGCACATTTAAATATTGTATTAATTATATTTTTCGAATAGATTTTCGGTAGTGCAAATGCAAAGTGCATAATTTTTATTTTGGAAAAATAATTTTTAATCTTTATAATATGTCACTGTTTCATTTAGAAAATATTCAGAATATTTCTGTTGTGATTATTATATTTTATTATTTCGTACGACCTTTGCAGATGCGATTCTTTCTTATTTATCTGATTTTTTTTCCTTCTCTTCTTTTCTCGTAAATTAAACTTTAAAATAAAATTATTAATAAATAAATAATATTTTAATTGCGAGAACAGTTTTTGTTGTGTAGACTAAAAACTGAAAGGAAGAAAAAATCTGTATCTTTAAATTGCATTTTAAAATATGATCATTTTCCGTTTAGTTATTGAAACGTGAGCATTTTGAAATAAATTTTCTAAAATTATAATTTGTGAGTATTTGTTTTCGGGAAAATATAAATCATAATAAATATTAAAGATTGACTTATTTATTTATTTTGAAAAGTTTTTGTAGCGCAAAGTTTATCAAGTTTTTTTTTTAAAGAGATTATTTTTCTTTATCTTATGTCAACTTTTTGAAAATATTTTCACAGTCAATTGCTGTTGTGGTTATTTTTAGCATACTCAAGCATTATGAATGAAATTCTAGAATTTTGAATGGGCAGTTAATTGGAAAAAATGATTCTATAGTTTTAAATTGCACTTTAAAAATTGTGATTATTTTCTTTTTAATTGCCGAAACGTGGACATGTTGAAAAGCATTTAAAAAAATTATAATATGTGAATATTTGGTCTTTGTAAAAATATAAATTTATGATTTATATAAAAGATTGCCTTGGTTATATTTTTAGAGCAGGCTTTCGGTAGTACAGAAAACATAATGTTTACTTACCAAAAAAAAAAAAAGATTTTTTTTTCTTTTTGTAATATGATCAATTCATGTTGTACAACGTACAGAGGTCAGTGAATAAGCTTGAAGCCGCTGAGGTCGTCCGATGTATTAAACGGCCTAGTCTTCCCCGACCCGCTGGTCGAGGTCTCAGTTTTTAAGCGCGGAACAGAAGTAAAACAGAAGTAAACATATTCATAAATAATTGTATCATTGCTTGAAATTTGTCGTGCTATTAATAGTTAATAATAATTAACAAAATGATTCTCGGGGTATATACCTGCCAACTTCCCACTATTATTCCGTAAAATGTGGGTTAATGGGACTCAGGTTAAACCAAGGCCGTAACCAGTCGGCAAAGTCAGACGGCCTTTAAAACTTAATCGTGAGGCTAATTTACAGCTTATCTTTTCCCCTCTACTTTAACGACATATAAAAACAAAAGTAGAGAACAACCCCCCCCCCCCTTATAAAACTTTTGACTATAAAGTAAAAATAAAAATAAAAATAAATGCAAAATAGATGATATTAGTATTGAAAGATTATGAAATCTAGAGGGGGCTCGAGAAGTTGCTAGGGGCTCAGGCGATCCTACTGTCGTCAAGTTAAACATTTTTCGAAACACTTTTTATTTTTATATTTTAAGAAGTGAAATCAAATAACTTCTATCAGAAACATGAAATTAAGTAAATAATGATGCATTAAATACATTTTTTGTTTGAAACATGTTTAACATGGATCGAATTAACCCACATGTTACTGAAGAATAGTTGAAGGTTGGCAAATATGGTATGATTTTTAAGCTTTTATTATTGAAAAGTGAGCATTTTGAAATGCATTTTTTAAAGGAAAAAAAAAAATTCTGACATGATAAAAAAAATACTATTCTATAATTATAGGGTAAAACCCTGATTTAATGATTTCCTCAATTTAACGATAAATATTAATGGCCCGAATTCATGTGTATTTATTTCTATATTATATGATCCCTGATTTAACGATAATTTTCTTCTATCTAACGATATTTTCTTTATGAATGTCATATATTTTAAACGTCTTTAGTAAGCAGAAACGTCGTTTTTATCCGCTACGGCTTATCTATCGAACAAGCGAAAAATTCGATCCCGTTTGTAAGATTATAGTATGTTTATTGAGTATTTAATACGAATGAATATTTATGTAATGCTTTTAAAACAATTGAGAAAGTCTTAACTTGCAAGCTGAATTTAAGGAAAAACCAAAGCAATTGTCAATAAAACGATATTTAAAAAACCCAATTTTAGTGCAGTTTCTATGAATCTAACGTGTTCCCCAATTTAACAATGGTTTATTTTCAAGAAACTTTTTGAAATAACTAAATTAGGTTCATGTATATTAGCCCCCGGTATGCTATTTCTTTCTGCTGGCTTATTTTGTGTCGTCTCCAAAAAATAACGTTACGTTGTATAAGGCAGCCGTAATGTATCATTGTACGATTAAATACGCTATAGAAATTTTTTAAACTTCTAAGCATCGCATATTTTCAATTTTTATACCGTCTATTGGAAAAAAAAGTACTTTTAAGTGCAATTTGTTTGAAAACTGTATCTCCATTTATTTTTGAAATATTAATTTTTTGTAGTTTTTAGAGCTATTTGCTTAATTTGGCAACGGAAGTACTCCATTTTTGTTGAAAGTAAAGGAAAAATAGTTCTAAAATAGTAATTATATATATTTGTTGCCATTTTCTCATAACAATTGAAAGAAAATGCAATTAAAATACGTGCTGTTTTGAAAAAAATATAAACGAATGAGTTCTGTTAAAACATTGTCCTATTATAAACTATATTTAATTTTAAGAATCTATATCAGGCTTGGCGAACCTTTTCACGTGCGCGTGCCAAAAATTCACAAACAATTTCTATCAGCAACGTAACGTGCCAAACTTCTACAAAAATTATTTTGAAGAGTACGATGTTTATACGAAACACTGATTATAAAATCAGTAGCTATAATGCATTAATAATTAAAAAATATTAAAAATCAAAATACGATTTTTTTGTATATTGGAATCGGCGATTAAATGAATGAATTTTTAATACGTAAATAGGATTAATTTATGCGGTTTGTATTGTAATAAGTGGAAAAAATACGAGTTTTTATTTTATTAATTTTAACTCATTTTTAATGTAACATCTCGGTTATAATTTTCCAAGTTGCATTAAACAATTTACTAATAACGTATTGATGAGATTTTTGCTGTTGTACGTTCGATGAAAAATGCTTATATCTGATTCATATTTTGTTATTTTCACAAATATACATTGCTAAATTGGATACATTTGCCATTTTATTGCAGTGATTGTCAAACGAAATTCAGTTGAAAATTACAGATTTTTAAATTCATATAGAAAGGGAAAATACATGTCGAAAACTCTGCATAGCATGGCAGGAAAAAAAATATTCTGATCTGTTAATTTATATAAAAAATAATTGCATTATTTGTGATCTGCCCGTATGGAACAAAATTTTATTGGTTATAACAGAAATAAAAATTAGATTTTATCTGTTTAACGAAAACCACATTAAATTTTTTCGTGTGCCAGAAACATTACCTTACGTGCCAACTTTGACACGCGTGCCATAGGTTTGCCAACCCTGATCTATATTAATCTTACAAACAAATGGAGGCCTATAAATCATTAGATAGCCGTTTTTTTTTTCTTTCTTTTGAGTTTCTTTAATGACGGCCTCTTTTTGCTGCATTTGTGTATTATTTTGCGATAATGACGTCCTATGCGTCTGTAGGTGTTTATGAGTGGATCGTAAATGTGTAATTCTTAAGCGGATGCGAATGACGTCATTTTACATAAAATAAAAGCGTGTGCTTTAAGTCTTAAAATTGAAATATGTTTTGTACTATTTATATATACATATATATATATATTATTTTTTCATCGGGGGTGACACTAAATTCTGAAAAAGCAGAATTCCCGTTTTCTAGTTTATGTATGCTGCTTACCTGAAAATGGTAAGAAAATCGGTAACGAACGATAGGATGTTCTGTCACTTTCACACATTTAACGCGCTAAAAGAAATTATTACTGGAGAGAAATTAGGTACTACTGGTCGCCTAATTAAATAATTCTGATGAGTGATTTTTTAAAAAATTAATAAGAAATTTTTGTGCAGTTTCGATGAATCTAACATGGTCTTCGATTTAACAATTATTTCTAAGAAACTTTTTGAAACAATTTAATCAAGTATTTGATTAATTTTTTTACACAATTATTTTAATATTTTTACAAGAAAAGCTAAAACCTGTGGAAATATCTACGCAACGATCCATAATGTCAAATTATTTTTCCTTTTTCCTTTTTCATTATTCCAAATCTCATGAATAAAATGTATAATTTAAGTGAACTGCAAATTTATAACTCCATTGAAATGTAATATTAGAATTTTAATCGAAAAACATTTGTTATTTTGCATTTTTTGTATGCGGGGAGCCGGCGGCAAAAAGACCGAGCGCGACTAATAACATTCTGAAAAGCAAACAAACAACAAAAAAAAAACCGAGACTACTGTTGGTTTAAAATATTACTATGGGCCTGGGCAACGCCGGGCGGGGCAGCTAGTTGGTAAATAAATCATATGAGATGTAAATTTCCAACTGGGCAAAAAATGCCCGGGCCAGAATTCGAACCAGGAATCTCTTGGCTGAAACCACCAATGCTCTACGAAAATTAATTGTGTTAAATGAAAAAAAAAAAAAAAAATACGAAAATTAATTGTGTTAAAAAATTAATCTAGTGTTATTGCGTATCAGCGTTTTCTGGAGTTCAATTACCTGCGATTTATTCTGTTGAGCTGATTCAGATATCAGACCAGATCTTTTTCACCTCAGATGGTAGAGCATTGGTGGCTTCAGCCAAGAGATCCCTAGTTCGAATCCTAGTCCGGACATTTTTCGCCCAATTGGAAATTTACATCTCGTATGATTTAATCAAGCTTCGACTGTATTTATATATGAGGTTTTATTTGGTGTTGGTGTTGTTTATGACGGTAAGTTATCAACACGAGGGATATAGGCCCAAAGGGGGGGGGGGGTTTACCCATCGTGGGTGTCTTTTTAAGGGAACCTAACCCGTACTTACGCAAGGAAATCCAAGGTTCGAAGAAAAACACGGAAAACTCCGAACGATTAGGCCGACGGGCGTGATTGGGTTCGAACCTAGCACCTACTCCTCCCGCCCACCAGCTTTGAGAGCACAACTTCTCGGCCACTGGTGGGGCGAGGTTTCATTTGAAAACTGCAAGAAAATCAGTAACGAACTGCTAAGTTCTCCCCCTTTCACATACTTAACGCGCTAAAAGAGATAATTAATTAAATACTATTGGTGTACCTAATTAAAAAATTCTTGTGAGTAGACTTTTCAAAATTTAACAACACAGTTTTAAGCAGTTTTTTTTTTAATCAAACGATATTTAACGCGCTAAAAGAAATTCTTAAGAGCCTACACTAGACATGCAAAGAAACGCACAAGTTAATGTTAAGTCGATGTGAAAGTTATTTTAAAATTTCTCTCTCGCATTTAAATATTTTTAAATGATTTTTTTTCTTCTTTTTTTGCATACGATAGCTGAGGTTGATCTCTAACCGAACTAGTTTTTAATTTTTCGATTTTGGTTGCATATGTTTTTAGAAATCTACTTTTAACCCTCTCGCTGCGTAATTTTTTTTTTTTATCAAAATAGCTTCAAAAATTGTGAAGTGAAGAATTTTTATTCTTTTGTCATCGGTTTTTCAAAACAAAAATTTTTGTCTAATTTAATCGGGAAAATGCTCCGATTAAAAAAGGCAAAATTTACAGTAAAAAAAATAACTCCTGGGAATAATCAAGGAGGATTAATTAGACGGAAAAATGCATCACCGAGGAAATCTAGGGTTTCGCAGCGAGAGGGTTAATTTCGGAACCGGTACAAAAAAAAAAAAAAAAAAAAAAAAAGAAAAAAAAAAAAAAAAACTCCTTAAAAAAAAAAAAAAAAAAAAAAAAAAACTGCAACCAATATCGAAAAAGTAAAAACTAACCCGGTTAGAGATCGATCTCAGCTGTCTTATGCAAAATAAAAATAATTTAAAAATATTAAAATGCAAGCGAGAAACTTGAAAATAACTTTCACATTGATTTAACATTAGCTTGCAAGTTTTTCGCGTGAAAATTCGCTAGTGTAAGCTCTTAATTAGTTACTAATGATGTACTTAATTAAATAATTCTGGTGAATAAATTTTTCAAACTGTAATAACCTTTTTTATGGAGTTTCGATGAATTTAACGCGTTCTCCTATTTCAAAATGATTTTCACGAAACTTTTTGAAATTGTTAAATCGAAGTTCGGCTGTATTTCTGTTATGCGGTTTTATCTAAAAATGGAAAGGGTAAAAAATGTTGTTCTTTCGCTTTCACATATCTACTATTTAATATAAAATCCAAATCTCTGTGTTCCCTCATAATTCCGGTTGGACCGCCTCATTAATCGCGGCCATCATTCCGATGCCGTAAATAAGGCAATTGTTCGGCTGAGTGTTGAATTCGAACACTTTTATCCGGGTGGGATTTCTGTGGCTCCGGGGGGAGACATTATAGAGTTCCAGGGGGGAAATTGCACTTTTTGACCATTGAAAACACAAAATCTCAAATCTTCTGGAAGGGGGGGGGGCATCTCATTGCTCCGGGAGTGAATGTCCCCCCCCCCCCCAGTCACCCCCTGAATTCAGTACTGGTTCGACTTATGGAAATAATCTACGTTGTTTCACATCGATTCTTCTTCGTTTTCTCCAAAACCTTAAAAAATATACAATTATAATGTTTTAAGTTCTAAATTAAAAATAACCAGCTACCAACAACAGATTACCGATATAAACAAACGAACATTTCAAAAATTGTGTTTGATTTTACAAATATAAACACTGTGTAATGAGTCATTCATTTTTGAAAATTCATTGATAAAAATTTAAAAACTTTGGCGCATTGAATATTTTAACTCCTGTAGTGACGAATGACGTAACCTTTTACGTCATTCGTCTATGAACCATGAAAATAGTTTTTAATTTAAAAGTAAAGTCTTAAAAACAACTCCATTTTCGGTACTTTTATGTTATCCTGGGCAAATGTCACCAATAGCGGGTTTTTTTCGCTAATAGTAGTTATTTTTAAACGTGTATGATTTAGAAACAGTGCTTTGAAGTTCAAATAAAATGCCATGGTCACTAGCGCCAACTTATATGGGCCCATGGGGCCCGAGCCCACCCAATAATTTGCTTTTCCAGGCCACCCAATTTTCATTATTTTATTTTCGTGCTTATTTATTTTTTAATCGCTGAAAAGAAATTATTTCGTTGACGTTCACAAAATTATTTTGTTTGAAAATACGGTAAAGATCGCAATAACAGACAGCAGCCTAAAAAACAGTCTCCCCCCTCATCCTAAAAGACGTACAGAATCAATTTTCTCTCAAAAAAGAAATTTCTTGTATATTCTCGAATTAATTTTTCTTCCTAAATACACTAAATTAGCAGTTGTTATTATTTAGCACTTTCCATTTTTAACCGACTTCAAAAGAGAAGAAGTTTATAAATTCGACGCGTATGTTTTTTTTTTTTTTTTTATGCATGTGCACTTATTGCTCCGAAATTACGTGAGCTATTTGTGTGATTCTTTTCATTGAAAGATGATATTCTCGAATTGGTTTCATCAAAATTGGTTCAAAAATTCAAGAAAAATTCATAAAATAAATATTTTTCCTGAGGCTGTATAGGTTAGCAGGATACGAATTGCCTATCGCTGCACGAGCCGTCGATGTACAACAGAACTACGAAGACTCGTCTTTTTTTTTTTTTTTTTTTTTTTTGTATGTTCACCAAATACTCTAAAACTATACGCCCTATGCGTGTGACTTTTTTTTAATTGAAAAGGAATACGCTCATGGTCCCATTTAAATTTCATCAAAATTGGTTCAGTACATTTTTAGAAAATAAAAATAAAATAAAATAAAATAAAATAAACATTTTAAAAATACTTCATTTTCAACGGGGACGTTAGCGCTATCTGTTTGACAAGAGAGCCAGTACCCGGCTATTTTCCTTCTTCTTTATGCGTTTTTGTTTCTAGGATTGTTGCAAGGAAAAATTATCAAGTAATTGAAGTCGGGTTTTTTGGTTGGAACGTTTACTATTATTTGGGTTAAAGGATCTTTCAGAAAATGCTGCCGAAAAGTTGTAAGACAATTCTGAAGAATGATCGTCATGAGACAGCAATAAATTATAAGTAAAGATGTAATGTATACCGTATAACTTCGAAAATTCGGCATTGTCGGGACCGAGACTAAGCCGGATTTCTGAAAGAATATTAAAAATACTTCCGATATTCCGAACTACTTACGAAATTTCCGAATTATTAATAGTACATTTATTAATGATTCAACTCATATCCAAGTGATATTTATAAAGTAAAAGAGAAAATTAAATAAAAAAAAAAACTTATTTTATTTGCTTAAATTTCTTTCGTCCGTTCTTTAACATGTTTTTCTTAGATTTTATTCTAGTGAAGAATATCGATTTCGGAAATACAGTGTGGTTTCACTAAAGTAGATATTAGTTTTACAGTCAAATTTATGCATTTTTCCTGTGACAAATCTTCTCCTACCGGCTCCTCGTCCTCGTTCCACCGAGGTGCTACCAGCGTTATCAGCAGTTCTATTTAGCACTTCGTCAGCGATCGCGCTGTACGCTAATACATCGCTTTCCATCACATAAATAATTGCTATTTTTCTTTCTCCCGTAAACTGGAAGTGCAAAATAAAAATGAGGGGAGAAGATGACTTTGATGTCGGATTTGCGAATACCGGATTTTTTAGGTCATTATGTATATATTAAATAGAAAGCGCTATTCAATTCCAAATCACTTCAGAAGTCATGCCTACAATTTTCATGCTTTTTACGTATACAAGTACTTTGTGAATGTGTCAGAAAATTCGTGTTGCTGAGTGGAGAAAAATATTTCTTTTGGGATGGCTTTAAGTGGAGAGTTTGACTTCTAATATATACTTCAGCGAAACTTGCACAGGAATTCCAGGGTGCACCAGGATAGAAACATTTTTAACCATTTGGAAAAATGGTTATTGTTCTCTGTCAGGGTAGGAAATCAAAAGCATATCTGAAGGTTTTTATTGGTTTAATCCGCATTTTATTAACCATTTGGAAAAATGATTATTGTTCTCTGTCAGGGTAGGAAATCAAAAGCATATCTGTAGGTTTTTATTGGTTTAATCTGCATTTTATTCGATTTCTGATTGGTCTATACAGTGATCTGTATTTCCCTTTACTTTCAACAACGATGGATACCTTCTGTTGCCACTATGACAAAAAAGTAATAAAAACTACAAAAAAAATTTAATAACTGAGAAACAAATTGAGATACAGCTTTCAAACAAATTGCATTTAAAAGTACATTTTTTTCTCTATCCGACGGTGTAAAAAGTAATATTGTCGGATGTTTAGAAGTTTAAGAATGAAATTTCATTTAAAATGTGTCATCAGATTTCTTGGAAATCTGACGATGGAAAAGCCTTTTCCCGAACAGCCAATGAAATGCTTGGATAATACGTACAACTCGCAGGCGATTTTTGCGCTTGCAATTTTTACGTGTAATAACACTATTAATGTTTAATTCATGGCGTACGTAATGTATGATCAACTCCGTACGATTTTTTATGTCTTAAATTTTAATCTTCGAAAAAATCGTTTTCCAAATGGTCGTTGTAATTTGTTAAATTGCTTTTATTTTATTTTTTTATCTGATTTTAATAAAATAGCTAAGTGCATAAACATTGAAATCCCCTCCCCACAGAAAAGACTGAAAACATTTTTTGCATTAAACTATATCAAAGAAAGGGCTAATAAAATTACTATTTCAAACGTGAATGAAAACAGTGATGAAAATTCGTTTTAGGGGATGTTTGTAATACATTTATTGGAAGATGTGCAGTTAAGAGATCATGTTTAAAACGTGCCGTGCTACATAAGCATAACAGATGGGCTAATTTTATTAAAAAATGCATTAAATAAATATGAAAAGGAAAGGCACATTTTTAACGCCATAAAACACTGAAAAATCATAAAATTTAAAACTCAGTATGTTTTGTGGTTTTGTCTATAGAAGATTTTTTATTTATTTTATTTATTTATTACTAGCTAACTTGCCCGGCGTTGCCCGGGTACGTAAAAAAACAGCACGAATTGCGAAATTACTTATAAAATATATTACTAATAAGATATCGCGAAAAAATTTTAAATCGCTGCACAAATTTTGAAAAGAGAAAAAAAAAATTATATATTGTGTTCGAAGATTGAAAGTTGATTCAACTTCTATCAACGTCTTTCACTAATGTGGAAAAATGGTAGAAAATCGCTAAACTACACTAAAAATCTTATACAAAATACCCGAAAAATTCGAAAATTGTTATACGAAATCCGAATAAACTTTATTGAAATGAAGGTAGAAATTATTTTAGTATTATAGGTCAAAAATGGAATGTCAAAAAATTGCAGCAGATCGCGAAGAAACGTATATATCGAATTAAAAATCACCTGATGACGTAACAAACACGTGTAAAGTGTTTATTGTCAAGTAAATTTGACATTTATGATCACCCATTATTGACATTTAATCATATAGTTTGGCGATATTTTTTTTGGTCTACGGGATAATCAGGTAGAACCACACATTATTTCTGTTCGTATTTAAAAGTAGATAAATGGATCTTCTTTATATAAATAAATAAAATAAATATTGAAAAAAAAAATGCTTATATGTATATGAAAAGTAAATAGTTTGCCAGTAAATATACGTAAAATTCACTTCACTCGCCAAGGCCATTTTTTCTAACTCACCAAAGCCCATATATTAAAAATATACCAAATATTCTTCAATCTGTTGCCTGATACTAAGTAATCACAATAATGTAAATAACTATTAGGCATAGATACGTACTGGGTTTGGCGCGATTTTTTTTCACGCCAATTTGATGAAAACATCGTTTTCAAATACCAGTTACATATATATATATTTATATTATTTTCTATTATCTTAAAAGGATATAGCAATAAATAATAAAAAGTTTAATTAATATCTATAGAACAAAACAGTTTATATAACTGTAAAAAAGAAAAGGAAAGTAAATAAACAATTTATTAATAAATAAACAACATTAGCCGAGTTACCATGTCAGGCAAAATAACGCCATTAAGTACCTTGAAGCGTATATGACATGTGTGCCAACAAAACTTTCAATAATATAGTAAATATGTCATTTGGTAGTAGCTTGATTATCGAAGATTATAAAATATGTGTGTATATGGCAAATTTTTACACTAAAATTTAAATACTTAACTACACAGTTATAATTTTAACTCCTTTTTATATACTTTACATTTGAATATAAAGATTTACTCCAAAATGTTCTCCTATACTTAAAAAAAAAATTATTGCGACCTTCGCCTGGCTTATTTCACGCTTCTGCCTTTGTGGCTTAAAAATTGCATTGTTTGGCGACCAAGGTAATAATTAAATAGCATGTAACTCACAAATAAAGCCTTTCTCCTGTAAGACATACGATGGGAAAATTACATAAAAATGATAATTAAATTGAATAAAAAAAAGGACTAAAAGACTGTTACTTAAATTTTATTTCTTCAAGTTTTTTCAGGCACAATTTTATTAACCTGGCGAAGCGAAAAATCGCCAAATAATGTATCAATTGCTTCTTTCATACTAATTTATTTTTTAAGTTTTATAAACATTCCTTTCATATTTAAATTAAATATTTTCATTTTATAAATTTTATCTCGCATTAAAAAGGTTTTTGATTTTTTTTTTGATTAAACTAATAACAGTTATTTTCTTTTAATTTGCGAGTTGTTTACATTATTTTCTAACGGATATAGACATTTCAATTCATTTATCAACTATAATTTTCGCCAAAATGACTACTGGCAACCCTTTCGTTGAAAATATCAATAAAATACAATAATCTAAGCATTGTATCATGTTACTTTTATTCACAATTTAATTTACTTGGATTCTCTTAAATGTAATTAATATAATCCCTTAAGTTAATATTAGTTTTTATTGCATTAAAATATCTCAATTTGTTGATTTTCTGTAAGCAAGCAATCCATATTGGTTTACAATGGAAGTCTATGGGAATCTGGCGAAATATTAGAGATATCGCCAAGTTGGCGTCACTTTTGGCGATATACCGCCAAGATGGCGACAAACTTGGCGGCATTTGGCGACAGAACTGTGTCCCTGTACAGCAACCTCCATATAGGTATGGAAATGCATTAAATGCTGTTCAATAATTGCATAAAAAATTCGCTAAAAATTCAAAAATCGCTGCATGAATTCCGAATAAACTTTTTTGAAAAGGAAACAAAATTTACTATATTGGGTTAAAAGAAAGAAACCATATTCTTCTCTCTTATATGGAAAAAATCGCCTCGAAACTTAAAAAAGTGCTAAAAATCGCATAAAAAATTAAATAAAAAAAATCTAATCAAAAAATCGAAAATCGGGCTTCGAGGTGCAAAACTTCATATATAGACGTACCTTTTCCCCAAATTTTGTAGCTCTACGTGCAGCGGTCTCTTCAGAACACCATCGATACACTCACTCACTCACACACAAACTTCTTTCTTTATTATTATAGATTATTATTTTTTTTGTCTTTTTCAGGACTTCTTTCTAATGTCATTCTTTTTCTAAATATATGTTATAAGAAAAGGAGGCCGTATAAAAATTAAATTTCTCATTTTAATGTGTAAGCAGGCCCTTTTTAAATAAATGCCATACCTGGAAGATGTACTTGATTTGTATACATATTTTTTGTAATTGGAAGTATCTTTCTGTTATCAGCGGTTCAAGAAATTATATTAATTTTGAACTATCCTGTATAGTTTGAATAAATAGTATTATTAATACAAACATTTCAGTGTATTATCATTATATGCCCATTTTAATATTTTTTAGTCCTTTGCGTTTTAATTTGTAGTCTAATTCAAGGCGCAATAGTAAATATTAGAGTCCATAAAATGAAGTAGAATATAATTAAATAAAATCGCAACTTTTTATTCTACTCTAAAAAAGTTCTAACTTATCATAACTTGAAATATCATATTTTCCCAAACTTTCAAAGAAAGCAAAATGACAGTGTCATTGTCATTTTACCTTAAAATGGTCTTGGGCCCACCCAATATTTTTCAAAAGTTGGAGCCACTGGCTATGGTATTTATTATTATTGTTGTTGTTATGCATTTTAAAGGAAATGAGTCAAAGGCATGTATTTTAATTGCATACAAAATATGTAATTTGAATGTTTGCATTTTAAATAAAAGTTATGCTTTGAAATGAAATGGTTAAAGGTTTTTAAGTGAAATTAATGCATTATGAATAATGTCAAAGGGAACAATATTTGGCGATTTGTCACATCGCCAAGCTAACATAAAAGGAACCATTAATTCATTTTCCATTTTTTTTTTTCGAAAATTAATTACTTCTTAACATCGCATAATTTTAAATTTTACACTGTTAAATAGGGAGGGTGTACTTTTAAATGTAAAATGTTTAAAAACTGTATTTCAATTTACTGATTTTTTATGATTAATCAAATAGCTCGATTATGGAATAATAATATATGAATATTTTTATCAATTATTTCAAAATTTAAGAGAGAACCACGATTTCTATCCACCGTCCTGAGACGGGCGTATATGTATATTAAAAAAAAAAAAAATTAAGGTTTAACGGTCGTATGAACCTTATTCAAATGTAATGATGGTGCTACATTTTATTTGAATGTTAATATAAAGCAGTCAGTCTAAGTACCAATTTAATAATGTAATCATGCAGTTAATTACAGTATTATCGGCCCAGACGGAAGCAGAAATGAAGTTTCGAATTTGTAACCTGATGGTACGCGGGAGGTATAAACCTCTATTTAGTGGTACGTCGGTCTAAAAGTTCGGGAACACCTGTACTAGACCGATATAAAAACTAGAATTTCGTCCCGAGCCCGGTCCGTTACAAAATCTAAAATTTCGGCTCGTACACTGTAAAAAAAGTCTGTAAAGTTACTAAAGTTTTTCTAGGAAACTGGGATTCCTAGAACTTTTTATGTAACGGCAACAACAAAAATTCATGTAACAGATACACTTTTGCACAGAAAATCAAAAAATCTGTAAGGTTACTAAGAATTTTTTAGGAAACTGGGATGCTTGAACATTTCGTGTAACTGCAACCACGGTTACAGATGAAATTTTAGTAAAATTACTGTAATTTTAGCAGATTCATTTGTAAAGTTACAGATTTCTGTAGCTGTACAAAAACTAGTTTTGCAGATTTACAGCTTTTTCTGTACAGTTACAGATGAAAGTTTAATAAGCATGTAACTTTACATCTGTAGAACTACAGTTTTTTTTTTTTTACAGTGTACAAAAACTTTATTTGCCCGTCTTGACCCGGTATAAAAGCTAAAAGTTCTACCCGATTCCGGTCCGGCCCATTATAAAATATAAAAATTCGACCCGACCCGACTCAATTCTAATTTCCATATTACATGCCGACATTTCAGAAGCAACATTATCCTACAATTAAAATTCTTTAAAAGGCACACTTACTTATGCATAGATTACATCTTTAGATTATATGAAGGTGTCGGCTCAGATCGGAGAAAAGAAATCTGGCCCGGCCCGAGTCTAATCAAAGAAAATTAGCCTGAGCCCAACCCACGGGTCCATGCAAACCTCTAGTTTGGAATCAATCTGATCACGAAATATATATATATATAGTAATAGTAATAATAAATTAATTCTTTATAAGGACGCAAATGAAACAAAATCTCCTTCTTTGAGTTACCTGCTTAGTTACTTTTATTTATTTATTGAACAACAAACATACGACTTGTGTGCTTGACATGAGAGCCCGCTTATAAGTCGGAGACAAGATAGCACAAGGAAATATTACAACACAAGAGAAATACACCCTGGGAGTTCCACACAACGAGTGTGTGCAATGGAACCAGCGGGAATCGAACCCACAATCTCTTACGCTCGCAATCGATTGACTGGGCTTTGATCATTCAGCCACAGAGATCCCGCTTAGTTGCTTATTACAGAAAATTGTGATTACAAAAATCTTTGATATTCATCGGTTCCAAATTTTAAAAGTACGAATTTTTATGATAGTAACAATAATAATACTAATTATTTCAGCAAAAATAATTGCTATTTCATGATAGAATATTTTTTTACGTTTTTGTTTATACTAATTATTACAGCAATGATTAGTTGTTATTTCAGGGTATAACATTGTTTTCACGTTTTTGTTAACAATAATTATTACAGCAATAATTAATTGCTATTTCAGGGTAGAAAATTGTTTTTACGTTTTTGTTACAACCAAGGAAATAAAAAATAATCGCAAGAAAATATATAAATGTTGCAAAATTAGTGACTAGCGTACTACATAGATGCTGTAAACTACATAAAAACGTAAATAGTCATGTTACTGACCTTCTATGAGTTCCGTATATGAAATTTAAGGAGCGACAACTTTTATGCATATTATTGACTAGATTTTAAAATAAGATAAAAATGCAAATTTGTTAGACTACCATTATTCTTTCATTACCCTTATCCATCGATTTCTTTACATGCTTATTATAATAAAACAACTTTTTTCTTTGGAATTTCCAATAGTCTAAAGCTTATGATAATTGCCGAAAATCCCACAACACTAATCGCTCTTGCCCTTTATGACCTCAGCAAAAAAGAAAAAAAAATCATTCTACTGCGATGATTAATTTTATCTGGCTTCTTTTTGGGTTCATTGGAGCGCGTTTCCCCCTAAAAAGCCCTCAACCAACGATTTTCAGAAATAGTATTCTTTAATTCACTTTTGAATAGAAATATAAATAGGCAGACGATTTTTATCATGTATTTAAATCTACGACTTAAAAAAGCTAATAATATCATAATTCCTATGAAGTGCAGACAATATTATGTACTGTAGAATCTCGTTATAACACTTTAACGAATGTAATTTAGCGAATTTTTCTGTACAACGAATTTAATGAGTGCTTCCAGAGATTTGTTGTAACGAGATTTTACTGTATATATCTTCACTGTTAAAGCTAATTTATTTTTTTGGCTAATTTATTTATGGCAAACTCATATTTGACTGCTTATTTAGAAACGATTTTGAAATTGTTTAAATACATTACATATTTATATATGATGATTTTGACTCCGTTTAAAATACTGTACCAAAGTCGTTTAAAGTTTGGGGTTGCTTTAAAAATACAGTAAACTCTGCCTAAGGCGGAATCGGTTGGGACTGAGAAAATTTTCCGTGGTACACTGTAAAAAAAAAACGGACTAAAAAAAGGAAATACTACTGGCAATCTAGACGCCAGTACTATTTCCGTTTTTTTTTACGGGAATTTTTACCCATAAATTACAGAAAAATTTCCTTTTTAATCAGAAAAATGGAAAATTTTCTGTAATTTATGGGTAAAAATTCCCGTAAAAAAACGGAAATAGTACTGGCGTCTAGATTGCGAGTAGTATTTCCGTTTTTTAGTTCTTTTTTTTTTTTTTTTTTTTTTTTTTACAGTGTAGACAATATTCCGGCTTATGCAAAAAAGGTCCCCCCTCCCCCCCCCCCCCCAAAAAAAAAATCTCGATTTTTGATTATTTTTCATTGATTTTCCTGACTCGAAAATCGATTGAAAACTGAAGTTCTGAAAGATCCTTTGTCTTTATAGGTAAATGAGAAACGCTATTCAATTTCTTAGTACCGCTGTAATGCATGCGAATTGGAGGTTTACACTCACAAAAAGTAATAAACTTCGAGAATGAGACAGAACGCTATAATTTTGAATTTGAGTACAACCTTAAAATATAATATATTGTACTTTAGAAAATATGTATTTTCATAAATTTGCGTTCTACTAGAAATAATAACTTTTAAATGCAATTTTGTATAGGAAAAAATGTCATAAGCAAGAATTCCTAAAAATTTAAACAGTTTCTGCTTCTTTTGAATTAACTTTTTCAAAGTGTTCCGGAATTTAAGTGACATCCTCGCAAGGGCGGATCTGGAGAGTCCTCAAGGGGGGGGCGATTTTGGAAATTTGGAAACTCCAATCTGATGCGCAGGTCGGGGCTAATTTTTTCACTGCGGGTCGTGTTACTTCTACTTTTTTCTGCGGGTCGGGTTTGGGTCCAGTTGACTTCTATTTTTTGCTGCGGGTCGGGTTTGGGTCCGGTTGACTTCTTTTTTGCTGCTGGTCGGGTTGACTTCTACTTTTTGCTGTGGGTCGGGTTAACTTCTACTTTTTTGCTGCGGGTCGGGTTAACTTCTACTTTTTTGCTGCGGGTCGGGTTTGGGCCCGGTTGACTTCTACTTTTCTACTGCGGGTCGGGTTGACTTCTACTTTTTAGTTTCGCCTAGCGCGTTGTGTTTGGGCAGATTGACTTATATTATTTCAGATTTGGGTCAGTTTCGGATTGGGTTTTGACTCTTGCGAGAAGGATTCTGGTTGAGTCGATTTTTGAAAAGAAAATCTTAAATATTTTTGGAGATAAAAACTATGTACAGAAAAAGCTCCATAACGGATACGCCCAATTAGGAATACTCATCTTCAGGATTATGTAAAAAATAGTAATTTGGTATAAGACTGCTTGTCTCTTTATATCTAAGATCAGTTGTAATTCAGTAAAGAATGATTTGAAACTTATAAAAAACATACCAGGTGTCCTAAAATGGACTGACTGATTTTAAAATTCAGTAACTTGCAAATTGTGAAAGCAATTAAAAAAAAAAAAATCTTGCAGGAGGGTTATGTAAGATGTCAGGAGATTTTTTACTGGGATTCTTGATTTTACTTTACAATAGCAGCGATAGGTGTCGCCGCAAACAATGGTCATTGAATTGGGGCCCTATTTCTGGTCTACCTCCTCCGGTAACCGATTTGGTACCTATTTCTTCCAGCGCCATCTATTGTTGCTATTTTAAACTAAAATCAAGAATCTCAGTAAAAAAAACTCCTGATCAGGGGTAATTCTGAGTAAAAAAAAAAAAATCTGAAGTTCAAAGCAAATCTTTTGAAAGGTTAGAGTAGATGAGGGGATTCACTCATGGCACTAATTATTTTTTTTTTTGCAGGTCAAGTTAGTTGTTTTCAATTCGGATCGATTTCAGGCTGAGTGTAGATTCCTGCAAGCTCGGGCTTAACCTGTTTTTTTCAAAAGTTAATTCAGTATATTATTTCAGGTTAAAAACTATACCTATAATAATAAACATAGATGTATATATGTGTGCTGTTTTCTAAAGAGACCACTGTATTTTTTCCACGACTCTTTGATGAAATTCGTACTTCTTCGACCCTTTGACGAAATTTGCGTTTCTTCCGCAACCCTTCGGCAAAATAAGTGTAATTTTGCAGCCCTTTGATAAAATTCACGATTTTTTCCCGCAACCCATGGGTGCAAGTTTTCCGGCCACAGGACGGAATTCCGGCTTTTGAAAATTCCCGAGGACGGAAGCAGGACGGAAAAATCTCCGAAAACGAACAAAAAAAAAAAAATCCGTTTTTTAGATTTTTCAGGATTTGCGCAAAATGTTTAAGATTCGAGCTTAAAATAACTCCACTTTTTGACCAACCCGTTTAAAATTTTGATTACAATCTGAAAATCCTAGCTTATATATATATTATTTCAGACAATCTACTTTTCCGCGTAAACAACGCGGTAAGTCTAAGGATCGCGGAAAAAAACGCTTTCTGTCAAAGGATCGCGAAAAGACTATCTCCGTCAAAGACTCGCGAAAATAACACGATCTCCGTCAAAGAATCGCGAAAATGACACGGTCTCCGTCAAAAAATAGCGAAAAAGACGCTATCTCCATCAAAGGATCGCTAAAAAGACGCGGTTTTCGTCCAAGGGTCGCAAAAAGACGCGGTTTTCGTCAAAAGATCACAAAAAGACGCGATTTTCGTTACAGGATCGCAAAAAAAATCCACTATTTTCGTCAAATGATCTCAGAAAAAAAACGCTATCTCTGTCAAAGGATCGCGAAAATGACGCGGTCTCCGTCAAAGAATCGCAAAAATGACACGGTCTCCGTCAAAGAATCGCGAAAATGACACGGTCTCCATCAAAGAATAGCAAAAAAGACGCTATCTCCGTTAAAGGATCGCTAAAAAGACTCGATTTTCGTCAAAGGATCGCAAAAAACCCCACTATTTTCGTCAAATGATTCTAGAAAAAGTGCTATTTCTGTCAAAGGATCGCGAAAAAGACGCAATTTCCTTCAAAGCATCGCGGGAAAGATGCTATTTCCTTCAAAGGATCGCGAAAATGACGCGGTCTCCGTCAAAAAATCGCGAAATAGACGCGATCTCCGTCAAACGATCGCGAAAAAGACGCAATTTTCCCCGAAAGATCGCAAAAAAGACGCGATTTTCGTCGGAAGGATCGTGAAAAAGACGCGATTAAACACGATTTTCGTCAAATGATCGCGGAAAAAACGCGAATTTCGTCAAAAGATGGCGGGAAAATGCGAATTATGTCAGAAGATCGTGTAAAAATGCGAATTATGTCAGAAGATCGTGTAAAATACGTGGATTTCGTCGAAAGATCGTGGGAAAATATGCGGATTTCGTCGATAGATCGTAAAAAATACCCGAATTTCGTAGAAAAAACGTAAATTTCGGACAAAGATCATTGAAAAAACGCAAATTTCGGCTAAAGGTCGAGGAAAAAATGCAAATTTCGGCTTAAGATCGTTGAAAAAACGCAAATTTCGGCTAAAGATCGAGGAAAAAACACAAATTTCGTCAAAGGATCGAGGAAAAAACGCGAATTTCGTCAAAGGACCGTGGAAAAAACGCGAATTTCATTAAAAGGATCGCATAGAAATGTGAATTTCGTCAAATGGTCGGGGAAAAACAAATGAATGTTTCCTATTTTTATAAAGAGAAGATATCCAATTGACTTTCTTCTTTTATAACTCTGGTGAATTTTGTTAAATTGATGGTAATTTAACATGCAAAAAAAAAAAAAAAAATTGTTAATGCTAGAAGAAATAAAATGAAAATATGATAGAACTTGAATAATTTCATTTGCTGTAATTTATACTTCTACCATCAATGTAATTTGTATTTTAGTGTTCTTTGAGTTTTTTTAAACTTTCTTTTAAGGTACTTTTATTTATTTTGATATTTATTCCTGAAATGATTGAGCACTTTTTCTTAAACTGTTGCTTCCACATGTAGTAAACTGTAAAATTTTTGCTTCATACCCATTTTTCTGCAATTTATACGTTAAACTGCATATTGTTAATTACTAGTTGTTAAGGTAGTGAACTTAGTTTTACTATAATCTAAAAGTGGTTATGAATAGGATATTTTTCAAACTGTGTAATGTAATCAAACATTTAAAAAAAAGAAAGAAAAAGACAACTACCTTAGAAATTAACAAGATTGATCTGCAGATATTTGAGGTAATATTTTTGTTTCATGCCATTTATGGGTAGATATTTTTAAAATTACAAAAACATTGTGTATAAGTATGCCCATACACATTCTTGAGTATTTCCCAATTTTATGTGTCATAGCATATCAACTTCATTGTTTTAGTTCTAGCCTCTGTGAATTAAACTTTTCAAATACTGTTTCCATGAATATGAATGTTTTGCATGCATATGCACTTTTTTTTTTTTAATTCGTTTCAACATAATTCAATGTTACTGCGTATAATGTTTGACGTGTTGGGTTTTGTCTAAGTGGTGATTCGGTGCGTGCGTACGTGCTCATTCAGTGGGGAAGGGGGGGGGGATTCAAAATATTTTCAGGCTTGGCCAAATTTCAAACTTGCACCCATGCCGTAACCCTTCGACAAAATTCGCGTTTTTTCAGCAATCCTTTGATGAAATTCGCACTTCTTCGACCCTTTGACGAAATTTGTGTTTCTTCCGCAACCCTTTGTCGAAATTGCTGTAATTTTGCAGCCCTTTGATAAAATTCGCGTTTTTTTCCGCGACCCTTCGACAAAATTCGCTTTTTTTCAGTGATCCTTTGACGAAATTCGCGTTTTTAAAACGATTATTTGACTAAATTCGATTTTTTCCGCGATCCTTTCACGAAATTCGCGTTTTTTTCGCGGCTATTTGACAAAAATCGCGTTTTCTCCACGATCCTTTGACGAAATTCGCGTTTTAAAGTATATTTTTCCACAACTCTTTGATGAAATTCTCATTTCTTTGAACACTTGACGAAATTTGCGTTTTTTTTCTTCGACTCTTCGACAAAATTCGCGTTTTTTTTCAGCGATCCTTTGACGAAATTCGCGTTTTTAAAGCGATTCTTTGACTAAATTCGATTTTTTTCCCGCAATCCTTTGAAGGAATTCGCATTTTCTCCGCGATCCTTTAACGAAATTCGCGATTCTTTGATAAAATTTGCATTCTTTTCGCGATCCTTGGGCGAAATTTAGCGTTTTTTCGGGGCTATTTGATAAAAATCGCGTTTTCTCCGCGATCTTTTGACAAAATTCGTGTTTTCCGCTATCATTTGAAGAATTTTGCGTTTTTCCGAAGTCCTTTGACGAAATTCGCATTAACTCCGTGATCCTTAACACTCTCGCTGCGTAATTTTTTTAAATCAAAATAGGTTTAAAATTTGCGCATTTATTTCATAGCACATTTCAAATCTGCATATATTTTAGAGTTAAAATATGTCCAACACCTTTGTACAGGATTTTTTTTAATAGAATTAGACCATAAAAAAAGATCTGCTGCGGACATTGCGGATTGCGCAAATTATGCTACTGTTACATTGGCTGTGGAAATCGCGGGATGCGCAGCGAGAGGGTTAATTTTTGGAAAATTCGGAACAGAATCACCCCTGTTCCTGATGCCTTACATAAAACCTCCTGCAAGTATTTTTTTAATAGCTGTCACCATTTGCAATTTATTGAATTTTAAAATCAATCGGTCCATTTTAGGACAACCGGCATATTCAGTAGCTATGGGATGATGGCTGAAAGAAGCATTAACAAAAAAAATTAAAGCTGGCTTCGATATGTCAGATGTTTACCCGGCTTGAAGTTTCCAGGACCAAGCCCAGGTCCAATCCACGCACAAAAAAAATTATTGGCCCGGTCAAAATCGACTCCAGCCCAGCCTGCCTTTTGCAATTAAAATTATTCATAAAACACACTTACTTATCCTCATATTTTATTTTGAGATTATATTCGAAATTCATGAATACAGAAAAACAATAATATTAATGACTATTTAGGCAATTATGTATGTCACTAAGTAGTATGACTTAGACAACTGCATTAAAATAAAAATCCAGTGAGAAAATCAGTTTAGAATGAAAGAAACGGATGATAAAAGAAAATGATAATTTTAAAGCTCTACAAAGAAAGAAAGTAGATTTTAAAAAATGCATTTCTGTAATTTATCAAATCAAATTAAATTTCTAAAGGTTTCGCTAAACAAATATACAACATAAATATAATTTTTAAAAATAACAAATAAGTAAGATGCCAGACCAACTTGGACTCGAGGTGGGGGGGGGGGGGGGTTATAGGAGTCCACGGGTCGCGGTCGGAACAATAATGCTTATCATACGGGCTGGCATGGACCGAACGTTTAACTTTTATACCGGGCCGAGCCCCGAAGAGGAAAATTTTGGCCAGTGCAGACCTCTAGGAAAAACGAAGTCCAGGTCAGGCTCGACCTGGAGAAGAAAATGAAGCCTGTCCCGACCAGAATCTGCAAAAAAGTTTAAGATCAGGACACGGCCCGGCTCTAAAAGAGAGAAGACCTGACTCAGGCCGAGTCTCGTAGATTTAAACTGGCGCGACCCGGGTCGGGTCGCGCCGGGCTCGAGCTTCGCCCCAAGTCATTTCCCGTGAGGATGCATAATGTCGTTTTGCAAACCCTTGATTAGCCCAAGGGGGGGGGGCGATCGCCCCTTCGCCCCCCCCTTAGATCCGCCATTGCATCCTCGACATTGAGTACTTGACTTAACAGTTTTAAAGTTTGATAAACGAAATGCCTTTCATTTTTAAAATATCCTTTTTTCCGCCTAATGCAAAATTTTAGTTTCGGTGGGACCTTAAAATCCTTTCCGTTTCCGCGTTAGACAGATTCCGCCTTATGCAGCCTGAGTTAACCCTTAAATGCCTGATTTTTCAAAAATCACCGTAATAATGTTTTTCGGCTTTCATTTTTTAAATAAATCATGGGAAAAATACTTTAAAAAATCATATTTTGTTTTAAGTATAGTTTACGGCTAAAAGACAGTTTGTTACTAATCGGCAATATTGGTGTTTAGTTGAAAAAATAATTTCCCTTGATAAAACTCTATAATATTAAACACACAAGAATTTTAGGAGCTACAATAAGAAATAAATTTTACTTTCTCACTGCAGGTAAAAATAGTGTATTTGGCAAGCTTCTAAACAAAACAAAAAGAACAAGTAGCCACAATTGAAAAAATAAATTTATCTTTATTCTTAAACAGCGCAAGTGTTGCCATCTACATGTTGAAAATCGATTTAATAATATCTCCAGAATGGATTTTATTGGCAACATTAGGCATTATAGCTTCCATATTATTCTAATAGTATTTTAGAACCTAAATTGGGTATGTTGCCGAAAAGCAACACCAGGCATTTAAGGGTTAATGTAATTTTCTATGGTTTCGCCGGGACTTGAAGAATTTTCCGCGGTAGACGAATTTCCGGCTTACACAGAGTCCGCCTTAGGCCGAATTTACTGTATATTAATATTTATTATAAATTTCGCAGACAAAATGTTGCATTTATTCGTTAGGAATTTTCAACTGTTATTGAAATAATGAAAATTTTGTTTAGTTAGCAGATCGTTTTATAATTAAGACGCCGGTTATCTATTTTAGTCCATACTCCATACTATTGAGTTATGCAATTCCCGTTGCAACTACTATATGCAACTACTTAAGACTTAAAATTAATAAAATTGAAATATATTTAATTTTTTAAAAGGCAAAATAAAGTAAAAACTAGTGTTGCGTAAATATTCCTTTAAAATTTTTGCACTGGTGGATCTATAATTCTAAAACAACAAGTTTTAAAACTTTTATAGATACCGATCACTTAAGCATTTCTAGATGAAGAAGAAGTTAAGAAAGTTATTGTTTTAATTGAAAATTCTACCAAACGCTGTATGCATAAAGAATTAATTTCCAGTCTTCTCTTTTATATTAGTAAAGCCTTTTAACTTAAAAGCTTTTTTGCATAAGACGGGAGAAAATCAGGAAAAAAAAATTCCAGTATCACAATGAAATAAAAGAAAATTGAATCTATGAAACGTCAGGCTGTCACTTTAGAAATTGAGAATTCTGATATATATTTCCTTTTTCCCTTCTTTATGCATCAGTAAATCATAAAACTTTATTGATTTACCTCTAGATTTATTGACGAATCAATAAAAACGACTTCTGACGCCTCAGTTCACAGTGAAATTTTGCACGAAAGCGGAAAAAAAGGGGGGGGGGGGGAATTGACTAGCCGAAGAAGAAAAAAAAAAAAAAAGGAATCTTAAAATGATAACGAAGAGAGCCTCAGCAATCGGGTTTTATTTCCTCTGGAAGATTTTGATGGCTGTGTTTTTTGTAGTAAAATTTCTTGCTGCACGATTTGCTGTTTTGAATTAAAGTGAAAGAAAACAAGAAAGAAAAAAAATCATGCGTCCAGCATAGATTATGAAACACTTTCCAACACATTCAGAATAATGCAACAAAACTGCGCCGTTTAAATAATTAAAATATTACGTCTAATTCAACCCTATGGAAACGCATAACACATTTCAAAACCCAATTTCAGCTATTTCCATCTACAATCGGAAAATTATCCGAATTTTTTCAGCAGTCCTGTATATGATATATAGATTTGTATCTATTAACTACATGCATACCAAAATTTAGTTCACTTGAGAAATACATATACTTCAGTTGAAAATCCCCCCTTCAACATTTTCCTCTAATAAGGAGAACGGTACGTGAATACTTTTGTGTATATGGGGTATAGAATTTATGTATAACAAATAACATGCAAAAAATTTGTTAAATTTAAAGGCGTATACCAAATTTCAAAACGTACACTCTAGCAATTATTACTCAAAGACAGTACTGTAACCGATTTCTTTTGTGTGTCTCTGTAAATGAATAAAAAATGCTATGAATGCCCTGTTGTAACGTGATCGTAGTGAAATTAAGTGATTTATATCAGTTTCAATACATTTGAAATAGCGTAATGCCCTTAAAATACTCTGCAAGCGATTTTTCCCCATGTATCATAATGTAATGGAATTCTTTTGAGTGCCCTTGTAAATGAACTATTAATCCTACATACTTCACATACAATACCAGACATGCTTTGGTGACTTTAAATAACCTTTATCAATTGCATGAAACTCCGAGTTTATTTACGGGAGTTAGAGCGTGGACAGACGGCCAGACAAACCGAATGCATAAACTAGGGATGCACCGAATAGTGATTTTGGCCGAATACCGAATATTCGGCCAACAGGCGAACCGAATACCGAATATTCGGCTAGCCGAATAGTAACTGTTAGGCCGAATACCGAATATTCGGCCTGCCGAATACTTTTAGATTTCAAAGTTTAAAGGCATTAAAATGTTAAATTTTAAAACAATTTTACATAATATTTAAAACAGAAACTTTTATTCTAATGAACAAGAGCTTTTTTCAAGTAAACTTTATGCTGAAAAAAATCTTTGAGTTATTTAAGAAGAGGATAGTTATAAAAAATTTAATTAATAAAATTTTAAATTTCATGGCTTCTTCTGAGAATTAAAACAAATAAATAAAATTTTCTTAAATTCTAAAACAAACATTTTAAAATCAAAGAGAAATTGTGAAAAAATTGGAAGAAAAATTGTACAGGATCTTATATTTGCTTGTCAGGAAGAGACTAAAGAAAAAGTTAATAAATAATACAATCGATTCAAATTTTATATGGTGACAACTTAGCAAGAATAACTGTTCTACTCCCTTTGATTAAGCAGGGAAGTTTTTAAATGCATCCTAGATCGGTGTCTGGAGTGGGCAATCATTTTCAGGGATTGTAAACGTTGTTCTTAAAATCTTAGCAAGAAACAGATTATTTACTGGAAAATGTTGAGGAACTTGCATTTGTACATAATTAATTCCTATGAAAATCCTCATGATTGGTTAAATTTTTTAAATAATACTTAACAAACAGCAAATAAATAATGTAAAAACATTCTCTTTTATTTAAATATGATTCTGTTTCTAATTATTCTGAATATCTTTATAAGTTGACTGTTAAACGTAGAAGTTGTATAAGGTTTTAAAAAATGTGTTTTAAAAGTTTTTTTTTAAGTATTCCGTTCGGCCGAATATTTCGATATTCGGCCAAACCGAATATTCGGCATGCCGATTAGTTTTCTATTCGGCCAAGCCGAATATTCGGCATACCGAATAGTTTGATATTCTTCCAAACCGAATATTCGGTAACATGGCCGAATACCGAATAGATACCGAATATTCGGTGCATCCCTAGCATAAACACTTTTCAGATATGTTGGAAAGTGTTAAAAAAGAGGCATGCATTTTGTCTCTCAGTTAAGAACAAATAATAGGGATAATTATGATGGAAAACTGCCTCATGCGGAAAATGTCATGGTCCCGACGAAAAGAGTTACAATACAATCATCTATATTATAAAGCAAAAACCTATCCAAAAGGTAAGCCGTAAAATTAAAGTTTTAGGTCAGCTTTCGTTATAGACAGGTTCCGTTTCCACATGTTTTGCAGTATTTCCCTTTTCCTTCTTTATGCATCAGTAAATTATAAAATTTTTTTGATGAATTAATAAAATTATTTCCGATATCTCGGTTCACTGTTATTAATGTTTGCAGAAAAGGGCAGTGGGGTAGCAGAATCTTAGAATAATACCGAAGAGAGTGTCAGCTCCCCATCCCCCCCCCCCCCTCCCTTTCGGAGTTCATAGTAACATTTCTTGCTGCACCGTTTGCCTCCAGTTTTTTAATTATGGAAGAAAAATAAATGTTATGCATTTGTTTAAAGGGTCTCAGGACTCTTAAAATTGGAAAAAATGAAAAAAAAAGGACCATTTTCAACATTTAATATCTTAAAATGTATTTGATATTAAAACACAATTTTAAATGGGAATGAAAGATACAAGTATGTTCTTTCATTTCAAATATTTGAAAAATTGCAAGATGCAGAATTAGCATTTACAGGGGGCTCAAAACTGTCAGACATTTCACGAGCAGAAAATCGGCATAACAGCTTATGCGCACGATTACAAAATAAATTTTGCAACTAGAATGAAAATTTTGGTGCTACGTATACCTCAGATTATAATAATTACACTGAACCTAAATAAATTTGTATTTAAAGCATTTTTATATTTTTAATACAAAGTTGTATTTAGCTAATGCAAAATTTAGAAAATTTCAACAATATAAACCCCTAAAAAGTATTTTCTTTTTACAATAAAAAGGAAATTTTAGGTTCAGTTTATACAGATTAACATGAAACATATGTTTTGAAAATTTCATGAAAACATATTCATAAGTTTTTGAGATATCGTGCGCGTTATGCCCAAAAACGTCATTTGGGGAAAAATGACTTCAAAGTTTTGGAAACACCGCTTCAGCTATTGGGCGAGTATAATTCTAAATGTCATAGCTTCTGTTCTAATGGGAATTTCAAGATAACAATTATATCAAAATGTTCAGAAAACATGGAAGTTTAACATCTAAGAAAATTAAAATTTCGAAAATTTTAGAGCTTTAAGAGTCTTGAGACCCCTTAAAAATCAGATGACTGAAGAGATTGAAATTGATCTACATCACTAACTATAAGATGTTTCTATAGAATATGGTGTGATTGCAATTATTCTTCCTTTACAAAGGTACTGAAAATAATTTGGTTACAGTACTGCCTAGCGGCAATAATTGCTGGAAGTTCGTTTTCAATAATTGAAAACACACTTAAAAAACGCATTTAAAAACTCATACCACATTTATTGAAGTCTGTGTTTTAAAATTTAACTAATTACTCTGTATGTTTAATAAATATATAAAATTGCCTGCTGTGTATAACTTCTATAGATCATATACAGGGCTGTTAAAAGAATTCGGATAATTTTTCGACTATGGATGGTAATGTCTGAAATTGGGCTTTCAAATGTGTTATGTGTTTTCTAAATTGTTTACTTAGACAACGTGTTCACTTTATTAAACAGTGTAGCTCTGTCACAGTATTCTGAATGTGTTGGAAAGTGTTTCATAATCTATGTTCGGCGCTTGAGTTTTCTTCTTTGTTTAAATAAATAAATAAATAAATATATATATATATATAAATATTTTTTAAAATAATGTTAGGTAACCAAGTAAAAACACTGTTTATTAATTTCGAATGAAAAGCAAAGGAAACTACTACGTGCTGTGGCCGACATAAAACCTTCTTCTACATATTATTCTAATATATTAATTTAAATAATAAAGTTCCCAAATTTCAAAGTAATTGCTTAAAAGGCGCAAAGGCCAACATAGTGAAAAAGATTCCAAGCCGGGACTCGAACCCGGGCCATCAGTATTTTCAGCAGTATTATTCATCAGTGATTTTCATTTGAAATATTGTATGCAAGGCGAATGTATCTCTCTGGAATAATTTCCATGTATTAATAAAGTTCCCTTATTAAAAAAAACAAACAAACATTGCAACAGCACTACCTGCTGGGTATTCACAGCCAAATTTAGAATAATTTGTATGTTTATGCTAATAGTCTCAAATATAAAATGTGGTGCATTTCTACTTCGCCTATCTTTTATTTTATTTATTTATTTATTTTAATTTGAATATTTCAAAAATCGTCTGCTCTTTATTCGTCTGATCTCAAAAATCGCCGCTCGAGATTGCGATTTTTTAAACTGTAACGGTAATTTTATCTAAACTTACTTTAGGTTCATTTTTTTCAGTGGTTAATAAATATACTCGAAAGATAAGAGCAAAATTTGTTGTTGTTCCTAGCATTTCTATAAACTACACCACACTTGCTTGGAGAAACAAAATAAAATCCTTAGCGATTTTACAGCTGCATTGTTGGAAACAAAGTGTTAAAAGAGAAAACGAAGCAAAAATGGTGAAAAAAAATTCTTACTTTTCAAAAAGCAAACAAAACTTATGTGTTACGTGTTTTAAAAGGTTTTGAACTCGCACTGCTGAAGTGGTTCACTCATAGAAGGAAGGTCTTTACTCTTCTGCGGTAATCAATAGTCAGCTAGCTTGCTTGTGAAAGTCTCCAGGGATTGCAAAAAGATTTGAAAAACCCATTAGCTGTGTTTTGGGATGGTGTCAGTTTCTAGTGATTTTTTTTCTCTTCGTTTATGTTAGAGAAAAGATAGTTCAAAGTGAAATTTTAAACACTGCTTCATAATTTCTAAAAAAAAAGAAAAGAAAAAACTGCTGTGGCCATGACAAAACTTTCTTTTATATCATTATACTATACCAGGATCGGAGAACCTTTTACGTGCGCGTGCCAAAATTTCACAAACAATATCTATCAACAATGTAACGTGCCAAACTTTGATGTAAAATAATTTTGCAATGTGCGATGTTTATACAAAACACTAGTTAAAAAAAATCAGTTGCTTTCATGCATTAATAATTAAAAAATATTAAAAATTAAAATGCGATTTCTCTGTATTTTGGAATAAGCTATTAAACTAACGAAATTTTAATTCGTAAATATGATTTATACGTACTGTAACAAGGAAATGAAGATAAAAAAATTTATTTTAGTAATTTTTGACTTTATTATTAAACCTTTATGTACTGAATTATGAATTCATAAAAATTCTATCTTCTAAAGCATTTTTTGTGAATTTTTGAAACTACATTAAAAGATTTACATAGTCATTTAATAAATTTTAGAGGGAATTTAGAAGGATTACTTAAATTTGAATTTATAAGGATTTTGTGAAATATTTATAACTCCCACTCAAATCTTTTATTTTAAATATTTTTCTTAGTATTTTGTAGAAATAGGAAAAGTACAAATATAATGTTCTTACAATAGAAATATTTCCTAATTGAAAAATCTCCCTCCTTCCTCCCACAGCCAGGAAAGCTGAAAAGATGCAAAGGCAAAAAAAAAAAAAAAAAAAAAAAAAATCTTCCTTTTAAAAATATTTTTGTTTTGTGTAACCCATAATGCTTTTGGAACAAATTAAAGTAATGCATCTATAACTCATTCTAAACTGTATTACAACTAATCGATGTATTAAATGAATTTTAAAATAAGTTATTTTAATGGTACTTATAAGTACCGTCAGTAGATAAAGGGTTAATGGAACATCTGGTTATATAATTATCCAAGTTGCATTAAACAATGTACTGATGAGATTTATGCTGATATTCGATTGAGCGTTCGATGGAGATTTCTTTATGATTCATATTTTGATAGTTTTATAAATATGCCTAGAAATTGGAACCATTTTCCATCTTATTGCAGTGACTGTCTAACAAAATTAGTCTGAAAACTGCAACTTTATAAATTCGTATAGAAAGGCAAAATACATGTTAAAAACTCTGCATAACATAACAGGAAAATAAAATTATTTGGATGCGTTAATCATGCAAAAATAGTTGCATTTTTTGTGATAGTCTGTAGAACAAAATTTTATTGATTATAATAATAAAAAAAAGAATGTGTTATCTGTATATTTTTTGCGTGCCAGAGGAATTGTGTTACGTGCCAACCCTGTACTATACTATATAAATTTAAATAGTGCAGTTGCTTACCAAAAGTTATGCACGTGAAGATAAATTTGGGCGATAAACACACACACACACACATTTATTAAAAATGAAATTTTATAATCAGTTTCACATCACTTCAATAGAAATACCTGCAGAGTTCATACTTTTACGTTTAAAACGAGCCCTTGAATATGTCAGAAAGTATATATATATAAATCCATTATAAACCAATTCAACTTATCATCAACAAATTTGAAAATACAAATTAGAAATGATTTTATGTAATTTAAAAATTAAGTATAAACAATTATAAAAATCTTTGAAGCAATTCCGTTATAACAAGTGCTAACAAGGAATTAAAAATATAGAAAAACCTTGGAAAAATGGAATTATTTGTGGAACCAAAGCAGAATCATCAGGATTTAATTACCTTTATTTCCACAAATAGCAAATGCGGTTTCATCTTTGCATTAGGCATAACAAGCTAAAAAATGCAAAAAAGGGCTACCGCACACAATAAATTTAGAAGAAGTAAAGCCAGAAATAACTTAAGATGAAAAATATAATGGATTGTTATGGATTAAAAAAAAGAAAAACATATTACCAATTGAAGATGCAACCTTGGCTTAAATGATATAGTAAAAAAAAGTATAAGAAATGATTTGCACATGTTGCCAGAAATATTTGAGTAAACATGAGTAGGACGAAGGAGTAGTAATGTAGAGTATAAGCAGGTATAAATATTAAAAAACAGTATTTTTTCTAATGGAGAAAAATGGTGCTGCCCTCTATAGTACATTTAAATGTGAATTCCAATGTATTAACCAATGAATCGATAAGTGCTGCCCTCTGTCGTTAAATGGTATATATGTATATATATTTAAATATAAAACCATTAAGAACGATTACAAATTACCACAAAGAAACATAGTAAAAAATAGAATTAAAGGGATATGATTGAAATATATAGAATCCTTAGGCCCTAAATACCTAGGCAGTACAAATAAAGTGTGTGGTTTCATCTTCGTATAAGTCATAAAAAAGCTAAATAATACGAATTTAGGGCTACAAACATACAATAAAACCAGAAAAAAATTGGAAAAACAATTAAATGAAAAACTAAATACGGATGTAAATGGATGGAAAAAGAAAAAAATATATTACCACTTTGAAGTCCTCTGTAACCAGCAATGATGTATAAAAAAACAAACAAAACAAGGGTAAGATTATATGCAACTGTTGCCAAAAAAGTTTTTTAAATGATAATGGACCAAGGAGTAATAATTCACAGTATAGTCAGGTACAAACTGCAATATATTGGACCAACTCCGATGTGTTGCTAAAAATGTATTATATATATATATATATATATATATATATATATATATATAGAAAAGTAGCCGGTGTAAATTGGATGACAAAAGCACTAGACAGGAAACATTGGAAAAATCTGGGGGAAACCTACATCCAGCAGTGGATTGAAAACGGTTGTTGGTGATGATCATGCATGATGATATAATGCATTTTTAGCAATACGTGATATTCTTGCCAACTGATGAATGAATAAGTACGTGCTGTTATGTTTGTCATCTTTATTTTCCTTCTTTATATTTTTTCTATTACATTTTGTTCCTTTTGTGATTAATTCCTTTTTATTTCAATTTTATTTGGTATATCATCCATATATTAAAATGTTTAAGGTTATTAATATATTGAGATTTCCTAGTGGGTTCTATTTGCTAGTAAGTTTTACATAAATATCTGTATTACTATAACAATTAATGCACAATAATGTTACATGTCTTCTTCATTTAGTGATTTCGTTATTATTGTTGCACGAACTTGTGAGATAAATTTTGATTCAAAGCTACTATATATATGTGTGTGTATGTGTCTAAAATTTATAATTATTTTTGTTTACTTCAGAAGAATATTTGATAAATTATTTCAATTAATGTACATCTACAGCATCTGAAATAAAATTGTACAAAATGAATCTATTTTTTACTCCCATATTTAATTCATTCTTGCTTTTTACATGCGGGCTTTTGCAAGAGATTGACACTATTTTTGAAGAAGAGAAAAATCTCTTAACGTTTCAGAAAAATTTGTAGGAAATCCAGTATGCGATTTAATGTTGTAGAATTCCTGATTTGGAATTTGTTCTGGCAGTTTAGTTTTCTAAATGTTTAAATCTGTTAATGTAGGATTTTAAACATTCTCTAACATTTTTTTAAAGAACAAGAAATTAAATTATTATTATTATTATATATATGAGGACGCGAGTTTCAAAACTTGCTTTATCCAAAATTTAAAAAATTGAGTTTTCTCTGTCAATCTATTCTGTTGGTAAACCTGCATCTAAAAAAACACAACAATCTGCAAAAAAAAAAAAAAAAAAAAAAAAAAAAAACCCTAGTTTTTTGCTTTATTTCCGTCATTGTAAAACCGTGGTTTACAATGAAAATCACCGGGTGCAGTTAGAGGTTTTTCGCAATTTCCCAAAATTCGATTTTTTGGATAAGGCGAGTTTTGAAACTAACGCCCTCATATTTATTACAGTGGAACTTCCCTTTAAGAGGTCTCAAGACTTTTAAAGTTTCAAAATTTGCGAAATTTTAATTTTTTTTAGATGTTAAACTACTATCTTTTCTGAACATTTTGATATAATTGTTTCCTTTAAATTCCCATTAGAACTGAAGTTATGGTTTTTAGAATGACACCTACTCAATAGCTGAAGCGATGTTTTTGAAACTTTGAAGTCATTTTTCTCCAAATGACGCTTTTAGGCATAGCGCGCAGGATATCTCAAAAACTTCCGAATATTTTATCATGAAATTTTCAAAACATAAGTTTCATGTTAGCCTGTATAAACTGAACCTAAAATTTTCTTTTTATGGTTAAAAAAAAATATATATATTTTTTTTGGTGGTTATACTGTTGAAATTTTCAAAATTTTGTATTAGCTAAATACAACTTTGTATTAAAACTATAAAAATGCTTTAAATACAAATTTATTTAGGTTCAGGGTAAATATTGCAATCTGAAGTATAATTAAGCACAAAAAATTTCATTCTAGTTGCAAAATATATTTTGTAATCCTGCGCTTAAGCTTTTATACCAATTTTCTGCTCGAGAAATGCCTGACAGTTTGGAGCCCCTATAAATATTAATTCTGCATCTTGCAATTTTTTAAATATGTGAAATGAAAGAACATACTTGTATCTTTCATCTCACATATAGAACATACTTGTATCTTTCATCCCAATAAAAATTGTGTTTTAAAATCATATACATTTTAAAATATTAAATGTTGAAAATGGTCTTTTTTCCATTTTTTCAAATTTTAAGTCTTGAGACCCCTTAACGAAGTCCCTATTTAAAGAAGTTTTCTACATAACGAAATTTTCTGCTGAACCTTGAAGTTGAACACCAATAAGATGTAAATTAATTTCCATATTACGAAAAATATATTCTATATAACGAAGTTTTTTTCACTTTAGTGCATTCAAACGAAGAGGATGCTGTTCGATGGATGTATGAATTTATTTCGGTGGGTTGCTTGAAAACGAAATTATTTCAGCAAATAAATAAATAGAATCAGATTTTTAGATCCGGAAAATAAAATATGGATATAGCGGGAAGTGAAATATTATTTGTTTTATGGTTCTTTAAGCAAACTGAGCCAAATTCAGTTTTATCCTACAACATACCCAGAATTTGGCTCAGTTTGCTTTAAGAATCATAAAACAAATAATATTCCACTTCCCTCTATATCCATATTTTATTTTCCCAATATTTTCCGGATCTAAAAATTGACTTTCACTTTCACTCCTTTCGGCACCAACTATGTGAAATTTGAACAAGTGGGTAAGTGTATATCATAGATCGAACAAAGGGTTTCGTTTAATATTCCTTTCAAACGTGGTTAAAAAAGCACGTGCCTCCATTTTAATCTATGCATTATATAGAAATGAAACAGATTAATTAAATGATAATTAATATCTCAGCTTCTAATTAAGCTAGCTCTTTGAACTGGGTATGTATGAAATCTGCGAGAGATTTCCCGTCCGGATGTCAAAAAATTTATCAAAAAATTTAATATTTAAAAAGTTTAAATTTCGTATTAAAATAAAAACCGCAAGTGCGTCATCATGTCTGAGATAAAAAAAAACCCGTTGAAAGGAAAGTTTTAAACCAATGTTCCAATTAATGAAATAATAATTAATATCGCAGCTTGTAATTAAGCTAGGAGTTTGAACTGGGTATGTATGAAATCAGCGAAAATTTTTACGTCGGGATGTAAAAAATTTAATCTAAAAATTTAATATTTAAAAAGTTTAAATTTCGTATTAAAATATCCTCTGCTTAAATTTCTCCAGCGCCGATATGTCTGAAAGTTGACAACACCTGCTTTCCGCTAAATGAAATGTCTTTTCATTGTCTTTTCAAATACAGAAATAAAATTTTTATCGATCGATTTTTAGTGGATTTTTCTGCGTTATACCCAACGCAGAAATTTGAACTTTATACCAAAATAAAGTAGAATTTTTTCCGCGTCTTTCTATACCTTTTACGAATTTGTAGAACCAATACTTTGGGAGATGCGATTTCGCTTTTTAAATGTCCACTTCATTTATTGCTTAATTTCCTCCGTGGTAACCATGCATCCGCTGATTTTACTGGAAACCCTTAGGAGAAACTCCGCTGATTTGGAGAAGGTGCATCCGTAGCTGCGTTCAAAAGGTTGATTGGTTAATTTTAGAAGTTAATTAGCCCGTAATTCGGTTAATTACCGACTTTTTCAAAATTTTATGATTTGTTGTTTGATGTGAGGTGTTCAGCTATAAGTACCCAAAATTTCAAGTCTATAACATGTATAGTTTCTGAGAACGGGCTCTGTGACGGACAGACAGACAAAGGAGTGAGACGAATAGGGTTTCGTCAGATGAACGAAACCCTAAAAATGAGACGTTAGTGTTTTTTTAGACATTATTCTAATTAAATTTTTCTCCTATGTCTACATTGCATAAAAAATGTTACTGCTCGAATTAAAATACATTTTTCCAATATTTCCATTTTATGTGTATTTTTCATATGCATGTGTATTTTATTGTACAAATTTAATGAATTTAAGTTGATTTCAATTTAACGTATTTTCTTCATAACGAAGTGTTTAAGTGTAACGATGAGACTCCGTTAAATGGAAGTTTCACTGTAATATATTATTAATTTTACATGATAAATTTTTCCCATTTCGAAAAACGACGGTCCCAAAGTATTTAATTGATTGAGCACATCTGATTTAAAAGGTAAAAGAACACTTGATTAATTAGTTCAATTAATCTGCATTTACAGCATCTGAAAAAAAAAAACTGTGCAAAATGCAACTGTTTTTTTTTTCACATATTTAACTGATTCTTATTTAATATAAGCGCGGGCTTCTTGAGGGCATTCTGCGAGCAATCGATTGGGAGCAATTCTCCCAAGAAAAGAGCCTGCAAACTTTCCAGAAAGTTTTGGAGAAAATTCATTAGATGTGTTTAAGTTTCTAGAAAGGGTCTAGCTAGATTTTTTTTTTTCACTTTCCGAACACATTGTGCAGGGAAAGCATTGTAATTATGATTTGTGTTGTGTTTGAACATAACTCCCAAAACGATTGAATTTGGCGAATAGTTTATAGATCACTGTCACATGAACTGTATAGAGTTTCATAAAAATAGCCGACAGGTTAGATATTTAAAATTTAATCCATTTTTGAATAGTATTCACACCATTTTGAAACCGATTCTATAAAGAAAATCACAAACGAAATGTGACGGATTGTAAGCGACTAGCAAAACCCGCGGTTTTGCACGCGTAGTTGTGAAATAGGCCAAGTGATATCTGCGTGCCTTTGATATGGACGTGGAATTTATTAAAATATTGTGTAAAATTCCACAGAAATCGTAATTTAGAACGTTTTTAGAAAGTTTTGTGCTCATTTCACTCTTGAATTTTATTAGAAATCATTTTTACCGAGCATTTGTATATCTGAAAAATAACCGCTATGTGCAGGTCTCCATTAAAAAACCTATTGCAAAACACGTTGATCCATGCAAAATTAATATACTAATACGTAAGAAAATAATATATCATATAATATATTTACACTTGCTAAGAAGGAAACTTGTCTATAACGCATTTCTTTTTCCTTTTCTATGCAATTCCGTCTTCCGTCTTGGAAGATTTTACTGTAAAGCATTTTTCAGATTATTAACACTTTAATACATGGAATAGAGATTAACAATATTAATGATAATTGAAACACTTACATACAAGAAATAGAGATTCATTAAAAAAAATAAATATGCCTTCTACAAAAATGAAGATTAGAAATATGAAAAACAAAGATAAATATTTTTGGTCAGAATTCCTCGTACGAGATAAATTTTTAACGAAATTGACGTAAAAATCAATGTTTTGTCGAAATTCACTCGGGTCGGGTCGGGCCAGGCTTGGGCCGAACTTTTAACTTTTTTACCGGGCCGGGTCAATATTTTTTTCTTACGGGCCGGGCTCGGGCTGAACTTTTAATTTTTGCATCGGGCCGGGCCGATTTTTTTTCTAGGAGTCGGGCCGGGCCGGGCCCGGGCCTGGAAGTTTCAGCCCGTGGCAGACCTCTAGATTGAACTTTTGAGAACACAAAAAGGGCCATTTTGAGGCAAAACCATCTTATTTCTGAAATTCAGTTAATGTTTTTTTTTTTGTTGTTGTTCATCTATTTGTGCAAATAGAATTTTTATAAACTTTTTTTTTTTTTTTTTTTTTTTTTTTAAAGTTATACTTCTAGAAATTAGTTAAAAGATGCCTATGATACATTAGGGTCATGGTTTATAGTTTAAAGTTATTTAATTTAGTTTAATGGGGGGGGGGATGCCATTTATTGGATCCAGTAATTTGTTTTCTCCTGTCTCTGACAGAGGAGTCAGGTACTCGTTATACGAAAAAAAAAAAAAAAAAAAAAAAACTTAAACCTGTTATTTGAACTGTTTAAAAAACATAGTAATAAACTAAATTTATCTTGTAGTAAACACCATTAAAATTTAAATTGTTCTATCAGCGCTTGACACCAATTGTCAGTTAGTGATTCATAAATGTCAGTCATAAAAGACAAATGGCATCTATAGTATGATATCATATATAAATGAGGTTTAAGTATTATTTTTATAATAAAGATTAAAGTATTTTCAAAGCAAAAATTCCTTGAAATATTTTTTTTTTTTTTTTTAAATCTTTCGAAAGGAAAGGTCAGACACTGGTTCACTTTTGTGGCTGTTATTGGTTTTTCAAAATAGGTTTGGTGCCAGTTACTGGCGTTATTGATCATATTTATGAGAAAAAAATTAATCTTCAATAATAGAATGCGTAATTTTACAAAATTTTGTCAAAAATAATTTTTTAATGTATCTCTATTATCCTTTCAAAAAGAAAGATAGGTATAAAATGGATTTTAAATTTTGTAATAATGATTTGAACAAGGTAAAGAATCTTTAACCCCTTGGGGACGAGCGACCTGTATAGGTGCTACGTAAGGTGCTCAGAATCCGTGGATTATTCTCACCAGTAAATTTCTATTGTAAATTTTGCCTTATTTAATCCGAGTACTTTCCCGATTCAATTTGGCAAAAATTTCTGTTTTGAAAAACCGGTGATAAAAGATTAAAAGTTCTGTAAAAGACGCTCGTCCCGAAGGGGTTAAGTTGTCTGTTGGGTTTTTCACCCATATTAATTAGGGATGCACCGAATATTCGGTATCTATTCGGTATTCGGCCATGTTACCGAATATTCGGTTTGGCCGAATAGCAAATTATTCGGCTAGGCCGAATATCGAAAGAACCGAATACTTAAAAAAACTTTTAAAACATATATTTTAGAACCTTATACAATTTCTACGTTTAACAGTCAACTTATAAAGATATTCAGAATAATTAGAAACAGAATCATATTTAAATAAAAGAGAATGTTTTTACATTATTTATTTGCTGTTTGTTAAGTATTATTTAAGAAAATTAGCCAATCATGAGGATTTTCTTAGGAATTAATTATGTACAAATGCAAGTTCCTCAACATTGTCCAGTAAATAATCTGTTTCTTGCTAAGATTTTAAGAACAACCTTTACAATCTCTGAAAATGATTGCTCACCCCATACACCGATCTAGGATGCATTTAAAAACTTTCTTGCTTCATCAAAGGGAGTAGAACAGTTATTCTTGCTAAGTTGTCACCATATAAAATTTGAATCGATTGTATTATTTATTAACTTTTACTTTAGTCTCTTCATGACAAGCACATATATGATCCTGTACAATTTTTCTTCCAATTTTTTCACAATCTCTGTTTGATTTTAAAATGTTTGTTTTAGAATTTAAGAAGCTTTTATTTGTTTTAATTCCCAGAAGAAGCCATGAAATTTAAAATTTTATTAATTAAGATTTTTTTTATAACCATCCTCTTCTTAAATAACTGAAAGCAGATTTTTTTCAGCATAAAATTTACTTGAGAAAAGCTCTTGTTTATTAGAATAAAAGTTTCTGTTTTAAATATTGTGTAAAATTGTTTTAAAATTTAACATTTTAATGCCTTTAAACTTTGAAATATAGGCTGAATCTATATCAACTCAGGCAGGGGGTTACCTTCATAGTCTCAGAAGTTTTTGAATTGAACATATGTTAAAATTTAAGAAAAAGTAAGATACTTGTATATTTTCATTTTGCCCCAAAAAATTCCTGGCCCGAGATACAGGCCGCCAAAGATGACGTCCCCGGCATCCTTTCTCATTCGCGATTTTCGATAAAAATTTTAAAGTGCTCTATCTCTAGAACGGTGCAAGATACTTTGTTGCGGTTTATTTTATTTTAAAGATAATATTCTTTTGTTTAAAATGATATACCCAATTTTGAAAAATGCATTCAACTTTTCTTGTGGCAGTCTTTTGAAAAAAAAATTTTTTTTCAAAAAAAAATTTTTTTTTGGAAATGCCAATCCCAAAAATTTTGATTTTTTTTGCTGTTGATCAATACCATTGGGAACTACCTTCACTGTAAAGGAGAACTTCCACTTTTGAGTTTAACAAATTTTAGAAACGTTTAAAAAATTCAGAGAAGTTTACAGGAACTGTATATATACAGTTCCAGTAAAAGTCACTGAATTTTTGCTTATTTGTATCATATTTGTAAGGATAAGCCTACTATATATCCTAAACAAGTTAGAAATTGCAATATCAAATGTGGCAAATGAGGTGCGTGCGTACTATAACTAGTTTTATAAATATTCAGATCTTGGTGCAATAAGTTACACTCTTGAGGCAAAAAGGGCATGAATACAAAATTTATTATGATTCTACATATTAAATTCAGTAATACGGAAGTAATATGAATTCATCTTAAAAGGACTTAATCGCCATGGCAACCTAGAATCATTACCTATCATGGTATATCTTTGAATCAATTATGTATTATAGGATTTTTAAATAGAATGAAGAAAACTTTTATTAATGTCTTTTATGTTTTAATTTGATTTTCATAGCATTTGAAGTGATACATACTTTATTTTCAATACCGAACATAGTAAAACAATCTCAATAACATATATCAATTACACAGCAATACAAATTATATTAATACAAGTTAGAGTTCAGACAGATGGGCAGACAAATAGAATCCATAAAGACTTTCAACTATGTTGGAAATTGTTAAAAGCACATAAATAGGTCGGAATTTGACTTTTAGAAATTTATGTCAATAGACGGAAGCATACTTGAATACTTTCATACAACCCTGTATTTTACCTACTATCTTTATATACATGCCACTATTTAGCTAATATTTAATTAAGATTAAAACATCCTTAAAACCAGTGAAATCACACTTCCAGAGATTATCATCCATAGACGGCCATGTATCTAATTCTTTGCGTGGACCTGTATATCATTTTATCTATATTCTCCAAACATATCTTAGTATACTAAAAGTAGTTCAGTGTAAAAATGCATAACTCATTTAAAAATCACCTTTAAGCTACTTTCATTCATACTCAGTAAACCCTTAAGATTTCTTTTGTGTTGCCCTGTATATGATCTACAGCATTTATGCACACAACGTAATATGGAAAAAATTAGTTAAACTTAAAAACTCAAACACAACTAAAAATGCACTTCCAGCAATACCCTTACGATTTCTTTTGTGTAGCCCTGTATATGATCTACAGCCTTTATACACACAACGTAATATGGAAATATTTAATTAAACTTAAAAACTCATATCGCAACTAAAAATGCACCTCTAGCAATCATTGCTAATGTACAGTATTTCCAATAAGGTAAAGTATCCGAAATCTTTTGTGTGTCCCTTTAAACACTATGCACTTTCTATGACACAGGAAGTAATTTTTTGTAAACCTCTGCAATAAAGTATGTATCACTTCAAATACTATGAAAATTAAATTAAAACATAAAAGACATTAATAAAAGTTTCCTTCATTCTATTTAAAAATCCTATAATACATAATTGATCCAATGATATACCATGATAGGCAATGATTCTAGGCTGCCATGGCGATTAAGTCCTTTTAAGATGGATTTATATTACTTCCGTATTACTGAATTTAATATATGGAATTACAGTAAATTTTGTATTCATGCCTTTTTGCCCAAGAGTGTAACACTTATTGCACCAAGATCTGAATATTTATAAAACTAGTTAATACTATGCACGCACCTCATTTGCCACATTTGATATTGCAATTTCTAACTTGTTTAGGATATATAGTAGGCTTATCCTTACAAATATGATACAAATAAGCAAAAATTCAGTGACTTTTACTGGAACTGTATATATGCAGTTCCTGTAAAATTCTCTTAATTTTTTAAATGTTTCTAAAATTTGTTAAACTCAAAAGTGGAAGTTCTCCGTTACAGTGAAGATAGTTCCCAATGGTATTGATCAACTGCAAAAAAAATCAAAATTTTTAAGATTGGTATTTTCAAAAAAAAAAAAAAAATTTTTTTGAAAAAAAAATTTTTTTTTCAAAAGGTTGCCACAAGAAAAGTTGAATACATTTTTCAAAATTGGGTATATCATTTTAAACAGAAGAATATTATCTTTAAAATAAAAAAAAAACCGCAACAAAATATCTTGCACCGTTCTAGAGATAGAGCACTTTAAAATTTTTATCGAAAATGGCGAATTGGAAATGGTGCCCGAGATGCCATCTTTGGCGGCCTGTATCTCGGGCCAGAAATTTTTTTGGGCAAAACCAAAATATACAAGTATCTTATTTTTTATTGAATTTTAACATATGTTCAATTCAAAAACTTCTGAGACTATGAAGGTAAGGTTTTTTCTTTGGCTGCCTAAATTGACATGGATCATACCTATAAAAGTATTCGACAAGTCGAATATTCGGTATTCGGCCTAGCAGTTACTATTCGGTATTCGGTTCGCCTGTTGGCCGAATATTCCTTATTCGGTATTAGGCCAAAATCACTATTCGGTGCATCCCTAATATTAATATACAGTGGAACCTGTTAAAGTGACTACATTGATAAAGTGGCCACCCGGCTAAAGTGACCGCTTTTGCAAAATTTTACTCGTGCTCATATAAAATAATACATGAATTGTCCGGTAATGTCACCACCTGTCTATAGTGTAAAGTGACCAGATAGCCTGCCATTGTCAATGTTATTTGAACCTGTAAAATGTGACCATCCATTTTTCTGCATACCGATAATTTTCTAACTAAAAGATTAAAGTGACCATTTTCCGAAATTTTTATTTTTATCCATAAAAAAGTACAGGAATTTATCTCCTATAGTGACCACCTGCTTAATGTACAAAGTGACCACTTTGTACTTTATTGTAATGATATTTGCACCTGTTTAAGGTGGCCTTTCCCTTCTCAATTTTTCTCTCGAGGTGAGAGAGGAATGAGGAATGTTTTCCCTGAACGTATTGACGGATCGTAGGATAAGAATGCTTGTGCCTGCTACTCATAGGCTAACTAAGTCGTGTGTTAGTACTACGTTTATCTGAGGAGATGAGTTTGCCATTGTTCGGGTTTGTTTTAAAAGGGTTCCTTTGTAATATGTTCTCAGAAATTCTAAGAATAAACCTGCACATGTTCTTTCATTGTACTGCTTGCAAGATTTGTAACATTTAACATTAAGTTTTAGTTGTACGAACGTGTAGTTTTCTTATTAGTTTGGTAGTTTTTTTCAAGTTTTTATTTTTAATGCAGTTCTCTTTCTTCTTAAAGTATGGAGAATAAATAATCTAAATCTAAAAAATCTAAACAGTATGAAAAAGTTCTGTTTAAAAGATAAAATTAAAGTTATTAATCTTCTAAACAATAATAGTCAAAGAGCAGCAGCAGAAAATTTCCGAATCAGTAAAACTTGTTTGAGCAATATTTAAAAAAGAAAATCGGAATATCTATAAAGATTTAAAGAAAATGAATATGAGTTTAGGAGTCAGGAAATTCGAAAAAACGATTATTTTGAAGTAAATTAAGCAACTGTTGAATGGTTTAAAAAAATGTGTGGAATGCTGTGGACCTTTGCTAGAAGAAGCAGCTTTAGAATTTAAAAAAAAAAACTCAATGTAGAAAATTTTACTGTTTCTAACGGTTGGTTAGAATCTTTCAAGAAAAGAAATAACATTTCTCAGAAAATTTTGTGTGGAGAATCTCATGACGTTGATATGGAAAGAGTAGATTCCTTTAAAAGACGGATTTCTGATTTGCTGGAGAATTACAAGAAAGAAGACATATTCAACGCTAATGAATGTGGTTTGTTTTATTGGGAAATGCCAACCAAAATATTAGCAATGGCTAGAGATAAAGGTAAAGATGAAAAGATTTCTAAAGAGATAATTACCATTTTGCTTGCGTGCAGTTCAACAGAAGAGAAACTAAAACCTCTTGTGATAGGAGCAGTCAGAAAACCACGCTGTTTCAAAAGGTTAACATCAAGAATTTACCGGTATCGTGGTACGGAAATAAAAAATCCTGGATGGCATCTTGTATTTTTACTGAATGGGTTACACAATTAAATAAGCAGATGAAGAAGCAAAGAAAGACAAAGATTCTATTGTTTATTGATAACTGTCCAGCCCATCCAAGTGATTTGTCTTTTTCAAATGTGAAAGTAGTTTCTACCACCTAATACCACATTGCATTTACAGCTGCTAGATCAAGGAATAATTCAAACTTTCAAGTTACATTATAGAAAGTTCTTGCTCTAGGCTATAATTTCCAGAGCATAAAAATGCAAATCAGCAAATGAAGTTGCTTCATAATATCGTCGATGCCATAATGTGGGTTAATATTTCTTAGAATTTGGTACGTCAAAGTACAATTTCAGAATGCTTTGAAAAATCTGTCTTTTCGCAACAAATTTCTGTCACAGTCTGCAAATGATAACAATAGCCTTTTAAATATTCAAAATCTTATAAATCAATTGCCTTTTGAACATGAACCATTGAATGCTGAATTATTCGAGAATTTTGACAGTGATATATATCCCAGTGTGCAATGCCTCCATTAATCAAGAAAGTTTGAAGCAAGAAATTTGTGATATGTTTAAAAACGAAAAAGAAAATGAAGAAGATTGTGTTAGTGAAGATGAAGATGAAATTCAAGAAAATGATGAAATTTCAGACTCGGAAATGTTAAAGACGCGCAAAAAAATTGAAAACGTATGCCCTAATTAACTGTCCACAAATGGTGGATTTATCGAAAAAAAAACTTGAAGTGAGGATGGAAAACATAAATATTGGAAAGAAGTGTTTTAAGCAACAAAAAATTTCTGACTTTTTGCTGCAAATGAAACTTCATAAAAGTTTGTACATATTTTTTTTAATGAGGAGTTAATTACTGTCAGTTACAGAAACGTTATTATGCAATTACAATCAAAATAAAGATGCATATTGATTACAGTCTACCTTGTCGTTATGTGTTATTTAAATCAATCACCACAGAAGTTCTTCAACCGAATTCAAAAGAAATAAGTGCACTGTGCTTTTATCTATATTAGTATTAGTTATCTATATAAGTGTATAGTAATTTTATCTGTGCACTGTACAAAAAACATGTAAATCTACAAAAGTATTTTTTGTAAAGTTACAGAAATCTGTAGCTTTACAAAAGAATCTACTAAAACTACAGTAAACTTACGAAAATTATATGTGTTTTAAGTTAATTATCTTCTATGTAGTATATTTTAAATTAGTAATTCAGTTATTATAATTGTTAATTAAACAATTCATTACTTGATATAGTGCATTTTTCTGTTTGTATATTTTAATTTGCTTGATTTTTTGCGATCGCAAAAAATTTTTATGTGCCATTTTTAAAGGCACTTCATAAAGTGACCACCTCTATATAGTGACCATTTTAGCTGGTCCCGAGGGTGGTCACTTTAGGCAGGTTCCACTGTATATACATAAAAGTCCTTCCGGCCAGTGCCGGGAGGAAGAGGTAGCTTTCATATTCCTTATTTTAAAAAAGCCAACTTATATTATTCAAACACACGAAGCTCAATTACGTGGATACCGAATGTAGGAGATTCAATACTAATTTTTATCAATACTAAATCATTATGAATGAGAATTTCGCGAAATTAGTCAGCTGTATCCAAGCTGCTTTTATTTAAAGTAACTTATATTTGGCTGCCAAATTCGGCGATTTCTTAAAGTGCCTGCCATTTTAAGACAACATGGTGGATGAGGCTAACCAGTGAACTTGGTCGAGACCTTAGTAATTGCTGTGCACATGCTCACTCACATCGGAATCGGTTGATAAATACGAGTGCTGTCGCAGGCAAAAAATCAGATTTTTCAAAATGTCACCCACGATAGAAATTGAAACTGCTATATCTGAGCCATTTTTTAAGATAAAGACAAACAAAAAATGCTCCTGAATCCTTATATCAAGGTCAAATACGTAAGAAAGAAACCTTTTTCAATTTCTAATTTTTTTGCATCTCACTTTAAATATATTTTTTTTTATTTAATGGCCGCCATTTTGAAACAATATGGCTGATGAAGCTGGCCAGCGAACTTGGTCGAGATATTGATGTATACTATCCACATGCCTTCTTCCATCGAAATAGGCGAATACGTGTGGTATCGCGTGACAAATACAAGATCGTTTCAAAGTGTTAGCCATGATAGAAATTCAAAGTGCTATAATTCAACCACTTTTTAAGATATAAACAAAAGAACAAATTTTCAGAAACAAAAACTGCTCCAGAATCTTTGTATCAGGGCCAAACACATAAAAAAAAATCTTTTTCATTTTCCAATTTTTTAATAAGATAAAGACAAACAAAAAATGCTCCTGAATCCTTATATCAAGGTCAAATACGTAAGAAAGAAACCTTTTTCAATTTCTAATTTTTTTGCATCTCACTTTAAATATATTTTTTTTTATTTAATGGCCGCCATTTTGAAACAATATGGCTGATGAAGCTGGCCAGCGAACTTGGTCGAGATATTGATGTATACTATCCACATGCCTTCTTCCATCGAAATAGGCGAATACGTGTGGTATCGCGTGACAAATACAAGATCGTTTCAAAGTGTTAGCCATGATAGAGATTCAAAGTGCTATAATTCAACCACTTTTTAAGATATAAACAAAAGAACAAATTTTCAGAAACAAAAACTGCTCCAGAATCTTTGTATCAGGGCCAAACACATAAAAAAAAATCTTTTTCATTTTCCAATTTTTTAATAAGATAAAGACAAACAAAAAATGCTCCTGAATCCTTATATCAAGGTCAAATACGTAAGAAAGAAACCTTTTTCAATTTCTAATTTTTTTGCATCTCACTTTAAATATATTTTTTTTATTTAATGGCCGCCATTTTGAAACAAGATGGCTGATGAAGCTGTCCAGCGAACTTGGTCGAGATATTGATGTATACTATCCACATGCCTTCTTCCATCGAAATAGGCGAATACGTGTGGTATCGCGTGACAAATACAAGATCGTTTCAAAGTGTTAGCCATGATAGAAATTCAAAGTGCTATAATTCAACCACTTTTTAAGGTATAAACAAAAGAACAAATTTTCAGAAACAAAAACTGCTCCAGAATCTTTGTATCAGGGCCAAACACATAAAAAAAAATCTTTTTCATTTTCCAATTTTTTAATACCTCATTTTAAATTTTAAATTACATTAAAAAAAAAAATCGCAACCCTTTTGAAACAAGATGGCGAATGAAGCTGGTCAACGAACTCGGTCGAGACATTGGTATGTACTATGTACAGACCAAGTTACATTCAAATCGGTTCATAAATACGCCTGTTATCGCGTGACAAAATTCAGGACGTTTCAAAATGTCAGCCACGCTAGAAATTCAAAATGCTATAACTCAGCCATTTTTTTAGATATAGACGAAACAAAACCTGTTCCGGAATCTTTGTATTAAGGTCAAACACATACAAAAAAAAATCTTTTTCATTTTCCAATTTTTTAGTATCTCATTTTAAACTAAAATTTTTTTAAAAATTTTTTAAATGGCCGCCATTTTGAAACAAGATGGCGGATGAAGCTGGCCAACGAATTCGGTTGAGTTATTTGTATGTACTATGTACACACCAAGGTACATCCAAATCGGTTCATAACGTCTGTTATAACGTGGCAAAAATCAGGACGTTTCAAAATGTCAGCCACGCTAGAAATTCAAAATGCTATAACTCAGCCATTTTTTAAGATATAGACGAAACAAAAACTGCTCCCGAATCTTTTTATCAAGGTCAAACACATAAGAAAGAAATATTTCTTCAATTTTCAATTTTTTGGTTCCACATTTCAAATTAAAATTTTTCTTAAAATTTTAAATGGCCGCCATTTTTAAACAAGATGGCGGATGAAGCTGGCCAACGAACTCGGTCGAGACATTGGTCTGTACTATGTATAAACGAAGTTACATCCAAATCGGTTCATAAATACGCCTTTTATCGCGTGACAAAATTCAGGACGTTTCAAAATGTCAGCTTCGCTAGAAATTCAAAATGCTATAACTCAGCCATTTTTTAAGATATAGACAAAACAAAAACTGCTACGGAGTCTTTGTATAAAGGTCAAATACATAAGAGAAAAATATTTTTCCATTTTCAATTTTTTTGTACCATATTTCAAATTTTAAATTTTTTAAATTTTTTTTAAATGGCCGCCATTTTGAAACAAAATGGCGGATGTATCTGGCCAACGAACTCGGTCGAGACATTGGTATGTACTATGTACACACCGAATTACATCCAAATCGGCTCATAAATACGAGAGTTACAATGTGACATAGTTCAGATATATATATATATATATATATATATATATATATATCAATTTTGAACGGAGGGTGGTTTCGGGGTCTGGGGGTCATGATCGATGAAAATATACCAACATTTTTTGAAATCGCTTTCCTCCGAACGGCTGCAATAGGTAGCTTTTTGTAAAGAAAGCTACCTAAAAATTGTCTTCCTTTATATTCTGTAACCCAGGAGGTCCTAGTTCCCCCTAATTATTATAAAATCGAAAGTGTATGCGACATGCTTCTCGAAATCTTTCCCCGACGTCTTTTGTGTGTCGACTCGAGGTTGTAAAACTGTTGTGCATAATTTATTAAACCCAGTTCCCCTTCAAAAGGAAAAAAAAAAAAAAAAGATTTTTTAAATTTCTTGCTTCCGAGAAGCATTTTTAAAAGTTTTGAATGCCAATTCCAAAGCAAATATTTCAAAAAATTTGAAGCATACGCAGTTGCTCTTTGTGGCGGGAATATCTGCTGGGTACTGGTTCTTTTCCATCATTCGACGATGCTCTTTCTTTCTTTTTGTTGTTCTTTTTCTTACCCTCTTCATCGATTGGAAGTTATATCCCAAGGGTTTTCAAAACCACAGCCCCATTGCCGTAAAACCCATTTATTTTGGGGCGTAAAAAACGCCGATATTACGGTTGGAAAGAATGCGTCCATGCGAGGGAAAAAATGTTGCCTAGTTTTTTTTTTTTATTGTGTATATTTACTGACGGTTTTTAAAAGATTGTAATACAGAAATATTTACTCTTAATTAATTCTGAATTATTTTTAATCCCCAACGTCTTTCTTCATGGTCTTCCGTGCATGAAATATGTTTTATATATTTTTATAAAGTCAGATCGTTATTGTTTTTAATACCAAGTAAAATATTGTGGAGTAAAAACATTTGGCTATTGTAAGGTAAAAAAAAAAAAAAAAAAAAAAAAAAAAAAAAAAAAAAAAAGGAAATTATCTTTTTGTCAGATTTTATTTAAGTGGCTACTCAGACACGTAAATATTCATAAATACTTTTAGTTTTTTTATTTATTTTCATGCATAACACACCATATATTTTTTAATACCTAGTAAAATATTGTGGAGTAAAAATATTTTGTTATTGTAAGGTAACAAAAGTATAAGGAAATTGCCTTTTTCTCAGATTTTATTTAACTGACTACTCAGTCACGTAAATATTCATAAAATACTTTTAATTTTTTATTTATTTTCATGCTGAATACTCCATATATATATTTTAATACCTAGTAAAATATTGTGGAGTAAAAATATTTGGCTATTTTTAGGTGACAAAAGTATAAGGAAATTGCCCTTTTCTCAGCTTTTATTTAAGTGGCTACTCAGCCACGTAAGTATTCATAAATACTTTTAACTTTTTATTTATTTTAATGCTGAATACCCCATATATTTTTTAATACCTAGTAAAATATTGTGGAGTAAAAATATTTGGCTATTGTAAGGTGACAAAAATATAAGGAAATTGCATTTTTCTCAGATTTTATTTAAGTGGCTACTCAGCCACGTAAGTATTCATAAATACTTTTAACTTTTTATTCATCTTCACGCTGAATATTCCATATTTTTTAAATATACAGTAAAATATTGTAAAGTAACAACATTTGCCTATTGTAATGTGACAAAAGTATAAAAAAATTGCCTTTTTCTTAGATTTTATTTAAGGGGCCACACAACCACGTAAATATTCATAAGTACTTTTAACTTTTTATTTATCTTCATGCTGAATACTCCATATTTAATATCTTATCTCCATAATTACATACAACATTTTCTTTTGTGTATCGTACATACATACATACAGCATACATATGCATAAAATGCTTTTCAATGCATACAATAGATACAGAAGCCCCCCTTTTCAACAAATGGATGTAATATCCACCAATGAAGAATCTTTCATATTTCTGTGTCAGCTAAAACATAATAAAGAACTGTATCATTTCTCAGACATTTCTCAAATAGACGTTCTGTATAATTTTGTGTTCAATTTAACATTGAATTAGAAAAGATATAGTCAAACTCTCTTCATATCTATATATGACTTTGAAAAAAAAAATCAACTTTTGTTATTTCCTTAAATTCTTACTTCTTTATTTATAGACCAGGAGCCGGCAGCTCAGACAATTACCTCATCGAGCTCACGGATCAAATTCTAGGATTAGTTAAATCTTGATTCGCATATTAAAACGCAATCGGTCTGTCAAGTCATATCTTGGTGGAAAACACCTGAAAACCCGATTTTAGCGGCTGACTCGTAGGTTTACCATTGTGTTTTCCTGCTCCCAATCCTCCATGTTTTCATATATTTTGGTGCAGGAAAACACAATGGTAAACCTACGAGTCAGCCGCTAAAATCGGGTTTTCACGTGTTTTCCACCAAGATATGACTTGGCAGACCGATTGCGTTTTAATGTGGGAATCAAGATATAACTAATCCTAGAATTTCATCCGTGAACTCGATGAGGTGATTGTCTGTGCTGCCGGCTCCTGGTCTATTAGTTTAGCTTTTTTTTTTTTTTTTTTTTTTTTTAATTATTGTAATTGCACTATTAGAAAAATCCGTGAGTCGAATGAATTTTTCTTTTGATTATATTTCTTTAAAACACGAAAAATGTCGCTTTGTTTTGTCCATTCTCCCCCCCAAAACAGAAATTTCTCCAATCTAACATAAAAATTACACCGAAATCTCCTAATCTAAAGCTGCATTTTCATAAAATCTTAGGGTATTCCGGCAACTGTTCTGCTTAATGCTTTTTCAGATTGGAAACATAATTTTTACTTATGTCCTTCCCCCCTCAAAACATGAAAAATTCGTAAACCTGAGGCTCAACATTCTCAGTCAAAAGACGGAAATTTCTTTAAATAGTAGAAAAATTCTGCCAATCTCAGGGCTGTTCCGGCAATTGTAACTGGCTACCCACGTTTTTACGTTTTTTGACAATTTTTTTCGAGAGTATCTATTAAAGGAAAATACAATATTTAAATCACGATATATATGTTTCATATGTTGTGTATAATATTTTAAATTTATTGTGTAATGCGTGTTCAAACGTATTAATACAAGCAGCATTATTTAAAACATCTGTGTGTGTGTAATGAACTTGCATCTGTAATATCTAATTAAGAACAGGAGATGCCTCTTTTATATATTGAATATTTTAAGATTTCGTAGTACAGTCGGCGCTCGTTATAATGACCCCTTGTGTGCCAAAAATGAGGGTCGTTATAATGGAAGGTCGTTATAACGAAAGAGAACGGTAAAAAACTCTAATCATGTGCATGAAAATTAAGGTTTCTAAGGAAATTTTGTAGTACAGCATTATTACTAAATTATTTTTAATTTCGTATCCAATAAACATTGACAATGAATAATTATAAAAATCAATTTAAGAGAATGATTATGTATTTCTATAATAAAATTTAATATAAATTTTAAATCACACACACAAAAATTTTACATTTGTTTTCTACTAAAACAATTCGAAATAGTGTTTACTTTTTGTGCATTTGACATTTTCTTTAAACAAATTTTTTCATCTCAATTAGTTAGTATTAATATGTAATTTTGTGTTTTCTTGTCTTTAAAAAATGTTTTAAAGTGTCATTTTAAGGCATTTTACAATAGGCATCAACGTGCAGTGAGCAATGAGTTCTTGGGTAAAGAAAATGGTAATCTTTTTTGGGAAAAAAAATCTGGAGGAAAGTTCAATTCGGTCGCTGTATTGGGAAATAAGCTGCTGGCCGGACGTTATATTGGATGTAAAAATAGGCATATCATAAAAGGGATATATTTCGGGACATTTTGCATAGGCTGTTATAATGGACGGTCGTTATAACGAGCGTAGACTGTAATTGGAAAAAAAAAGAGCCTTGTAAAATTTCTGTGACATATTTCATTATTGTATTATTTTATTCGAAATAAAACTTTTTTATACAGTTACAAAATACATTTCATACATTCATTAATAACACATGACATTTAATAAAATTCATAACCAATTTATACGACAAATGAAATACTCCGTCATCCGATTTTCCGATCTCAGTTTCCCCAAAGAAAAGGTCTTCACCGTTTCCGTGGCAACTAAATGCGGAATTATTTTTCTTTTATGTTCTTTTAAAGAACGTTCGTTTCACCAATAAATTTTTCGTTCAAATTGCTCCCCTCACATTTCAAACCTTTTATATGTTTTAATGGGATATTAATTTTTGTTGTTATTGTTGTAAGCCCCTAAACAGTTTTCACACCTAAGTCTAAAAAGTCTAAAAACGTGTAATACATAATGCAGAAAATTTTAAAACATTATTTAAATGAATAAAGGAAATGCGTAAACTATTTATATCCCAAATACTCCAACAGCATTTTCCGATCTCTATTTCCCAAAATAAAAGCTCTTTGCCGTTTCCCGTGGCAACCAAATGTGGTTGTCTTTTTTCTTTTAAAGAACGTTCGTTTCACCAATTAATTTTTCGTTCGAACTACTTCTCTTACATCCCAGACCTTTTGTATACTTTTATAGGAATTTTAATTTTGTTTTTGGTTGCAAGTTCTGGAATGATTTTCAAACTCAAGTCTAAAAACTTTTATTATTTCTGCGCTGGAGTGTATGAAATTTTATTGATCAACATGTATATTTGTTTATTCGAGTCAATCCATTTTGCTGACGATTCCGACAATATTGATCGTGCTGATTTTAAATGAGAATTGATTTGAACTAGAGTTTATTTCCGTTAAATTAACTCCGTAACATTTTGCTGTACTATTTTATTATACATTTTCTTAATCTTAACTCTTATTTTTTAGGATAGAATTTTCTTACATTCTTTTAAATTAAAACTTTGATTATACACTGTAAAAAAAAAAAAAAAAAAAAAAAAAAATGTAATTCTACAGATGTAAAGTTACAGAAATCTGTATGCTTACTAAAATTTTATCTGTGCACTGTACAAAAAAGATGTAAATCTACAAAAGTAGTATTTTTAAAGCTACAGAAATCTGTAGTTTTACAAAAGAATCTACTAAAATTACAGTAAACTTACGAAAATTTTATCTGTAACCCGAGTTGTAGTTACATAAAAAGAGTTTTAGGCATCCCAGTTTCCTAAAAAAATCTTAGTAACCTTACAGATTGTTTGATTTATACAGTGCAAACGTGTATTTATTGCATGAATTTCTGTTGTTGCCGTTACATAAAGAGTTCTACATAAAAAACTAAGCATCTCAGTTTCCTAGAAAATTCTTAATAACTTTGCAGATTTATTTATTTATTTATTTTTTACAGTGTACAAAGGACTGTTACTCTGAAACCTTTTAGTGGAAGTTCATGAAATTGTAGTATCTTTGGATAGGCATTGCAACAACAACACATTAAATAAGACATTTGCAAATATATTTATTTTTTAAAAATGTGTGAAATTCAAACCATAGTGAAAAAATATGAGACGCCTTTTGCACATTTTTCAAACGCAATATATATATTTTTAATTTTTTAAATTTTATTTTGCATGTAGACTGTCAAAAATGCATACATTTGTACAATGTCACAAACTTTCGTTATACGGTCCAGAATTACAATATGCTCAAACTCATCATTAACCGTTTCGAAAAGAAAAAAATTACCTTGAAATAGCAACATGGTTCAACGATAATATAATAAGAGCATGCCGTATCCGGGAAAAATAATGATATACGCCGTATCTCTAAATATTCAACACTTTCGAAAGGTCTTGCCGATCACCGTCGACAATTCATTAGGTAACTGTTGCTGATAAATTGAGTTAAATTTCTTTGCCTTAAAATATCGATCTTTTAAAACTTGTTAAGACTCATAGCGCTAATTACAGTTTCTACGACAAATAAAGTAGCTGCAAAGTGGCAACAGAAGATGCAATTTCTGTGATAACTCTTTTAAATTTATTTTATAACGAAGTTGGTTGTAAAGTATAGTAGTTAATTCTTGCTCATTCCATTGAATAGATTCAGCGGGGAGAGAAATACATTATTGATAATATCCTAGTGTTAACTATTTCTATACAGATAAATTAACTCTTCACATATAAATTAATTTCAATTAGCTTATAATACGAAGTAGAATGATAATGATGATGAAAAATAGTAATTAATAATTATTACTGATAAACTGAATTCAATTGCTTTGCTTTAAATTATCGATCTTTTAAAACTTGTTCAGACGCGCGGTGCTATAATTGGCCGTATTCTTCCTTTCGGTTCGAGACTATAAAAATCACCATTTTACCTTATGTGCCCTCACAGGAATATTGTCTACCATACTTATTGCATGCATATGATTACAGAAAATTTCATTTACACTTAAAAGAATCCAAATAGTTTAGCATTTGTTTCCAGCTAATAATCCATAAAGAAATGGAGCCTATTCTTTCTTTCGGTTCGAGGCTATAAAAATAGCAATTTCACCTTATGTTACGTCACAGAAATACTGTCAAGACCCTTTAAGGGACTCTTGTACTGTCCATTATAGTTTCTATGACAAATAAAGTAGTTAAAAAGTGGCAACGGAAGATGCAAACTCTGTGATAACTCTTTTGAATTTATTTTAAAACGAAGAATAGTTGTAAAGTTTGAATGGATTAAGGAAGGGAAAAATACATTATTAGTAATATCCCAGTGTTTAATTATTGCTATACAAAGAATAAAAATATCACAAATAAATTGATTAAAATTAGCTTATAGTATAAATTATAATAATAATAATAAATAATAATTATTATTACTGATAAATTGAGTGCAATTTTTTTGCTTTTAAAATATCAATCTTTTAAAACTTGTTAAGACGCTGTGTTAATTATAGTAATGTAAGTGCTAAGAGACGACGGAATATGCAAATTTTGTGATAACAATCCTTGAATTTATATTACAACGAAGAAAAGTTATTGAGTGATGCAGCTAAGTTGTCAATTCTTGCTTTGACTCTTTTGAATGATTTCAATAAAAAATAAAATATCCAGTAATATTCAAGTATTTGATTATCTATATCATAAAGGACAAACGTGTCCGTGCATTACGCGGACGTCATCTTGACGGTGGCAACAGCAGACGATTAAATTTTACTTTTATTATTTTTTATTGGAATGTTTTAAACTTCTAAATACCGCACATTTTCAATTTTTACACCGTCGAATAGGTGGGAAAATGTACTTCCAAATACGTTTCGAAATTTAGTTCAGTTTTTATTGTTTTTAAATTAATTTTCAAGCATCGATTTTTATCAAATCTATCTCTATTGCGTGCAGATACAGGGTGTCCATAATTAAACGACCCTACTTTAAAGCTGTCTACAGACAAAACTATTGTTCATAAAGTTGTGAAATTTTGGGAAAGACATAATAAAAAGTTGGGAATTTGTTTAAGCTAAAAAAAAAAAAAGGTTAATAAAAGTAGTTCAAAATTTCATCACCAGAGGGCGTTTGTTAATAAATTACACATTTAGCTTTACGATTAGGGATGTACCGAATAGTGATTTTGGCCGAATACCGAATATTCGGCCTACAGGCGAACCGAATACCGAATATTCGGCCTACAGGCGAACCGAATACCGAATATTCGGCTAGCCGAATAGTAACTGCTAGGCCGAATACCGAATATTCGTCCAGCCGAATAGTAACTATTTGGCCGAATACCGAATATTCGGCTTTTCGAATAATTTTATATTTCAAACTTTAAAGGCATTAAAATGTTAAATTTTAAAACAGTTTTACATAATATTTAAAACAGAAACTTTCATTTTGATAATCAAGAGCTTTTTTCAAGTAAACTTTATGCTGAAAAAAGTCTGCTTTGAGTTATTTAAGAAGCGGATAGTTATAAAACTCTTTTAATTAATAAAATTTTAAATTTCATGGCTTCTTCTGTGAATTAAAACAAATGAATAAAATTTTCTTAAATTCTAAAACAAACATTTTAAAGTCAAAGAGAAATTGTGAAAAAATTGGAAGAAAAATTGTACAGGATCATATATTATTTGTTTGTCAGGAAGAAATTAAAGTAAAAGTAAATAAATAATACAATCTATTCGAATTTTATATGGTGGCAACTCAGCAAGAATAACTGCTCTGCTGCCTTTTATTAAGCAAAAAAGTTTTTAAATACATCCTAGATCGGTGTCTGGAGTGAATGATCATTTTCAGAGATTGTAAATGTTGTTCTTAAAATCTTAGCAAGAAACAGATTATTTACTGGGCAATGTTCAGGAACTAGCATTAGTACATAATTAATTCCTATGAAAATCCTCGTGATTGGTTAATTTTCTTAAATAATACTTAACAAACAGCAAATAAATAATGTAAAAACATTCTCTTTTATTCAAATATATGATTCTGTTTCTAATTATTCTGAATATCTTTATAAGTTGACTGTTAAACGTATAAGTGGTATAAGGTTTTAAAAAATATGTTTTCAAAGTTTTTTTTAAGTATTCGGTTGGCCGAATATTTCGATTCGGCCAAACCGAATATTCGGCAGGCCGAATAGTTTGCTATTCGGCCAAGCCGAATATTCGGTATACCGAATAGTTTGATATTCGGCCAAACCGAACATTCGGTAACGAGGCCGAATACCGAATATTCGGTGCATCCCTAATTACGATAGTTTAGAAATTTTATTTATTACTTTAACTTTACTCTAAAGACAGCATTTTACAGCATTTTCCTAGCTTCCCTGAACATACAGCGACCAACTGTGGAACATGCTATCTTACCATTCCAGATGGCATCTGAAAACAATGAAAGTCATGCAGAACGTGTTTGGTTATAACGAAATTTGTTAACCTATCGTAAATGTATTCTAAATGTGTAATTCGTTAAAAAACGGCCTCCTAATTTTTTTTTTTCGCTCGAACATAACCCCATACTTTTATTATGTGCTCCAAAAAATTTCACAACATTCTGAACAATAGTTTCGTCTGTAGACATTTTTAAAATAAGGTCGATTAATTATGAACACCCTGTAAATAAAATTTCTAAACTATCGTAATGCTAAATGTGTAATTTATTAAAAATCGCTCTCTGGTGGCGAAATTTCAAACTATTTTTATTTGTATTTTTTTTAGCTTAAACAAATTCTCACCCCTTTATTATGCCATTCCTAAAATTTCACAAGTTTATGAACGATAGGTTTGTCTGTAGACAACTTTAAAGTAGGGTCTTTTAATTATGGAACCCTGTAATTAAGAAGATAAATCCGTTTGCATTTATATTAATATAAATAGCTCATCATTTGATTCCAGCTTATATTCTTATAACCAAATTAAAACATTCATCAATCAGTCAACCAATAAAACAATAAAATATAAATAAAACACAAATTTAAGATATGTAATCAAATTTCGCTCTTAATCCACTGAAATGAATAGAATAAAAAAAGCTAATTGTAAATGGCAATCTTTGGAGATTTCTTCGGATGTTAATTCTTGACGAGGCCATTATGAAAATATCGCTTTTAATACGTTTCAAAACATTATTGTTATTTTCCATATAAATATGGTTTTTAGTATTGTTAGTGGGCATTCTGAAAAATATATTAAATGTAAAAAATCTATTAGAGTTATCAATAATAATAATAATAATAATAAGAAGAAGAAAAACAGCCTGCGGCTTTCTCACCACAATCTTTGAGATTATTTGCTGATACGTTTTTTTTTCATTAATTTCTGATTAAATACAATTCTTTTTATCAAAGAACGTGCTTTAACGATATATAAGTATTCTACGTTAAAAGCTGCTTAGAGAACCTCTCGAAAAATACCCCATTAATCGCTGTGCCTTTAGTATGTGAATAAAGATAAAAATAAGGAATTTTGCTTAGTAGCCACTGGCCGATAAGTTCACTTTTTTTAGTAGCCAGTTACCGGCTAGTGAGAATAATTTCTTCATTTTTCAGTAAATACATTTATGTCACTGAATATTTAATTAAAAAATATGAGTTTAGAGTAAATAAGTAATTTATGTACTATATAAAAACATTTAATTCGCATTTTTTTTTTTTTTTTGTGATCTTTTGACAATATTTCTGTTGTTTTCGCAACCTTTTGGCAAAATTTGCGTTTTTATTGCGATCTTTTGAGATAATTTTCGTTTTTTTTCGCGATCTTCTGTCATAATTCTCGTTTTTTTTCGCGATTTTTTGACATAATTTTCGTTTTTTTCGCGATCTTTTGTCATAATGCTTGTTTTTTTCGCGATCTTTTGACATAATTCGCGTTTTTTCGCGATTCTTTAACGAAATTAGCATTTTTTCGCGATTCTTTGACGAAATTAGCATTTTTTCCTGCGACCTTTTGACGACATTTGCGTAATTTCCGCGATCTATTGACGAAATTTGTTTTTTTTTAGCGATCCTTTGACGGAATTCGGGGTTTTCTGCGATTTTTTGACAAAATTGTCATTTTTTTCGCGATTCTTTGACGAAATTCGCGTTTTGTTCCTGATTCTTTGACGAAATTCGCGTTTTTTCCGCGATGTATTGATATTATTTGCGTTTTTTAGTGATCCTTTAACGAAATTCGAGTTTTCCACGATCCTTTGACAAAGTTTGCGTTTCTTTCGCGATCTCTTGACAAAATTTGCTGTATTTTTCACGATTCTTTGACGAAATTCGCATTTTTTTTTTTCTTTTGACAAAATCCCTTTTGGAAAATCTTGCATTTGGCCGTTTCTTTCCGTATTTTTAGTCACCAGTTTTTCACGTGCAATCGCCGAGTGGCGAGTGCTATTTTCATCTTTATATGTGAAGAGAAAAAACGATGTTAACGTCAGAAATAACATATATCATAGTTTTCTCCTATATTCTGTAAACCGGGAGGTCCGGCTTTATCCACTTGCTGTTATAACGAGAATTGGAATATCAGAAATGAACGTCTTAGAATTAGCTTGTAATACGGAAATATAATAATAATAAATAATAAAACAACAATGAACAATAAATAATAATTTCTGATAAACTAGGCTCAATTTGTTTGCTTTGAAAGTGTCGATCTTTTAAAACTGTATTTATGGCCCTGAATACAGTTTCTACCATAAATTAAAATAGCTGCTAAGTGGTGACGGAATATGTAAATTTTGTGATAACACTCTTGAATTTATACTACAACGAAGAATACTTATTAAGTGTGGTAGCTAAATTGCTAATTCTTGCTGATTCTCTTTTGAATGATTCCATGGCTCCCACTCTGTCCGTTTTTTCAATGAGAAATCTTCTTCATTATTTTCCCTGAAAGCGTTTTGTTGCCATTGTTGCAAAAACCTACAACGAATTTTTCTCTTACTAAAGGCTGTTTTTAAAAAAACGGACAAGTAAGTGGGAGCCCTGTGATTTCAATGCAGAGGAAATTATCCGGTAATATACGCTTAATTATTGCATAAAGAAAAATGGAACATCAGAAATAAACTGGTTAAACGTATTATCGTGCGAAGTGGAGAAATCTAATAATTATTTTTGAAGTAACTGAATAATTTACACACCATCCTTACTGCTCTGATAGATTATTAAGAACAAGTTTACATAAGTTGGGATTACGGAATGCTTTATCAAGAGGAGAAAAGAAAAGTGCATTTTAATTATCTTTCGAATTAGTTATTCGATTATCTCTTGACAGATTTATAAAGAAAAGATGCTAATATGTGTAATACTATAAAATTTAACAAATATGCTCCGATTTTCAGTTTAAATCTTTTGCATATTTTTTAAGCATGTATTCTATTCTAAAAAAAAAGTAACTAAGGTTGTCACAGCCGCTGTTTATGAATTTTTTGTGACCGGGGGTCTTTCTTCGTTAATATTAAGAAAATTACTGCACACAAATGAAAATCGGTGGTATTATAGAGAAATATTTGATAAATACGCTGATGTAGACAGTTTTTAAATCGAATATTTATTTTAAGAGATATGTAATGTTAAAGTTGGTCAAAATCGTTCCGTTAAAAAAGTTTTATAGGAGAAAAAACTATACACAGGAATGTAATAATTTTTTCTGAAGAACTACATTAGAAGTTCCCGGTGTGCAGACTGCATTTATCTTTTTAATTTGACTATTTTTTTAAATTAATTTCCATTTTAAATTCAAATTTTCAGCATTTCGAGAGAAATTTTTTACATCTTTTAGAAAAGGGTGTTATTTTAAATTGTTGCTAGTTTTAAAAACAGCCCAAAAAATATTTCCATCGGAGAAAAAATTTATTTACACGTGACTATTATAAAAAGAAAAAAAAACTTTCAAATTAGAATTAAATGATTACGTATTTAAAGCTGGAAAATATTGAATATTACGTCATGAGAACTATATTCACACGTGAATTTAAAAAAAGAAAGAAAGTTTAAAAGACTAAATAAAATAAATAAAGTAAGACAGTACAATTAGTACAATTAGCAGACGTTTCGCCAAGCAAAAGAGGGAAAATTGTAAAATAATAAATTCATTAATATGCGTTAAAATTCGTAAATGGAGAAAATACATCATATTTAAAATGCCCAAACAATAATATTGCCAAACAGTTTACATTCAAAAATATATTTGCGCGAAACATTTATTTCATATTTTGAGATAATCTTTTAAACTCTTGTTGTGAATTCTAAGACAGTGCAAATAATATTTCCTTTCTAACAACAAAAGTATTTTCACATGAATATTAAAAAGAGAAATAAAACGTTGATGAAAATTACGTCAGATTTAAAACGATACATTTAAAATGTCTTATTTAAAAAAGCTTTCTTATAGCGTTGTTAAAAAATACCGGGAGACAAAGTCTCTGTTTACTTAATTCATTTTATATTAGCTTATTTTCAAATGTTTTACTGATCTGATTTAATCAAAGACGAAAATAGCCCGTTAGCAGGGAGATCGCCACTGTTTTTTTTAAAATTATAATTCAATCTTCCGAACATTTTTTAAAGCCGATCAAATTAGCGTACTTTTAGAGTTTGCGGTGTCTGAACGGGGGTTGGCGAGCATAGCTCGTAGGGGGCAACCCCCCCCCCCTAGTATGATATACAAAAATAAATAAATTATGAAATAATAAATCATAATTATTTTAACAATTTAACTTGATTGTGACTATCTTTAAATACAAAATTCATGATAAAGTACATTAAAAGCTTTAAAAATTATATAGTAGAAAAAAAAAAAGGGTTAACATTTATGTATTCTTTATTTCGGGGGGAAAAAAAGAGAGCGAAGATTTAAAAAAAAAAAAAAGTACGAATTCTCGAAGATTATGTAAAGTTGTACTTGCAAAACACAGCTGAGTAAGTTCTCAAAAGATTAACATTCTACATTTTAACTTGTTAACTAATTATATTTTCATATTACTTTATACATTTTCGATGTAACTGGTATGAATAAAAGTTAAATAAGATTAATAATAAGTATAAAAATTAAATTAAGAAAATAAAGTATTAATAAGAATGAAATTTTAAAGTTAGCATGTTATAAGTGAGAGAAAAAGTTGCAGAGAGAAGTTTTACATAATTTCCCATAAGGTGTTGACAGTATCTGAAGGAATCGACATATAACTCAGAGAATCATATAAGGAAAGGTTTGAAAGTAAACATTCCCGTCAACAATCTACCTATTACACTTTTGCCTTGAAGGAATTGTCAGGGCGGCATAGACGAATTGTATCGCAGATTAGTTATTGATTGACCAGTCAGATCGTAGATGAGTTATTCATTGACCAATCAGATTATCTTGATTAGGAGACATAAGTGCAGTTAATTAATAAGATGCCATCTTGCCAGTCATGACGTCAGCTACACTTTCCTTATAAGTAAGAGGTGAGCATAAGTGAGATGTCATCTGTATATTGATTTCGTAAATTATCTCAATATTTATAAGCTGTCTTAAATGTTTTAACGTAGAAGTCTAATAACTGGTTTTAGGTCAAAACAAATAATTTCTAATGCAAAATTTCAATTCACGTTATTATGTAAATGAATTTACTGCACTGAATTTAACTTGCAAATATGTCGATTTCGAAAAATATTTATTTTTACTGTTTTTGACTGTATGATGAATTTAAATAGAAATGAAAGCAGGAATATGCTGACATCAGTCTTGTGAAACCTTACTTGTGCACTTGTCATAAACAGTGAATAAGGTCGATTTCTATGTTTGATAACATCAATGTTGGTATTCAAGGGCGTCGTGTCAGTCAGATCATTTCTTGCTACTTATTGTATTATTAGCTTGTTATTTTCAACAGCGTTTGATGTATTTATGGGAGGTGAAAGTACTATTTACGTAGTTTTTCCATTATATAATAGTGACATATCAAAATGGCTTTTTAGTGGAAGTATATATTATTAATGTTTAATAATTATTCTACTGTGGCTATATATGATTTTTTAGTATTGTTAGGAAATGTACGAAACAGTTTTCCTGCATCGATTCTGTCACTGCTAAAGAAATACATTTACAAGTTTCACTCCATCAAAAATGCTTTTTGATTTTTGGCGAAAAATGCAACGTAGTGATTCTCTTGTCGATCCTGATGTCAAAATTTGGCGTCAACCAGGAAAATTTCAGAAATAAAGTTTATAGCAACAGTAGAAAGTGAGAAATCGAAAATATTCAAAATAGCTCGAGATGTCGTCATAGGAATTTCTAGTTCAACCTATCTCAAGTAACAACAGAGTTCGCCTATCAAGTCAGATGAGTTTGCAAGTTATTTGCCTAAGAAGTGCAATACTGCGCTTCAAGTCTCAACCTCTCAACGATATTTTTGTAATTTTCTTTATTGTATTAACGTTATTTTCTTCATTGTGTTTACTGCAGTTTGATTTTATAATATTCGTAATCCTGCAATTTTTGAGGGAAAATGTCTTACTAGGTCTGTTTGATACAGGGAAAATTGTGCGAAAATCCATGCTATGTTTTTTTCATCTGGATAAATGTGACTTAATTTACAATTATAAATTTAAAAATCGTTTCAAAAGCAATATCCCATTTTTAAACAACTTCTTGCTTATGTAAGGTACCTCTATAAGAGAAAGGCGACATACTCGCAGAACGCGTGTTCAGACTTGAAGCTTTTGTTCTCCACATTCGTTCTACAATGTGCTAAAATATGGGAATGTTAAAGCCACATTCCAGAACTTGGCGATACTCACCTGGTCGAGTTCGTACGACTACTTGTTCACGCGAATGTTCTGTCTTCAATAAAATGTGGCAAATTATAACCTGATAAATCGTTTCATCTTTAGCAAACCTTCAAACATATCGACATGATAACCCTGTTTGGTAAGACACTTTACATCAAAATACTTAACAGCAGTGCCCAATATTGCTAGAATGTTTCTTTTTTATTATTTTACAAATTAGCTTTCAACCAAACGAAATATAAATGTTTTCAACAGTATTAAAAATTAAAAACATACAGGGCACGCTTAACCTCTGAATCTAGGGGAAGCGCAGTATCATTTTGGGGCCCATTTCATTTGGTAATTTTTTTTTTTTTTTTTTAATTCTACTATACTGCATGAAAAACTCATCAATGCTGTACTAATATCATTCACAGGGTTCACAGCCGAGTTCACATGTATTTGATTAACAGTTTTTTCAATGTTACTGTATATACTACAAGATAGTTATAGTTGTTGTATGCTCAATTATACATGTCATTTAGAACCAGCACCTGAGGATTCAATATGATTAATTAACATCCCCCTTTTGTGAACCCCTCTTAAATTGAAAAGGGAAAGCTCGTGCTTCACGTGCCTTTTGGATAATCAGGTCCTGAAAACATGTACTGCTTTTCATGTAAATTTACTGCGGTTAGTTTAACTTCTAAATGTGAGGGTGTTTCAGTATAATGTTTACAAACTTAAAGAGATGATAGAGTAAATAGACAGAGAGGCGGTTGCACACATCATCACGCCATGGAGTTGACGGCTAAAATTCCAGGTTTAAACAGAACTCGATTAGCATATTAAAATGGAACTGGTCTGCCAAGTCATCTTGGTGGAAAACACCTGCAGAGCCTATTTCAGTGGTTGATCGGTATATTTATTATTGTGTTTTTCTGCACCAAAATGTATGAAAACATGGAGGACTGGGAACAGGATAACACAATGGTAAACCTACCAGTCAGCCATTAAAATTGGGTTTGCAGGTGTTCTCTACCAAGATATGACTTGGCAGACCAGTTGCATTTTAATGTGCGAGTCGGGTTTTAACTAATGCTGGAATTTAAGCCGTAAACTCGATGAGGGGATGGTTTGTGCTAGGGATGCACCGAATATGCGGTATCTATTCGGTATTCGGCCATGTTGCTGAATATTCGGTTTTGCCGAATATTCGGCCGAACCGAATACTTAAAAAAAACTTTTAAAAATTATTTTTTAAAACCTTATACAACTTCTACGTTTAACAGTCAAGTTATAAAGATATTCAGAATAATTACAAACAGAATCATATTTAAATAAAAGAGAATGTTTTTACATTATTTATTTGCTGTTTGTTAAGTATTATTTAAGAAAATTAACCAATCATGAGGATTTTCATAGGAATTAATTATGTACAAATGCAAGTTCCCCAACATTGTCCAGTAAATAATCTGTTTCTTGCTAAGATTTTAAGAACAACGTTTACAACCTCTGAAATGATTGCCCACTCCAGACACTGATCTAGGATGCATTTAAAAACTTACTTGCTTGATCAAAGGGAGTAGAACAGTTATTCTTGCTAAGTTGTCACCATATAAAATTTGAATCGATTGTATTATTTATTAACTTTTACTTTAGTCTCTTACTGACAAGTAAATATATGTACCTGTACAATTTTTCTTCCAATTTTTTCACAATTTCTCTTTGATTTTAAAATGTTTGTTTTAGAATTTAAGAAAATTTTATTCATTTGTTTTAATTCTCAGAAGAAGCCATGAAATTTAAAAATTAATTAATTAATTTTTTTTTTTTTTTTTAACTATCCTGTTCTTAAATAACTCAAAGCAGATTTTTTTTCAGCATAAAGTTTGCTTGAAAAAAGCTCTTGTTTATTAGAATAAAAGTTTTTGTTTTAAATATTATGTAAAATTGTTTTAAAATTTAACATTTTAATGCCTTTAAACTTTGAAACATAAAAGTATTCGACAAGCCGAATATTCGGTATTCGGCCGAATGGTCTCAATACATTCATTCAGTCAAAATTTCAAATTACTTCACTTCAATCTGGGCCTGGTCATAACTTTAATAGTAATGAAGATATTTTAAAGATATTTACAACAAAATTAACTTGTTGTGTGCAAAATCGGATGAAATCCCAAAAAGTTTTAAAAGTACAGAGTTATTCGGACAGTGTCACTGTATGTAATGTCAGCTGTATTCCGATAAGTGTGGATAATCAATTTAGCACTGGCTGGATGCTTATTTCGGACACCTCCACCATCTTAAATGAGACAATATCAAGAGATGTGGTGACAGTAGCCACCATCCGCATTCAATCAGCGCTAAATTTGACGATCTAGTTTTCTAGTTGGCATTAAATATGGTGCACCGACCGAATTACTGTTCACCTCTACAACGTTTCGTGACTTCATAGAATTTTTCACACAACGAGTTAATTCTGTTGTGAATATCGTTAAAATATCTTCCCTGTTTTTAAAGTTATGAACAAAAATATGGGCTCAGATTTAAGTGAAGCATCCTGTAATTTTTACTGAAACAGTAGATTGTGACCCTGTTTTCCATATAAAATACGTTTGTTGTACTGTGTTCTAGTGCCCTGCATCGGGTCGGGTAACCCGATTTTACCCGATGCGATCAGGTTGGCGAAATTTCTTTCCTTGCGGTTCGTGTTCGGTTTGGATTGGTTTTAACTGTTTCGGGTTCGGATTTGACTCTTGTGAGTTGGGTTCGAATTTTTCAAAAAAGGTCTAGTATTATTTTTTTCAAATGAGATAAACTATATATATGAACAAATGAACATTAATGAGTGCATATATATCCATAAAAGATAAAGTTGATAATGGAGATATAATTGTAGATTATTTTTTCAATAATTGTATTAAAATATGGATTAATTTTCTTCCATTTCGAGTTCGGGTTTAAGGCTCCTGTCCCTGACCGCGAAGACACTCACGAGCTAATGCTAATCCTATGGGGAGAGATTTATCTAATATCTCATTTGCATTTCGACATTTTTAAATAATTTTTTTTTTGCATTGGATAGCCGAGGTCCGTCTTTACATCGCACCTTTTTTACTTTTTCTAAAATTACTTTCACTTTCAAAACTTGTTCTGAAAATGAAAGTTGTCATTCTAAAAAATATCTGCAACCAAACTCGAAAAAGTAAAAAAGGTGCGATGTAGCGACAGATCTCGGCTATCCAATGCATATATATATATATATATATATATATATCGAAATGCAAACGAAATATTAGAAAAATCCCTCCCCATAGGATTAGCATTAGCTCGTGAGTGCCTTCGCCGGCAGGGGCAGGAGCCTTCCGTATTCCAGGTTTGGATTGAAGTGTGACGGGTTCGGGTTGAAGAAATGTTTTTTTGTCGGGTTAACTTTAAATAGAATTTTCGGGCTACTTTAACATCTCTTAAAGTTTGTAAAGATTATATTGAAACATCTTGCTTGATTTCAACAAACAATTATTTTACTACTTTTGACCATATGATGAATTTAAATGGAAATGAAGGTAGGAATATTTGGCAAGAGTTTTAAGAAACCTTACTGTGCATGTTTCATAAGCGATGAATTAAGTCGAGTTCTTTTGTTTAATAACATCTTTATTGATACTCAAGGGCGTTGCGTCTGGACATTTCTTGCTTCTTCCCCTGTTATTCGCATGCTATTTTCTACAGCATTTAATGTATTCACTCGAGGTCAAATTATTGTTTCACAGTTTCTTGATTATGTAAAGAGCGACGTGCCAGGATTTTTTTTTTTTTTTTATTAATAGAGATGTTATCAACATTAACTCATAAATGTTGACAAATAAACAAATTGCTTTTGAACGGCCGGTCCCGAAATAGCTTGCAGTGCACTGCTACTATTGAATTTCTCGTCTCCATTAGTTTTATTTAAAGAGAACAAATTTGTTACAAATAAGCAAGTATTTAGTTCCTATAGGGTAGTGGCTCTCCACCGGTGTGCTTCGACGCAACAGTGCACCCTGAAACGACCTGAGGTATGTCGCAATTTTTTTAGGCGTGTTGTATCAAGATATTTTTTAATTATTAACCCATTTTCATCATTGGCACATGTATGCGTGCTTTCCAGGAATTTCTTTTTTATTCCGTATGCTATTTTTGGCAGTACTTAAGGCTGTTCTTAACTACTCTGCTCAACAAGCGCAAAACGTTCTGACACATTTACAAATTCATTTTTTAACGGAAGGATATAAAATTGGAAAGCCTGCCCATGGAAGCGATTTGGAATTGAACTGCTTTTTCCATTTTTTGATCAATCAATTACCCATGATAAATACATTTTTCGCCCGCTCTTAAGTGATTTTTCTACTTTCGCGCGGAAATTAGGTCCAAAACGTCCACTTTGACACTATTTTCTGATAGATCTATTGCGTTTGCAAAAAAAAAAAAAAAAAAAAATGGAAAAACAGCTCAATGACATAGTTTCATGCATTTTCGAACAAAAATAAATTAAAACTTATTCCAGAAAGTTGTCCTTTTGGATTTAAGAACATCCTTAACTCTCAGGACTCTGTGACAGGACTCTTCGGTCTCTGGATCCCCATACGGGGATCTCTGTTCTTTTCCTTATAAAAACTAAAATGTCCGATTTTTTTTTTTACATTTTCACATCACTTCTCAATAGCTGAATGTTTTTTGCGTTCAAAGCAAACGAATAAATGGCAGCATCTAAGCTGATTCCCACATAAAATAAATGCTATTTTCACCTGAGTTTGCACAATGCCTAAAAATGCCCAAAAGACAGTTTGACCAAGAAAGTGAGAAGTTTTCATAAGTATTTAACTTAAATCTTTTTCAATAAAATTTTTTGAAGATTTGTAGATTATTTACTTGTTTAAAGCTCTTAAATTTGTGATTCCGTTAATTTAGGTTAATGGTTATTAAACTGATGTTTTTACGGGGTTTGTAGTTTTAGATCCATATTTTTGACCTAAATTACTAAACGCCTAATGGATCAATTTCAGAAAAGAGATTTTTTCTGTCATTTACGATGTCATTTTGTTTGAAAAAAAAAAAACAATGAATAAGCATTTATATTATTGTTTTAGCTTCGGAACTGAAGAGGTTATTGTATTCACTCTATGTCAAATTATTTTTTCACAGTCTCTTGATTATGTAAAGAGCGACGTGCCAGGATTATTAACTTTTTAATAAAGGTGGGTGTTATCACCATTAAGGGGTCTCAGGACTCTTAAAGCTCTAAAATTTTCGAGGTTTTAATTTTTTTAGATGTTAAACTTCTATGTTTTCTGAACATTTTGATATAATTGTTATCTTGAAATTCCCATTAGAACAGAAGTAATGGCATTTAGAATTATACTCGCTCAATAGCTGAAGCGGTGTTTCCAAAACTTTGAAGTCATTTTTCTCGAAAAGACTTTTTTTGGCATAACGCGCACGATATCTCAAACACTTCTGAATATTTTTTCATGAAATTTTTAAACACATATGTTTCTTGTTAGTCTGTATAAACTGAACCTAAAATTTCCTTTTTATTGTAATAATAAAATATTTTTTTAGGGGTTTATATTGTTGAAATTTTCTAAATTTTGCATTAGCTAAATACAACTTTGTATTAAAAATATAAAAATGCTTTAAATACAAATTTATTTAGGTTCAGTGTCATTATTATAATCTGAAGTATAAGTAGGCACCAAAATTTCCATTCTAGTTGCAAAATTTATTTTGTAATCGTGCGCATTAGCTGTTATGTCGATTTTCTGCTCGTCAAATGTCTGACAGTTTGAAGTCCCCTGTAAGTGCTAATTCTGCATCTTGCAATTTTTCAAATATTTGAAATGAAAGAACATACTTGTATCTTTCATTCCCGTTTAAAATTGTGTCTTAATATCAAATACATTTTAAGATATTAAATGTTGAAAATGGTCCTTTTTTTTCATTTTTTCCAATTTTAAGAGTCATGAGACCCCTTAACAGTCATAAATGTTGTCAAATAAACAAACTGCTTTTGAACGGCCCTTCCCAAAATTGCTTCCAGAGTATGATTATTATTAAATTTCTCGACTTGATCCTTTCTGTTTAAGGGGGAAATACTGATGTGAAATGATGTGGCTGCGATGTACAGGGTGTTCCAACAAGACCTCATAAAGAGTGCAAAGCATAGTGCATACAAATGAGCAAATATTTATGTTTCTATAGGGCAATCGTTCCACACTGGTGTTCTGCTGCGCAATGGTGCAACCCGACAGAAATATTTTAATTGTTGGTATTACTTCTGATATGATCGGTTCATTAGATTACAATTTATTAAAATATTATTTTATGCTCAAGATGCATGTTTACATACACGCACACGCACACACACACACACACACATTCGGGTGTTACCCTTAAGGGGTCTCAGGACTCTTAAAATTGTAAAAAATGAAAAAAAGGGACCATTTTCAACATTTAATATCTTAAAATGTATTTGATATTAAGACACAATTTTAAATGGGAATGAAAGATACAAGTATGTTCTTTCATTTCAAATATTTGAAAAATTGCGAGATGCAAAATTAGCATTTACAGGGGACTCCAAACTGTCAGACATTGGACGAGCAGAAAATCGGCATAACAGCTTATGAGCACGATTACAAAATAAATTTAGCAACTAGAAAGAAAATTTTGGTGCCTACTTATACCTCTGATTACAGTAATTACACTGAACCTAAATAAATTTGCATTTAAAGCATTTTTATATTTTTAATACAAAGTTGTATTTAGTTAATGCAAAATTTAGAAAATTTCAACAATATAAACACCTAAAAAAGTATTTTCTTTTTACAATAAAAAGGAAATTTTAGGTTCAGTTTATATAGACTAACATGAAACATATGTTTTGAAAATTTCATGAAAAAATATTCAGAAGTTTTTGAGATATCGTGCGCGTTATGCCCAAAAACGTCATTTGGAGAAAAATGACTACAAAGATTTAGAAACACCACTTCAGCTATTGAGCGAGTATAATTCTAAATGCCATAACTTCTGTTCTAATGGAAATTTCAAGATAACAATTATATCAAAATATTCAGAAAAGATAGAAGTTTAACATCTAAAAAAATTAAATTTTCGAAAATTTTAGAGCTTTAAGAGTCCTGAGACCCCTTAAGTTTACTTCATGTGCAAATGTCTGGTTCTTTCTTGCACACAATTAATCCACACTCGGCACTTAATACTGGGTACTCGACCGAATAGTAAATGGCCGAATACTTGGTACTGTTACTTGGTAAATGGTCGAATACTTGGTACTCGGGTACTCGACCAAAATATTACTTGGTACACCTACTAGCGACTATAGCTATGATCGATAATAGCTGGGAGTGCGTTTTTCGCTGCGGTATGCATTTTTAAACTTATCTAATTTTTAATCTATTACGTATATAAATTCTATGGATCCTATATCGGACTGCGCCACAAAATTCCCACATATAATCGCATATGGACAGAAATTGCTGAAAAAAAAATTAAGTTATGTGTTTTTTTAATTGATTTTTAGGGTTCCGTACTGAAAAAATAAAAACGGAACCATTATAAGATCACTCCTGCGTATGTCTGACCGTCTGTTACAGCCATTTTACTCGTAAACTATGGAACGTGGAAAGTTTAAATTGGGGGAAGTAATAAAGGCTATTCAACGACATATTTACAGATTATTAAACATTCACAAATATATTTAGGAAAAATCTAGAGGAGCTAATTAAGTTACTTAAAAAAAAAATCTCTTCTTTGTATATCGTGTGGGGTATCGTGTAAAAGCTTTTGTAAGACTGAACTTAAAAATACATTTCTATTAATTTTAGGTATTATATTTCCAGAGTTATCGTCGAAAATATAGTGCAAAAATATGCCCCCCCCCCCCCATATATATCCGAATCTGCTAAAACTAAAATTAAAAAAAAAAAAAAGTAGGGTAGTAAAAGTTAATTTAAACCTTGCAGGAAAATTATAGCGATTACCCTAGGTCACATAGTTTTTGAGAAAAGCGCACTTTTCCGTTACACACAAATTTCTATTTGCAGGCATTCATCAAATGTGTTGAGGAGCGCTTGAGGTACCTATCGAAACTGAAGTATAAAAGCAGTGTTGATAATAATTTAAAAAAAAAAATCGTCTGTAATTAGCCGAGATATTAACCTTTAAAGACACTGGCGGTTTGGACATACATAACGACAGAGGCGGCGTACTCTGTGTACCATTGACTTTTAAAGTCCAGATAACAACTTTTAATGATACATTTGTGTAATGCAATGCCCAGTAGCCGTATAAAAGCAATAAACGTCAAACTGTTAAAAATAGAGTAATTTAATTAGAAATAATAATTAATTAATTAGAAAGAACATAAATACTATGGGATTCGAGACTAGTTTGCATTGAGTGGATCTCTCAACAGACCTCCCGTGTCTTTAAAAGTTAATTGAAAACCTATCTGGAAAGACACGGCACGGTCCAAGCTGGCGTTGCAACTTTGTGACCTCCTTTCGAAGCGCGCTTAGCACAATGCCAAGGTTAAACTTTGGACAAGGGTTTTGTTTTAGCTGCACTGCAAAAAGGAAAGATTATTACTACTCTGAATTTAGTTTTATGAAATGCCAAGTAAAGTTTAATCTCTTGCGCTCTGTGACGAACGTAGCGTAGTACGTCATGCTATTATGGTCATTTCCAACAATGACGGACGCAGCCTACATCATGATATATGGCTTATTTTTTAATTAGACATTACGAATTCTCATAAAAAAGTTTTAACTCCTATTTTTGCTTTGCAAGATCATTCATTTTCCATAAGTAAAATAAATAATATTATCTATTAAATTTTTGTGGTGTGAATTCAATTTCTAAAAAAAAAAAAAAAAAAAAAAAAAAAAAAATCTGCCAGATGCGGTAACACTGGTGGCTAGTGACATACATCCGCTAACAGCGACACAGCGCAAGGGTTTAAATATGAACTTCTTTTCTTTTATTGTCAGTACCGAATTAAGTTCATCATAAACAGATTAGGATAAGATTTAAAAAAAAAAAAAAAGTTATACAGAATAGCAATATTTGATATTATTAAGGCTTCATATGTCTTTGAACTTTTGTGGTATACCCATTCATACTTTTCAAGTATATACAGCTATACCCAACCCTACGTTGTATACTTTTTTACAAAGTCTTATTATTCTTTTAGCAACGATTTTTTTAATAATACAGTTAACAATTCATATATGTATTGTACGGAACCCTCTGAGCGCGAGTAATACTCGCATTTGACCGTTTATTTAGAAATTTCCTTTCATTGTATGAAAACATGATAATTCTTAATAATATTCTGTTACTGTTGGAAAGAGTTTTATAATCTATGCCTGATGCATGATTTTTCGTTCTCGATTTAAATTTAGCCTCAAGCTGCTCTCGACGCAAAATTTAATAAAACATTGCCTTTTCACGAAGTTATTTATCTGTATCGTTACATGATGTGTTATTTTAAAGTTGTAACATATTTTTTAATTATATTACTGCGGCAGATAATATTAATTGTACATTTTTGAAGACGCTGTCCGATCGTTATTAGTTTTCACCAGTCGGTCGAGATCGCGAGCGATCGTTTGGGAGTCGCTGCTCTAATTATTAAACGAAGAAAAAAAAAGGAGCCGAAATTTAAATTAAAATGCCCTAATACGGTCCTCATGATGTGCATTTCGGAATAACTATCACGTGTCGACTACGCTGAATTTTTAAAACTTTTAGTCGTTTACTTTTATTCATCTTTTAATGATCCAGTTCAAAAGAAGTTATCTTCCATAGAGAGATAATGTGCTTTTCCGGTTTTTAATGATCTACGTAGGTGTCGACCCGCTACCATTCTACCGAATCCAGCGATATAAAGACAGACTCGTATTGAAGAATAAAAATAAATCTGTGTCAAACTTAACATGCTCACCGTCGATTTCACGTGGAATTTTCCATGGCAACAAAAATGTAATATATTAGCGAAACCTGTGGCTTCGCACACGTGGTTGTTGAAATAGGGTAACTGGTATTTACATTAGGGGAAATTATACTGCTACGGATAGTTTAAATATTACTGATTAAGTCAAATCTTGAGGAAACGTTATTTTTGTACTTCATTAGTTGAACATGAGACTTGAATTAATGGGAAATTTTTCATTCAAAACTATTTGCATAGCTACCCTCTTCGAAAAAACAGATACAATCCAGTCTACACGAGAATTCTCTTTTCCAGCTATCCTAAAGTGAAAGAATTCGCAAAATCGGTTCAGTAATTTGGGTCTATTACCTACGAAAAAAAAAAAAAAAAAAAACCACAATTGCTTCTTTTAAAACAGTATTAGTATAATTTGAATTACCATAGAAATTAAAATACTGTTAAGTAATAAGTTTGAAAACATATGTTTGATGTATTTTATTTATTTATTTATTTTTTTTGATTGTGTGCGTGGCGAATGGCTAAATATAAAGTACTTCCTTATTTAATTGGCAGTCATATTTCTTTATTACTACCATTTTAATTAATTAAGGCAGTTACTGGTATTTGCGTTTTATCTTATTACTCAAAAAAGTTGTATCTAACACTGACATGACAGAGATAGTTCTTTTTCCTCTCTTTAACTTTTTAAAAATTTCAATAAAAAAAAAAAAAAAAACATTGTTCGTGCATATCTGTGTCTTAGAAATTATCCACATTCTAAATTTAAAATTTCTAGGATGACAGTTTCAGAGAAATCACAGTGAAAATATAATTGTAGAACATTTTCCTCCCATTCTAGTTTGAAATTTGATTTGATTTTAAACTTTTCTTTTGGGAATTACACCTTAATAGAAATCTGCATGTAAAATTAAAAATTTCTAGCTCTGATAATATTCAAGTAATCATGATTATAGAGTGTTTTATAATTATTTCATCCTTTTAAATCTGAAATATTTTAATAAACGTTTTTAAGGAGAGTATTTACGCCTTGAAGGTAACCACCATACCAAATTTAATGTCTTTATCCCTACATGATCAAAGAAATCCTAATTTCAGAACATTTTTCGCTCTTGCACTCTCTTGAAGGTAGTTTGTAAAGAGATAAAATATATATAAGCAGATCATTTTTCATCCCGAGAGAATATTTGAAATCGGTTCAATAGTTCAAAAAATTCTCCATTTTAGGACGTTTTCTGCCCACTTCACCTTTTTAAAACCCTTTCAGTAGCAAGGTACTTGTATTCGTAAAATGTTGAAATAATTGAATGACACCAGTATTTACAAGAAAATCCATTTGTAAATAAGTAGAAGTATATTTTCGAGTACTTAATAAGAATGAAATTTTCATAAAAAAAATCGGGTGCCAATGTGGCAATTAGGGATTAAAATTATGTGATACCATAGCGGCATCACTGCCCTTCAAGGGGTTAAATTTCGAAATTTTAAAAACTTTCTGAGCGACCATGTATGTCTTAAAAATTATATGATGTCGTATTTTACGTTTTTAGCTTTAACATAAAAAATCGTATATTTTAGAACGTTTCTAGTAGATTTTCCGTTCATTTGACACTTTTAAATTTCGATGTTTTTTGACGGCTTTTAGCAAGCAGTTGCATCTTAAAGGTAACCTTCATGTCAAATTTCATATTTCTAGCCTCAATATATTCTATGTTATCGTAATTTTAGAACGTTTGTCGCTTTTGTATCACTTTGAGAACAGATGTACAGAAATGAAAGTAGCCACGTTTTAATGAGAGACTGTCACTAATATTATCCTGAGAGAATTCTTTGAATCAACTTCAGTGGTTCCAAAGTAATCGAAGTTTTAGAAAGTTTTATGCTCATTTCCCTCTTTTAAATTTCGATTTTTCTGTCCGAGCATTTACTTCTTAAAAGTGACAGCTATGTCCGATTTCAAGTTTTTAACCCTAACTATTGCACGTAATAAGCTACATTGCACGTAATAACTATTGCACGTTCCTAATTCAGAATGTTTTAGATAGTTTTCTGCTCATTTCACCCTTTTAAGTTTGTTTTGTTTTTTCTTTTAGAAATCGCTTTAGTCCATTTTCATCTAAAAAATAACTACCATGCATATTTCAAGTTTCCAGCCCTGATGAGCATCACAGAAATCTCAATTTTCGAACATTTGTTGTTCGTGTACTTTTTTTAGAAACTGTTTTGTATGGGCATTTACGTCTTGATAGCCATCATAATAATAGCCATCTCAAGCATAATAGCATAATAGCCATATCAAATTCCAAGTTTTTACTTCTTAAGAATTCCAATCAAATCGTAATTTAGAGCATTTTTAGAATGTTTTCAGCTCATTTCACGCTTTTAAATTTCGAATTTTTTAGAAGCCATGCATAGTGAGTATTTACATCTTGAAAGTAACCACCATGCCAAATTTCCTGTTTTTAAATCAGCAGTATTACAAAAATCGCAATTAATTTTTTTTTGTTTGTTTGTTACTGCACCCACTTGGAGGTAGTGGTTACTGATATAGCCCTGGGTCTGTCAGCGCTCTGCTCTAGCAAATCAAGGAAGTCCCAGAAGTAGCGCACGCACTTACGGCATAGAAAAAAAATGATATAACACATTTATGCCTAGCGTCCCATTTTTGGGACGTTTCGAATTTTAATAATTTTTTATAATTTTCTTCTTCTTTATAACATGAAAATTGTATGAGGTAATTGTCTATAAATGTCTTTATCTATTACCGAGAGATGACTGACTGCATAAGATTGATATTTATTTGCTTAAGTAAAGGCCTTTTTTCGGTGTTTATAAATTTTTTATTTTTCAAGATAGCGAAATGTAAAAAGTAAGCTTATTTGTATTTTTTGTATCAAGTATCCAAATAAATAAGTCATAATCTTAGCTTGTAGACTTCTTTGAAATACATATTTTTTTTTATTTCGAAATTATATGTCCAGGCCTATTTTTTATGCATGTTTGTAACGTACAAAATATAGGGCGCTGGGCGCAAATGGGTACATATTTCTATTAGTCATTTAGCGGACAGTTATTGATGTAAAGTCCTTTTCAAGATGATTTTGAAATACTTATGATGTGTTATTAGTCTCTGTAACGAAAGAAATATATTTTTTAATAATTCATAAAAATTCTAATTATGGTATATAATATACAATTTAAAAGCTTAATTTATATAAATTTAGACAAAACATATAATTATGCATTTTATAGTATCTATATATATATTTCTCTTACGTACCGCTAAAAAAGGGCTGTATTTGTAGCTTGCTATTTGGCAACAGCCAAAGCAAAGTTTCTCAGTGGTAGTTACGGTCACATGTCCCAAAACACTCAGCAAATCAAAATCCAGACAAGATCTCTCTTTTAACGCAAACCGCTTAAGCAATACATAATGACAATTGCTATTGGTCCGTTTTACGGTGACGTAGCTTTTTGATCCAAGGTTGTATTTAGACACAGGCGAAAACGTTTTGTTTACATTTCGATAGCGTGATACGTAGCATGTTTTATAGCGCCTTATTATAGTTTTAAATTAATTTAAGCCGTGGTTTTCAATAATATAGGCAAAATGAAAGGAGAAGGACCCCATCTGACACTAACATGCCATTTAAATTTAAACGGCGTCAATTTCCTGTTCGCTTAGCTTTCTCAATGATGATCAACAAGTCATAGCTCCAAACTTTTGATAAATGCATTTTTATTTATATTTTCAACAAAATTTTCAATTACTTTTTTATGAATTAAAATAGTTTTAAATTTCATATGTTGCTTGCTCGGATCTCATAGCGGCCCAACTAAAAATATTTTTTATTTTGTTTTCACTAAGGTTTTTAATTAATTCTGTTTCCAAGGTACGTTTTTATATACATTTTCAACAGTTTTCCATTACTTTTTTATACATTAAAAGTATTTGTAAATTTAATACATTGTAATGATTTATGATAACACTAATTCTGGCTAGAGTTGACATAAACAGTGGCGAGCGAGCGAAGCGAGCTGGGAACGCGTAGCGATCCCAATATGAATTGCGTAGCAATTCGTGGGGGTTGGTGAGCGTTAGCGAGCAGGGGGCTGAGCCCCCTAGTTACAAATATTATGCATATTCCCATATTTAGTACGTTTACATTTTATCAAATAAATACAAAAATATTTTAACGTAATTTTTTTTAGTATTTTTCCAGTTCATTTTGCAACATTTTAAAGTGATTTTATCAACAAATTTGAGAAAACAAAAACTTAGGCATAAATGGGTTAAAAAAAAAGTAGTTTTGAAGCTCTAAAAAGGGAAAAAAGTAGAAATTAAGAACATTATTTCTCTGTAATTTATTAAATTAAAACAAATGTCTAAAGATTCCGTTAAACAAATGTCACTATTATTTTAACAAAACATTTCCGAGTCTGCAGGAAAATTAATAAGCCCAGTCCGCTAGATCAGCTAATGAGGACCACCGAAATTTTTAATTCCGTGTATCGTTCATATTTTCTAAAGGTGTCTAATCAACCGACCTCTAATGATTTCCAACGCTGCTTATTATTTACAATTGCCTGTACAACTAGTTTTACAGCATCAGTGGTATGCTTGCCGCAAAGCTATTTCTGGAATTTGGTAACTATAATAAATCGCGCTCAGTTTAGAAACTTGTAATATCAATCAAACACATTTCAGCCTTTAATGATAACGTATTTAGATTATTCTTGTTCATTTATAAGGACTATAGATATGTACTTGAGTCCTGCTGAGCTTTTATCCGAACATGTCCCGAGCCGAACTGCGGTTCATTTCTTACACCAAAAGCATACAAATGCACACGAAGTAGTTCGTTTTACTTACTGGAGAAAAAAAGGAAAAAGAGAAAAAAAGGAAAAAGAGAAAAATCGGGAAAACTGATTTAGAAGCTGCAAAGTTTTGTTCGATATATTTGATTTTTCTCGTTATAGTCGGATTTTTGCAATGTGTTACATTAGAACAACCATTATTACTGATTTTTGCTCATTTAGATCGGATTCTTGTTACATCTAATCTCACGATAAGTGAATTAGATATTGTTTTCATAAAAAGAATTGTTCTTAATGAGGTTAAACTAGAGTTATATTTTGCCAAAAATTTTGGCACTTTTTATTAAGGGGCCTAATTTCATTTTAAATACTATTCAAGGGGTGGCATGTATTTATCACACAAGAAATTAAACTTTTTTTTTTCTATAAAAATAGGGAATTTTCCTGAATATGTTAAGCGTTATGAAGAACTTTTCAAAATGCCCAACGCGCATTCCGTATCAGTTAAAATCTTCAATATTTTTAATGCGTTTGGTTTATGCATACAAATAAAACCATGCATCGAATTTTCTATATTTGAATATAAAGGTAAGAAGAAGAAAATATTTTCTAAATTTTATAAAAATTTCAGCATTTTTGCTTCATATTTCCGAAATTAACTACCTTTAACTTTTCCAGTTATATTTAGTTTAAAAAGACTGTGCACAGTTTTATTTGTATATACAGGGTGTCCCTAAACTCATGGTACATACGCTAGGGGGTGATAGAACACATCAAGACGAGTAATAGTAAATAGGAAACCAAGGGTCCCAAACGTATTCCGAAGGAGATAGGCACCTTTAAAGTTTAGGGTTCAACATTTCAGATGATTATAAAAAACGGAAAAATTGGTCGATTCTTTTGCGGTTTTCACTAAAACTATTCTTTATGTCAGTATTTGCTTGAAAATAAATTTTAAAGATACAGTTCAAAAAATGACGATAGAGGGCGCTTTAGACTTTGGAGTAACCAACAACTATTTTTTACCGTTATTTTTTGTATCTCATTACATGCTTTCAAAAGCTTAGACTTAAACTTAAATTTTGAGCTCAAAATCTGAATCGTTGGGAGTGGTTAAGTAGCGCAAACTGAACTGTGTTCAGGAGTTAAAATTTCAAATGATTATAAAAAACGGAAAAATTGGTCGATTCGTTTGCGGTTTTCACTAAAACTATTCTTTATGTCAGTATTGTCTTGAAAATAAATTTTAAAGATAAAGTTAAAAAAATACCGATAGAGAGCGCTTTAGACTTTGGAGCAACGAACAACTATTTTTTACCCTTATTTTTTGTACCTCATTACATGCTTTCACAAGTTTAGACTTAAACTTAAATTTTGAGCTCAAAATCTGAATCATTGAGAGTGGTTAAATAGCGTATACTGAACTGTGTTCAGGAGGGGGGGGGTTCAAATTTCAACACATAGACACAATTCAGTTTGCGCTACTTAACCACTCCCACCAATTCAGATTTTGAGCTCAAAATTTAAGTCTAAACTTTTGAAAGCATGTAATGAGATACAAAAAATAACGGTAAAAAATAGTTGTTCGTTACTCCAAAGCGGTATTTTTTAACTTTATCTTTAAAATTTATTTTGAAGACAATACTGACATAAAGAATAGTTTTAGTGAAAACCGCAAACGAATCAACCAATTTTTCCGTTTTTTATAATCATTTGAAATTTTAACTCCTGAACACAGTTCAGTTTGTGCTACTTAACCACTGCCAACGATTCAGATTTTGGGCTCAAAATTTAAGTCTAAGCATTTGAAAGCACGTAATGAGATACAAAAAATAACGGTAAAAAATAGTTGTTGCTTACTCCAAAGTCTAGAGTGCCCTCTACCGGCATTTTTATAACTTTCTCTTTCAAACTTTTTTTTAAAGAAAATACTAATTTAAAGAATGATTTTAGCGAAAACCGCAAATAAATTGACCCATTTTCGCCTTTTTTATCATCATTTACAATTTGGGACCCTAAACTTTGATGGCGCCTGTCTCCTTTGGAATACGTTTGGGACCCTTGGTTTCCTATTTACTATTACTCGTCTTGATGTGTTAGCGTATGTACCATGAGTTTAGGGACACCCTGTATAAACCAAACTTGCATAAAAAGTATTGGGGAATTTAATTGATATGGAATGCGCATAAGGCGTTTTGAAAAGTTCTTCATAGTTCAAAGTTCACTGCATTTCAATGTTCAACTAAAAGTACATTTTGAAAAGAAAGATTGACTGCATATTTGATTAAATTTTTTAAAAAGTTTATGCAAATTTGAATTTTAAAAAATCCCTACTACTTTTTATAAAACTTATATTTTTGTCCAATTTTTTTTAAAGATATTCAAATGTGTATTACACAAGACTGCGCATGGATTTTTAGACACATCTAATATAATTTTTTTACTGATATACAGTGAAAGCTCCCTGTGTGACCACCTCCCTGAACGACCATTTTTTCATGGAACGAAATTTATTCCCATAGGCTCAATACTAATTTTACCTCCATTCAGAGACCGCTTGAAGAAGTGGTCGCTTGAAGAAGGTTTTATTAGAAAATAATTCCGGAGAGAGCATTATTCATCAAACTTCTAAACTAAGTTTAGATTTTTTTTTAAATTCCGGTAACTTTTAAGTGTTTAAACTCCTTTGTGCCTAGTTAGGCAATGAATTTAACTCTGATGACAAATTAAGAACGACCGACAATAAACCCCCTGCCCTATTCTGTCAGGAAATTCTCATAGAAATAGATAAATTAATGAAATCGTCATTATTAGTTCCCGTCCAAAAATGGCATTTATTTGGTGAACTTCGAAAGGACTTGAAAATAAAAGTTATAAAAGATAAAACCATAAAACCAAAGCAAGCGTCAATGTTTCATTTTTTTAACTCTGCAGTAATTAACTAATGTAATTAACTTTTGTTTTGATACTTAACTTTTCATATTTTTTCCTAATGTGAAAAGTAAATTTTAACAACACTAATTGTTACCTTTTTTCAACAATTAAAATCTAGATTTAAACATGACCTCCATTAAGAGACCACCTCTCGGAGCGACCTGTTTTTACTGGAACGGAACGTGGTCGTTTCACAGAGGTTTTACTGTATATAGTGTAAAACTATGAAATCTAACACATCTCCATATACTTTTATTAAAAAACCCTGAAGGCTAATTCCTCGCGCAGATTTATCACATCACATATATAATAAAGGACTTGTATAAAAAAGTTTAAATCTCTATCTCAAATACAAAAAAAACCTTAGCATTTTCAAAATGTGAAAGCGAAAAATATATGAACATGGGGAATAAGCCATTTAAAGTTTTAATTCGTATGGGTGAGTGTATTAACAAAATTTACAATATAGCTCTATATAATTACCGTATGTGTAAAAATGAGTTGTAAAAATATTCACAATTAAACAGGCTTTCATTTAATGTTAAAAAAAAAAAACCGATTTTTTGACCAATTTTAAGGTAAACTGTCCCCTTAATATACATATAAAAGTTTCTTAAATTGACTCTAATTGACACTTTCCAGCATAAAAAAGTGTTTATGATTTCGGTTCTTCTGTCTGTATGTATGTCTATATAAAGATGTGGCGTTATCATATTGCCAGAAGAACTGAAATCATAAACAGTTTTTTTATGCTGGAAAGTGTTGAGTCAATTTAGGAAATATTTATATATATGTATATTAAATTGTCAGTTTTAAGTAACTTTTATTTTAATTTTATTTGAGATTTTGCAACCACTTTTATTATTGGCATCCAATGGTCGCCTTAATGAATCAAAAACTGCCAAAATATTTATCAAAATATAACTAAAAATAGAGTATAATCTCATTAAGCATTATTTTTTAAAAATCAAAACATAGTCGAATTCACTCATTGTGAGTTTAATGTATACATGTATACATCCAACCTCGTAAAGTATCGTTAACCATATAAGTAATGCCTTGAAGTTTTTTTACTCCTTACATTTTAATTTAGTATATTAATTTGATTTCTAGAATTGATTCACATTTTTTTAAATTATTATTTAAACACGTGATTGGAATTTGCCTCACAAGTTTTTAAGTTCAGCATTGGAATAGAGTATTTTTCTTTATCGCAAATTATTATTGAACTATAAAATGAAGAAAAAAAGGGAGGACACCACTTTTAAACTGCAGAGTTGTTTGAAAATAGAGATATTCCATCTACCATTTTCAAAATTTGTCATTAAAAGAGCCTTAAAATTTGCTATTAAATGTGTAGTTTGAAATAATTATCACACGTTTCCCTTATCGAACTTCAAAAATGTCTTTGTCAGTTCCTTTTAACCGTGATTAAATGATCCAGTTTAATGGAGGTTACCGCACACATATACGGAATTGTGGAAGAGTTCTTCCGGTTGTTAATTATCTATGCAGGTGTCAGCTTTTGCGGCTTTCGTAGCAGACGATCCTTATAAAGAGAGAACTGTTACGCCGAAGAACAAAAGAAATTTAATTCAGAACATTAAGATGTGGTCTCACGTACTGCCAGAATAAAGTTAGCTTTTTATTTTTTTAACATGCGGAAAAGAAATAAATTGTGGGATCTTAGAAGGTTTCTTTCCATATATTGTTTACAAACCTTCATAATGTGAAATTAACCCTTTCATGACGGAATTTTTAATCTTTTATCATCTTTAATAACGAACAGAAAATTTTGCCTAAATTAATCACAGAAATTTGGTTTTTAAATATAGAGCAAAATTTTCTAGTCAGAATTATTAGTAGGATTAATCAAGAATTCCGAGCAAACTATATGTCACGTATATACGCGTCTCTCCTCGCGAAGGTGGTAAGTCTGGGTATAAAAATGTATATTTGAAAAGACTTATTTAAACCCTACTTTTACAAATATGGATTATTGCCGCGATATCACACACGTGGATCTCTTTCTCTAACAAACCACGCCATTGAGTCAAGTAAATTTTGTATTGCATTTATAAGTAAACTCAAATGACCTCCAAAATTTCTCCATCTGATTCGGAATTTTCATCTGGTTTTAGATACGTTTGTATGCTATTTCTTTCTTTTTTATCTCTTTCCAACATAGTTGAAAAGTGTTTATGAATTCGATTTCTCTGTCTGTCATGTGTCCGCGCTCTAACTGTCGTAAATATGCTCGGATTGCGATAATTAACTTATGATAATGGGGTTTACCATAGCATGCTCGTTATTGAAAATGAACTGTGTTCATATATTTGTGATTTCATATTTATTATATATATATATACACACACATTGCAAAATTAATATTATAAATATTTTTGAAATGCAAAGTACAGATTAAGTTAAATAATGCTATAAAAAGTGATAAAATATCTTTATTAAGATTGACGATCGTTTCGTCGCACAAACGGCGACATTTTCAAAATCATTCACGATAGAAAATATTTTTACATAATTTAAAAACAATAAACATAGTAAACAATGCCACGAGACATTTATTTTATCACTTTTTATAGCATTATTTAACTTAATCTGTTTATGATTATTGTACATGTTTTTATGTAGAGTACAATTAGATTTATTTTTTTCCACAAAAACTTCCAACGATCTTATAAAGCACAATTACATTTCTTTTTTCCTCAAAAACTGGAAACATTTTATAAAACGCAATTAGATTTCCTTTTTTTCCTCACAAACTGGAAACATCCTATAAAAAGCAATTAGATTTCTTTTTTCCCCAAAAACTCGAAACATCTCATAAAACACAAACACAACAAAACGGGTTGCTACTTAGATACTAATATATGTATTTGATTACTTTTTTGCTTTATATGATATTAATAGAAATATTAATTTAATATTATGAATATTAATTTCTCTTTTCTTCTTTTCAGGTAAGTGAACTATACTTTCGAACAGTTTCCTGTGTGTAGTAAGTTTTCTCAATATAATGTGTAATTTTTCTCTTTCCAATGTTTTTGCTGGAAGCTTAAATAAATTAGAGATTTTTTTTTTCAGCTTTCGTTTTCAGTGTATTACCATGAGAAAAACATAGAAAAACTTTCTTTTAATAAAGTGGGAGAAAAAATTCTTACGCTATATTTTAAAAATCACGTAAAGAGATTGAGTGAAATAAAATAAACCAAAATAAAAATAGCAGCTAAAGACCTGATAATCGATGTCGTTATTGCAATAACCATAAATTTCTGTAAACTGGAATACTTTCAGCAAAGATACCTGAAAACAGTCAGAAATCTTTTTCTGAGGAAATGGGAAGCACTTTTTCATTTCGAACGTTAGAACTTCATGTCACGTTCCGAGGTTACAGCTGTTAATGGAAGTTCTTAGTTTTTCTTTCTAATATATATACTTTCAGCTGAGAGATTGGAGATCGAGAATCTTTTGTAATTTTATGATATTTAATCAGACCTTATAGAGATACACTGTAAAAAACGCAAATGTTTCTTAATCTGCGAAAATATGATATAACTATAAACGAAAATGTACAGTAACCTCTTCCGAATTACCCACGATTCTGAAAAGTATTCTTTATCTTTAGAAATCTCAAAAACCAATATATTTTCGAGATTTAAAGACGAATTTGAAAAACAAACTTTCTTTTTCTACCACTGATTTTCGAAATTGTTTTCCGAGTAGTTTTTACAGTGTATTAGCTAGTTTTCTCAAACAGTAATATCGGTTTTCAGGATGATGTTAATTTCCAATGAAACATTTTCAGCTGCGTAATTAAATTTATACACGCAAGAGTAACAAAATAATATTTTTTTTAATGTTGATGTCAATGCTGTGTATTCAAAATGTTTGTCTGTAAAACATGTATGTAGAACCAGGGGTCTGCACGGACTAACAGACTCCAACGGACTAACGGAGTCTGTTAGTCCGTTAACGGACTCTCCACAAAATACGATGATAGTAAAACGGACTTTTCACAAAAATAAATTTCGGAAAAACGGCCCTTTCACAAAAAAACACAGATTTTTTTTTTTTTTTTTTTTTTTTTTTTTTAGAATGGTAGATACACATTGTGCAAGATCTCAGTCTATGAACTGATTTCAGTTTTGGACATTTTTTTGAGTGATAGTAAATTATACTTTATATACATAAATAGCACTTTTGCTAGCAAAAAACTTTTAATATGTACATATATTAGGTTGAACAAAAAGTTCTGGGAAATAGTTACCAGAATTTGCGTCGTATATTGGAGTACTAGTGGTATATCTATAGGAGTTCAGGAATTCCGGCTCCAAAATGCCTATTAAACAGTATGATTTGCGTGTGTTGATCCGTCATTATTGGAGAAAAGGTCTAATGATTCTGAAAGCTGTCAATGAGATTAATGAGGGTGAAGGTTCTGGTTCGGCGAAAACTTCCAGCAAATCCGGAATCTGGAAGGACGATGGCAGAAAGTTGTGGACTATGATGGTCTCTACTTTAAAGAATAGTCCCTGTTGTTTTTGTTGTTAATTTGCGCATAACAACGCAACTTTCACAAATTTCCCAGAACTTTTTGCTCAACCTATTAATAATCATATATATATACATATAATAATTATTCCATTATTTATACTAATCTGAACATTCTGTCTAAAAAATATATTAGTTTATTTCTGCAAAATTCAAATGTCTCCAATTTTGGGAGACTAGGAATAAATGGGTTAACTAATGTTTTGTGAAATTACTTTTTCCACAAAAATATAAATAATTCACAAAATAATAATTAAATTCACAAAAATAGGACTCTGAAAAAAAAAAAAAAAAAACTGGACAGATCCCTGAGAACGTGAAAATGTTTACTTGAGAGTTAACAGCATTTGAAAAAACTATATTCCGTTTGGAGAAAACGAATTAATACATTATGAAAACTACTCGGAAACGTTTTAATAAATCAGTGGCAACGAAAGAAACTTTATTTTTATATATGCTACTTTGAAAATCGAAAATATATATTGGTTTTGGGGGTTTCTAAAGATACAGGACGCTTTTCTGAATCGTTAGTAACTAGGGAAGAAGTTATTGTATATTTTGGTTATATTATAGTTTCCTAGATTAGAAATACCTGTCTTTTTCACAGCCTGCCTTAAAGTATAGTTTTATTGAAAGCTTTATTATGTAAACCAGTGATTCCCAAACGTTTATACCACACGTAACCCTATGAAAAAATACGCGCGCTTACACTGAAAAAAATGGTTACTCAGAATTGAGTAAAAAGTACTCAATTTTAAATATGTCACATACTCAAAATAGCTCCGATCCGAATATACTCAAAATTGAGAAGCACATGTACTCCCTTTTGATTCCATGGTTGTGTTCAAATATGAATTGTTAAGTACTGCCCCTGAACCTACAAATTAAAGTATAAATTTACTGGCATTTATTTCCCGTTCACAATTATTTACAAGAAATGTTTAATTGATTATTTATTAAGAAAAATAGCAAAATTATTAGCACGATACCCAAATCCAATATTTTTATGACAAAAGAGCATTATTTCCAAGCACTTATAAATTATTTTAAAATACTGTGCATAATTTAATATTTGCATTAATAAACTTCTTTTATGCCGCCATAAATGAAATAAACCATTACAGGGTAGAAAATTGGTGTTTTGTTTAGATATGATAATATGTGATGTATCAAAATTGAGAAAATATAGGTTCATTTTTGATCCAAAAATACTCAGTTCGATATGAGTACATCGATGTACTCATTTTTGAGTACTCCATTTTTTTCAGTGTTGGCGCATCTCCAATTATTTAACTTGTAAGAATCAGGAATAGGAAAATGGAGACAAAGAAAACAATCAATGGATACAAATAAACGTAACTTTCAGTCTTACATTCAATGTAAGTTGTATAAGTAGGAAGAATTTTTATATTTCACGTGCACTTTTTCATCCTTGCGTATTTCCGGAATATTTGATGTTATTTTGCTGAAGAAGTATCTCTTTAGAAAAAACAGAAAGTGGGAGAGAACTATGTTATTACTTTTTTCTAAGAAGAAATTGGATTCGCAAAAATTTTCGACTTCCGGTTTTCGACGAATTTTACACGTTTTAGGGGTCAGAGATCCCGAAAAACATGTTTTTACAAAATGTCTGTCTGTGACACAAATTTTGTGGGCGCTCTATTTCAAGAACTAATGCACAGAATTTAATAAAAATTTATATTCAGTTAGTTCCTGATATAAATCGGTGCTGATTAGTTTTTGGTGTAAATCGCTTAACAAGTGGCACTGCTGTAATGCCTTTCTCACGATTTCCACAATACTCTATCTCAAGAACTAATGCAAAGATTTTCATCAAACTTCAGATTCATTTAGTCCTTGACATGAATTGATGCTGTTTACGTTTCGGTGTAAATCACTCAACAGGTGGCGCTGCAATGCTGCATTTTTCAAGATTTCCGCAATAGCTTTACCTCAAGAACTAATGCACAAATTTTCATACAACTTATAATTCAGTTGGACGTTGACACAAGTTGTTCCTGATTAGGTTTTGGTGTTAATTGTTCAATAAGTGGCGCTGCTATGCTGCATTTTTCAGAATTTACACGGTTTTAGAGATAGTCATGTCTCAAGAACTAATGCATGGAATTTCATATATTTAGAATCCTCATGATAGGCATAGATTGCCATTTAATTTTGGCACTGTGATAGTGAATTTTGAAGAACTAACATGTATGAGATAGAAGAAAGTTTTGGGATTGCCACATCCGACTAGTTTTCTATACAAATTTTATGCATATTACATAATTTGTAAAAGAGCAAAAGAGCACAAAGTAAATTTGTATTTTTTTTTCTTCCGAAAAACTAGTGAAGGGTCAAAATTTCTAATTAAATATTTTTTGTGGGATAGACAGTTTTTAACATAAAAACATAGTTCAAATCTAGCTTCAGTAGCGGTTTTTAATATATAATTTTAATAAAAACTTATATGAAATAATACAGCCATCTAAATTTACTTAGTAAAAAAAAAAAAAAAAAAAAAAAAAAAAAACATGAAACGCTTACAGATTAATTTTAATTGATCGAATACTTTGTCCAATGAATCACTATTTCAAGCATTATAATTAGATATTCATAAGAATTTGTAATTTTATTTATAATAAACTTAATCTTAGCATTGGTACATGCTAAAATTCCGTGTGGCCGAGCACCATGAACCTTCCTTCGTACGTGATGGTATCCAGGTGATTTCGAATCACGCTCAGAATGCAGCAGGTGTCTTTTCAAATTACATCACATAATTAACGGATCACAAAACTAGGAGAACATTTTTGTTAAATTATCCAGTCGCCAAAAACATAAAAACGAGTAATGTAAATGGATTATTTTAATGGGGATGAAGGCTTGTTTTTCCATAATTTTGGTAGTACAGTCTACTATGCCTGAGGTGAACTCGTTCGTCTCCCCCCCCCCCCCCCCAAATATATATATATATATATATATGTATATATATTAACAACGTAAAAACATTGGATATTGTTATGTAAATGTTAATTACAAATAATTTAATAACAAAAATTATTAAAATAATTTTTTCACACAATTAAAAAGAATAGAATTTAAACACCTAATTAAAAACCCTACTGTATTTAATTTTTTTTAAATTTTTCACCCGATTTTTTTTTAATTGCAGGTCAGTTGTGATATTTTGAGCAGATTTAAGTATTGAATTTTTTTTAAAAAATATTGATAATTTTAGAGGAAAAGAATTACAAGTGGGAAAAAGCAGAAAAAATATCTGGCTTTTGTAAATATGATTTTTCTTAACAAAGGTTATCAAATTATTAAAAATACGTTTCTTAAATCTCTTATATAGGGCATGATGTTCAACTAGAAAAAAAATCAACCCCTTTTATCTCGAAAAGACGTAGCATTTTGAAAACATGAAAAAAAAAAAAAAAAAAAAAAAAAAAAAACACGCACAAACTGAGATAAATGAGTTTTAAAATTTCTTTTTAAGGGTGAATATGGAATTAGATATTTGTTAAATCAGTTGTAACGGTGGATCTATATGCAGTATCAATCTGAAATTTTGTCAGGATGTAATTCTAAGTATATGGTATGAGATAAGATAAAAATCTGGAAAACGAAATTTCGATATTGGTAAATAGTCTGCTTAATTCAATTTATTTATTTCCTTTGTAAGCCACACTAAAAATAATATAAAAAATCTTGCATAATTAAAATCAGAACTTCACGCTCGTTCGAAAATTACGGCTGTTAATAGGATCTTTTAGTTTTCTTTTCTAAATATACACTTTCAGCTGAATGATTGGTGATCAAGAATCTCTACAATTTTATGAGATTTATTCAGACTTAAAGATACATCTCAAATAATAATTTGAATTTATTCAAAAGCTTATTACATTAAATTTATTTAAAAGCAATAACATTAGAAATCGTATATAATTAAATTATTTGAACAATAGAACTTTGCTCCCGTTCGAAGGTTACAGTTGATAATGGGGTCCATTAGTTTTTCTTTGTAATAAACACTTTCAGCTGAAAGATTGGTGATTGGAAATTTCTACAATTTTATGAGACTTATTTTCAAACTTAACCCCTTCGGGACGGGAGCCTTTTACGAAATTTTTAATCTTTTGTCACCGTTTTTTAAAAACAGAAATTTGTGTTTTCTTGAATCCAGAAAATGCGTTGATTAAATAAGGCAAATTTTACAGTAAAATTTTACTGGTGAGGAAAAACAAGGATTCTGAGCGCTTCATGCGGCACGTATACGTGTCGCTCGTCCCCAAGGGGTTAAAGATGTATCTCAAATTAATAATTTTAAGTTACTTAAAAGCTTGGTATTACGTTGAATTAATTTAAAAGCTTATTGCATGATATTAGAAATAGTATACAATTAATTTTTTTTTTTTTAACTTTAGAACTTCACGCCCTTTCGAGGATTGTAATTGATAATGGGATCTATTAGTTTTCTTTTCTAATGCACACTTTCAGCTGAATTATTGGTGATCAAGAATCTCTACAATTTTATGAGATTTATTCAGACTTAAAGATATATCACAAAATAATAATTTGAATTAAAACCTTATTACTTATATTATTATTTATTTATCACTGTTTAAAAAAGCTATTGAATTGGTTCTTAGCTCTTCCTATAGCTATTCAATAGCATTTAGACCTTGGTTTTCTCTCTTAGGGGCTGTACATATTTAACGTTATCAACTTTTTGGTAATTTTGAACCCCCTCCCCCCCCTTTACGATATCATACGTTATCATTCCTCGCCCCCCTACCCCCCCCCCCACCCCCCGTAATGATATTGTTATCAATGTATAAAAAATCTTAAAAATCTCTTTGTTTAAAGTGATGTACAAATATAATTGCATTTATTTTTCGCATACTTTATTGATTCAGATGACGAGAAGTCAGTAAAATAACAGTTTATATATGAAATAACTTTATATCAAATAACACTTAAAAGAAATAGTTACTGTTTAAAAGTATTTAATAATAGTTTTTTGTTACATAATGCATTCAACAGTAATATTTTTTTTGCATTTGTTTCCGCACAGGGTGGGTAGACAGAACCTCTTATCAACAAAGCAGATGGACAACATTCTTTCTCTTTTATTTACTAACACAAGTATCATTTCAAACATAATTCGCATATGGTTTGTCAAACTGCTGATTATATGTGCATACACGTGTGACAGAAGAATAGCAATACCAAACGTCCATATTTTGGAATTAAATAATTTTATAATTATTTAATGATTTTAATAAAAACTTTCTGTTTTCATAAAATAGATAACATACTATTTTGATGTAAAGACCAAGTTACAAATAAAAAGAGAAAATTTTGGTTGGATCAAAAATAATAACGATATCAAAAGACAACCACCCCTCCCCCTAGAGATATCTTACGAGAGATATCTTACTTATGTGCCAGAGCCCCCCTCCATCCTAAAATGATAATGTTATATATGCATAACCCCTTATATTTCATGTTATTGCTCATGTTTCCGCTCCCCCCCTTTCCCCAAGCGAATAGAAAATATTTTACAAGATTTTATTTGAAAAAAAATAGTGTAGGTTGTAAATTAGTAATTTATATATATATATATTCTTTTTAAGTTATACAGTCTTTAAGAAAACTTCAAAATCAAGCTCTGCCCAAGGCACTATGTCTTAATTATAGCTTTATTTGTATTTAAATAATAATAATAATAAAAAAAGTATGCGAAATAAATTTTGTAAAGAAAGTGAATCCGTATTTTCCATGATTCACCTGCGTGATTTCATACTTGGTCAATAAATTTCATGGTCTATGAATGTCGAAAAGTGAATCACAACTAAAAAATGAAAAGAAAAAGTAGCCCAGGTTTCTTTTCTTCTGAAAATATGAGTTGGATTATTTACTTCTTAGATGTTTATTAATCTGTCACCTACACTTTTTATAAAGCAAAAGAAACGATATGGTGATTATAATTCTTTAGCCGATATCGATATATCAATTTTTAATTTAAAAAGTCGTTGATATCATGTAAATATTGGCCTAAAAATAACAGTATTTTCAATATATTGGAAGGTTTCCTTATTAGTAAAAAAAAGAAGGAATGGAACACTTGTTTGGGTTATAGGTGTTTTGCTACTGGGGCAATTTATCTTTCATATATATAATCATGTGAATCACAAAATGTGCATCACTCTTTTATCTTATGGGATAAATAATGTTTGAATCGCGAAACTAAATTCAAATTTCTATATGATTTTCGGTTCGAGATAAGAATAACATGAAACTGAAAGGGCTAGGGGAAGAATCCGTATTTTCCATGATTCATCGGCGTGACTTCGTTCTTTAGTCGATAAATTTCATGCTTTCTGAATGTTGCAAGGTGAATCATTACTGAATGTAAAAGTAGTGTGTATTTTTTTTTTCTCCTGGAAAAAATGATCTGGATTATTTTCTTTTCAGATATTTACGCATTTTTTTTCTATCATATTCACTGTTATATAAGTAGGGGGCTCTGCCTCATGCAAGCTACGCTCGCCAACTTTGACACCGTAGGCTCTAAAAACACGCTAACTTGATCTGCTTTAAAAATATTACGGAAGACTGACTTATAATCAAACGACCAGTGGCGATATTCTGTAATCGGGTTTCCATAACCTTCCGTTTCACTGGGGGATTTAAAGGCCGAATCAACTGCTGCCGCGACAGCTATTTTATAGTTACGCTGTAAGAAAACCGTTTAAATTTATCGTTTTCAGTATGAAGTAAGTTTTTTTTCTCTCTTTAATATTCAGTCATTTTTTAATTGAAAGGTATCTACAGAGTTAGCCTGAATGATTCATCGGTTTTCAAAAGACTGGATTATTTACAAGTACAGTGGAACCCGGTTAAGACGCTCACGGTTAATACGCGATCCCGCTTAATACGCGGATTCTTTCCGGTCCCTTGAACTTCGCCTATAAGGCTAATGCAAAAATATCACGTTTAATACGCGAACGGTTAATACGCGATCCCGCTTAATACGCGAGAGATTTCCGGTCCTTTAAGGCAAAAAATTATGCTTAAGACGCGAATTCATTGATCAAGATGCGAATTCCTTGTCTCTTTTCCAGTATTGCCAATTTATCGGATTTTTTATATTTAAATAAAAAACAGTGTCTCGAAATAATAATATTTACTTTATTTAATAACAGATTAATTAAGCCGAACATTACTAATCGGAAATAGTGGTAGTTATTTGAATTTAAAAAAGCCCGCTAAATTAGCAACACTGGAATTCTTTGATACCGCGTCCTAACATTCTGTGTTTCTCACTTCGTGTATGTTTTTACTGTAGAGAGAGAAAGACGAATGCAGGATACTCAGATATGTCATAAAATTATGATTAAGGATGATTATACCTATTGTTAGTGAGATTTTAAATGTAAGTTATACACCTACTATGTTTTAAAATGCATATTATAGGGGGAAAAATGAAACTCGTAAATATTAAATAAATACGACAGCGGTTGTTTAATTCTTTTATGTTTCCTTTTCTTTTTTGTATGTTAACAATATTTTTTACAAAAAGTTTAATACGGTTAGTTTTGTCTTATCATGAAAAGGATAGACTATAATGGTACTCATTATCATAAGTACTAATAATATGATTTTAACAACTGGATTGTGCTTCAAAAGTTTAATATTTTTTATCTCTATTAAAAAAAATTAGTTTAGCTGGAAATTATTTTCTCATTTTTGGTTGTAATGTAATAATTTACAATAAAGCCGTTTAAATTCATCTTTTATTTTCAGTTATTATTATAGTCGTTCCTAAAAAGTTAATAATAAGTTAAAGTTGAATACAATTAAATTTCAATCTAAATATACTTATAATATACAATTTGCTACCGTAAACATGTAAATGGAAGCTCTAAAGTTCATTCAGACGATTAGATATGTAAATAGGCGCACAGTTTTTGCAACATTATATAAATCACGTTTAATACGCGATCCCGCTTAATACGCGACTTTCGTCCACTCCCTTGAAACGCGTCTTAACCGGGTTCGACTGTATATGACGTACAAAGACGGGTGATACATGAAATGATACATACACTCACCAAGTTTCTGGTACATACTGCAAATGTGCAATGTGTGCGCCCTTAGTCACCCGGCACACACAGGCCCCGATCATGACTAATTAGGATCCTGGGAAAAGATAAATTAGGGGGCCCCATTCGAATCGTTGCAACGTTATTCAAATAGAACTGATGGTCAGTCATATTTGTAATGCATAAACAACATTTTCGCACTTTTACTACACTTAATATTTTTTTTCTTAGTACAGAACATAACTCCTTTATATAACTTTCGCAACTTATGCTACTTTAAGATGAATTTAATAACTTCAACTTATGGAAGAGTGTCAAATACTCTTACATGTAACTATGAGTTTATCAAGTTAGTTTAAGTTGTACTACATACAACATAAAATCAAATTAAATACATTCTACGTCACTAGTAAAAAGTGTTTTTTCAATAAATCTAACAAGTAAAAATTAAATTTAAAAAATCAGAAAACCCGACTGCGTAAAAAGCGAACTAATTAATTATTTCTCATCAATGTGAAACTATTTTTTATATTACTTACCTATTTTATTTATTTACTTGTATTGATGATTTTTAAGTTGTGTTTAATTGTTAGTTCCTATCTATAAACACTATTTTGATGAGGCCTATAGATGTCTATGAAGGTTAGAGTTGCAGTAAAACTAGAGATCCTTCCTACACAATTTCCAGGTTGTGTAATATTTAAACAGAGCTTCTGACAGTGAAACAGTCAATGAAACATCGTCCTCATTTTGAAAGAGCTATCCAATGATATACCACTCAATATAGGGTGCGTAAAAATTTTTTTCGTCTCTACCGCCATTTTGAATTTATAAAAACAAAATATAGCCTATAACCATCGGACGGTTAAGACGAATTGATAGAGACCTCATTCATTAAAATCCATTCAGCCGTTGGGATGTTTCGAGGGTATAAAGAAATCCACATACCCTGATACCCGTCAAACACATAACCCTTCTTGGCAGTCGGGTAAAAAGATAAAGATGGCAGTTTTGGGTTCGTTTTTCATATTTGCTCAAAGTTAAAAGAAAAAACTTGGAATACAGAAGAAAATCTAGCTCATGATAGTTAGAACTGGTTATTTTCAACCACTAAAGTTTAGATACGATTTAAGCTCATTGCTTATACAATCTATTAAAATCAAAATATTATTTCTTATTTAATAGTGGTCGAGGTGAGCTTTGCGAAAGCATCGAGTTCTGTGAGTTCAAAACGAAATTTGCTTTTCTGAGAGTTTAGTAGAATCTTTTAAAGATAAAATTTGTGTTTTGTATTTGAAATTTTCAGAGCTAGAATTGGGGAAAAAAAAGTAAATATTTTATAAATTAACATATGGATTTGGGGGACCCTGGGCAAAGTCTCGATTTTACCATGCGATAGTAAGGGCCTGGACACACATCCCAACAGTAATCCAGTTCCATCCGTATGTTCAATAGCATGTTTCTGTGAATGTCCGTCACAGCAGTAGTGATGCGTTCCTGCACGCGAGCCACGAGGCGGGCTTTTGAACTTGGTGAGTGTATGTATCTTGTCATGTATCACCCGTCTTTGTAGGTCGCATACCTATCAATACACAGTGTTTTGAAACCCGATGAATCATTTAAGTTAACCCTGTATACACGGTGTCCGGGCTATAAGTATCCAAAAGTTATGGTTTATTGTTACGAAACTACCAATTAGAACATAACAGATTTCACCTCCGTGGTTTGGAAACCCCTCCGAGATTTTAAAACATTGAACAAAACAAAAAACTGAAACTGTGGTTGAATGTAAAAAGCGTATCATAGAAGAGATTTGTCTAATAACGCCTGATATGCTACGAAACATTTGGGGAGAACTGGATTATCGTTTAGACCAGTGGTTCCCAACCTTTTTTTGGCCGCGCCCCACCTAGCATCTCTAAAATCATGACGTCCCCCCTCATCTTCTACATCATATAAATCTTATTACATAAAAAAAAACCTTCTATTTTGCAGGAAGGATCCGAAAATAGCATTAACTCTGATAAGTGGTTTCACATTCTTTAATTTATCAAAATCATATATATATTTTTTTAATAACAAGTATGTTTTTAACATAACTCTCTCTATGAATGCAATGAGACCATGGATGTTTGCATTGTTATTGTTTTGTTTTTAGGCATATTTGTTTTCTTTTGGCATCTGATCTTACCTCAAATTTTTTAGTGATAAATACCACATTTTTATCTTCGTAAAATTTCTTGAAATCTGTCACATTTTGTATTACATCTGATAGAATTGATACATTTTATAATGGATTTTGGTGCTTCACTAAGAACAAGTGATATTTGTTTATCATCGAGACTGTATGGATAACATAATTCCCAAGTAACGTTTCCGGATTCGCGCTTTTATCCATTATAAGTAACTATTTTTCTTTCCCCTTATGACATAACTTCTTTGATAGCGGGTGGCATCTTTTCGCATTATTATTATTTGGCCGCCATGTTTTCTCCGATTTTAAATTTTAAAATGCATATGTCATGAAGTATTTTTATATATTTTGTATGTGGCCTGCAGATTAGCCCTAAGAAGTTTACTTTCTACCCATTTCCTACCGTGATGCACACAGGGATTTATATTAATTTCATAAAAGAAGTACCTCATTTAGATAATTCAAAACATTTTTAGATTAAACATGTCCAAGTAGCCAATTTTAGATATACACTACGAAATTTCACATGTAAAAGTTCCTTCTGGTGGCATATTGCACTATAAGTAGACGTACAATTTTTAAAAAATAATAATAAAAAAAAAGAGGTGTGTTTAACTAAAATAATATTAAAACCAGAAAAATTAAAGAGATTTTTTAATATATAAAAGGCGCCAAAATATCTAAATAATAAATTCACATAATTATTCTGGTCTCAGTGTATTTTGAACTTTTAAATGAGATGGTTTCAAAAATTAATTTTTATTCAGTTATTTTTAAATTTTCTTACTATTATTTCTATTTTTAGACTATGAAACTACTTTCGTTAGAAGAAAAAATGATAGAAAATTTCTTAATAAGAAATCTGAAATTGCCCCCCTGAAAAGTCATATTGCCCCCCTGTGGGGTGTACGCCCCACGTTGGGAACCACTGGTTTAGACGTTTGTTGTGCTGCTAAAGGTGCACACATCGAAGTCTTTTGATATTAAAACTTTGTGAGATGCTATTTTTATTTAAATAATTTTCTTTTAATTCTAATGGATAGTTCCGTAAAAATAAGCCATAATTTTTGGATATTTTTAGCCCGGATACCCTGTATTTTAAAATTGTATTATTATTTGAACACTTTATATATTCCGTAATTTTCCCCATTTATTGATTTTAACGTGTTACAATTTAATTATTATTTTAAAGTTTTATTTCCCTTTTTAATAGTCACGTGAAAATACATTTTTTATTGTGTAATTTTCCCCATTTACTGCTTTTATCACATGATCATGTTAATTATTATTTTAAAGCTTTATTTCTGTTTTAAATAGTTACGTGTAAATACATTTTTTTAATTGAAAGGAAACATTATTATTTGCACTGTTTTTCAAATTGGCATCAATATAAAAAATGACCTTTTATAAATAGATGTATAATATGTAATAAAACTATTGCAATAATTAAAAAAAAAAAAAACCTCAAAAAATTAGTCAAATAAAAAAAATAATTGGACACTGCATACCGCTAGCTTGTGAAGTATGTTCCTTAAAAATAAAAAAGATAAGATGATTAAATTACTATAAATAGTTTCTGTTCATATGAAACCTTTTTCACGGACTATTTTAAATGACTCTAACCTTAAATAGCTCTTCGATTTAAAACTGTATATGCTTCAGAGTGTTTATCAACCATTTCTCCATAAAACTACCAATTTTCATATTTTTATATGCAATAGTTTTCTTAATACTAGTAGAGACAAACCTCCGGTCACAAAAAAATAATTTACGGCGGCAGCGCCAACTTTTTTTTAGTATAGAGAGATGCAAAAGAAGCAATAGTGATTGCATAACTTTTTTCTGATACTGACGCATTTGTCTGTGTTTTTTGATTTATTATTTATAATGATGATACATAAAATATTTGCCTGAAAGTATGGTTTTTTCAATGTATTGGAAGTTTACCTTATTAATATACATTTTAAAGCATGGAATACATGACTTGCTCATAAGTATTGTTTTACCTTTGGGATAATTTAATAATTCAAATAACTGTGAATCAAAATGTTTGAATTGTGAAATTACTCTCACATTTTTATATTATTTTTCAATTCGAGATGAGAGTAAAGTCAAATTAAAGGAGTTGACAAGAATTAATCCGTGTTTTTCATAATTCAGGCGCATGATTTCGTGTATTTGTCGTTTAATTTCATGGTAACTGAATCACAACTAAAATCTAATAAATATGAAAGTCAACAACAGTTTTTAAAGCAGTTTTTAAAACTCTCTTCAATTTTATTCTTAAAAATTACCCTTTAATTTATGTTGTTCCTTTTTTTTGTTAAAATACTTTTAAATTTCATGTGGGCCCCAATTATGGAATATGCACCGTATTGAGCTATATTTAAAATATTTATTCAGGATTCTTAATTTTTTTTCTCAACTTGCAATTACAATTTAATGAATATTAACTCATTAAAGCCGGTTGGCAAAAAAACTGCAAGGCGAACAAAAATTTTAAATTTGAATACCAGTATTTTAGTTTGGAAATTTTCACGTTATCTAATCTCAGATTTTGAGCGATTAAATAATTCAAAATTACGAAGTCCCAAAAACTGGTGTCGAAGAATTAAAAGAAATGTAAAGAAGACTCGTCGTTAATTGGTTAAATTAATAAAAGTGTATTTTTGCTTTTTAAATTATCATGATATTTATTTTTTTATGCTTTATTTTTTACCTTTTAGTAAACTACTTTCTAAAATTACAGCAAAAATTATGGGAGAGAAAGACAAACAGAAGCATAAAAGATTTCAATTATGTCTGAAAATATAAAAAATTTCAATCAGTTCAAGACTTATTCATTAATACCGTGTTTAGATTTTGTGGCTATCCGCGCAATTTTACTAAAATTACAGAAAAAATTATGGGATCGATAGACAAACAGAAACATAAAAATATTTCATTTATGTTTGAAAACATTGAAAAAATATTGCAATCAGTTCAAGGCTTATTCATTAATAACATATTTACATTTCGTCGAAATCAGTGCAGTTTTACTAAAACTATAGCAAAAGTTATTCGACTGATAGACAAATAGAAACATAAAAAAAAAATCATTTATATTTGAAAATATTGAAAAGTATTGCAATCAGTTCAAGGCTTATTCATTAGTAATATGCTTACATTTCGTAGCGATCGGTGCAATTTTACTAAAATTACAGCAAAAGTTATGGGAGAGAAAGACAAACAGAAGCATAAAAGATTTCAATTATGTCTGAAAATATAAAAAATTTCAATCAGTTCAAGACTTATTCATTAATACCGTGTTTAAATTTTGTGGCTATCCGCGCAATTTTACTAAAATTACAGAAAAAGTTATGGGATCGATAGACAAACAGAAACATAAAAATATTTCATTTATGTTTGAAAATATTGAAAAAATATTGCAATCAGTTCAAGGCTTATTCATTAATAACATATTTATATTTCGTCGATATCAGTGCAGTTTTACTAAAATTACAGCAAAAGTTATTCGACAGATAGACAAACAGAAACATAAAAAAAAAAATCATTTATATTTGAAAATATTAAAAAGCATTGCAATCAGTTCAAGGCTTATTCATTAATAATATGTTTACATTTCGTAGCGATCGGTGCAATTTTACTAAAATTACAACAAAAGTTATGGGAGAGAAAGACAAACAGAAGCATAAAAGATTTCAATTATGTTTGAAAATATAAAAAAATTCAACGAGTTCAAGACTCATTCATTAATACAGTATTTAAAAATTCTGTGGCTATCGGTGCAATTTTACTAAAATTACAGAAAAAGTTATGGGATCGATAGACAAACAGAAACATAAAAATATTTCATTTATGTTTGAAAATATTGAAAAATATTGCAATCAGTTCAAGGCAATTAAATCAATCAGCATTAATAACATATTTACATTTCGTAGCGATCGGTACAATTTCACTAAAATTGCAGAAAAAGTAATGGGACCGATAGACAAACAATCATGGTGAATCTCAATAACGCATATAAATTACATGGCAATCCGAGTATATTTACGCGAGTTAGAGCACGGACAGACAAACCCATTAAACACTTTTCGACTATGTTGGAAAGTGTTTATAAAATAGTTATGTTTGAAAATATTAAAAAATATTGTAATCAGTTCAAGGCTTTTGAGGATAATGTAAGAAAGTGTTTCATGATTCTTCTTTTTCCTTTATCTTGTCCGTATGTGTGTCGCTGTATTTTAATAACGGAAATAGCTCAGATGCCTTTCCATCTTTGATACTGAGCAGACAACTTTCTAGATCGGAAATACTCATCTCCGGTGCAGAAGGGTGTAAATATTGATAAGGATTATAGAATAAAATGTTCTCTTCTATCCTGCCAAACAATTTCTCTTGCTTCGCATCTGGGACTTTATCTCTTCGTTTTAAGTTATTTTTATTCATTGGAATAAGTTGTTGTATTGATATATCTTTTTTTTTTTTTTTCTAAATTAACTATTTTAAATCATAATCATACATATGGTATTATACTTAAATCCTTTTTTAACACTTTCCAACTCTGTTGGAAAGTGTTTATGACTTCAGTTTGTCTGTTTGGTCCGTGTCATTGATATGGCATGTTCGGTATTGAACATGAAGCTTATAAACTTATAACAGTTACGAGCAGTTACAGTTCCTTTACAGCGACAGTCAAAAGAATTCCGTTACATTACGGCCTGTGAGGAAAAATCGTTTGCTGTGATTTTTAATAATGTTTTACAATTTCAAACTCATTGAAATTTATATATATCTCTTATCGTTTACTGTGATTTTTATTAATGTTTTATAATTTCAAACTCATTGAAATTTATATAGATCTCTTATCGTTTACGGTGATTTTTAATAATTTTTTACAATTTCAAACTCATTGAAATTTATATATATCTCTTATCGTTTGCGGTGATTTTTATTAATGTTTTACAATTTCAAACTCATTGAAATTTTTATATATCTCTTATCGTTTCGGTGATTTTTATTAATGTTTTACGATTTCAAACTCATTGAAATTTATACATATATGTCTGAAATACGCTACAAGATGCCTACTATACCAGTGGCGTATCTAGACTTATCATTTCGGAGACGGCAGATAAGTACAGTAAAAGTTTCTAAGAAGGAATCGCAGGAGACGGAAAAAATTCCGCTTTAAACAGATTTTTATCTTATTGGCAGCTAACGCATCTATTATACAATGAAATCTACTAAGATGAAATCGCATATGACACGGGAAAATATCGTTTTTACCCTTTATCTGCTGACGGTACTTATAAGTACCATTAAAATAACTTGTTATAAAATTCATTTAATACATCGATTAGTATTAATACAGTTTAGATTTAGTTATAGATACCTTACTTTATCGTGTTCCAAAAGCATTATGGGTTACACAAAACAAAAATATTTTTAAAAGAATGATTTCTTTTGCCTTTGCATCTTTTCAGCTTTCTTGGCGTTGGGGGAGTGGGGAGGGATTTTTCAATTCGGAAATATTTCTATATTTCTATTGTAAGAACATTATATTTGCACATTTCCTAATTCTACAAAATACCAAGAAAAATATTTAAAATAAAAGATTTGAGTGGGGTTATAAATGTTGCACAAAATCCCCATAAATTTCAATTTAATTAATCCTATTAAATCCTTCAATCCTTCTAAAATCTATTAAATGATTATCTAAATCTTCTAATGTAGTTTAAACAATTCACGAGAAATGCTTTAGAAGATAAAATTTTCATGAATTCATAATTCAGTAGATAAAGGGTTAAGCAGCTTTTTGTCTTCACAAGTATAATTACATTGTTATACAACATTTTTTAAAACGGAATACTGAAAATTATCTGCTAAAGGTATTCAATAAATAGTAAATAAAACTGAAATAAACAGCAAATTTAAAATTATATAAGAGCATTCTCAACATGATCCACCTCCCTCAACATATTCTCGCACTCACTTTGGAGCACATGCACGCACGGCATTTGTGAGACTTCTGACGGTTTTTCGAGGAGCCTGGGGCCACTGCCCCGCATCCCCGACAGTAACAAAATGGAAACCTAACCGGAACTGAATCATGGCAGTACTGGGAAAAAATGCTTAAAAATGGGGGGGGGGGGAAACAAACAAGTAATTCCTGAGCTCAAAAATGAAAAGTAAAGAAATAAATTAATGAAAATACTAACAGTTTAAAAATTTAAAAAACATAATCTAAATAAAATACTCAATGGATGGTAACTCCCGCGCCTAGCCCACGCTTCATCGCGGGTCCAGGCTACACGGCATTTGTGAAATAATTCTAAGAAGAAAACCTGTCTAAAACGGAATATTTTTTCTGGTTCATTTTGAATTTTATCTTAGCAAGTTTCATTACATTTTGCTAAACTTTCGAAATTCCAGAAATTTTGGAGGAGGCTGAAGCCCCATCAACCCATCCTAGATACGCCCCTGTACTATACGATATGGTATGGATAGCATTCATCGTTCTTTTACAGGGACACTCAAAATAATTCCATTACATTACGCTTTGCGGTGTATTTTATTCATGTTACACTATTTCAAATACACTGGTTATCAAAAATTAAGGAAAAGTCACAAAATGCCAATTTTTAAATACGGGAATACTCAAAAGGAAGTAATATAATTCGAATAATTACCATTCCTGCAGAACAGCTAGTCCATATAACATCTCATTCAGGTCACACATGGTCACAAGAGTCACAGTCAGTACGGCGAAACAAAATATAGGAAATTCCATACGTCTCTTTTATGAGTCTCAAATGACTACTATATGTGACTCCACTGACAGGTCACTGTGACTGCTGCTTTGTGGCGAGTCACCAGGTGACTTTACAATGTCATTTCATTGAGACTCTCGTGTGACTCTCATCTGGAGACTCAATTTCAAAGTCATTGTGAACGTTGCATTATGATAAATCATCAAATAATGTCAAATTAAAGTCACATGGTGACTTTTCAGCACTTTTCACAGTGGTGAATTTACAGTAGGGTCTCTGTCACCATTTGAGAAAGTCATGTGACAGAAAGTCACCATGTGACTTTAATGTGACATTATTTGGTGATTTATCATAATGCAACGTGCACAATGACTGTTACGGCGTAAATAACCTCAAATTTATTTGTTTATAATTTAACTCTGTTTATCTTTCATGTTGTAAAGCATAATTATAAAAGTGATTTCTTTTGACAGAAAAAATCTAATCTGTTTATCTAAATTGTTTATAACCCTGAATCAATATTTATGAGTAACATTATGATTTCAAGGTCATGTAATATAGATTTATTTACTTTATAATAATTTTGAATTGATGGTGATTTATTAGTTTTATAATTACTTGGATGTCATTTAAATGAATATTATAGCTATTTAGAAGATTTATAACTGCATATTGTAATTTTTATTTTGATGTTTATTTTATATAATATGTATCATTTTTAAAATGGTCAGTCTTGACTCTGTAACCAAGCAGAGAACATGTAACATGTCCTGACTCTGTAATCAGAGATGCCAATTGTTAAATCATGGCTCTGTTTAATACAGAGTGTATAGTGGAAGTCCTGACTCTGCAACCAAGCAGAGAACACATTTTTTTTTGTATTGGCTCTGTTAAATACGGAGAATTACTATTATGGAACAATTATTAACTTCTAATGATGAATAGAATTTACATACTATTTCAGTTTTATTTAATAAACTATTTATTCTAATTGCTCTCCCATCTCACTTGGATTTTGAAAATTTATTTGTCAGACGAATTTCGGCGCCAACATTTATTTTTGGTGCCTCGCAACCCGCGAAACATTTTTTTGAAAGAATAGTGAGCAGTTTGTCAAAGTGATTTGTGATTAACAAGTGTGATTTATATTTCAACCTGTGATTAGTGTGGAATTATTATTGTGCCATTTGGATTACGACATGCCATCTACATTACCTGGAATTAACAGGTAAGAAAATATTTTTTTCATTTTCTATGAATGGTTAATGTTTTAAAATAAGAATTATTCTTTATTTAAAATGGAAAATCTTGAAAAGCTGAAAGCAAAACGTTCTGTTGAACGAACGAGTTTCACGAAATTAATTACAAAATTAGAAACATTATTAAATGATGACATTGATAATACGAAAACCGATGAATTATTAGAGCTTCAAGAAATATTTCTCTTAAAAGAAACGGCTTTCCAAAGTTTGAATTGTGATATTGAAGCTCAAATATCCGACTTAAAAGAATATGAAAAGGACATTGCTAATAGTGAAAAGTACACTGACCAATTGATCAGTGCTAAATTTAAAATTAAAAATAGATTAAGAAAATGTAAAAAGGATAATGTTTCTATGATAGCAACTAGTCGTGTAAATTCATTGAATGGTTCTGCTAGTGGAACAGAAACGAGTTCTGCCATGAAATTGCCTAAATTAAATGTTCCAAAATTTTCTGGTGAAATCGAAGAATGGGTCGAATTTTTTAACTGTTTTGAAACATCGATACACCAGAATAAATCACTATCTAAGATAGAAAAATTCGCTTATCTAAAATCCTTGTTATGTAATCGGGCCTATAATGTGGTAGAAGGGTTTCCTTTGACAGAACAAAATTATGATACTTGTATTGATTTATTAAAGGACCGTTTTGGTAAGGTTGATGTTATTATTAATAAACACATGACTAATTTATTAAATATGGAACCAGTTAAAAATTGTTCAAATTTAAATGCATTAAGAAGATTGCATGACATGTGCGAAGTTAATATTAGAAGTTTAAGAAATTTGGGGGTAACATCCAGTTCTTATGGACAATTGCTAAATCCTATTTTGCTAAAGCTATTGCCCCATGAATTAGTGATTGAATATCATAGAAAACGTGATACTAGCAAAGAGTCAGATGTAACCGATCTAATTGCCTTTCTGAAATGTGAAATAGAATGTAGAGAAAAGGCTTTGTCAATGACAAGTTCTAAAAATGATGCATCCTCTTCTTTTGTACATAAAAATAAAACTGAATTTCGTGAAAAGAAAACATCAAATAAATATCAACATGCTAATACCTTAAATGCCACTATTAAAGTTTTTTGTGTATTTTGCAAAGGTAATGATCATTTATCTTCCGAGTGTAAAAATTTAGCTGATGATAAGAAAAGATTAATGTTACGTAAGGAGGGTAGATGTTACAAATGCTTTTTGAAATCGCATTTATCTTCGCAATGCCGCATAAAATTAAAGCCATGTCTAAATTGTAAAAGCACTGAACATAACAAATTATTTTGCTTTAAGAAAAGTTTGAAACCGGAAATTAATGAAAATCAAAATCAAACAGTTGTATCTAATTCTCATTGTAATTTTAGAAATTCTAAGCATGCTGTTTTATTGCAAACATGTTGTGTAACTGCTCAAGGTAATTCTAAATCAAAGGTAGTTCGATTATTACTTGATTCTGCAAGCGAAAAAAGCTTCATAACAAAAGCATTAGCTCGTGAATTAAATTTGCCTGTTTTAAGAAAAGAACATTTAACTGTATTCGTTTTTGGCATGGATCAAGGTCGCGAAGAAGAATATGATGTTTTTAAAATTAAATTGCGAAGTAAAATGAATTATCATCGTTTTATAGATGTTGAGGTGCTAGCTACCGATTTGATAAGTGCAACAACATTGAAGGTTCCCAATTCTGACCCTCTAGTTATAAAATACATTGAAAGTAAAAGATGGAGGTTAGCCGACCCTACGCCCGAGGAATCCGAAGTACAAATTTTACTTGGAGCTGATTATTTCTGGAATGTTCAGAGAGGTGTCATTGAAGAAATTAATGACCATTTATATGTAGCTAATACACTTTTTGGGTACACAATAGTGGGAAAAATAAACTCTAAAGGTAACGAAACAGTTAATGCTCATCTTGTATCTGTTAATGAAATAGAAAATTTTGATTTGCAAAAGTTTTGGAAACTAGAGTCTTTGGGTATTTGTGATAGTAAAAATGAATTATTTTCACAAAAGGATTTAGATGCTCTTGATTTATTTAATGATAATTTAAATTTTGTAAATGGAAGATATGAAACTAAACTTTTGTGGAAAGTAAATAAAAATGAATTGGAATCCAATTTTGATGTAGCTAAACATAGACTTTGGGGATTAAAATCAAAATTGTGCAAAAATGAATGGTTACTTAAGGAATATGAGAAAATATTAAATGAACAATGTGGTTTGGGTATAATTGAAGAATGTGAGTTTAATAAAGATGAAATAAACACGTATTACATGCCTCACAGACCAGTAATAAGGGAAGATAAATCGACAACTAAAGTAAGAATTGTTTTTGATGCGTCATCCAAAGATAAGGGGGCAAAATCGTTAAACGAGTGCTTATTTCCTGGGCCCAATCTAAATCCTAACATATTGGACATTATTTTAAAATTCCGTCTCCACAAAATTGCTTTCTTGGCCGATATAGAAAAGGCATTCTTGCAAATCCAGATACAACAAGAAGATAGAAATTTTTTGAGGTTCCTGTGGTTTGACAATATCACTAGTAACAATCCCATTTTGAAGGTTTTTCGCATGACCCGTGTAACTTTTGGTGTAACAACTTCACCCTTTTTCCTTTCTGCAACCATCAAACATCACATTGAGGGGTATAAAGATTTGTTTGGAAAAATAGTTAATATGCTGGATACTTCCTTATACGTTGATGACCTGTTTCATGGAGCTGATTCAGTAAATGAAGCTTTTGTTTTATCAAACGGTGCAGAGAAGATATTGAGTGAGGCCAATATGAAACTCAGAAAATTTAAAACCAATTCTTCCGATTTAAAATTTTTATGGAAGGAACATGGAATAAACTTTGAGGAAGACACTCTTGAACAAAATCTTTCGAAGGTATTAGGAATTATATGGATAACAGAAAGTGACACCTTGAAAATAGACATACAACCACTTTTGGTAGAATTTGACCATAAAATTATTACCAAACGTATTGTTTTACAAACTGTGGCAAAAATTTATGATCCTATTGGACTCATTTCCCCTTTCGTGATAAGAATTAAATTTTTAATGCAAGAACTCTGGGAACATGGAATTGACTGGGATTCTACATTACCAGATTCTTTAAGTGGAAAATTCAGAAAATGGCATAATGAAATAAAAGACTTGGTAAATTTTGAAATTCTTAGAAAATATTTTGTAACTATCCCAAAATTAAATCCTGAAACCGCTCAACTTTTCATATTTTCTGATGCTAGTTTAAAGGGGTATGGGTCAGTGGCTTATTTACGTGATTCTTCTTCTTGTGAAACTTCATTTGTAATAGCAAAGTCGAGAGTAGCGCCTCTCAAGAAAATTACATTGCCGCGCATCGAACTTCTTGGAGCACTTACGGCTGCAAGATTAGCGAATTATTTAAAGGAAATATTTAAAATTGTGAATGAAAATATATTTTGTCTAAGTGACTCCCAAATTACCTTGCACTGGATTAAAGGAAGTGCCAACAACTGGAAGCCCTTTGTGGCAAACCGCGTACGCGAAATTCAGGAACTTGTTGCTCCTGTACAATGGAAATTTTGTAAAGGAAAGGAAAATCCTGCAGATGTTCTCTCTCGTGGTTGCTCTGCATCTGAATTGATTAATAACGAGGTATGGTTACATGGTCCTAGCTGGCTGAAGGAAGAATCGTTACCAGTATTTCCCCCTGAAACTCAACCTAATCTACCTGATGAAGAGGTCTTGCAAGAACAACGTAAAACGCTTGTTTGCTCCATATCCCAAAATATTCCAGAATTTGAGCTTTTATTTAAATTTTCATCCTGGTCTAAATTAAAACGAATTACGGCTTGGTGCCTCAGATTCATCAAAAATAGTACATGCCCATCTGAACGAGTCTATGGTTTTTTGACTGTTCCAGAACTTGAAAGGGCAACAAATGCTATTGTGAAATTAATTCAAAACCATGAATTCGGAGACGAACTGAAAATTCTAAAATCCGGAAAGATCCTAAATTCTAAAAGCAAACTCCTTCCTTTACATCCATTTCTTGACGAAAATGATATTCTTCGTGTTGGAGGTAGGCTAAAAAATGCAAACTTGTCTGAATATCAAAAACATCAAATCATTCTCCCTAAAAGGCATCATGTTACAGACTTGATAATAAAGTATTTTCATGAGAAACATCTTCATAGCGGGACTCAATTGACAATTTCAGCAGTTCGACAAAAATTTTGGATAATTAATGCTAAAGAAGCTGTGAAAAGAGAAATAAGGAAATGTATGAAATGTTTCCGAAATTCATCACACCTTTCATCTCAGTTGATGGGAAATCTGCCATCAGCACGCGTGACACAATCTCGAGTATTTTCAAGAGTAGGAGTCGACTTAGCCGGCCCCTTTTTGATCAAACCTCGTAAGGGACGTGGTGTGAAACCCTTTAAACATTATGTTTGTCTGTATGTTTGTTTCGTAACAAAAGCTATCCATCTTGAGTTAGTCACTGATCTTACAACTGAAACCTTTCTAGCCTCATTGAAAAGATTCGTGGCTCGACGTGGAAAACCTCTAGAAATATTTTCCGACAGAGGTACAAATTTTGTAGGGGCAGACCGCGAAATAAAGAGAATGATGTCTCTAATTGCTTCTGATGAAAAATTGCACAAGTATCTTACTGACGAAATGATAGTATGGAAATTCAACCCACCTTCCGCCCCTCACTTTGGAGGCCTTTGGGAAGCGGGAATAAAACAAATGAAAAATCATTTGAAGAGAACAATTGGTGATCAGATTTTAACTTATGAAGAATTTTTGACCTTAATTGCACAAATTGAGTCATGCTTAAATTCAAGACCGCTTGTCGCTGAGTCTTCTGATCCAAATGACTTTACGGCTCTGACGCCAGGACATTTTATTATAGGAGCACCCTTGACCTCCTTACCTGAGCCTGATATCTCCTCTACCTATGTAACTCCTTTGGAACGTTGGAAATTGCTACAAAAGATTTTCCAAAGTTTTTGGAAAAGGTGGTCGTCAGACTATCTCTCACAATTGCAGCAACGTACAAAGTGGTTTAGAAGCAACCCGAACTTAAAAATCAATGACTTGGTGTTGATAAAGGAAGAAAACCAGCCCCCATTAAGGTGGAAATTGGGCAGAATAATTGAACTATTTCCTGGTGATGATAATATTGTTCGTGTTGTCAAATTAAAGACTTCTACTGGTGAACTGAAACGCCCTATCACAAAATTGTCTCCTCTACCGATGGACATTTAATATAATAGAATTTTACTTTATTTTAACTAACTTTATTATTATTATTATTTTTTTTCTATGTCTAATTTTTGTAACTTTCTGAACTATTTTGTATATTAATGTCTTTTTCTATTTTTAGTTGTTCCAGAAACTGTTTTTTATAGAAGTAGTAGGATTTAATTGCATTTCATTTTAGTTATACTTAACATTTAAGGTAATATTTTAAATTTGTATTTAATATTTGATTATTTAGTATGTGATAGTGGAAATTTGGTAAGTTATAATTGTTCGATGAACTCCGTTCATGGAGGCGGAGGATGTTACGGCGTAAATAACCTCAAATTTATTTGTTTATAATTTAACTCTGTTTATCTTTCATGTTGTAAAGCATAATTATAAAAGTGATTTCTTTTGACAGAAAAAATCTAATCTGTTTATCTAAATTGTTTATAACCCTGAATCAATATTTATGAGTAACATTATGATTTCAAGGTCATGTAATATAGATTTATTTACTTTATAATAATTTTGAATTGATGGTGATTTATTAGTTTTATAATTACTTGGATGTCATTTAAATGAATATTATAGCTATTTAGAAGATTTATAACTGCATATTGTAATTTTTATTTTGATGTTTATTTTATATAATATGTATCATTTTTAAAATGGTCAGTCTTGACTCTGTAACCAAGCAGAGAACATGTAACATGTCCTGACTCTGTAATCAGAGATGCCAATTGTTAAATCATGGCTCTGTTTAATACAGAGTGTATAGTGGAAGTCCTGACTCTGCAACCAAGCAGAGAACACATTTTTTTTTGTATTGGCTCTGTTAAATACGGAGAATTACTATTATGGAACAATTATTAACTTCTAATGATGAATAGAATTTACATACTATTTCAGTTTTATTTAATAAACTATTTATTCTAATTGCTCTCCCATCTCACTTGGATTTTGAAAATTTATTTGTCAGACGAATTTCGGCGCCAACAATGACTTTGAAATTGAATCTCCTGATGAGAGTCACACGAGAGTCTCAATGAAACGACATTGCAAAGTCACCTGGTGACTCGTCACAAAGTAGCAGTCACAGTGACCTGTCAGTGGAGTCACATATAGTAGTCATTTGAGACTCATAAAAGAGACGTATGGAATTTCCTATTTTTTGTTTCGCCGTAGTGACTGTGACTCTTGTGACCATGTGTGACCTGAATGAGATGTTATATGGACTAGCTGTTCTGCAGAGATAGTAATTATTCAAATTATATTACTTCCTTTTGGAGAATTCGCGTATTTAAAAATTAGCATTTTGTGACTTTTCCTTAATTTTTGATAATCAGTGTATATTGGAATTGATATATACTATCTCTGAGGTGCACTGAAAAATATCTAATATATAAAAATGAAAATTTGTCTGTCTGTAATGCTATACAAATCCACAGGTTGGAAGCCAGAATTGTGAAATGTTATGTACATGTGTATTGAAACACGGCCAAGGCAACTAAAGCAATCCGGAATCGAAATAATTTATAGTTAACTTTTAATTAATAAAAAACCACCCATTTAACAGCAATTTCCAATCAAATTTAAACATTTTTCGTTATAGTAGCTGCCAACAATTAAAAATTCACAATAAAATCCTCTTTTTAGGGTTTCGTTCATCTGACGAAACCCTATTCGTCTCGCTCCCCTGTCTGTCTGTCCGTCCGTCACAGAGCCCGTTTTCGGAAACTATACATGTTGGAAACATGAAATTTTGGGAACTTATAGCTGAAAACCTCACATCATACGACAAATCATAAAATTTTGAAAAAGTCGTACATTTAACCCTTTGGGCTCCCGCATGTGTATTTTAAACAATTCTTTGTAAGTGAGCTCCTAATTATGTTGGAGACATGAAACTTTGGGTACTTATAGCTGAACATCTCACATCATACGACAAATGATAAAATTTTGAAAAAGTCGTATATTTAACCCTTTGGGCTCCCGCATGCGTATTTTAAACAATTCTTTCTAAGTGAGCTCCTAATTAGTTTGGAGACGTGAAATTTTGCATACTTATAGCTGAACACCTCACATCAAACGACAAATCATAAAATTTTGAAAAAGTCGTACGTTTAACCCTTTGGGGTCCACATGCGTATTTTAAACAATTCTTTCTAAGTGAACCCCTAATGATGTTGGAGACATGAAAATTTGGGTACTTATAGCTGAACACCTCACATCATACGGCAAATGATAAAATTTTGAAAAAGTCGTACATTTAACCCTTTGGGCTCCCGCATGCGTATTTTAAACAATTCTTTCTAAGTGAGCTCCTAATTAGTTTGGAGACGTGAAATTTTGCATACTTATAGCTGAACACCTCACATCAAACGACAAATCATAAAATTTTGAAAAAAAAAAAAAAAAAAAAAAAAAAAAAACCGTACATTTAACCCTTTGGGCTTCCGCAGGTGTATTTTAAACAATTCTTTCTAAGTGAGCCCCTAATTGGGTTGGAGGTGTGAAATTTTGCATACTTATAGCGGAACACCTCACATCCAACGACAAATCATAAAATTTTGAAAAAGTCGTGCATTTAACCCTTTGGGGTCCCACACGTGTATTTTAAACAATTCTTTCTAAGTGAGCCCCTAATTATGTTGGAGAAATGCAATTTTGGGTACTTATAGTTGAACACCTTATATCAAACGACAAATCATAAAATTTTGAAAAAGTCGTGCATTTAACCCTTTGGGGCCCCACACGTGTATTTTAAACAATTCTTTCTAAGTGAGCCCCTAATTATGCTGGAGACATGCAATTTTGGGTACTTATAGTTGAACACCTCACATCAAACGACAAATCATAAAATTTTGAAAAAATCGTACATTTAACCCTTTGTGCTCCCACATGTGCATTTTAAACAATTCTTTCTAAGTGAGCCCCTATTTAGGTTGGAGGCGTGAAATTTTGCATACATATAGCTCAACACTTCAGATCTCAAGTCAAATAAGAAATTTTGAAAAAGTTTTATTTTTAACCCTTTCAACTCCAGCTTGTTTATTTTAAGCCATTCTTTCTAACTGAGCCCCTAATTGAATTGGAAGTTTGAAATTTTGCATACTTATTGCAGAACACCTGAGGCCAGTCGACAAATCATAAAATCTTGAAAAAGCCTTACGTTTAACCCTTTGAGCTACCACATATGTATTTGAAGCAATTCTTTCTAAGAGAGCCCCTAAGTAAGTTGGTGACATGAAATTTTGCATACGTATAGCTGAATGCCTCAGACCACACGACAAATCATAAAATTTTCAAAAAGTCTTTTATTATTTACCCATCTGGGCTCTAACTTGTGTATTTTAAGCAATTTTTCCAACCTCCGCCCTTTTAACCCGGGGAGAAATTTTCCAACTTTTGCCGACACCCCTTTGACCATTCTTTCATATTATGCACCATAGCCTTACATATTTCAGTTCTATTTTTTTTCCGCCAGGTGCGCCTACTTATCTCGGTTGCTATGGGCCCAATCCCCTCGACTAATATATCTACGGATAGTATGTAAAACGGATTTTCGTTCGGATACAGGTTTGTTTAGAATCAAGTGCGCTCCCTGGTTGTGAAATGTGGAATTAACAGATTTTTCAAAAGGATGAAGTGTTTTGAAAGGAATATTAAACGAAACCCTCTGTGCGATCTGTGATCACACTTACCCACTTGTTTTTTATGTTCAACCCGTAATCGCGCGAGTTCTTTAACCAATGTGAAATATACATATTACGACGCCACGCTGCAATACTAAAAAGCCGTAGTGGGTATTACGATAATTATTTTACCTCACATGCAAATAATGAGAGATTATTTAATTGAGCTTAATTATTACTATTCTTTTAAAAATAAAGACAAATATTTTATCACAAACATCAACAAAACTTTTATTCTATTTATTCCCTTATTCCAAAGATATCATTTTATCGTCTGCTGCCATAGTAACATGATAAATTAAATTTCCTTAAAAAAAATGCGCAGTAGTAGAAAAATATTTTACTAAATCGAATAGTTATTTTTAATTTCGGTTTTAGTATTAAATTCATGAACTCCCGTGCATAGAACGAGTTAAACAGCTAGTTTACTATAAAATATGATATGCAAGCATTCATCATTGATATACAGAGACACACAAAATAATTCGGGTACAGTACTCTCTATGAACAATAATTTCTGGAAGTGCGTTTTCTTTTGTGGTACGCGTTTTTAAAATAAACTTAAAAAAAAATATTTCTTAGTGTGTATAAATTATACACATCACATACAGGGCTGCACAAAACATCTGAAGTACATTTCCGTTTATTGGTGGAAATTGTTGAAGGGAAAATTTCAACTGTACTATGAGTTTTTTAATTGAACTAAATTTTAGCATTTGTGTATTATATGATAAATCTATGGTTCATGTACAGGGCAGCCCCAAAAAAGTATATATATGTTTATTAACTTTTGACTTCAAATGTGATGTGCATTTTACAATTTGTTTATTTAGGTATATTTTTTCACCTTATTAAACTGTGAAGTTTTATTATAGAATTGTGAATGTGTGTGAAAGTGTTTCTTAATCTATGCTTGGCGCATGATTTTACGCTCTTGTTATTAGCCTCTGGTATGCTATTTCTTTCTCCAAACTATTAAAGTGTCGTCTCCAAAAAATAACGTTCCGTTGTATAAGCCAGCCGTAAAACAAAGCAGGTGTATCATTGTACGGGATAATCTCTAGTGCAATTTTTTAAGCTTCTAAGCATCGCACATTTTACAATTTTCATACCGTCGTGTAGGGAAAAAAGTACTTTTAAATGCAATTTGTTTGAAAACTGTATCTCAATTTATTTTTGAGATATTAATTTTTTTGTAGTTTTTAACACAATTTCATTAAGTTGGCAACTCATGTACTCCATTTCTGTAGACAGTTAAGGGAAAATAGTAGATTGTTATCTTTTTGTTGCCATTTCCCCATAACAACTGAAAAAAAAAAAATTAAAGTACGTGCTATTTTGAGAAAATACAAATGAATGATTTGTGATAAAACATGGAGCTATTATATACTATATTTAATTTTCAGTATTTTTATCTATATTAACGTTACAAACACATGAAGGCATATGAATCATTAGATAGCCGATTTTTTTTTGCCGAGTTTCTTGAAGGACGAAATTGCTTTTTGCTGTATTTGTGTAGCATTCTGCAATACTGTCGTCAAATGCATACTTTTTCTGTAGATGCTGTTTAAGACTGGGTCGTAAATGTGCAATTCTTTAGCGGATGCGAATGACGTCATTTTATATAAAATAAAAGCGTACTTTTGAAGTTTTAAGAACAAAATTTATTTTGCACTATCTATATTTATATACATATATATTTTTTTCATCGGAGGCGACACTAAAAAGCAAAATTCCTGTTTTCCAGTTTTAAAATATCTATGCAGAGAGATAATTTTTATTTGGAGATATCTTCTAGTGTTCTTCAGTTACACACTTAAACGTTTCTAGTGATCAGTGCACATTTACGAAATTTAAGGCTAAAGTTAATAGAACAAAAAAAAAAAAAAAAAAAAAAAAAAAGTAGCAGGGATTTTTAAAAATTCAATTTTTTTTTTAATTTTTAATTAAATATGCAATTAATTTTTTTTCGAAATGTACTTTAGTTGAACATTGAAATGCAATGAGTTGACCATTTGAACCATATTTTTTTAAACACAAAATATTGTTGAAAAGGTAAACTGTTAACCTTAAATGTTGAATTGGATCACATACTACTATTGGATCACAAGACTTTTTATGAAATACTCTTCTACTATATTCAAGGCTCCAGTTGGAAAAAATATTCGTTCCCTTCATTATACTCTTCTACTCTTCACACTCTTCTTGCTGAAAAAATAACATCGGTAAATATAACAACACTCTTCCAGGAAAAACACTGTATTGATATATACAATACACGAATAAAAGTTTTCCAATATTATTCCTAATTCTCTTTGTTAAGCCGATATAGTCGCTAGCATAATACAGTCCTTTAGTTTTTCAACTGGGTAGATTTCTAAAGTCTTATGCCATGCGCTTTTCTCACTATCATACGAATTATTTAAATTTCCACTGGTGCTTTTGGAGACGTCATTTATCGAATGGTTTAAATAAAAAATAAAGTATAACAAAAAGCAATTTAACAAATTACAACGACCATTTGGAAAATGATTTTTTCAAAGACTAAAATTTAAGACATTAAAATCGCACGGAGTTGATCATACATTACGTACGCCATGAATTGAACATTAACACAGCAATTAACAACATCGACAAAACTCGCCTGCGACTCGTCAGATTTCCTGAAACTTACCTATTATCCACCTGAAACTTACGTATTATCGAAGCATATCATTGGCTGTTCGGGAAAAGGCTTTTCCATCGTAGAAATCTGACGACCAATTTTTAAATGAAATTTCATTCTTAAACTTCTAAACATCCCACAATATTACTTTTTACACCGTCGTATAGAGAAAAAAATGTACTTTTAAATGCAATTTGTTTGAAAGCTGTATCTCAATTTGTTTCTGAGTTATTAATTTTTTTTGTAGTTTTTATTACTTTTTTGTCATAGTGGCAACAGCAGTATCCATCTCTGTTGAAAGTAAAGGGAAATACAGATTACTGTATAGACCATAGACTTCTCATATAACTGGACTCAGAAATAGCAACCCTTTCTTGACGCCGGGATCACTACCCACCGTCACGTGATGGTGGGCAGAGAAAATGCGCCAAACCGGTTTTTCTCCCCTGGTTCCCGCTGAAACTTTCTTGCGTCGGGCGTTTCTCTCGCATAAATCAAATCCGACAGTTGCCAATAATGTGATCACCGCCAAAAAAGACAACCTTTTGGCGATGAAAGCAGAAACATGTGTGCCTCAAGTTCTGACCGAAATAACAATGGGATTCGGCCTCTACTTTTTATCTTTACTCTGAGGTATAGACCAATCAAAAAACGAATAAAATGCGGATTCAACCAATAAAAAGCCTCAGATATGCTTTTGATTTCATACCCTGACGAGGACAATAATCATTTTTCCGAATGGTAAAAAAAAAAAAAAAAAAAAAAGCAATTTAACAAATTACAACGACTATTTCAAAAATGATTTTTTCAAAGACTAAAATTTAAGACATAAAACATCGCACGGAGTTGATCATACATTATGTACGCCATAAATTAAACATTAATAGTGTTATTACACGTAAAAATTGCAAGCGACAAAAATCGCCTGCGACTCGTCAGATTTCCTGAAACTTACGTATTATCCACCTGAAACTTACGTATTATCCAAGCATTTCATTGGCTGTTCGGGAAAAGGCTTTTCCATCGTAGAAATCTGACGACCCATTTTAAATGAAATTTCATTCTTGAACTTCTAAACATCCCACAATATTACTTTTTACACCGTCGTATAGAAAAAAAAAATATACTTTTAAATGCAATTTGTTTGAAAGCTGTATCTCAATTTGTTTCTGAGTATTATTATTTTTTTTTTTTTTGTAGTTTTTATTACTTTTTTGTCATAGTGGCAACAGAAGTATCCATCTCTGTTGAAAGTAAAGGTTAGTGCATAGACCAATCAGAAAACGAATAAAATGCGGATTCAACCAATAAAAGCCTAAGATATGCTTTTGATTTCCTACCCTGACAGAGAACAATAACCATTTTTCCAAATGGTTAAAAAAAAAAAAAAATGTTTGAAATTATCAAACAATATTTTAATCAGTTAAAGTAACATAAGTTAAAATCTACGTATTTTGTAAATAATGTAAAAAAAAATTCTTTTAAACGACTGAGTTGTTCATTGCATTCAATGCAGGAAAATCATCCTATCATTTATACTTATGTCCCTTTTCTACATCTGAACACAAATGAGTTCGACCAAGCTTTGAGGGGTCATATACCAAGTGCTTAAAGTATTCGAAGAACTTATTTCATGTGTATCTGCGCTTTGAAAAAAATCTTAATTTAATGAAATAATTTAATAATAATTTTTTTCCGTTTTGTGCTCGGGCTGTGATGACACAAAATTTTTCGGGCTCGTGTTTCAAATCGTTGGGCTCAGGTTCCCATAAAAAGAGCTTGAACTCATCTCTGTTAGGCACCCTGTAACTTAGAGGCTTTTTCTTCGTTGATATTTTGCAGAGAATTCTTACAGATCAGAGATTCTCATCTCTAAGGCAAGAGAGTATAAGTATTGATAAGGATTATAGAATAAAATGGTCTCTATCCTGCCATACGATTTTTCTTGCTTCACGTATTGAACTTTATCGCTTCGTTTCAGGTTATTTTTACCCGACTGCCAAGAAGGGTTATATGTTTGACGCGTATGTGGGTGTGTGGATTTCTTTATACCCTGGAAACATCCCAAAGGCTGGATGGATTTTAATGAATGAGGTCTCTATCGATTCGCCTTAACCGTCCAATGGTTATAGGCTAGGTTTTGTTTTTTATAAATTCAAAATGGCGGCCGTAAAATACAAAATGACGGTAGAGACGAAAAAAATTTTTACTCGCCCTATTGAGTGGCATACCATGTCTTTCAAAATGAAAACTATGTTTCATTGACTATTTTACAGTCACAAGCTCCGTTTAAATATTACACAACCTGGAAGTTATGTAGGTAGATCTCTAGCTTTATTGCAACTCTAACTTTCATAGACATCTATAGGCTCCATCAAAACAGTGTTTATAGATAGGAACTAACAATTAAACACAACTTAAAAGTCATCAATACAAGTAAATAATACCAAAAAAGAAAAAAAAAATAGGTAAGTTAATATAAAAAATAGTTTCACATTGAAAAATAATTAATTATTTCACTTCTTACGCAGCCGGGTTTTTTGATTTTTTAAATTTAATTTTTACTTGTATAGTATATATTTGTAATATATAGTGTATAGTATAGTTATTAATACATGGAAATTATTCCAGAGAGAAACATACGCCTTGGAATTACTTTGAAATTTGATTTTCATTTGAAAAGTATAGTTATATACGTATGTTTGTATAGAATATTTGTGTGTGTACCTTTTCGAGCTCGGATTTCAAATCGTTGGGCTCGGGTTCCGATAAAAAGAACCCGAACTGATCTCTGCTAGACACCCTGTAACTTAGAGGTTTTCCATCGTTGATATTTTGCAGAGAATTCTTACAGATCGGAGATTCTCATCTCCAAGGCAAGAGAGTATAAATATTGATAAGGATTATAGAATAAAATGGTCTCTATTCTGCCATACGATTTTTCTTGCTTCACGTATTGAACTTTATCTCTTCGTTTCAGGTTATTTTTATCCACTGGAATCAGTTGCTGTATTGATATAAATCCTTGCTTTCTATATATAAAATAGCCTAGAATCAGTTGTGACAGTAAGTTTTTTTTTCTTTTTTTTCAGATGGAGGAATGCTTAGAGGTTTTAGCTGTCTTTCTAAAAGAAAGGAAAAAAAAATAATCTGTGTTTTATGCTTAAAGAAGCATAAAGCTGTGTCTATCCTTTTTATCGTAATTTTCTAGATTCGGTTATGGAAATCACATAAAAAAGATATAGAAATATTTGATATAAAGGCAAATTATGTTGTTAAAGGTAGTATGTTGTGGGAATCCCAAAACTTTCTTCTATATAAACCAAATCATCCATAACCAAAATTATATGACAGTGTATTCGTTCTTGAGATATAGCTATCGCAGGTATCGGGATAAACACTGCATAGAAGCGACACCTGTTGCGTGGTATACATCCAAACTTAATACGGATGGATTTATATTAAAGTCTTTCAGAATCAGTGTTGAATTCAGACACTTTCCTCCGGGAGGGAGGGGGTTGACCTTTTTGACCATTAAAAACTCTAAATCTCAAATCTTTCGGGGGCATCTTGCTGTTCCCTGGGAGGTAGGGGGGGGGGAGGCCCCACCCGAACCACCCCCTGAATTCAGCACATGAACAGAATATGAAGTTTACACTGAGATTCCGTATACATTTGTTCTTGAGATATAGCTATCGCGGAAATTGTGAAAAATGCAGCATAGCCGAAACACCTGTCGAGCGATTTACACCAAACCTTAATCAGCGCCAATTTATGCCAAAATCTAACTGAATTTCAAGTTTGATTAAATTCCGTGCATTATTTATTGAGCTAGAGTGCCCACAGTATATATGTCACATACGTACAGACAGTGACACAAACAGACGCACGAACAGACATTTTCTAAAAAACAGTCAGATCGTGTTCAAGACCTTCTAAAACGTACAAATCCGTCGAAAACCGGAAGTCGAGATTTTTTACGAATCCAATAGTGACTTTCCGAACACTGGTGTATGGGACCCGAAAGTAGAATGTAAAAATGAATCAATAAATAAATTAATTGAAAATTAGAAAGATTTTTTATAAATTTCTGGCATAATGAAATCTGCTGGAATCGAACGTTGGACCTTCCATTTTGAAACTGGAGACGTTACCTCTGCGCTACTAATGCTAAATTTTAACGCCACAATATTTATCACTTGTACTCTGCCACATTTTCTTGGTGATTTTCCTTATAGGATCGGTTGCAGAATTGTTTGAAAAGGGTTTAATACTGGATCATATACCTAATCCACCGGCCGATTTTTTTACGATAATCTGTCCAGTTCTTTTGACGCTAGCGTATAACATATTCGCAATAATAATAATAATAATAACTGATTTATTTTTCAGATTTTGTTTTACGCGCAGTGTGGTTAAAATAATTAAATACTTTCTAATTAAAAAAAGTATATATTTTCATTTTTCAAACTCCTTCCTTTGTGGGACATGCATTACAGGTGCTAACTAAACTGTCAGAGGTATTAGATAAACATTGATTTTGGCTTCCCGATAGAATATATATTTTTCCTTTATTTCGAAGATGTTGCGAATGTTTTAATATAGTAATTTAGTATTTATATTCTCTGCCTTTCTTAGTGAATTTTGTTTGAAGGTTGTCTTAAACGTATTGAGTGTATACAATGGTTGTATACAAGATCAAACACACACTGTAAATAAAAACGGACTGAAAAACGGAAATACTACTGGCAATTTAGACGCAGTACTATTTCTGATTTTTTACGGGAATTTTTACCCATAAATTACAGAAAATTTTCCGTTTTTCTCATTAAAAACGGAAATTAAACGGAAATTTTTCTGTAATTTATGGGTAAAAATTCCCGTAAAAAAACGGAAATAGTACTGGCGTCTAGATTGCCAGTAGTATTTCCGTTTTTTAGTCCGTTTTTTTTTTTACAGTGCATATGAGATCAAACATATATATATTCCTAATATTGTACTACTTTCCATATATGTATCTCTTCATATATGTGTTTCGTGTTTGTAATAAAAGCTTGAAATTTTAAAGAAACTTTGTGAACACCCTGTATATCTTTAAAACTTATGACTCAAGAATTACCTATTGGTCGATAATAAGAAGGGACACTTTGTTTATTAATTATATGAAAATAATGATGAACAATTTCATTTTAATATTACATATCATTACGTAACGTATTTTTTACAAACGCTGTTTCATATACCAGATTTTTTTTTTCCAGCTTGTCTGATACTTCGATTTGTTTAAAAGCATACATTTAGAAAGATTATTTTGCGATTTATCACTTGCGCCCTGCCCAGCCCGGCTAATGGAAAAATGCCTTAAAATTAAAGTATTAATTTTGAAAGTATTAAAATATTGTATCGTAATCGGAAACGTACCGATGTTTTTTTTATAATTCTAGTATATCATGAAGTGAGTGAAAAATCATAAAATGCCACCTTTACATACGAAAAACGAAAAGAAAATAATAAAAAAAAGAAAAGAAAGGAAGAAACTGGCATTATTATTAAATGAAAGAGTGTAAAAATGCTAAAATTTTTCATTTTGATGTTTTACATTATTACGTAACGTATTTTTTACACACATTTGGCTTTTTAACATACCAGAAATGTTTTTTTTTTTCAGCTTATCTATATAATACTTCGATTTGTTTTAAAGCATACATTTATAAAGATTATTTTGCGATTTGTCACATGCGCCGAGCTCGACTAATGGAAAAATGCCTTAAAATGAATTTATTAATTTATAATTAAGTTCTAAAAATATTAAATTGTTGTACTGTCATCGGAAACGTACCTGTGTTACATAATTTTTATAATTCTAGCATATCAGGGAGTGAAAAATTGCTTATAAAATACCACCTTTACGTACAAAAAACAAAAATAAACGAGTGTAAAAAAAAGAAAGAAAGAAATTGACGTTATTGTCAAATAAAAGAGTGTAAAAATGTTGAAATTTTTCATTTTAATGTTTTATATTACGTAACTATTTTTTACACGAAGTTGGCTTTTCCACATACCAAAAGTGTTGTTTTTTAGGGTTTCGTTCACCTCACGAAACCCTTATAGTCCCGCTTCGTTGTCTGTCCGTCACAACGCTCGTATTCGGAAACTATTTTAGTTACAAACTTGAATTTTTTTTTCTTTTTTTACATAGAGCTGAATACCCCTTGACATACCCAAAATCATAAAGTTTTGAAAAAGTCTTACATTATTTTAATGAAATGAATTCGTTCTTTTTCGATTTCAAAGCATAATCTTAATGTCAGCAAATTTCACAGAGTGTCCATAGCACAGTGGTAAAGCGTTCGTCTTCCACTCGGAAGATTGTGGGTTCGAATTTGTCAGGTGGAGCTTTAAAATTTTGATTTTTATTATTATTACACTTTTTTTTCCAGATGGATGTAATTAAAAGAAAATTCTTTTCCTTTTGGCCATTTTAAAAGCTTGTTTTATCTTTTTTTGCACAGTGGTAATATTTAAAATCTCTCTTTTTTTTTTCAGATAGAGAAAATCTGGAATTTCAATCTTGAATCAATATTATTGTTTGCTGCTGCCATCTACTGGCCATTTTTTGAAATAATATGGGAACTTTTTTCATCTTATCATTATAAGAATTATTTAGGCATTGAAAGTTTTTTTTTTCGAATTTTAATAAATGTCAACATGTTTTTTTTTTTTTTTTTTTTTTTTTTTTTTTTTTTTGTCGCCATCATGCGAGTGTTTGAAAAGGTCAAAGAATTAATATGGATTTTTTCTGAATTATTTAAGCATTTTAAATATGTTTTAAACAATTTTTTGCTTTAAAAAAAATTATATTTTACTTATACCTACGCTAAAATTTTGAAATTTCTGAATTTAAAACTGTTCGGATTTTTTAATTTTGTTTTAATTTTTTTTTAAATATTTGTATATAAACTCAATAAATAGAATATCTCCATAGTTGCAAAACTTTCCGTAAAATTAAAAAAAACATAGTAAGTAAGAAAATCGACCCGATAGAACCAAATCAGTTATCAGGGGTGTATGAAATACCTTTCACCAAAGAAGATGGAACATTGCAATTTTACATAGGAATGACAAAAAGAAAGCTTAAAACTAGGATCAAAGAACACATAGCAGACATCAAATACAACAAGAAAACTACAGATTTAGTTAGACTGTATAATAAAGAGCCTTTACAGATTAATTTTAGAAATAGTAGAATAATTTATCCATGCCCTCCATTATCCGTGAATCAATAGAAATCTTCTTACGCAATGAGAATATAAGTAATGATTCAGCCTCCATGGAATTTCCTAAAATTTGGAAAGAGATGCTTTACAGAAAAATGAAGCAATAGTATTAAATAATTCACCTTCACAAATATCCATTTTTAATATTGCAGTTAATTTCATTATGCTTGAATTCGCGTGATTTTTGTTTGCCTGTTTTAAGTTAAAATAATTTTTGCGAAAATATTTGTATCATATTTATTATTGAGAACTAGGGGGCTCAGCCCCCTGCTCGCTAACGCTCGCCAACCCCCATGAATTGCTATGGAATTAATATTGGGATTGCTACGCGATATCAGCTCGCTTCGCTCGCTCGCCACTATTTATGTCAACTCTAGCCTAGAATGAGTGCATCATAAATCATTACAACGTATTAAATTTACAAATATTTTTAATGTATAAAAAAGTAATGGAAAACTTTGTTGAAAATGTAAATAAAAATGTACCTTAGAAACAGAATTCATTTAAAACCTTAGTGAAAACACAATAAAAAATATTTTTAGTTGGGCCGCTATGCGATCCGAGCAAGCAACATATAAAATTTACAAATATTTTAATTCATAAAAAAGTAATTGAAAATTTTGTTGAAAATATAAATAAAAATGCATTTAATCAAAAGTTTGGCGCTGTGACTTTTTGATTATCATTGAGAAAGCTAAGCGAACAGGAAATTCGATTTTGCCTATAGTATTGAAAATCACGGCTTAAATTAACTTAAAACTACAATAAGACGCTATAAAATATGCTACGAATCACGCTATCGAACTGTAAACAAAACGTTTTCGCCTGTGTCTAAATACAACCTTGGATCAAAAAGCTGGTTCGCTGAATTCCTCACGTCACCGTAAAACGGACCAATAGCAATTGTCATTCATGTATTGCTCAAACGGTTTGCATTAAAAGAGAGATTCTGTCTCGATTTTAATTTGCTGAGCGGGTTGGGACATGTGACCTTAACTTAACCACTGAGAATCGTCGCTTTGACTGTTGCCAAATAGCAAGCTACAAATACAGCCCTTTTTTAGCGCTACGTAAGAGAAATATATATAGAGATGTTGCCGTCGCGTCGGAGCAATGAAACATATGTCTAATATGAATAAATAAAGGTAATTTTTTGCTTAGTTAAAAGTATTTTATCACTTTAAGGGGACTGGGAAAGCAAAATTTAACTAAAACATCGATTTCTACTTTTTTATATCATTAAATAGTTTAAACTTTTTTCTTTCCAACGATGTGTCACACATGTTTATATATATATATATATAAATAAGTGTTGAAATTAATCATCCTTTCTGAGAGTACTTCACAGATTAATGGCCATTTAAATCTTTAATTGACTTTTTCTCAAAACTTGGAATTTTCATGTTTATGTTCCTTTTTTTCAATATCTATTAAACTTAAGAACTCAGATTTTTATTTAATACTTATATAATGATATATTGTATACTTTAACACACGGATTTAATGATTTGTTAAGAATTATTTATTTTATGCAGTGAAATCTTACCAAAAATGCTAATTTAAAAATGACTTTCAATAAATAATTAATAATTAATTTTGAGTTTCACTTTGAAAGAAAATGGTCTGTTAAAATACGTAAATCATGTTGTTCTAACTATTCTAAAAAGTTTAGACCTCTATCTTTCACCATTTCTGAGAAAAAGGAACATAAAGTTGTTGAATTTAACATGGCGGAGATAGGGCTTTCCCGGTCCCCTTATGTAAATATTAATTTAATTTGATTTGTAATTTGATTTAAAAATATTTTTTAAATTATTTTAAAATTAAATGTCATAGTGCTGCCATTTATGTAAGGATTTAATAATTATAAATTAAGAATTTAGATTTATTAATTTAAGGATAAAGTGTTGAGATATTAAACGAAACCCTCTGTGCGATCTGCGATCACACTTACCCACTTGTTTTCAATTCGTCTAATACTTCGATTTGTTTGAAAGCATAATTATTCGAAAGAATTCCTATTTCCAACAAAAAAAAAAAAACGATTTCTCTGCTGCATATTTACTAACATAAAACCAATCATATCGTCCCAATGGATTTAAAAAGGTAAATTGTAAATTGTTTGACTAGTTTGTGGCTTCTAACTCGATTTAAATTCTTGAATCAAGTCATCCGAAAAATTATCTCTGTCAGGATTTTCTTTTGTATAAATTTTCGTTGGTAAAAGTAAATCCAACAATAACAAAGTTCAATAGTTCATCTTTTCTTTTGTATATCTATCTTTTTATGAAAATTGTAAATTTGTTTGTCGTAGATGAAAGGATTTCCACCCGTATTTCTACGAATCTATTAATTCGATTATTTATAATTAATTCTTTTCTAAATATTTTTTCTACATTTCTTGGAACAAAAGTTTGTTTAGCGTTTTTTGTTTTCATTCTTTGTTAGTGATAAAATCTCATTTCTTTCACGGCGGATTTTTCTGATCAGAAATTTGAAGTGCACTTTTGGATGCCTGCCAAAAATTTACTAATTTTTTTATTTAAATATTTATTTTTATTTTTTTAAAAAAAGGTATAAAGATGGTGGCAACGATTGCAGCTATCGCTTTCGATTTTATTGCTCATAGGTAACTTCTAAAAATCGCATAGTTTAATTTTTTATGTCATCGAATAGGGTAAAAATGTACTTTTCAATGAAATTTGTTTGAAATTTAATGACTTTTTACGGGTTTAAAATAATTTTAAAGTATGTATTTTTAAAAAATCTATCTCAACAGTAAACATTTGTTTGATACAATAAATGTAAAGTAACTATCAGCAGAGTTACCATATTTGGCAGTTGATTGCTCAGAGTAAATTATAAAAAAGCAGATTAAGGCCAGATTAGTTATAAGTTACCGCTTTAAACTAAAATCTGTTAATGAAAAAATAGATTTTAATTTGTTTTAAATGTAAATTTAGCATAAAGTTGTATTGATTTTTAATTGCCTGAGCAAAGCGAAGATTATGGAAGAGAAACTTTTCATTCAAGGTATCAAGGTTTCATTTGAACGATTATAAGTTTTTAGATCAGTTTAAGTATCATATTGTTTGAATTTTATTTTTATTTTTTAAAGTTCAATTGGTTTAACCATATTTGTTACAAAAATGTAACTATACCCCTGTAGGAAAAATCGGCTTTTCAAGGACAAATGTCCTCTTTTCATTTTCCCTTCGTTATTTTAGTTACTAACCTAAGATAAGGGCCGAGGAGTGACCAATCAAGGGCTAATGGAAAGAGGATGTTTGTCCTTGAAAAGCGAATTTTTCCTACTGGGAGTATAACTGCAGAAGCTATACTGAAAGAAATATCAAAAAATCCTTTCTTGGGCCTGAACAGTGTAGGAAATAAATTGTTTTTTGAATTTGTTCTGCAAATTCTGTTTTTGTTTAATATATTATTACGCAACGTATTTTTTACACACAGCTGGCTTTTTCACGTACCAGAAATGTTATTTTTTTAAAGCTTGTATAATACTTTGATTTGCTTTAAAGCATAATTATTCGGAAGAATTCCTATTTCCAACGAAAAAAAAAAAATCGATTTCTCTGCTGCATATTTACTAACGTAAAACCAACCATATCGTCCCAATGGATTTAAAAAGGTAGATTGTTTATCTAGTTTGTCGCTTCTATCCCGATTTAAATTCTTGAATCAAGTCATCCGAAAAATGGTCTCTGTCAGGGTTTCCTTTTGTATAAATTTTCGTTGGTAAAAGCAAATCCAACAATAACAAATTTCAATAGTTCATCTTTTCTTTTGTATATCTATCTTTTTATGGAAATTGGAAATTTGTTTGACGAAGATGAAAGAATTTCCACCGGTATTTCTACGAATCTATTATTACTATTATTTATAATCCTTTCAACATTTTTTTGAAGAAAAGTTTGTTTAGCAGGGTTCCCAGCGTCATGGAAAGTCAGGGAATTTCAAAGTAGTCAGGGAAAGTCAGGGAAATTTCAAAATATATAGGAAAAGTCTGAGAATTTACAAATGTTTTCTAAAAAGTCATGGGGAAAGTCTTTTAGAATAATGAAAAATGACGCAAAATTCATCAAATAGTCTCGGAAAAAAATCGCGAAATTCATCAAACGATCACAAAATAATAGCAATAATAATAATAATAAAATAAATAATAATAATAATAAATAAATAAAAAATCGAGAAATTTGAAGAACGATCGTAGAAAAAAAAGCTAATTTTGACAAAGGATTGCGAAAATAAGTAGGAAATTTATGCCCGTTTGGTCACGGAGTTTTTTGAGATTTGGCCAGGGAATTTGCTAGTCATGTTTTGCTGGGAACCCTGTTTAGGGTTGTTTTGTTTTCTTTCTTTGTTAGTTATAAAATATCATTTCTTTCACGGCAGATTTTTCTGTTCGGACATTTGAAGCCCACCTTTGGATGGTTGCCAAAGGTTAGTTGCTATTTTTAAAAAGTGGACAAGTATGATCGAAGATAGCAGAAAGGGTTTCGTTTAATTTTACTTTCAAAACACTATCTTTTAGTTAATGAATCCAAATTAATAGTTTTTAGTCATAATTATCATTTATAAATACACTATCTAACTAAGAACATAAGATGGCAGCACAATTAAATTTAATAATAAAAGGATGACAAGAGGAAGCTATTTTTTTAAAAGACTAATAATCCAGAACTGCTTTTCAGACAATTCTAACAGCATATGTTTGTAGTATATCTGAAAAGCCTATTTAATTATTGATTTATTTTTCGCTTAAAAACAAACAAACAAACAAACAAACAAAAAACAAGATCCTTAAAATTGAAAAAAAAGAAAAATTCGAAAGTTCTTTTAATTGAAAACAGATTGAGCCCGTCAAAACTTGATGGCAAACAACTTGATAGAACCATAAAAGTTTTATAACAAGTATATATGTATCAAAAATTGGGTTGTCTTTTTTTTTTTTTTTTTTCATATGTTTCATATAGATTTATTGCCAGCAATATGCTAGTGAATTAGTTGCATTTAATAAAATTCTGTATTACTAGTTACATGTTCCTTCTCTATTCTGTAAAATGTCTGAGTTATGAATATTTGCTATATTATAAATTTAATTTCAATTATTGGAAATCGATGACGATTTGTTATATATATATATATATATATATATATATATATATATATATATATATATATATATCTGTAATATAAGGATAAGGCCGTAGTTAATGAAAAAAGGAGTTTAATGGTTCTGGATTATAGTTTTACATATTAAGTCGACATTATATTTACAAGTACGGGAGGGTAGGGGGGTTTTCTGCGGCATACGCTCGCAGCATTGGAGAATCCCTATCGGCCTCTGCTCTCGTCTAGAGCGAGAAAGATACGTCTAACATCAGCCGCGTCGGAATGAAATCTGCCCTTTGGTTGTTACTTGTTTCCAAGCGAAGAGAATGCAAAGCTGCATATCAGCAAATTCAATAACATCTGCTGTTCTGCGGTTACAAGTTCTCATGGAAAATGCTGATCATATCCTGTTGCTAGGAGTAGAGTTTTATGGGAATCGAAAACCACAACTCACACACACACACACACATATATATATATATATAAAATAAATTTTGAGGTAAAATAAATTTATTATACAAGTAATTTATTTTAAAAATTAAGATGTATTTAACTGATTTTTTTCATGTAATTAATGTATATTTGATTACCATCAAATACCAGTTATTTTTTAATGTAATTAATGGATATTTAATTACCATCAAATACCAATTAATTGTATTCGAGATTTTTTTCAACTAGTTGTAAAATGTAATTTATATTTCTTTAAGTTTCTTATACAGGCATCCCCCGACTTACGTAAGTAATGCGTTCCGTAAACTTTTGCGTAAGTCGATTTTGTAAATTCCTTAGGCAAAATGTCGTCAGAAACTGCAATATATATATATATATGTATGTATATATAATATATACATTATTTACACAGTATTATTTTATAAATAAAGTAGCATGCAGCAGTATTTACTTGGATATAAGCTATAAAAATATGAAAAAAAATGTAAAAACAAACTGAAAGAACACTTTTCAACTAAAAAGTATCTTGTGGAATATGGAATTTATAAATTTAACATTGATGAATTAATTTATATCAATTTTGAATCTACATTAAACGAGCAACTCTGAAGCAGGAAGAAAAAATACACTCGTTCCTCTTCACCGAAACTGTAAAATTATGTTTCTTTATGGTTTGAATTCAGCTCATAAAATTGTAACGGTTAAACGGAGTTTTTCTTTCTTTCTTTCTTTCTTTTTTTTTCTTTCTTTTTTTTTTTGGCTCATTTTAATCAGATTTGTGTTTGTTTTGTTAAAGATTTGATTGTATATCACAATAAAAATATAACTACTATATATCTAATACATAAAACTATATTATTGTTGTGGTTTTTATTTATAAAACAATTATCAAAAGTATGCAAGTGCGTATCAAACGCGCTAGTATGTTCATAAATGTAATTTTGGAAATTTCTTACGTAAGTGCGAATTTACGTAAGTCGAGGGATACCTGTATTCTAATTTATAATCCAGAATAATTTATTAATTTATAATTTTTGTAAAATAACTTAAATGAAATATTTATTAAGTTGAAAAATGGTCATAAAATCATGATATGTTAAATTCTGCAATAAAATAAAATAAAAATAAAAAATAAACCCGTAAAATGCTAAAAAATACGAAATTTCTTTTAATTAAATCCACCGGACAGTTAAATGTAAACAATTGAAATTTTCAACCTCCGCCGACGTGCTTCGAACCCGGGACCTTTCTGTTAGGAATAACACATTCCACCACAGGACTACCGAGTTCTCGGAAAGATGATTGAAATTAAGATTGTGTTTTGAAATCATAAAAATGGTGGGGTGTCATTACATTAATTTATTTAATTAAAATAACATCTTCTTCTTTAAGAGTTTCCCCACCTTTGAGGTTCCCCTCAAACCAAAAGCTAAATGCAACTTCCATTTTATAAAATTATTATATTTTATTAAAGTAACATAACTTTTTCAATATTTTATGATTTTGTGTATGACAGGGAGTATTTAGCTCTGTGAAAAAAAAAAAAAGAGAAGTCTGTAACTTAAATAGTTCCCGAAAACGAGCGCTGTGGCGGACAGACAGAGAAGCGAGACTCTAAGGGCTTCCTGAGTTGAATGAAACCCTAAAAAAGACATAAAGATGGTGGCAACGACCGCAGCTATCGCTTCGCTTTTATCGCTTATACAAAACTTCTAAAAATCGAATAATTTGAATGTTTACATCATCGAATAGGGGAAAAAATGTACTTTCCAATGAAATTTGTTTGAAAACTGTTTCACAATCTAATGATATTTTACAATAATATCCAAGCATGATTATTTTTTTTTTTTAAATCTTTCTCAACAATATTTGTTTGACGCAATAACGTAAAGTAACTACGTAAATAAACTATTTCATTCCCGGGTTTTCAGTACCATATCTTATAATCCTCACTTTTGTGTTGATTTAGAATGTTGCCAATTTCTAAAAATGTCATCCTTCAGATCGAATTCTACTTTTCCAACAATTTTGAATTAACCCCTTCGAAAGGAGCGTCTTTTACAAAATTTTTAATTTTTCATCACCGGTTTTTCAAAACAGAAATTTTTGTCTAATTGAATCGGGAAAATGCCCCGATTAAATAATCCAAAATTTACAATAAAAACTAACTGGATAATCAAGGATTCTGAGCCTTTTATGCGGCACGTATACGTGTCGCTCGTCCCCAAGGGGCAAGTTTGTATCTGTCTTTGTCTCTCTCTATATATACATATGTATGTATGAGTTACTCTAATGTGTGTTGTCCAGAAATCGGCTTATTTGTATTATGGCAAGTGGCAACAAGAAAATGTAAACAAAAGTAAATTTGGAGAAAACTAACATGATTGTTTTGAAAGGATAATTATCCCAAAAAATTCGTATTTTCAATAAAAAGATTGAATTCAAAGTATTTGCTTATCAATTTTTCAGTTGCATATTTACTAATATAAAATTAATCATATTATCCCAATGGATTTAAAATATAAATTTACTAGTTTGTTGCTTCTAACTCGATTTAATACTTAAATCAAGTCATCCGAAAAATTCCTTCTGCTGAGATTTTGTATTTTCGTCGATAAAAATAAACCCAAGAAAAACAAATTTCAATGCTTCATCATTTCTTTTGTATACCTTTTTTTTTTTTTTTTTTTTTTTTTTTTTGTAAACTGAGAACTTTTTTTTTTTGGCAGGGATAAAAGCATTTCCATTGGTATTTCGACAATTCTATTATTATTATTTTTTCTTCCATAATTTTTTTCAAAGTATTTTTTCTGGTTGCTTTTTTCTTCCAATGAAGGTTTGTTTGTTTAACTTTATTTGTTTAAATTTCTTTGTTTTATTTATTATAAAGAAGCAAAGTACGAAAACAAAAATATCTTCGACCTGAGTAGTTAAAATTAATTTATTGCTTTTTACATTCTTTTATTAAACTAAGCTTTTTTTTGGGGGGGGGTGGGGGGGGGGATGTAAAGATGGAATGTAATGCAAACAAACACAATTTGGGCCAATTTGGCCTCCTTTTATATTAAAAAAAAAACTGAATTGGCACTAGAAATTTGGAATAATAATCTATGATTTATTTAAAGAAAGAAATTGCGTGATTATATAAAGTGAAAATTCTTCGGAATTTCTAAATAAAAAAAGGAGGCCAAATTGACAACTCTGTCTGAATGCTACCATTAAAAAAAAATTCTTAACTGTTGCACCTTCTTAAATATTAATTTTATTGTACTAGTTTTTTATTTTTTCTGCTGTCTATTTATTAGTATTCATTGGTTCAAGACTCCTAATTTTATACAATAGGCATTACCCTTTCTAACCAAATAAAGTTAAGAAATAAGACAGTGATGACAGCTGACTAACTAAAACTGCTTTTAAACAAATGCATGAAATATTGCATCCGCTAGAACCCTTAATTTCCTGTTACAATAGTCACTGTTTGAAGTATCGAAGCTGAACAAACGCATATGTTTTTAATTTTCGTTCTCTCTCTCTATATATATACTAAAATTTCCCCCCGAATCCTTAGAGTCAAATTTAGTAACACACATGTGTTTCTAAGCTTCAAACGCTTTTCGTTCGAAAAGAAATCAATGCACATGACCTGTTCGGAAAAAAAAAGACAAAAACTCACAGCTGAAAAGACCCACTCACTAATGCTAATGCTATGGAAGAATTTTTTAAAGATAGGGAAGACTAGCCGGGGCTAGTTGGCTACAGGGGTAAGTAGAGCCCTCATAAATCGTTGTTTGTGTATAGATTGCGCAACCAGTCACAGAGTACCTTTCTTATTGCTTTTTACAGTCCTCATTGTAGTTTTGCAGCGTTACCTAAGTGAAGTGGACATTTATTGCGATTTTTCTGTTTTTTGCACTCACAAGTAATTTTTGTTGCTTCATTCTTTTTCTAATTTCTAATACTTATCTTAATAATTACGATTTAACTTGTACAGTTTTTTTTAGTGTATGATTAACTGTACCTATCCCATATGTGATTTACTTGGATTATTTATGCTTAGAGGATTACGTGTCTCTTTTGTGAAGAAATTCATTGTGGGGCTAGTAGGCGCATTGAACACGTACACGGGGCAAGTTGGCTCGGCGTTTGGTGTGTACTGGTAGCTTGAAAAACCGCAAACAACAAGAAAAGTGGTTGCAATGCAAGATTTTGGGCACACAAGGCTTGCCCAAACGGAGACACTCGATTTTTTATTTGTGACAACTGTAACTCTGATGATGATATAGAGTAGGATAGAAGTTACTCAGTGTTGATGTTTTATTCATTATTTTTATGTCTGTATAATTTAGAATTTACGTTGTACGGCTATAACGCCTTTGTTTAAACTTACTGGTAATAAGGAAATTGATTTCGCTTAACTGCATGTCTTATTTGAGCTTCATTTAAATTTTTATAAAGCGTGTGCCAACTTACTCCATAGGTATAGGCAACTTGCCCCGTGACGGGGTAGGTTGGATCACAGTTTTCCTTTTACTTTAGGCTTCCGCTAAACATAACCTATAAAAGCTACAAACTCAAAACTCCGGGTATTTATAGCCCAATGTCTGTTCTTTAAAAGTACAGTTAAAGTTTCATAAAAAACTTAAACAAAAAATTAATAAAAATCAATAACTAAAAACTGCGCCTACTAGCCCTGGTCTCCCCTATCTCGTTTGCATTTGAGTATTTTTAAACAGTTCTTTTTGTATTGGCTAGCAGAGATTGATCTGTACAAAGAGCGTTTTTAATTTTCGATTTTGTTTACTGGTATTTTCAATTAGGATACTTTCATTTTTGGAACCAGTTTCGAAAATGGAAGCATCCTCTTGAAAAAGATCTGCAAACAAAATCGGAAAAGGAAAAAAGGGCAGAGTAGAGGTCAATCTCAGCTATCCAATGAAAAAAAATTAAAAATATTAAAATGCAAAGAGATATCTTTAAAAAAAATCTTTCATAGGATTAGCATTAGCGAGCGAGTCTTTCCATGTGACTGAATTAGCCCCTTAAGGCAGAATCACAAGAGAGTGTAAAAAATTTCGCTTTAGACAGGTTTTTAATCTTAGCAGGTATACCGTTCGTCCATAATGCAGTAAAATCTTATAATATAAAATAAAGGAACGGCGATAATTTCCATTTAGCCGTGTTTCCATCTTACCAGATTCGCCATCCATTGTAATTGTACTGTATTCTTTTCGCCTAGAGCCTAGAGCTAGACCATGAAATTTTGTCATTTAAGGCAGTGGTTCCCAACCTTTTATTGGCCACGCCCCACCAAAGTATCTGTAAAGTCACTGTGCCCCCCCCCTCTTAATTCTTAAATTATGTATCATTATTTATATGTACTCTCTTCACATGATGGAAGTGTAATAGAGCCTTAACAATAACTATCCATTTCACATTTTTTAACTCATCAAAGAGGTGAATCTTCTGCCACAAATGTGTTTTTAACATAATTTTATAAATGCAATGAGATTATACATCTTTCCATATATGCCAAAACGAGTTTTGTTGTACTTTTCCAACTTAACGTATACAAGTGTTATAAGGTCTGCATTTTTATCTTCAGAAAATATCTTAAATAGACACATTTAACGTTAAAATTGATAAATTCAAACATTTTATAAAACATTCTTGTAACTTATTATAAGTTGGAGGAAAAGCTTTGGACTCTGACTTTTCTTTCTATGGATAACACAATACACAAGAAGTATTTCAATATTCCTATCTTTATGAGATTGAGTAGCCATTATTCCGCATAACACATTCTCTCTGTTTTCTCTTTCTCAGTATCGTTAATTGTCATCGCTAATAGAAGTAGAAAACTCATTCAATAAATAATCGAAAGCGTTACAAAAAATTTTTTAATTAACCACCAGAAAAATTATACAGTGTTTTAATAATTTAAAAGTTATCAAAATTTTAAAAAGATTATACACCTTATTTTCTCATATCTTGGCGATCGTTCATTCTCCGTCCGCATAAACAACATTTTATCGGATCTACACTTTATTTTATGTGGTATTATACAGGGATCAATCTTAGGCCCAACCCTTTTCAATCTGTACTTTTTTGACGTGCCTCGTACTCTTCTAACTTTACTGGCCCTTTATGCGGACGACACCACCATTTATGCTGCGGCACACCATCCATTTTTACTTTATAAAAACATACAAAATCACTTAAACTTATTCATAGACTGGTGCAATCAGTGGCGTGTCAAACTTAATGAAAGTAAGACCAAAGCTGTCTACTTTTCTCGTACTTTTACTGTTCCCAATAGACTAACCATTAACAACACTACCATCCCTTGGTCTGATGATGCTAAGTACCTGGGGGTTGTCATTGACAAACGCCTTACCTTCAAAAAACATATGCTTAACATCCGCGGTAAAGCCTCGGGGGTAGCTAAAAGTCTCTCTCCTCTTTTAAGGAGCCCTAGTATGTCCTACCATAACAAGCTTTTAATCTACAATGCCTGTATTTTAACCATCATCACTTACGGCTGCCCGGTGTGGGGCTTCCTCTGTAGAACAAGTATGGACCGGCTTTCTGAGCTTCACAACAGCCAACTTCGTCGAATCAGAAATGGTTCTCGATTTCTTCGGAACACCACGATCAGAAACGATCTCAAAACTACCTCTCTGGTCAGACGTATTAAATTTCTCTCTAAAAAATTTCACAGCCAGCTTTATAAAGTCCCTAATGAAATTATTTACGAGTTACCGGATTATGATGCTCTCAGCCCATCTAAACGTAAAAGACCCCGATATACTACTATTATCGAAGAGTAGTCGCGCTCTTCGGCTGATACTTATTTTCTTTTCTTTTCTTTCATAATTTATAAAATTAAAAAAAAAAAAAAAAAAATTATCCTATCTATATTGCTTTACCTTGGTAAAGCCTTTTACTCACTGTAATTTTTATACTTATAATGTATGGCGCTGAAAACAGCCTTTTTGGTTTTAAGGGATTTGGTATATTTCCCCTGCTTTGCTTGGAGCGGTCTTGCTAAGTTATGAACAGTGTTAACATCTTCTTTTTATCTTCATCTTTCATTAATTTTAACTTTACTTATACTTATACTGTAGTCCTCGGATTACCCTCTCAGAAATTTTCAGCCTCTCCATATTTTAATTTATTTTAAAATTTTTATCTTCTCTATTTTTTATTGTAGTACTTTGTACTACGCTTAAACTCTTTCATCATGGCTCCTCTAGGATTTGCTATACACTTACTCATCTACAGGGAGTGGAGTAGCACTGCTACTAGGTATCCCATTGAACTGCACTGCTGTTCACTGTTCACTGTTAAAAAGATTAATCACATAATTATTCAGGTGTTAAATCTATTTTTAAATTTTGATAGGGGCATTTCAAAAAATTCAATAAAAAACAGATTTCTTAAATTTTGCTTGTATTCCATTTATTTTTAGCCTACACCACTACTTTTCCCCAAAAAGAACAAAAAAAAAAAAAATTGATAGTGAATGAGAGAGTAAGAAATTTGGAATTGCCCTCCTAGAAGGTCAAATTGCCCCCCAGTGGGGCGTACGCCCCACGTTGGGAACCACTGATTTAAGGTATGATTCCGTTATATAAAGGCTCTGTTTTGATAGGCATTATAATTGTATTGTATTCTTTTTGCTGGAACAATGAAAATTTCCACTTATGGTAGGATTTCGTTATATAAAGGCTCTGTTTTGACAGGCATTACTGTAATAGTATTCTCTTCGCCGCCTAGCCTCTGAAAATTTTCGATTTATGGCAGGATTTCGTTATATAAAGGCTCTGTTTCGACAGGCATTACTGTAATTGTATTATTTTCGCCTACACCGTGAAAATTTTCCATCTAAGGCAGAATTCCGTTATATAAAGGCTGTGTTTTGACAGGGAATACTGTAATTGTATTCTTTTCACCTATACCCTAGACCATGAAATTTTTCCATTTATGGCAAGATTTCGTTATATAAACTCTCTGATTTCACAGGCATTTTAATTCTATTCTTTTCGTCGGATCCAGGAAACTTTCCGTTTAAGGCAGGAATCCGTTATATACAAGCTTCATTTACTCCGATAATACTGTAATAATAATAATAATAATAAATTCTGATCTCTCTTTCACTTAAATTCTATCTTTTGGAATACAGTATAATCTGTTAAGACGGAATCAGAAGGGCGGGAGAAAAATTCCCTTTTAGGCAGGTTTTTGCCTTATAATAATTATACCATTAATTATAATATGGTGTATATAATGGTGTAATTATAATCAATAATTACACCATTAGTTTTGCGTTTTCTCTTCTTGGGGATCATAGTTACAGAAGAATTCTGTTTTATACTGTTTTGAAAGGTTTTACAATAATATTTTAAAGATTTTCTATTATTTATAGATATTTTTCGCTCGAGACATCTAATTTTACACATTACATTACTGTATCTAATTAAAAACAGTTGACAGAGCCCCCACAGTATTCATTTGTTGACAGCTGACTAACTAAAACTGTTCTTAAACAAATACATGAAATATTGCATCCGCTAGAGCTCTTATCCCCGATAAAATAGTCACAGTTAAAGCCTCGAAGCTGAACAAACACATATGTTTTTAACCATCGTACTAAATCTTTGATGCCCCGAATTCTTATAGTCAAATTTAGTAACATACATGTGTTTCTAAGTTTAGAAAGTTTCTTGTTCTAATGTAAAATGATATAGGATCTTCTATTCGGATGAAGATAGTAAAAAACATAAGAAAGGAAGATATAATATAGGGTAATCCAAAAGTCAGGAACAACTTTAAAAATTAATAATTCAAAAAGAAAACAATGAAAAAGATGTTGTTTGCACCGAACAGATAGAAAAGTAGTCCTTAAAAGAAAAAAAAAAAAAAAAAAAAAAAAATCACGAAAGCAAAAACGAATGCTTGAATACTAGTTCTTTTTTTGACTAACGGATAGCTTATAAGGAGTGCTGCCAGGTGTCCCGATGTTTAGAACGTTTTTTCCGCCCTGCACCCTTTTGAATTTCGAGTTTTGTAAAACAACTTTTCTGTACGTTCATTTGCTTCTTAAAAGTAACAGCCATGTCAAATTCCAAGCTTCTATTCTTCACGATTCCATAGAAATCGAAATTAAGAGCATTGTTAGAATGCTTTTCGCTCATTTCACCCTTTTAAATTTCGATTTTTTAAATTGTTTTGTGCGACCATGTATGTCTTAAAAGTAATCAGCCGTGCCAAATTTCAAATTTCTGTCTTTAATAATTCCATAGAAATCGTAATTTAAAACGTTTTTAGAACGTTTACCGCTCATTTCATCTTTTTAAATTTCGATTTTTTTTAGAAATCACTCTTCTTAGTAAACAGTTACATCTTAAAAGTAAACGTCATGCCGAATTTCAAGTTTCTTCAGTATCACAAAAATCGTAATTTATAACGTTTTTTCCCCCTACACACTTACAAATTTCGGATTTTTAAAAAAACTGTAGTAGCGGCCATGCCAAAATTCAAGTTTCTATCCTTAATAATTCCGTAGAAATCATAACTTACAACGTTTCTAGATGCTTTTTACGCATTTTGAGCCTTTTAAATCTCGAATTTTTTAAAAATGTTCTGTGAGACCATTTACATCTTAAAAGTAACAACCATGTCAAATTTGAAATTTCTATCCCTAATAATGCCATCGACATCGTAATTAAGAACGTTTTCAGAACGCTTACAGCTCATTTCACCCTTTTAAATTTCGAATTTTTTTAGAAATCATTCTTAGCGAGCATTTGTGTTTTAAAAGTAATCACAATGCCAAATTTCAAGTTTTTTGTCGCCTTCAGTATCACAAAAAACGCAATTTGGAAGTTTTTTTCCTCCTGCACCTTTTTAAATTTCGATTTTTTAAAAATTGTTCTGTGCGTGCATTTGCGTTTTAAACGTAGTAGCCGTGCCAAATTTCCAGTTTCTATCGTTAATAATTCCATAGAAATCGTAATTTAGAACTCTTTTCATTCATTTCACCCTTATAAATTTCGAATTTTTTAGAAACTGCTCTTAGAGAACATTTATATCTTATAAGTAACTAACACGACAAATTTCAAGTTTCTAATCCCTTTAGTATCACAAAAATCATAATTTAAAAATATTTTTCGCTCCTGAACCCCCTTGGGACCTGGGAGGGGATCACCGGCATGAAATATAATCTATTTTGGAGCAGGGATTGACACGATCAGTTTGTCATCATTACTTTTTAAATCGGTTTGGTAGTTCCAGAGAATTAGCCCCTACAAACAAACGAACGTTACTTTTTTATAATATTAGTATAGATTTATTTTTTTTTATTTGGTTTGAATCACCTGAAAAAGTTGTTGTCTAATACAATTGCACTATGCCTTAAAAACTGATTTTGTCCAAGCTACTTATACTACTACCAGAATACTTACTGAATTTAATAAATGACTAAACTAAAAATTTCAAACTTTGACTTCAGAAAAAAAGAGAAACAAATAGGGAAAATCGAATTTTGTAAAGTGGCTTCATTAAAGTGTAATGTATTTTTTTTTTCTAGCTTTTGATTTTACGAACCTCTTGGCTATTTGAAATACTTTCTTAATTTTTTTTTTTTTTTTTTTGGGGGGGGGGGGGGGTAGAGTTTTTCATTGCTATGAATCGCCGGGGAAACCTCGTGTTTTTTTTATGATAAAAATATTCTCATTACAGAAATCTTTTGTTGGTTGTGGATTATGATTATAATTATGAACTCATTAGTCTTTATTACTTTTATTTGTTGAAACGAAGAATGTTTCTCCATTTTAGGTGTTGAAAACCGATCATGTAAAAGAGATTTATATAATTTAACATCTGTTGGTTTAACATCTATTGACTTCCAAGGTAATTCAACGTTAGTTTGGGTAATTTCGCAGGGAAGATTTTAGCCTGTTAAACATTTTTAGGTGTTTTCGTAGTTATATAATACGCAGCACCTATAGTCGTCGTCTGGTCGTCCGTCCGTCCGTCTGTCCGCATATAACAGCACAAAAACTACCCAACCGAATGGTTTGAAATTTAATATATATAATCGTTGCAGAATTTTATTGAGTCATTTAAAATTTTATGAAAATCGAATCAAAACTTAAAAAGGTATTAATAAAAGTTTTCTTCATTCTATTAAATCATATCATACGTAATTAATTCAATGATATCTCATGATAGGTAATAATTCTAAGTTGCCATGGTGATTATGTCTTATTTAAGATGGAGTCTAATTATTTCCAAATTACAAAATTTAATATATATATAAACTTAATAAATTTTGTATACATGCATTTTTGCATAAGAATGCAACAGCTATTGCACCAAGATCTGAATATTTATGAAACTAGCTGTAGTACGAACGCATATTTTATTATAAAAGTCTGGAAATTAGCGACCATTTTTAATTAACTATTTTATTAAAGCTGATTTTCAAATGTGTGACAGATCTTACTTAATTAACCACGAAGTCGTTGATGCGGCCTTGGGAACCGAAAAATCCTCCTGTCTGAGGGAAATGGATGGCAACCCCATTAAAGAAGATCGCCACTGGTCGTTATAATATGATTCAATCTTCGAGTAATCTTTTTAAAACAGTGCAAATTAGTCTGTTTTTAAAATCTGTGGGATATAGACGGGGGTTGGCGAGCCTAGCTCGTAGGGGACAGAGGGCCCTAGTAAGTAAATAAATATATACAGGCGAAAGTAGGGTAAAACCGCTTACCTTAATATTAGTTGCTTCTTGTAGCAAGAATGTACAATCTATTTAATGTAACTTTGCGTACAGGCTCTGTCCTTCTCCTTTTACTATAATATCAATTTATACGTATGATTAATTCATCACATTTTATTAACCCCTTAATTCTCGCTCCCGTCATATTCACGGGCTGTGTCTTTTATTCAAATTATTCAGATTTGTTTGATTGTTACCAGTTTTATAAAACAGTGTAATTGGCTTTATTATGGTATCATTTCAACTGTCATTAAATAAGATCAATATTTCTTTTTCAAAAAAGTGGTGCCAATAAGCAATTTGAATTTTTAAACCGTAATTTAATGCGACCTTTAAGGGGTTAATAAATCATTATTTATAAAAAGTAAAATCAACCGGTCTCATCCCAATTTTGGTTTAAAACCAGATTGAAAATGATAAAGTTTAGACTTTCATTTAAAAATGAACAATAAATTTTATTTTAAAACTTATAACTAAAGAGCTAAACTAATAATGTTTCCACTACAGGTCTAACGATTTAATATTTAAAGATAAAAGTATAATGATCTTCATAAAATGTGAAGAATTGCCGAAAAAGAAGTTCGCCTATTTATCACCATTTAAAAAATTCATAATCACCCTTGTCTATGTAGTTTTGAGAGCTATTTCTTTAAACATTGCCTACGTGTTGTTAAATTAAGGTTTTCCAATATCATTTAATATCATTTAGGATTTTAATACCATTTAGCTTTTACAACAAGAAAATGAGGGTGGCAAAGCAAATCATAAAATTGCACCTATAAATGATAGTAACAGTTTCATTGCAGAAAGTGAACCATTATAAAATAGGCTACACCCAATAACATAAAAAAATTCAATAACTTTAAATGTAATCATACTTAAGAATTTTAAAAACAACTAGTGAACACTAAAACCAAAATAAACTTTACATCCAGAATCTTCTCGAATACCACTTTGGAGATACCGCAATAGCTGCTTCTTGTGCTTGCTTAGAGCTAAGTATTTCAACCATTAGCTGCTAAAGGGCTGCTCAAATTGACTCAAACTGGGATATCAGGTTTTCACCCGACTATAAGTTTTTACACTACTTACCCTAATAATAATAAAAAATAAATAAATAAATAAACAGTATTTACTTCTGAACTTTTCTTGCTCGTAAGTAAAATAGAATGGCAATAAGGCAATTCTTTTCTGCAATTATCATAGTTTTATTTAATTTTTTTTTTAATTTCTTAAATGAATTTACTGTAGAATAATGATCCTGGGAAAATACACTTTTTACTTCTTAAAGCTAAGCACCGATAGGTATCTAAATCCTAGACAAAACCCATAGATAAGAGCAGGGATATAGAAGAAATATTCTTCAACTAAACTAGAAAAGAGAAGTTATTTTCTTATTCACTCGCCATGAGGACGTTTAGCCTAAGGAGAATAGGAAAGCTCAGAAGTGAAGATTTTGATGGCTGTGCGTGATGAATTGTTTTGCTATACGTAATGGAAACGCGAATGCCTCTTTTTATGGTTAAATTCCATATATATATATATTATTAAAGGAACGTTTGCAATTTTTAAATGTGTAAAATTCTCTGTATTAGAGAAGCGAATGGTATAAAATATAATAATTAATTGTAGATATGGTAATTATTTTATTATTTCTTTGATCATTTTGAAATAAAATATACATGACCGGTTCAGAAAATGAAAACGTGCTCATTAAAAAAAAAAAAAAAAATGCAACCGAAATTGAAAAAGTACAAATGTACAATGTTAGGTATCGACGTCAGATGTTCAATGAAAAAAAAAATGACATAGTACAAGCAATAAATTTTAAACGATCACTCTCTTGTTTTTAACATTAGCTTGCGCGTTTCTTTGCGTGAGTAGTGTAGACTCGAAATTTGAAATTCGATTTTTTGGTCTTTCGTTACTATGATTCTCAATGGGCAAAATAATCTATGAAAAAGCAAAGTAAAAGAAAACTAAACGTAGACATTGTAAGAAAAAAGAAAAATCTTATATCTATCTTCGATAATATGAACTTCGGATAACTTTAAGATCATTTTATTCAAAACAAATTTCTATCTTAACGTTGTTCTGTTCTATTTATTTTTCAGTTGTTAGCTGAATTCATTTTGTAAGAATGATGGGGTTAACATACTCTTTTCTTTTTAGTAACTAGATAATATTTGATACTAAAATCTTGGACTGAAAACCAAAGACAAGTACAAGCAAAGACATAGAAATATTCTTCGAATAAACTGCACGTGAAAAACTCGACAGTGGGAGATTCGTTGACTATGCATGATAAATTGTTTTCCACAGATGATTGAGATGTCACTCTGCCTGTGTGTTATCCTCTGGAAAAAACTACATAGCGTATTTTTTTTTTCTTCCTGCTAGAGGGAGTGGTATTTGTCTTGGACCTATACTCTTCTATGCCTCAGAGTTGTGGTTCGTAGTCTTTTTGATAAACAGAAACAATTTCTACAGAAGTAGAGCTTAAGGGTGAACATCACAAAATGTGTGATTTGAAAAACAAAAATTTTGAAAATTTAAATCGTTTCAAAGCTTCTGATTAAAAAAAAAAAATGTTGGTTGAACAGCTGAATAAAGGAATTTGTATGTAAAATTGTTAAAGTTTGAAGAACTTAAGTTCATTTTTATGTCATTATAATTATATGTCATTTTCTTGGCATATGTATGCCAGGATAATGACAATTTCATTCTAAAAAAATTTTCACATTCTTGTTTTTTTTTTTTTTTTTTTTTTTTTTTTTTTTTTTTTTTTTTTATAGATCTAACATTTTAATTTTGTTTAAAGGAACATGTTTCCTCTATAGTACCTCAAATTCAGTGTAATGTTCAGTTTTATTTGTAATTTATAGAAACCACGAAAATGACATAATAAAAGTTTATTCAATTTTTACAAAGCCTGTAAACACATTATTTTCAAAGATATATCTAAAAGATCTTGCTGGTAGCAATGATTTTACTACTTCTGACTTGAACTATGTCAAGAACAAGAAGAATTACTCTGCAGCGCCATCTTTATACCTCACAAAGAACTAAAATGAGTAGGCCAGGACAATGACATTCATTTTCAGTGACAATCATATTTTAATTATGGAAAATTATTTGTAAAATACAGAACTTGTTACTTTCCACACATATGTGTTATATAAGGTATAATTATTAATTAGAAATTTAAAAAAAACTAGAAAAAGATATTTGTATATGATAGCAAAAAGCCGTTTACTTTGCGCACATCACAGTGTGACTTGCCAGGAAAATTACGATGTGAAATTTTAAGTCTTTTAATTGCTTTATTTTTGTGTTATTATAAATATAATATGTCTTGAAAATACTTCTAAGAATATTTTTTATTAGAATGTAAAAAAGAAAATTGCATTATATAACATTAAATAGAAATTTTATTGTGCGGATTGCAATTTCCGTATTTTGTGATATTGACCCTTAAAGCTGTTCCCAAATCCAAACTGGGTCCTTTATGACACATTTTAAAAATAATTTTTGTTCGCAAACATGTCAAATTGACAGATGCTCTCATTAAAAAAACCTATGTAATTGAACTGTTTTTTCCGTTTTTCAATAAAGGCAAAAGATGACCTCTATTGGATCCTCCTTGTTATAGGATCCACTTTGAGGTCTGAGCTATTTCAACCGCATATGGGGCATTCTCACAATCTTTTGACTTTTAAGTCCCTGAATAATAATTTTTATTTTAGTACATATCCTTATGTTTTTTTTTAAATTCCATATACTGGTGAACATCCCATTGCATGACTGCATAACAATATTAAAGAGATAAATAAGTTTTGGACGATGTTGGAGGTCCAAATATCCAGGAAACTCCTATACCGTCCCGTGTCCCTGATGCTGATTTTTAAGTTTGGAGCTGCCCGTATAAAATTGTTTCAATAAAAGTAATTCGATGTAATTTTTTTTACGAAACTGGAACAGTTATTTTATATAAATATGTATCAAAAAATTAACCTACACACATTTTTACGGTTGATAATTTGTTTTTGAACTCTGTCCCTGGGTTTTAGATTCCTTACCGTCCCTCTTGTTAAATTATACAGAAAATCACTTCAGATCCAGTCACAGAATTTTTATCAACTTTTTTCGCATGCAGAAGTATGATAGAGAAAGAATGGGTAAAATTCTTTGACAGGAAATTTACTGCAGAATTTAAATCAGCATTTAAATTTGAATTTCAAGCATCGTGGCTTTATTGGTAGTCTTACCGTCCCCAAGGTATATTCCTGCATTTTTCGAGGTAAATTATTTTTTTTTTTAATTTAATCCAATGTAAATAACCGTTTCTAAAAATCAATGACCATTGTGGCTATCACTGAGTCTTAACATAATTTGCCTAAAAATAGTTGGTAATTTTCTTTACCGTCCCATCCGTACCATTCCTCCCCCCCCCCCCCATTACCGTCCCTTTTTTCCTATCGTTCCCTTTATCTTACCGTCCCTTCTTTAACACCCCTTTAAGAAAATGTTATACCAAAATTTTGTACTAAAAATACTACATTGTTATTATTTATTATTTGAATGTCCTGTGGTTACTATGCAAATTCATTATAAGTAAAAATTTAGAAGAAAATAAAAAGTTTTAGTGGTAAAATGGTAAGGAAAATTAAAATCGTAAGTTTAACTTAAACCTCAGTTAAATAAAAAAAAAATTCGCTGCTGACCATTTTTTCTTTATTTTGAATCATTAAGGCATTCGTCTATTATATTAAAATGTTATTTTAGCAAGTTTAATATCAACAGATTTTTATTCCTGAATGTCAAAAGATTGTGGGAATGCCCCATATCTTCCTCTGGACTGAGGGTATTTTTTATTTTTCATGATTTAAAAAAAAAAAAAAAATACTTGGAAGATGTGTATTTTAATATATTTGTTTAAATAATAAACATCAAACTGTTCTTATTTATAATGATACTAAAAATTAATATTTAATGCGAAATTATTGAAAAAGGCATGTTTTATATTAAAAAAAAAGTTCTGCGTAAGAAAACATCATTTTTTAACATAATATTTTACATAGACTTGAATAAAAACTTACCCAAATGTTGTACAAATATCTGAAAATGGGTTTTATTTGTATATAAACATTTTTTAGTAAAATTTGATTTTGTGTGGTACATTTCAAAACACGGATTTGCACAATGAATAACACCACAAAGTTCACAATAAGTTCGAATTAAGCTCTGATTCCAGATATTTTACCTCACTGTGCGACCACCTCCCTGAACGACCATTTTTTAATGGAACGAAATTTATTCCCATAGGCTCAATACTAATTTTGCCTCCATTCGGTGATCATCCCAGATGAACTCCCTCCATGAGCGACCCATTTCTTTGAAGAAAATTCCGTTTTTTCCTGGTCGCTTGAAGGTTTTATTAGAAAAATAATTTCGGAATTAGAAAAATAATAAATTAACATTATTCATCAAACTTCTAAACTAAGTTTAGATTTTATATATATATATATCCCGGTAACTTGTAAGTCTTTAAACCCCTTAGTGCCTTTTTAGGCAATGAATTTAACTCTGATGGCAAATTAAGAATGACGGTCAATAAACTCCCCTGCCCTATTCTGTCGGGGAACTCTCAAATAAATAGATAAATTAATGAAATCGTCATTGTTTGTTCCCGTCCAAAAAAATTGCCTTTATTTACTCAGCATCTGGGACAGGGAAATAAAAGTTATGAAAGATAAAACCGTAAAATCAAAGCAAACGTCAATGTATTCATTTATAAAACTCTGCCGTAATTAACTTACGTAATTAACTTTTGTTTTGATACTTAAATTTTTATATTTTTTTCCTAATGTGAAAAATAAAGTTTAGAAACATTAATTGTTACCTTTTTACCCGACTGCTAAGAAGGGTTATGTGTTTCACGCGTATCTGGGTATGTGGATTTCTTTATACCCTCGAAACATCCCAACGGCTGGATGGATTTTAATGAATGAGGTCTCCATCGATCCGTCTTAACCGTCCGATGGTTATTGGCAAGGTTTTGTTTTTATAAATTCAAAATGGCGGTAGAGGCGAAATTTTTTTTTTACGCACCATATTGTGAGACATATCATTGGATAGGTCTTTCAAAATGAAGACGATGTTTCATTGACTATTATTTTACAGTCAGAAGCTCCGTTTAAATATTACACTATCTGGAAGTTGTGTAGGTAGGATCTCTAGCTTTACTGCAACTCTAACCTTCATAGGCATCTAAAGGCCTCATCAAAACAGTGTTTATAGATAGGAACTAACAATTAAACACAGCTTAAAAGTCATCAATACAAGTACTACTGTAAAAGCACTTATTTTCGCGAGCCGTAATTTTCGCGAAAATGAAGATATCGCTGATTTCGCGAATTTTACATGAACAGAACCGAAAGTTGAAAAATCCCAAAACTACCTAAATAGAACCCCTTTTGCATAAGACATTTTAAGAAACTTCCCTTTGTTCGAAAAGTTCGTTCTATTAATTGCATTATTGTTTTTATTCAAGAAAGAGTTGTAAGTATTTTAAAAAAAAATGTACTTGTTTCTTATTTAAGTAATTGTAATCATTAAATTTTGGATAAGTGAAAAATTTCTGATTTTTAACCATTTGGAAATGGTTGTTGTTTTCGGTCGAGGATGGGGCCAAATGATGCTCGCATTTTATTTTTTTTAACGAAATTTGACGATGTTCTTTACTTTTAGAAGAATTTTTATTTGAATAGGTAATGGAAAGGTATAAAATCGTTAAAAATTGTTTGAATAGGTAATCGAAAGGCATAAAATCGTTAAAAATTGAAAAAGTTACAAAATGGGTAGGCGCAAATTATCAGATATGGAAAAATCCAAAGCCAAAGAGCGATGCCGAAATGAAAATCGTCTTGCAAAGCAAAAATCGATGTCTTCAACTGATTACGTAGCCACGAAAATCGATTACAGAATAAAAGACGAACGCGAAAAAGGAAACAATCTAATGTTTAATCGATTGATAGTAAAAGGTCATGTCTCGAGGGCTCCAATCCACTAGCCACGGCGTTTTACAATCGGTCGATTCTAACCGGGAAAAATTGAGCTCAACGTAGGTAATTTGTCGCAATCTGTGGCTGATTCAGTGGAACTGTTTTCGATTTGTAACCTGTTTTTCTTCTCGAAACGGGACTTGGAGAGTTTATCGATGAAGGTTTTGGTCGTCTGAAGTTTGATCTTTGCGATCTGTTGTTGAAGAGGAGGCGACGGAATTTGGTGGACGAAATTTAGATTTTTCGGTTAAATTTTGTTACGAAGGTGATTTGTTGCGATCTGTGGATGATTCGGTGGAAGTGCTTTCGATTTTTAACCTCTTATCTTTCTCGGCTTCTCTTGTCGAAATGTCCCAAAATTAAAACTAAGTAAATATTAAGGCAAAAAAAAAAAAAAATCCAAATGGTCGTTGTAATCTATTAAATTACAATTTATTACTATTATTATTATTATTTGAGGCGAAAAAAAAATATTTCGCGAGGCTTAAATTTTCGGGATTACGGCGGGCTCACGAAAATCGCGAAAATTAAAGACTCGCGAAAATAAGTGCTTTTACAGTAAATAAAAAAAAAAATAGTTTCACATTGATGAGAAATAATTAGTTCGCTTTTTACGCAGTCGGGATTTTTGATTTTTTAAATTCAATTTAAATTTCAACAATTAAAATATAGATTTAAATTTGACCTCCATTAAGTGACCACCTCTTGGAGCGACCAATTTTTATTGGAACGGAACGTGGTCGCTTTAGAGAGGTTTTACTGTACTTACTAGTGTTTAATACGGCCACCTATATATTTTTTCAAAATTAAAAGTTCGTGATAATATCTGAAAAGACAGCGAACGTATATAGTAGGTAATTTTATAGCTCAGAGTGTTAAAAGTTGACCCCGAGAGATTCTCGGGCTTAGTTCGCTTCACCGAAAACGGCAACCCGAGCGACAGTCGGGCTCAGAACTCAAAGTGTTAAGCAAAATCGGGCAGGAAATGTTATAAGAAGCTGACTTTAACATCCTCACGAGAGAGAAGAAATTAAGATATGGATGAAATGCCTCAGTGGTGTAGTTCGTAGCACAATGGCTTGCACATCAGAGGGCCATAGTTCGAATCCCTGCGAGAAGATCCGAGTAGTATTATTAGTATCCTCCTGGAATATGTATTCGAATCCCGTTATAAGGAACTCCACGGAACCGCGATACTATTTTCCTTTTAATGGAATTTTGTTATAATAGGCTTACATTTCATGTATAATGATTTTACCGGAAAATACTGCATAATTATTACACACATGATAATAAAATATTTTGTTGTAAAGGGTTTTTCCTTCTATCGGGTTTCACTCTAAGGGAACTCAGCTATATATTTCAATAGTGAAATCATCCATAATGGGAGTGTCCTATAATTTTTACTTTTTTTTTTTTTTTTTTTTTTTTTTTTTTTTTTTTTTGCATCAAATGGAAATACTAACTAATCTGTTGCTTAAAAACAAGAGAAAAAAATCGGTCTTTTTGTATTATAAATCTAATGGCATTTTTTTTCGTTGATTGAAAATTACAGCTACTACGTCGGAAGAGAGCGTGAGAGAGAGAAGCTGTAAAGAAGATGAACATTAAACAACGATAGAATCATACCACTTCAAAATCATTTTATTACAGCCTTGCTTTATTCAATTTATTTTTTACTTGTTAGTTGAATTGACTCTGGAAAAAAGATTGGATTAAGGTTCCTGCCCCTGCAGGCGAAGATACTCGCGATTGAATGCTAAACCTTATGAGGAGGTTATTTTCTAATATCTCCTTTGCATTTCAACATTTTTAACATTTTTTTTGCATTCGATAGCTGTGATCCATCTCTACATCGCACCTTTTTTTACTTTTTCGCTTTTGGTTGCAGTTATTTTTTTTTAAGAATGACTCTTTCATTTTTGGAACCGGTTTCGAAAGTGAAAGTAACTTTATAAAAAAATATCTGCAATGAAAATCGACAAAAAAAAAAAAAAAAAAAAAAAAAAAAAAAAAAAAAAAAAACCGATGTCAGAAGGATTGGAAGCTCAGCTATCCAATGCCAAATAAATAAATAAATAAATAAATAAATAATAAAAATTAAAATGTCGAAATGCAAAGGAGTTATTAGAAAATAACCTCCCCACAGGTTTAGCATTAGCTCGCGAAGAGACTCACGAGCTAATGCTAATCCTATGGGGAAGGATTTTTCTAATATCTCGTTTGCCTTTCGACATTTTTAAATAATTTTCTTTTCTCCATCGGATAGCCAAGGTCCGTCTCTACAGCGCACCTTGGTTACTTTTTCGATTTTGGTCGCAGATATTTTTAATAAAGTTACTTTCATTTTCAAAACCGGTTCTGAAAATGAAAGTGTCATTCTAAAAAATATTTGCAACCAAAATCGAAAAAGTAACCAAGGTGCGCTGTAGAGACGGACCTCGGCTATCCAATGCAAAAAAAATTATTTAAAAATGTCGAAATGCAAACGAGATATTAGAAAAATCCCTCCCCATAGAATTAGCATTAGCTCGTGAGTGTCTTCGCCGGCAGGGACAGGACCCTTAAGTACCTTCTTGCATCTTCGACGTTTGTAGATAAGCAAATCCTAGGCAAAATGCTTCGATCAGAACCAGTGCTATATTTTCTTGGATTTAAGTGGAAGAGAAAAGTTTCTATTTGTTTTATACGTATCTTCACATACGTCCAACTATATTTAGTCGAAGAAAAATAAAGGAAAGCTCTACAGTGAGAATTTTGGCACCTATGCTTGATGAATTGGTTTTCTTAAACATAAAGACAGAAAGAGTTTTGTATTTGTTTCCCTGTATTTGAAAAAAGAATAAAAAAAAAAAAAAAAAAAAAAAAAAAGGGGGCAAGAGGGAATTCTTTCTCTAGGGGACGCAACATTTTTCTCAGATCTGTGCGTTTTTTGAAGAGAATTGAAAGGTATAAAACAGAGTGAATATTTATAAGCACAGGAAAAGTAACTCCTTAACACTCTAGGAGCGCTTTAAAAACAACTGTTTTTGAAAGCCATGTAGTTTTTTTCATCAGACGTTGCATATTTGCCATATGCAAGTTAAAAGCAGATCTATTTCCAGGTAAAACAGATGTATTTCTGAAGAAAGAAATTTGTGAAGTCTTTGCTTTTATGGCAAGTGCGCTCTGCTTGAGAAAAAGTATTAGTATAATATATATTATTTCTCGTTTCGATAACCCTCTTTCTATGTGCATACAGAACGCACAGCGATAAATGAGGTATCGTACGAAAGCTTTTTGAAAAGGCTTCTGACATTTTTTTTTCCACATTTCGTCGAAACACGTTGTTTGATTTAAAAACTGCTGATAATGAGAAATAAATCAAATAAAAAAAGAAAAGAAAAGAAAAAAAAAATAATTCTGCTTTTTCAGAATTTAGTGTCGCCCTCGATATATATATATATATAATATATATAGTATATATTATATAAATATAGATAGTACAAAACATATTTCAGTTTTAAGACTTAAAATACACGCTTTTATTTAATATAAAATGACGTCATCCGCATCCGCTGAAGAATTCTTGATTTACGATCCAATCTTAATCAACCTCTACAGTAAAGTACCGACGCTAACGATAAAGACAGGCTACCGCGGTGCTTTCCAAGTTTTTACAGACTGTTAGAGTGATGTTATGCTCTTTTCGTACACCTGCATCGGTGCATTCGAGCATCCCGTGACTCCAGCGATCTGTATAAAAAGATAGTGGAATGCACCGCGGTGACCTGTCTTTTTCGTTAGCATCGTAAAGTACGCATATGACGTCACTATCACTGAATAATACACCCCCCCCCCAGAAAATGTCATCATTCAACCCCCCCCCCAAAAAAAAACGACTTTTTCACGATTTATATGCTTTCATTTGTTTGTAATATTGATATAGATACTTAAAATTAAATATAGTTTATAATAGCTCCATGTTTTCCTAGAAATCACTCATTTATATTTTTTCAAAATAGCATGTATTTTAATTACAATTTTTTAAGTGGTTATGGGAAAACGGCAACAAAAAGATATAATTACTATTTTCCAACTATTTTTTCCTTTACTTTCTGCAGAAATGGAGTAGGAGTACTTAGTGCCAAAATTTAGTTGCCAAAAATTAAACAAATGGCGCTAAAAACTGCAAAAAAATTAATATCTCAAAAATAAATTGAGATGCAGTTTTCAAACAAATTGCGTTTAAAAGTACTTTTTTTCTCCAATATGGTATAAAAATTGAAAATGTGCAATGCTTAAAGAGAAGTTAAAAAAATTACAGTAGAGCATTTAACAGTACAATCATACATCTGCTTTGTTTTACGGCTGACTTATACAACGGAACGTTATTTTTTAGAGACGACACTTTAAATAGCTGGGAGAAAGAAATAGCATACCGGAGACTAGAAAGGTATGGATAAATAATTTTAAAAGTGCTAAAGCCTCGCAGAAGTCAACTTATCATATATATTATTTCTCTATGTCAGGCATGTGAAACACGCGGCCCGCGGGCCACAACTGGCCCGCCGACCATTTATCTGTGGCCCGCGAAGACTTTGCCATTTTACATTTATTTAATTATCCTTTGCCTAGTGCCTGTCATCAGTCGAGTTTTTCCAGAGACGCATGTGTTGAATTATTAAAAATATCATCAGAGTGGAAATTTTAAAAAAATGATTTACAAATTCATTTTTTAACGGAAAGCTATAAAATTGGAAAGCCTGACCAAGGAAGCGGTTTGGAATCGAAATGTGTTTTCCATTTTTGGATCCATCCATTACCTATTGAGTTAGAAGCGATTCTGATCACGTGACAAACACGTTTTTCAGCCATTCTTGAGTAGCTTTTCTCCTTTCGCGCGGAAATTCAGTTCAAAACGCACACTTTAACACTATTTTCCGAAAGATTTATTGCGTTTGCAAGAAACGAAAAAAAAAAACCCAGCTCTTTGACATAGTTTCTGAACAACAACACCTACTAGTTTCATGCATTTCCGAACAAAAATAAATTAAAACTTATGTCAGAAAGTTACCTAAACAGCCTTAATATAAACTTACTATGTACTTAATGTTGGAACTTTGCATTAACATTTCTTTAACATGGCTGTGTGCTTTAGATAATAATATTACCATTGCACAGAATAAAATTTGTATCTTTTTTTTTTTTAAATATGGCCCGCGGCTTAGTATATAATGCTTAATTTGGCCCGCGGCGGTAAATGAGTTTGACATGCCTGCTCTATGTAGATACAAAACACGCAACTACACTGATGTCCAAAATTAAGGACCGATCACAAAATGCTAATTTTCAATTACGCGAATACTCTAAAGGAAATAACATAATTCGAATAATTACTATCTCCACAGCACAACTAGTCCATATAACATCACATTCATGTCACACATGGTCACAAGTGTCACAGTCACTACGGTGAAGCAAAAAATAGGAAATTCCATCCACCTCATTATGAGTCTCAAATGATCACTATATGTGACTCCATTGAGATGTCACTGTGATTGCTGCTTTGTGACAGTCACCAGGTGACTTTCCAATGTAGTTACATTGTGACTCTCATGTGACTGCCAACAGCAGACTCAATTTCAAAGTCTTCGTGAACGCTGCATTCTGATAAGTTACCAAATAATGTCACATTAAAGTCACATGATGACTTTCAGGTGACAGAGAGACTACTGTGAAGTCACCATTGTACTCTTTTGTGAAAAGTCAGATTGTGACTATAATGTGACATTATTTGGTGACTTATCATAAGGCAACGTTCATGATGACTTTGAAATTGAGTCTAAAAATGACAGACACATGAGAGTCACAATGTAACTACATTGTAAAGTCACCTGGTGACTCGTCCCAAAGAAGCAGCTCAGATTGGCATTTCAGTGGAATCACATATAATCATCATTTGAAACTCATAATGAAACGTGTGGAATTTCCTGTTTTTTATTTCACCGTAGTGACTATGACACTTGTGACCCTGTGTGATATGAATGAGATGCTATATGGACTAGCTGTGCTGTAGGGATAGTAATTATTTGAATTATATTATATCCTTTTGAGTATTAGCTAACTTAAAAATTAGCATTTTGTAACTGGTCCTTAATTTTGGACACCAGTGTATGAATGGGGTGTCATTCGAAAGATTTTTGAACGAGCTTTTAACAAAGTACACTCATAATTCGTTAAAGCACATTGTTATTAAAAATTGCAGTTAATAATCTCATAGATTGTAGTGCGAAAGTCTCGAACGGACAGTGATTCTGAAACTTCTTTGCATCACGTCACACTTAAACATAACAGCTCCTCTCAAATTTTGGTACGAAAGATTTTAAAGACATTCTACACCGAAAAAAAAAAAAAAAAAAAAAAGCTATTTATCAAATTACAACGACCATTTCGAAAATGATTTTTTCGAAGACTAAAATTTAAGACAAAAAATCGCACGGAGTTGATCCTACATTACGTACGCCATGAATTAAACATTAATAGTGTTATTACACGTAAAAATTCCAAGCGACAAAAATCGCCTGCGACTCGTAGGTATTATCCACCTGAAACTTATGTATTATCCAAGCATTTCATTGGCTGTTCGAGAAAAGGCTTTTCCATCGTCAGATTTCTTGGAAATCTGGAACCCATTTTAAATGAAATTTCATTCTTAAACTTCTAAACATCCCACAATATTACTTTTTACACCGTCGTATAGAGAAAAAAAATGTACTTTTAAATGCAATTTGTTTGAAAGCTGTATCTCAATTTGTTTCTGAGTTATTAATTTTTTTTTTTTTGTAGTTTTTATTACTTTTTGTCATAGTGGCAACACTCTGTTGAAAGTAAAGGGAAATACAGATTACTGTATAGACCAATCAGAAAATGAATAAAATGCGGATTAAACCAATAAAAACCTTCAGATATGCTTTTGATTTCCCATCCTGACGAGAACAATAACCATTTTCCAAATGGTTAAAAATCCATATATATACACGTGGATATTATGATATATTTCTGTCATTTAATGGAAGCTTTCCCGTTTTCAATAGCGGAAAAAAAAACGGGAAATACCAAAAGGAAGTTTTGTACAAAAAAAAAAGAAAGAAAGAAAGAAAGAAACGGAGGATGGATGGATGGAAACTTTGCTGACAGTACATTTTCCGTTTTTTACAATGATTGTTTTTCTTTTTTCCTTTTAATGCTTTCATGTTCCCGTGATTACATGAGAGTTAGTTTCCGAGATGCAACGATTTATTTTGCTAAATTTAATAAACTGTGGAATTTCCGAGACGCTCTAAAACTATTACACTGCAAAACGTACGAAAGGAATGTTTGTCACTTTTAATTTATTTAATCTCAAATGAAACGCCTCATTTGACGAAAAATTTTATCATTTGTAGAAAAAAATTATGAAAATTCTTAAATCTTATTTTTTACTTTCTCTTTAATATTACGTTAAAATTTAATGAGATAACTGAGTCTGATTTTTTCTTTTATTAGAATATTTCTTTGCATGACAGATTTTTCGAATAGACATTCTCTTAAATTCTGTTCATAAGCATCTAGCCGCGATTAATTTTTTCTTTTAATAGTATTTGTCGAAGAAAAGCTTATCCATATATTCCATTATTTTAGTATTTTTAGGGTTGCGTACTTAAAAAAAAAAAAAAACGGAACCATTATATGATCAGATCACTCCCGTGTCTGTCTGTCACAGCCATTTTACTCGTAAGCTATGGAACGTGGAAAGTTTAAATTGACTGAAGTAATAAAGGCTATTGACCCACATATTTATAAATTATTAACCATTCACAACTGTATTTAGGAAAAATGTAGAGGGGCTTATTAAGTTACTTAAAAAATATATACTTTCTTTAGATATCGTGTGGAGTATGTGTGAAAGTTTTTGTAACGCCGAAATAAAAAATACATTGCTTTTAATTTTAGGTATTATATTTTCAGAGATATCGTCGAAAATATAATGCAAAAATATGTCCCTTCTATTTCCGAATCAACTGAAACTAAAATTATGAAAAATTAGGAGTAGTAGAAGCTAATTTAAACCTTACAGGAAAACTATAGCGATTACCCTACGTCTTATAGTTTTTGAGAAAATCGCATTTTTCCATTACACGCAAATTTCGATTTGAGGGTGTTCAGCAAAGGAGTTGGGGAGCGCTGGAGTACCTATCATCGCAGAACTATAAAAGGATTGAAAGGATTGTCATAAAGATTTTCGAAAAAAATTGTCGGTAATTATCTGAGATATCAATCCTTATAGACACAGACGGTTTGGACATACATAACGGCACGTGCGGTATACTCTATGCGTCATCGTCTTTTAAAGCCTAGATAACAACTTTTAATGGTATATTTGTATAATGCAATGCCCAGTTACTGATTCATATATTTATTGTATTGAACCCTCTGCGCACGAGTAATACTCGCACTTGACCGGTTATTTGTATCTGTATATTAAAATCTGATAATCCAAAATTTAAAAAGTTTTCAATTGTCAATCTCTTTGAAGTTTTGTTTAGTAGCCTTTTCAATCCCAGTGAATGTTATTTTTTTCTATCACCAGGGGTGCCATTCCGTGCTATGAAATGGCTTAAATATTAATAAAAGAAAAAGAGGAAAATATCAGCATGGAATTACAAGAAAAGTTTGATATGTTGCCACTTTTTTAATCAAAAGTTTAATTAAGCATTTTTGGATTTGTTTATACTTGAGAAAAAAATTCTTGTTTCACAAAAATTTAATAAATATGCTCTGAAAACGAAGAATTTTCTATAAAATAAGAACTGAAAACGAAGAATTTTCTATAATTGGAGTCTTATAATTTTTTTATTAACAACATTTTCTTCAAAAAATTAAAATAACAGCTACTCTGTAGCTAAAAATAAAATTCGAGTGCGGCTTTGGAAAATCTCTGTTGAAATTTCTATTCGACCCCATCTATACTTTGTTAAAACATTTAATTAAGTGCTCTTGGATTAGTTTATACTTAGGAAAAAAATATCCACAAAAAAATAATAAATATGCACTTAAAATGAAGAATTTCCTATATACAGGGTGTCATAATTTTTTATTAAGAACCTTCTGTTCAACAGTGAAAATAACCGCTACATACTCTGTAGCTAAAAATAAAATTCGAGTGCGGCTTTGAAAGTATCTGTTGAAATTTCTATTCGACTCCACCTGAACTTTGTTAAAAAATTTTAATTAAATGCTCTAGGATTAGTTTATACTTGGAAAAAAAATCTCATTTCACAAATAAAAAAAAAATATATACACTTAAAATGAAGAATCTATTTATATAAAATCCGAGAATAGAAAAGTGTAGGTAACCATTCCGGGGCGAACCGTGCCATCTATTTATTTAAAACCATGGAGGAAAGAGATAGTTGGAGATGCAGTATGCTGTAAAAAAGGTCTGAAATATGAAATCATTTATCGCTCAAATTTAAACGCCCACAGTAGGCCCAAACAAAACATGCACCTGGAACAGGGATCGAATTATTTGACATCACGCGTGAATTTTTTTCTCTAAATGAAAGTGATCTACTTATTTTTAAGCATTCTAAAGTAGCATTCCATTGTATTATGAATTAAAAACTGTATTATCAAAAGTTTTCTTCTTTTTTTTTTCGTGAAAGAACGTGCTTGTGTTTGGGCCTACTATAGCGGATTTTAGAGTTACTTTTTCGGCGTCACCCCCAGCCACATTACTGCATCTCCATCTATCTCTTTCCTCTATGATTTAAAACACAAGACTGTTTTTTGAGTCTTCTGTCCTGAGCTTTCTACTGAACCGATTTTGCTAATTATTTTTTTTCAAATGAAAGCTGCCCCTTTGTAGATGTGCCCGTACTAGCTATTTTTAAAAATATTTCCATTTATATATTTTAATTTGAATGTTAATTTTAAAAGTTTTTATGAAATGGCTTAAAAATGGTGGCAATCGGATTACTTCCATTGTTTCAGATAAAAAAGAAATAATGAAAAATATTCAGACACGTGACTTTTTGGACGTATTTTTTAAATTTGTAAGATATTTTCGGTAACAAAAAAATATGCATGTGTACTTTATTTTTATAAGTGAATAATTCGTATTTATTGCAGTGGCGCAGCCAGAATTCGGCTCTATGGGGGGGGGGGGGGTTGAATTGCTGATAACGGTAATCGCCGGTTAATTGAATCACTGGCTAATAGAATCATTATATTTATTGTATGAAATTATGACCTTTTTTTTTTCTCGGATATTAGAGTCGGCAGTTATGGCAGTTATGATTCATACTTAAAACGCACCAATCAAGTAACACAAAACTAAGTTAGGTTAATATAAAAATTGTTTAAAAAAATCATAGGCAAATTTTAAAAGGTGGAGGAGCACAGTACAACAAACATTTTTTGTATCGAAAATCAGATTTGCAATCAAATTTTTCCGTCAAAAATATAGAGAGACAATCCCGAATTCTTGTTCCTAACTTTAATAATGAAGCAATTTTAGCAAAATTTTCAATATACTTCCCTTGCTTTGTGTGAATGTAATAATATCACAAGAATTGGTGGAATTTATAATCATCCACGTCCAAACAGTGTTGAATTAGGTATTCTATATTTTGAAATGTAGTTAACATTAAACTCTATAGTTGACTCAATACGCTACCAGCCCTTTAAGTGACATCGAATTTCTCATAAAGGGAAAGCAATGTAAATTGATTGAAAATTTCAACTAAATATCTTCATTATCGTTACAGTTCTCAAAAAATATCTGGGTTCAACTTGAAGTCTTATTTATATACTAATATTATGAAGAAGTAATGTATGTTTGTTCTTTTGTGCATGTAGGGTGTAATCTCTGTAACTTCTAAAACGATTTCAAAAGTGATGATAACAAATTGATGGCAACAGTCCCTGTTTAAACATAGGCTATATTTTATGTCGGTGACACTACCCCCAAGTAGAGAAACTCCATTGGTAACTCCAGTTGTAGGTCCTCTACCCCCAAGGGGGTACAGGGGTAAAAAACGTTCTAAAAATGCTATTTATGTATTACTGAAGGACCTAAAAACTTGAAATTTGACATGGTGGTAACGTATAAGGTGTAAATGCTCTAAAGGTTTGAAACAGTCGACATTTTTCTAAAAAAATTACAATAGGACGCATAAACCAACTCCTTCTCTTATTCATCTTGCATGGATCAACGTATTTTTCGGCTTAAGATAAGATTCCGTCATAGACAAGTTCTTTTTTATTGATCTTACTTAATACTTTAATTTTATTGCATAGAAATCTACTATTCTTTAAAAAGTATATATTTTAAAATTTAGTTGTAGAATAATGGCGATTTAAAATTATATACATTTTTTGAAAACATTTTTGGGCCGGGCCGAATTTTAATTGATTTTGCATGTCGTACCCTGGTCAAAATATTTTAATTGACATTTTGACCAGGCTACGCCGAGAGAATGATTTTCATACGGCTGTGTCGAGAAAAGGATTGAAAATTTCGGCCCGTGCGGAGCTAGGAAGAATGCAGTCAGTTCCGGTTCGGCACGGAAAAAATCAGTTACACCCGGAACAATCTCAGGGTTTTTAGGTGTTTTCCACCAAGATATGACTTGGCAGACCAACTGCGTTTTAATATGCGAATCGAGATTTAACTAATTCTGGAATTTCAGCCTCCAACTCGATGAGGGGATTGTCTGTACTGATGCCTCCCGGTCTATAAAGTAAGAGGAATTGAAGATAACAATCAGAATTATGCACTCTAAATGCGAAAGAAGTTGAATGGTGCATTTCATATAATTCAGTTAAAAAAAAAAAAAAAAAAAAAAAAGATGTATAAAAAATAAGTTCTTTTCAAACATCATCGCACATGTTAACATGCATTGTTTGAAATCAATTTTGTATTCTATAATGAACACAATTTAAACATAAATTTTATCAGTCGAGATCTTTAATATTGCAAACAGGGGCTTAGGACCCCGCACGACATTGCGCTGGCCCTGAATAAACAGCAATCTTTAAATTTATGTACCCCTACCCTGGAGCAAATGGTTCAAAAGAAACACTCATTACAATAATCTGTGCAATCGCAGTAAAAACAGCATTTTTACGTTAATATATTTATAGTACTGTTTTTTTCATTGTTACTTTTTCAAAAGTTTTTACGCACATAACTTAATCTTAGAGATAACTGAGAGCAAAAACGCAAAACAGGGTGTTTGAAACTGACAAGGAGAGGGCCAACCTTGTTAATCACAGATTTTGATTATTTTAATATATGTTGTAGTGAAGAGACCCCTTAGTGTCCGGTTCCACGGATTTTATCCAACGCTTCTTAGTTTTTGAGAAACCGGGGGGTCTAATAATAGTACACAACTTAAATACTGACATTGCAACCGCAGTGACAGATTGGTCGTAGCTCAGTTGGTACGGCGTTCGCTGGCTAATCTGCGGGCCCGGGTTCGGTACCCGAACGCGCTACATTTGTTTTTCTCATTTTTTGTTTTATAAATATATTTGTAATTATAATTTAATAATTTCAATTACAAATTTTAATATCATACATTAATTATAAAGTTAACAAACTTAAATTTATCATTTTTTATTTTTAAACTATTATTTATCATCCTTTAAAGAGGTTTAAAAAGAAATTGGATCTATTATTGAATGATAAAAATTCCAAAATCGTGACAAAATCTGTTGTGGTGCCATCTAGTTATGATAAAATAAAAGAATATTCAAATAAAATAAAAATAAAAGCAGAAAGAAGATAAAGGTGAAAGCAAAATAATTGAAAGCGCAAGCATGCGTATTACAAATTTAAAAATCTTTAATATGCAAAAAATCGGTTGTAATTTAATTCTAATGCTAATTTTTAAGATAATTATGCTTGTTACTTTAAAAACAGAATAATATTATTATCGCATTGACTTCCTTGTTAAAGCAATGCGTAAATGATGTTTCTTTAAAATCACGAATTGACACAATTGCTCAATATCATTGCATCGATAAAAAATATACGAAATACATTTTAAAAGTGATTTTTAAAAAATTAACAGTTTCATGATGTTTTATACAACTATTTAGTTAAAAGTAAAAAATTAAATAGGTTAAAATTATAATTGATATACAATATTATAAATTTTAATTGATAATGAGATTATTAATTATACTTACAAGTATATTTACAAAACAAAAAATGAGAAAAACAAATGTATCGCAATCAGGTATCGAACCCGGGACTGCGGATCACCTGGTAAACGCTATATCAACTGAGCTACGACCAACCTATCATTGTGGTTGCAAAGTAAGTATTTAAGTTGTGTACTATTATTAGACCCCCGGTTTCTCAAGAACTAAGGAGCGTTAGATAAAATCCGTTGAACCTGACACTAAGGGGTCTACCCTACAACATATATTAAAATAATCAAAATCTGTGATTAACAAGGTTGGCCCTCTCCTTGTGAGAGAAATCTAGAAAGCGTGTGTTTTAGGGTTTTCTCTGGAATTTAATGGTTCATTATCATTTCGAACATGGAACAAACACAGAAATGCAATTAAAAACTATCCACTTATAATACTCAAACTCAAAGCGTCTGTGCGGCAGGAAATGACCACTCTTTTAGCCTAAGACGCCTCGAAAATGTGACCGCAGGCCTTTTTAAAAACAAATGACCAGTTTTCACTTAACTAATGCATGTAATGTTGACTTTCACAGTTTTAATGTAATATTCGCCGTTTAATTGAATCGCTTGTTGAGTAGAATTTTATTCAACAAATCCGCGGGATTCCGAATAAGCCCAAAAGTTTTAATATTAACTTTGGTTTTGATTAATAAAAGCGGCTAATTTTCTTAACTAGTGATTCCTATAAGCGGTAATTATACTAATTATTTTAGCTCTGGGAGGGGTTTTAACTCCGAATCCCCCCCCCCCCCCCTCGCTGCGCCAGTGATTTATTGTGATATCACGAGAATATTGTCTATTGTGTTTATTTTATCTTTATGCATTATGACTTTATTAGTTTTTTTTTTTCATTACAATTAAATAGAATTTTTTTTAAAATACCATGTAATGTAATAAAACCAAGGAGAAACATTGATATGATTCTATCAACATGACGTAATTTTCGCTGATTTTTTATTTCTTAATTATAAAGATAGAAATTGGACCCTTTATTCATCGTTGAACTACTTCAGAAATTGAATATTGAGTTAAAAAAATATCCTCATCAATTTTATTTGTAGAAATCATTTGCATTTTTAAAATGTACTTTTCTACAAAACAAATCTTTCAATAATAAAATCTTCATGCTGTCTGTTTTATGAGAGTTTAAAAAATATATCCTCATTTGTATTTGTAGAAATCATTTGCCTTTTTAAAATACGTACTTTTCTACAAAACAAATCTTTCAATAATAAAATCTTCATGCTGTTTGTTTTATGAAAGTTTAAAAATAATATCCTCATCATTTGTATCTGTAGCAATCACTTGCCTTTTTAAAATGTACTTTTCTACAAAACGAATCTTTCAATAATAAAATCTTCATGCTGTTTCTTTTATGAGAATTTAAAAATAATATCCTCATCATTTGTATTTGTAGAAATCACTTGCCTTTTTAAAATGCGCTTTTCTACAAAACAAATCTTTCAATAATAAAATCTTCATGCTGTTTGTTTTATGAGAGTTTAAAAAACATATATCGTCACCATTTTTATTTGTAGATATCACTTTCCTTTATAAAATGTACTTTTCTACAAAACAAATCTTTCAATAATAAAATCTTCATGCTGTTTGTTTTATGGGAGTTAAAAAAATTTATCCTCATCAATTGTATTTGAAGAAATTATTTTCATTTTTAAAATGTACTTTTCTACAAAACAAATCTTTCAATAATAAAACCTTCATGCTGTTTGTTTTATGAGAATTTAAAAAACATATATCCTCACCATTTGTATTTGTAGAATCATTTGCATTTTTAAAATGTACTTTTCTACAAAACAAATCTTTCAATAATAAAATCTTCACGCTGTTTGTTTTATGAAGTCCTATGAAAATGAAAAGCAGATCAATATTCCGTCATTTTTGACGGGCTTATATACAAATTTTCTATAATCAGGGTGTCTTTTAATTTTTGTTAACAACCTTTTCTTCAAGAATGAAAATAACAGCTGCTCTGTAGCTAAAAGTAAAACTCGAGTATAGGTTTGAAAATCTCTGTTGAAATTTCTGTTCGACCCCCATCTATACTTTATTCACAAAAGGATACTCTCTTCACAACTCATTTTGTGCGACTAACGCAAACCGTTCAATATTTCACAAAGAAATGTTGACGGAAGTTGAGCTTTATCATGACTCATTCAACAACTCCTGTCAAACGAAATATTTTAAAAGCGGCTCTAGTGGCCCTTTCCTTTTAAAGGGTTTTATGCCCCAGTGATTACACGAGACTTAAGTTTTCGAGATAGGATGATTTATTTTGTTAAATATAATTATTTACAAATCGATTCTTTCGAATATAAATGGACGAAGATTTTAAAATTAACATCTGCTCGTCGCTTATCATCTGTTGCTGTCTTTAATTTTAAGCATATTTTAGAGAAAACTAATGCTTGCAATTTCGTTGATTTTTTAAAAATTATTTATAAGCTTTTCATTAAAAGCGATTTTTTCTTAAGCATTAATAAAACTCGTATTCTCTAAAGACAAAAATATATTATATTATAAAAACATTAAAATGGATTTTGTAAAGGGATTTATTTAAATGAAAATAATCAATTGCAATTTTGAAAAGAAAGATTATCATATATAAAGATTTAGAATTATATTTACTTACTATGTACCGGCAGTGTATCGGGGATCTTTAACATGGGTAGCCATGGTTTGGATTGCCTGGCATCATTAAAATACAAAAACATTTTGCTTCAAATACTTATATTGAAATAAGTTACCAACCTGTTTTAAAATTTCTATTTCACCCCATGTATAATTTATTCCCAAAAGGATGCTCTCTTCATAATTCATTTTGTGCGATAAATGCAAACCGTTCAATATTTCACAAAGCAATGTTGACGGAAGTTGAGGCCCCATCCTGACTCATTCAACAGCTCCCGTCAAACTTGGTATACAGAAGATTTTAAAAGTGATTTTAGTGACTCTTTCTTTGTAAGAGTTTATTGCCTCAGTGATTACATGAGAGTTAACTTTCCGTGGTGCGACGATTTATTTTGTTAAATATAATTATTTACAGGCCGATTATTTTGAATATATAGAGAAATTATCATCTGCTTGTTGTTGAAGTATATTTCTGACTTTAATTTTAAGCATATCTTAGCGATACATTAAAAAAAAAAACCTTTCTTCATAATTCCTTTTTTCTGTTATTCTAATTTTTTGACTTGGAGTTGTATATTGATCTTGAACCCGAATAAACACGGATTGGATTTTCTGGTAATACTAAAATGAAAAAACAGTTTGCATCAAACTCTTGCATTGGAATTACTTACAGATCTGTTTTTCTATATTACCCACATCCATATTTTATTCCTGAAAGAATGCGCTCTTTACAACTCATTTTGTGCGGCAAACACAAACCGTTCAATATTTCACTAAGCAATGTTGAAGGAAGTTGAGCTCCATCATGACTCATTCAACAACTCCTGTCAAACGTTGATATATCAAATAACTTTAAAAGCTGTTCTAGTGGCTCTTTCCTTTTAAGGGTTTTATGCCCTAGTGATTACACAGAGTTAAGTTTCCGAGATGCGACGATTTATTTTGTTAAATATAATTGTTTACAGACCGATTGTTTTGAATATAAATTAGTGAAATTATCATCTGCTTGTTGTTGAAGTATATTTCTGACTTTAATTTTAAGCATATCTTAGTGAAAATTAATGCTTGCAATTTCATTGAATTTGTTAAAATTGTTTACAAGCTCTTTATATTTTTTTTTCTCAACTCTTTCGGGTACGATTTTGTTTCAATTTTGAGGGAAAAAAAATACTTTTACGTTAATAATGTTAGAGGTAGCTGTAATTTCAAACCATATAACCTTAACCTTTTATGTACAGAATTATGAATTTATGAAAATTTTACCTTCTAAAGCATTTTTCGTGAATTTTTGAAACTACATTAGAAGATTTACATAATCATTTAATAAATTTTAGAAGGATTGAAGGATTTAGAAGGATTAATTAAATTTGAATTTATCGGGATTTTGTGCAATATTTATAAGTCCACTCAAATATTTTATTTTAAATATTTTTCTTAGTATTTTGTAGAATTAGGAGATGTACAAATATAATGTTTTTATAATAGAAATGTAGAAATATTTCTGAATTGAAAAATTCAACTCCGCCCCAACGCCAATAAAGCTGAAAAGATGAAAAGGCAAAAGAAATCATCCTTTTAAAAATATTTTTGTTTTGTGTAACTAATAATGCTTTTGGAAAAAGATAAAGTAATACATCTATAACTCATTCTAAACTGTATTACTACTAATCGATGTATCAAATGAATTTTACAACAAGTTTTTTTAATGGTACTTATAAGTACCGTCAATAGATAAAGGCTTAAACTCCAAATGGATTTATTAAATGGAAGATTAAAGAATATGCCTAAGCCATTGTCTGAAATCTACCAAATGTAGTTATTTCGCATGCTATTGAATTCATATTCATAATACAATAGCCTAAGGAAGAATTTTTCGAAACATTTGGAAAATATTATATTACAATAGGATTTAACAGATATTACAACTTTCTAATATTTTTTGCCTTTTATCACACATGATTCGTTCAGAAAATATATTTTAAATTTAACGAGTGAAACATATGTTTAAAGTAAAATAATTGAAAACAAAAGAATCGCCAACGGTGCAAAGAGAATTGAGCAAACTTTTATTATTATTATTATTACTCGAAAGGGTTAAGTACAATAAATAAATAAATAAAAAATAAATATATATATAAAATAAAATGATTAAATTGTATTTTCTAAAGATAAAAATATATGGTACTATATTATATTATAAAAAATGCAAATGGATTTTGAAAAGAAATTTGTTTAAACGGAAATGAGAACTGCGATTTTGAAAAGAAATATTATCATACATAAAGATTTAGAATTCTTTTTGTAATAATATTTATTTAAATATTTACTTTTATTTATTTTTTCAGAAACATTCCATGTCGCTTAATATATATGCAACTTTTATAAATTAAATTATGTATAATTATAAAGTAAGGCATGTCTGTGAGTAAGTTAACGTCATATTGACGATGTCAATGACTTGAACAATAAATTTTGCTTTTAGTGCATTTTTTCTTTTTTCTTCTAAACATTGCACAATTTCCCTTTTTACATCGTCGAATAGTAAAAAACATTCCACATGCAAATTGTTTGGAAACTGTGCCTTAATTTGTTGATATTTTATGGTTTTGAAAACAATTTTTAAGCATGAATAATAATAATAATAATAAATATTGTGCGGCAAAAAATGGCATAAAACCCGATTATGGTAGATTAACCCGTTTGCACGTAAAATAATCTAAATAATTCACACTATATTTGCTTCCCATAATATCCCATAATTAAATTTCAAAATGAAATTAAAACTTCGCAAATAAATAAATGGGTAAAAACATGAGATCTTTCTTAAAACATGAGATTTAACATGAGATCAAACTACGCAGTTAAACACTGAAATAATCAGAATCAAAAAGGTTACAATAAATAGTTAAATAATTAGCGATTATCAGCTAAATAATGTAATATGTATGCGACTAATACGGATACGAAAGTACCAAAAATGCTACGATGTCGTCACTGGTGAATCTAAGAAAATATACTATATGCAAAAAAACTATTAGAGCTTTCAATTAAAAGCTATTTTCACTTACTATCCTGCAGTATATATTGATCTTTAACCCGGGTAAACACGGTAGTATTAAAATTGTCTGGTAATATTAAAATGCAAAAACAGTTTGCATCAAACTCTTGCAGTGAAATTTCTTACAGATCTGTTTTGAAATTTCTATATTACCCCCATCTGTATTTTATTCGTAAAAGAATGTCTATTCACAACTCATTTCGTGCGACAAATACAACCCGCTCAATATTTCACGAAGCAGTGTTGACGGAAGTTGATCTTCATCATGACTCATTCAACAGCTCCTGTCAAACTTGGTATATGAAATACTTTTAAAAGCTATTCTAGTGGCTCTTTCCTTTAAAGGGCTTTATGCCCCAGTGATTATACGAGAGTTAAGTTTCCGAGACGCGACCATTTATTTTGTTAAATATAATTATTAACAGACTTATTCTTTTGAATATAAAATTGCGAATATTTTAAAATTATCACCTGCTTGTTGTTGAGATATATTGCTGACTTAAATTTTAACATTTTAATCATTACTGGCGAAAACTACTGCTTGCTATTTCATTGACTTTGTTAAAATTATTTACAAGCTTTTCATTAAAAGTGATTTTTTGAAAAAAGTACTGATAAAAATTGTATTTTCTAAAGACAAAAATATGTGGTATTATATTATAAAAAATGCAAAAGGATTTTGTAAAGAAACCTACTGACGAATAAATTTTGCTTTTACTTAATTTTTATAGCTTCTAAATATTGTACAATTTAAATTTTTACATCGTCGAATTAAAAAAAAAAACTTTCGAATGCAATTTGTATGTAAACTGCATCTGAGTTTACTAAAATAATGATTTAAAAACTATTTTCAAGGATGATTTATTTTTAAAGTATTTCTGGCAAAAAATGACATAAAACCTGATTACAAATGATTAACTGGTGTTCACTTAAAACAAAGTATCACCAATTGTTTGTTTTTTTCGTGTAATATACCACAACTAAATCTCGTTATGAAATTAAAGCTTCACAAATAAATAAATGAGTAAATGTAGCACGAATTTAACATGTGATCGAATTTCAACACTGAAATAATTAGAATAAAAAAAGTTGCAATAGTTAAATCTTTATTCATGAATTGCTGGCATGTGGCTAATACTAAAGTATTAAAAATGTTTTATGGTGTCGTTGGTTGGCAATCTAAGAAAATATACTAAATCTCTCTACTCTAAAAAAAAAAAGTAACTAACGCTGTCACCGCCGCTGTTAATGAATTTTTTGTGACCGGGGATCTTTCTTCGTTAATATTAAGAAAAATACTGTAATACAAAATATGAGAAAATATGGCATACAAAAATATGAAAATCGGTGGTATTATAGAGAAATGTTTGATAAACACGCTGGTGCAGACAGTTTTTAAACCGAATAGTTAATTTAAGAAATATTGAATGTTAAAGTTGGTCAAAATCGTTTCATTAAAAAAGTTTTATAGGAGCAAAAACTATTCAGAGGAATTTAATAATTTGTTGTAAGGATATTCAATAGAAACTCGCGGTGTGCAGACTGCATTTATTTTTTAAATTTGACTCAATTTTTGAGGATTTATTTGCATTTTAAATGCAAATTTTCAACATCTTGAGAGATATTTTTTACATATTATAGAAAAAAGTATTATTTTAAATTGTTGCATATTTTAAAAACAGCGCAAATTCCTTTAAATTAAAAATTTATTTACTCGTGACTATTATAAACAGAAAAAAACCCCTTTCAAATTAGAATTAAATAATTACTCATTAGAAACAGGAAAATATTGAAAATTACATCATAAAAACTATATTTACTCGTGAATTTTAAAAGAGAAAGAAAATTGTAAAATATTAAATTCATTAATATGCGTTAAAAGTCGTAAATAGGAGAAATTACGTCATATTTAAAATGACATAATAATAATTGCAAAACAGTTTAAGTTAAAAAATATATTTGCGCGTGACATTTATTTCATATTTTGAGATGATCTTTTCAACTATTGGTGTGAATTCATAGGCGTAACCAGCCTTTTGAACGGGGGGGGGGGGGGGGTGCCCAGAGTTTTTCACCTGAACATATTGGATACAAGTAATATCTTATATAGTGAAAGCTGCTAAAACGAATCCCATAAAACCGATCGAGTTTCCGTTATAGACAGTTTTCCATCTTAGAAGGTATAATTGTGTGGTATTTCTTTTAAAAAGTGCTCAAACGCAATTTTTGTTTGCGTGAGGTGGGTTGAGAAGGGATTCAAAACATTAAAACTAAATCTAATGGTAAAAAAAGAGATATGTAAATGTCCTTGCAGCAGTGATATAAGACAGTGACTAAGTGTGGTCACAACTGTAAAACCTTTTGGCACCCTAACTTCTTATAAAGATTAAAAAAGACCTTTAATCATGCTGGAAACTTCTATAGGCACAGGGAACACTGCATGAGATCTAAAATTATCTCAGTCTTGTAGATGAAATTTTGCCGGATGATAAATCTCCGATAATACATGCGGTACATCAGTACATGCGCACGAAATTTTTTCAGAATGTGACTCCATGACTTCTTATGGATCACCAGAGGGACCCAAGAAATTTTGGAGGAAAGCCTATATAAATAATTATTATAATATTATAAATAATTATAATATTCATTAATAGCGTAATTTCCTGCCTATAATTCGCGGCTCAAACAATCATGTTTCGACCCAGAAATTTTATTTCATTATTTAAGTTAAATATTTATCGCGATTTAATAAGTTACGTTTTATAAAACAAGATTTCTGTGTCTGAACCTAAATGTTTGATCCGCAGATTATAGGCCGGAAATTACGGTAATTCAGGTTTTTACCTCAGAGTGTGCCGAATATATTAGGTAAAGCAGGTCATGATAATATGCACTAAATTTTATCAAGATGATAAAAATTATACTATCATGATGCGACTGTAAATAATAAAGGTAGGCGCTTGTCTGTCTCTTCGTGTGTGCACGCGCGCGCGCGCTGAGCTCTGAAAATACAATGCAGCCTGCACCCGTAAGATTTGACAGGACCTGTATTCCTGTACTCATGCATATGGAAGACAATTTCTGGAAGTTTTCAGTTAATTTTTTATGCGAATTTTTTCGCATTTTGCGGCAATTTTGTCAAATAAGTAAAAAAGAATCCGATTTCAATATTTTACACAGCAAACTTTGTCTTCTTTTCAATAAAGTGTTTTCGAGATTCTTACAGAGATTTTTCAATTTTTAACAATTTTTTAATGTTATCTTTAGAGGGTTTTTTTTCGCATTTCGCAGTGATTTTTTTTTTTTTTTTGACATTCCTAAAACGAATCCGGTTTAAATCTTTTACCCAATTAGTTAATTTCGTTCCCTGTGGTTTTTTAATCTTTTCTGATTTTTTAATGCGCTTTCTAGCGGGGGTTTTCGTGCTTTGAGGCGATTTTTTGACATTTTTTGAAACAGAAAAAACCGTCTGGTAATTTTTGCAATTGCCGTGATTAAATTCGAATGGAAATAATGTCAAACCAGCTCTTATAAGAAAGCTGAAAATTTAATTTTGCTCGAAATAAAAAACGCAATAATTAAAGATTACCTTGTTTCGAGACAGAAGAGGTCGTAGCTTGCTCGGGAGTACGTTGCCGAAGGCATCCCCCCCCCCTCCCAATCCTAGATTTGTTTAATTCTATGTTCGTTTAAAAAAAATCAACCACTTCTCTAGTAATGAAGTTTTTTTTTTCAGGGACAGGGCTTGAAATAACGCGCGGGGTCGCGCGATTTGTGCACAGAAAAGGAAAGTCTCTCATAATAAAAAATGCTGTGCAGTATTTCCCCCTTCAAATTATTTCACAGAGCTGTGATTCTTCAGTGAGCATTTTTTTAAAAATTAGGTCCGCGATTTTTATTTCTTTTATGGAATTTCTCAAAATCAATTCTTGAATCAGTCACGGAAAAAATTGAAAATTTCTTCAAACGATCGCGGAAAAATATCAGGAATTTCGATAAAAGAGTGCAGAACGTAATCGCCAATTTCGTTAAAAGATTACGCAAAAAAATTGCGAATTTCGATAAAGGATTGACGAAATATTTTTTCAAATTTCGTCAAAAATTTGCGGCAAAGAGTAGAGAATTTTGTTAATTGGTACGGAAAGATATCGAGAATTTTTCCGAACGATCACGCAATACTATCCCGAATTTCGACAAATGATCTCCTTGTAAAAATATCAGTTTCGTCAATCGGTCGCAACAGAAAATAAAAAAAGTCACTTAACAAATTACAACTACCATTTGGAAAATGAATTTTTTCAAAGACTAAAATTTAAGACATAAAAAATCGCACGAAGTTGATCATACATTACGTACGCCATGGATTAAACATTAACATTCCTGGACCCAGCATGAACAAATTTTAAAAGAAATTTCATTTTTACAATTTTCGGTACTGTAAATTTTTAAACTTCTACGGAGCTGGTCATACATTACGTACGCCATGGATTAAACATTAATATTCCTGGATCAATTTTAAATGAAATTTAATTTTTAAACTTCTAAACATCCCGCAATATTACGTTTTACATCGTCTTATAGAGAAAAAGATGTGCTTTTAAATGCAATTTGTTTGAAAGCTGTATCTGAATTTGTTTCTGAGTTATTTTTTTTTTTTTTTTGTAGTTTTTGTTACTTTTTTGTCATAGTGGCAACAGAAGTATCCATCTCTGTTGAAAGTAAAGGGAAAATACAGATTACTGTATAGACTCATCAGAAAACGAATAAAATGCGGGGTTCAACTAATAAAACGCTTCAGATATTTTTTTAATTTCCTACCCTAACCGAGGACAATAACCATTTTTCCAAATGGTTAGTAAATTTCGTCAAAGGATCGTAGAAAGAAAGCGTGAATTTCGTCAAAAGATTACGGAAACAAAAAGCGAATTTCATTAAAAGATCGCGGAAAGAAAACGCGAATTTCATCGAAGGATCGCGTGCTAAAGAAATGCCAATTTCGTCAAAATATTGCGGTAAAAAATGCGAATTTCCGCAAAGGATAGCGGTAAAAAAATAGGAATTTTATCAAAGGTAAGTGGTGAAAAGTGCGGATTTTGACAAAAACTCGCGTAGAAAGACGTGAATTTCGTCACACGATTTTGGGAGAAAATCGTAAATATCATGAAATGATCACAGAATAAAATTGCGAATTTGTCAAAATTTACTGCACTGGGCTAAAAGGTTGAAACGGGGCTTCTTTTCCTATTTTCAAAAGCGCCGCGAAACGAGAAAAAACTCGTATACAAAATTTCAGAGGAAAAAATTACTATATTGACTTGAAAGACTGCAAACATATTCCCTTCAAGAATGTCAAAAAATGACCACGAAACACTAAATTGAATCAACCAACCAACCTGCAGATTAATTTGAATTTTCTGTGCTATTATTTTTCATTTTCAAGAAGGCAGGGTATATGCCCCCCCCCCCCCCCCCTTAACCTCAGCTAATCGAAATTTGGAATTATCGTTTCACATTTGCATCCCCTTTCAATTTTTTTTTTTTGCTTCTTTCTTTACTTTGAACTACCAAAGTAAAGAGACAAATAGTTTCTACCCTCGTCACGAACTTGCGTTAATTTCTCATGAAATTGCAGAAACATGCAATAGAAAGAACGCCGTTAAAAACATCTCCCACAGACAAATAACGTCAAAGTGGGATTATAAAGCCACCTTTTTGAATTACGATGAGTAATACAGATTCTTGCAAATATTCTAGTTTTAAAAAATATAAACAACATAATTTTCTTAAAAAAAAAAAAAAAAAAAAAAAAAAGAACGTGGGTTTCTTTTTTTTATCACATTTCAAAACTTAGCCGTTTAGTTTCTGAACTAAACTAATTAAACTCTGCTTTCACTTCTTTTTTCTTTTGTAGATTTCGATTTTTTAAAATAATTGTGCTCGAGTCTGCGGAAACGGGGGGGGGGGGGGTGCCCGGGCACCCAGGGCACCCCCCCTGGTTACGCCTATGGAATTCTAAGACAGCGTAGATAATATTTCCTTTCTAACAACTAAAGTATTTTCACGTGAATATTAAAAAGGGAAAGAAAATTTTGGTGAAAATTACGTCAGATTTAAAAGGATATATTTAAAATGTCTTACTTAAGAGAACTTTCTTATAGCATTGTTAAAAAAAAAAAAAAAAAAAAAAAAAAAAAAAAAAAAAATATATATATATATATATATATATATATATATATATATATGCCAGGAGACAAAGACTCTGTTTACTTAATTCATTTCATAATAGCTTATTTTCAAATATTTAACTGATCTTATTTAATCAAAGACGAAAACAGCCATTGTATATCTTAACAGAAGCTGATTTGGCCTTAAAATTCCCCAATCTAAGGGATATGAATGGAAATCCGTTTACAGGGAGATCGTCACTGTTTTTTTTTTTTTTTTTAATTATAATTCAATATTCCGTAATCTCTTCAAAGCCGATTAATTAGAGTCTTCGGTGTCTGAATGGGGGTTGGCGAGCGTTAGCTCGTAAAGGGCATACCCTCTAGTGATTAAAAAAAATAATTAGAGTTTTCATTTAAAAGCGATTATCACTTACGACCGGGCAGTATACTGATTACCTTCAACTAATTCACTTTAACTCATTACCTTTACCTTTACCCTTTACCATTTGAATTACTTACCAATCTGTTTTAAAATTTCTATGTGACTTTCATCTATACTTTATTAAAAAAAAAAAAAAAAAAAAAAAACTTTCTTCACAACTTATTTGTGCGAAAAATACAAATCGTTCAATATTTCACTAAGCAATGTTGACGGAAGTTGAGCTTCATCATGACTCATTCAACAGCTCCTGTCAAACTTGATATACGGAAGATTTTAAGAGCTGTTCTAGTGGCTCTTTACTTTTAAGGCTTTTATGCCGCAGTGATTGCTGCTGGAGTGTTAAATTTCCTAGATGCGACGATTTATTTTGTTAAATATGATTATTTACAGACTGATCCTTTTGAATATAAAGTCATGAATATTTACAAGGTATCGTCAGCTTGAAAATGAGACATGTCATAGATTTACATTTTAAACGTGTCGTGTGAAAGGCAATGATTGCAATTATATAGTTTGTAGGTTCATTGCATTATGTTGCATCGGTTATATTTCGTTATACATGGTGTCCGGTCTCAACGGTGTCCAATGGCTAATTCCTAAACCGTTAGTCATAGACATATAGTTACAATTACAAAAATGTTTAAAATCAGGTAAAGCAATATTTTAAAAGCGATTTGGGTCAATAAAAACATTTCTTAAAAAATTACGAAATTAAAAATTTTATACGGTCCCCCGGTCCTATAAGTTATAATTAATAAAATTTTCCTATTACACTGACAAGTAAGACAAAAAAAAGCCCCATTCATATAACATTAAAATTGAGCGAGTTATGAAACTTTAAAAATGCATGACTTATGCCACTTTTCTGCTCTGAAAACAAATGAGTTCGGCTTGGCTTTGAGGGGTCACATTCCAAGTGCTTAAAGTATTCGAAGATCTTATTTCATGTGTATCTGCGCTTTGAAAAAAGTCGTACAAGTATTACGATTAAGTTAACATTTATTGAGTTTCGGATTGGTTAAAAAAAATATGTTTTATTTTGTCAGGATTTGAGACTGTTTCTTTTATGATTTCTTTTAACAAAAATTATGTTCTTTTTATAAGTTTTTATGTTACTTCAACGATCGTATGTATGTTTTTCCTGTTCAAAATTTGTACTCGAACTTTAACTCACTTTTAAATATCCGATCGAGATTACATTTTACATACTGGTGCAAATCCAATAACAATCTAATATTATTATGATTTTCGGTGGTTACGATTTATACTTATTTTACAGGATAACACAAAAAATTTCATATATATTACCGCCAAGAAGTTTAAGAAAAAGTTTTAGATTAGATAATAAGACTGCGATTGTTTTTAACTTTTATGTATTTTTTAGCGTTGAATCCGAAAATTACATTAATTTTTAACCATCATGTCAGGATATTTCGCAAATCATAAATTGTAAAATTTAAAGAATAACAAAAATCGGTTACTATAAAGTAGAGGAGATGGTTGTGTTTTTTAACTTTTGATAATTGATTTTTACGTACTTTTTAGCACTGAATCTGAAAATGACCTTCATTTTTAACCATCACGTTCGAATTTTTTTGCAAATCGTAAATGTGTAAGTTAAAATATAGCGAAAATCTCATCTTATAAAACATATGTAAAACTTTTTTTGTTTTATTTTATTTTATTTTATTTTATTCAATAATTTATTCAATATTTTTGCTTATCCTGGGATTCTTACAGCTAAATAGGAGAGTGGTCCGATGAGATGAGGGAGGAGATTCAATTTTAACTTTGAACTTTTTAACTTTGAAATTTGCGAAAAATCCTGATGTGATGGCTAAAAATGAAGATCAATTTCAGATTCAGCGGTACAGAATACATAAGAATCAATTATCGAAAGCAAAAAAACATGAAATAACCCAACTTTTGCAGACTAGTGTAATCTAATCATATTTTAAAATACGTATCTTTTTGTAAAGAATTGTGGCTGTTAATTTAGCATCATTTTATTTAACAAAAATTCTGTTTTTTCTTTCTTCTTAAATGTTTATTAAAAGTTGTATATTTTGCATTAATATGTCAGAAAGATTAAAGATTTCAAATTTGTATTACAATGTTAATTTTACTCTCAACCATTTTTTAATATATATGACGAAATTATATTTCGACTAAATTTGTGAATGACCCCCAATTTGCAGCAAAAAATATGCTCCAACTTTAAACAGCTATTACTCGGTCAATTTTATTCGTAGAATAACGGGACTTTTTGTGTATTACTTGTCAGTGTAAAAGGAAAATTTTACTAAATATAACTTAAAGGACCGGGGACCGTATAAAAATTTAAATTTCGTAATTTTTTAAGAAATGTTTTTATTGACCCAAATCGCTTTTAAAACATTTCTTTACCTGATTTAAAACATTTTTGTAATTGGAACGATATGTCTATGACTAACGGTTTAGGAATTAGCCATTGGACACCGTTGAGACCGGACACCCTGTATATTTGAATGCATGACAGTTTTTAGTGTTTTCACTGAAATTCGCATTTTTTAATGTAGTTGCACTGCTTCTAAGATGGACGCAAAAACTTAGAGAAATCACGATAATAAAATAAGCAGGGGGTGGGGGGATAGTTTAATCTGTATTGTTGCACATATTCTATGCTTTAAATATTCTGTTAACCCATCATATTTTATTAATATTTTCCCACGTAACTGAAAAGTATTTATGAGTTAAGTCTGTGTGGCCGCGTTCTAACTCTCGCAAATTTACTCGGATTTTCATATAATCTATATATGTTATAAGTTACTTATATAATGCTTCTCTTTTGAAAATGAAGTGTGTACCATTTATAGTTCACGTACATGAACACTTATGTGAATTTCGTTACATCATGGTTTAATGAAGAAAATAGTTTGCAGTGTATTTTAATGACGTTACACTATTTCAAACATATTGAAATTCATATATATATATCGATGAAATGCATGCTTACAATAGAGTGTGCATAACATTTATCGTTCGTTTACTGGGAGATACAAAATAATTCGGTTACAGCACTGTCTATGAGCAATAATTGGTAAAGAAACATTCTCAGTTATGGTATGCGGTTTTAAATTTAACTAATTTCGCATATTACTTGGTGCGTATAAATTCTATAGATTATATACAGAGCTGCAAAAAAAAATCTCGGATACATTTCCGTTTATTGGCGAAAATTGCTGAAGAGGAAATTTGAACTGGGTTATGCTTTTCGTAATAGACGATTTCAGTCGTGACGTCAGTCATGACGTTTTCGTTGGAAACTGACTCCAAACAAACGGTTGCTATGTTGTATTTTCTATTTTGTTTGTGTGTTGCAGCTATATCTTATATCTATATCTCACATCTAAGTGTTTTAATACTTGATATGTACTGGTAACATTTTCCACGATTTATATTTAAAAAGAAATGACGCATATAGCAACCGTTTGTTTGGAGTCAGTTTCCAACCAAAACGTCATGACTGACGTCACACTGAAATGGTCTATTGAACAAAATTTTTACATACTATGAAGTATACAGTAAAATCTCATTACAACGAATCTCTGAGGTGCACTGATTAAATTCCCTATGCTGAAAAACTCGTTAAAGTGAGTATCTATATTATAAAGGACAGACATATCTGTGCGTAACGCATACGTCATTCTGCGAATGGCAACACTCTGAAATTTGAAATGAAATTTCGGTTTTGCAATTTTCGCTACTATTTTTTAAACTTCTAAACATTGCACAGTTTCAATTTTTACACCGTCGTATAGAGAAAAAAATATACTTTTAAATGCAATTTGTTTGAAAGCTCTATCTCAATTTATTTTTGAGTTATTAATTTTTTTATAATGTGTAGTACCAATTTTGTAATTGTGGCAACAGAAGTACTCCATTTCTATTAAAAGTAAAGGGAAAATAGTCATGGTTTATTTATTTTTATTGATTATATCCTTATTGATGCCATTTTCACATTACAAATAAAAGTAACTTTTTTTTTATAACTAGGGGGCTCGGCCCCCTACGAGGTACGCTCGCCAACCCCCGTCCAGACACCGCAGACTCTAAATGCACGCTAATTTGATCGGCTTTAAAAAGATTTCGAAAGATTGAATTATAATTTAAAAAACAGTGGCGATCTCCCTATAAACGAATTTCTATTCATTTCTCTTTGATTGGGGAATTTTAACGCCAAATCTGCTGCGGTACTACTTGATTATCCTGTCGACCAATTTCGCCAAATTATATAATTCGCCAAACCACTCGCCAAATTATACAAATTGATATAATTTTTATTTTAAATAACGAAAGAACAAATAAATTCGTGCAACATTAATAAAAACACAAATAAAACGTCGAAATAAAAATAACTTGATGACGTATACACGTGTAACAACATTTCAAAATAAGCTAATATAAAAAGAATTAAGTAAAGAGAGTCTTTGTCTCCTGGTATTTTTTAACAAAGCGAAAAGAAAGTTCTTTTAAATGAGACATTTTAAATTAATTCTCAAAATATCAAATAAATGTCTAGCGCAATTTCTAAATTTAAACTTTTTTGCAATATTATTTTGTGTTCATTTTATGTAAAAACTATAATGTGACGTAAATATGACGTAACTTCTCCTAAGACTTCTAACGCATGTTAATGAATTTATTATTTTACAATATCCTTTCTCTTTTAAAATTCCCGTGTATACTTTTTATGACGTAATTTTTAATAAGTTCTTGCTTTTTATACGTAATTATTTAATTCTAATTTGGAAGTTTTTTTCCTATTTATAATAATAGTCACGTGTAAATAAATTTTTAATTTGAAGCAAACATTATTGCTTGCGCTTTTTATACAGTTGGCAACAGTTTAAATTAGTACAATTTTCTGAAATCTGTAAAAAATATCTCTAGAAATGCTGAAAATTTGAATTTAAAATAGAAACAAAACCTGAAAAAATGAGTCAAAGTAAAAAAAATTAATGCAATCTGCACTCCGGCAAATTCTAGCGCATAAAATGATCTAAAAATGATTACACTGCCATGTATAGTTTTTGCTGCTATAAAACTTTTTTAGTGGAACGATTTTGTCCAACTTTAGCATTAAATAACTCTTAAAATAATTCTTCGATTTGAAAACTGTCTACATCAGCGTGTTTATCAAACATTTCTGTATAAAACCACCGATTTTCATATTTTTGTATGCATTATTTTTGTTAATATTAACGAAGAAAGGCCTCCGGTCACAAAAAAATCAAAACCGGCGGCGGCGGCGGCGGTGACAGCGGTAGTTACTTTTTTTTAGAATAGAGAGATTTTTGAGCAGAAAATGACTTCAGCCATTAAAAAAAAACACGCATTCTTCTTCATAAATCAGTTACATTTCAATATTTTTACATTACGCTGATTTTGAGTTTGAGACGCTTAGGTAAAATGATTCAGTGAGTAAAAATGATGCCATATTTAAAACAAAACGATCCTTTTCTTTGATAAAACTAAATATTTGACCAATACTATGACAACTAAAGGCAAATTTCTGAATTTTTTATTCGCGGGTACTGAGATTAGGACTTAAAATTTGTGCGAATGTTCACATGCAAAGTTGTATCGGACAAACATGACTTTAAGTTTGGAAATACATTCATTAATAATCTATTGCGCGTTAAAATACTTTTAAATTGTGAAATTGAGTGGTTCGTACGTAAATTTTGAGAATGTGAAAATAACGTACAGTTTAGGTTTTATGGGGGAAAATATTATGATGTTACAAAGCGAAATCCTTTTTACTGATTTTTCATCCCTTAAAAACAAACGTAAGAGCCTCAATCGATAGCTTCATCATAATTACTCATCTTGATTACATATTCTAATACAGTTTAATTTTTCAATAATTTAAGCAGTTGAAGTTTGTGGAAATAACATTTTGATAATTTTAGGTTAACAATATTATTTGTTTTAAGAGTTAGACAACCAATGTAAGATGAATTTTTTATTGTAATTATTTTTGTAGGTTTATTGTAATTTTGATCTAACAGTTTCTTTCTAAACATTTTAGTTCGTCGAATTTCGACGGGTTCCAACTCGTTTTTATAATGGAATAGGATAATAGGAATTTTTTTTTATCAATCCAAATAATATTCGTTAAAATGAAAAATTTGTTATAGTGACATTCATTGTAACGAGATTATGATGTGTATAAGAAAAAGGGCAGCTGTGGGATAACGTCACTGTGGGATAAATTACTGAGGGGTAGCAAGAAATACTTGCCCGTCTTCCTGATTCCTACTGTACACATGAGTTCGAGAGATCCGATTGGTCGACGTTTAACAGATCTATGATATGATTGGCCTACATCGTCATGACATTCCTCCAATAATCACTAAGGCTCAAAGTAGTAGTAGACTAGTTGACTGAACATGCCGTTTCCTTATACAAATATAGAGATCATTTACAGGGCTACGCAAAAGATTTCGTACATTTTTACGATTATGGATAGTAATTGCTGAATTTGAGTTTTCATATGTGTTGTACGTTTTCCAAATTGTGTGCTTAGATGTTATATTTTAGCTTATCAAGCGGTGAAGTTTTTTTGCAGTATGTAGGTGTGTTGGAAAGTGTTCAATGCTAAATCTATGCTTTACTCGGGAATTTTCTTCATTGTTATTTATTTTATTTATTTTCAAATTTATACCAAAGAATGAATTGAAACAGAAAACAAGTAATATAAAAATTTTGTTTTCAAAGTCAATTCCTACTTAGGTCATCACAGAAAAATTTAATATAATCCCTTAAGCTAATATTAATTTTTGTTGCATTAAAATATCTCAATTTGTTGATTTTCTATAAGCAAGTAGGTTTACAATGGAACTCTATGGGAATTTGGCAAAATATTAGAGATATCGCCAAGTTAGCGTCACTTTTGGCGACTCATTTTGGCCGCCAAATTTGGCGATATATCGCCAAGTTGGCGACAAACTTTGTGGTATTTGGCGACAGAACAGGGTCCCCCCTATGGTAACCCCTTATTGAAAATACTTTCATTGATCTTCAACAACCAATGGCCGCCATTTTGTTTCCCATGTAAAACTAAAATTAATTAATTAAAATTTAATTAATTAATTAATATTTGAAAAAACCGTATTAACATCAATTGTCATCCAGTACAAGTATTAAAAAAATTATTTCAACTTGATAGGATGAATAATGAGTATTTTATTAACGATTGAAAATTTGAACAAGATAAATATATAAATAAATAAATAAATATAGGGAGAGTGTGAGCTAATAGTAGGAATTGAATAAATTCGAACATTAAAACGTTAATCGTTTAAAAAAATCTATTTTCAAGGAATTCTAAAACATAATCCAGAAAAAAATTGATTTACATTGTTTTTCTTTCGTTGTAATAGATACTCATTACTATTTTGGTTTTAAAAGTTTATTCTCCAACATCTTTGTACTTGGTATTACGGTTAACTTTTGCACTTCATCATCAGATCTAAAATCACTATTGATTATCGATAAATTGCTGAGTTTTCACTATTAACTGCGAGAATATTTCATCGCCGCTTCTGGGTAAAAATTGATCGCATTTCCCTTTATTGAATTCACAAGATGGAATGAATAGTTAAAATGATGGAAGTGGTTAAAATTGTTTCATCTCTATCTAGATTAATTTCTTAGATATTTTCTGTAAAACTCCATTACAAGATATTATTTTACTGTTCTCAGCATAAAATTAAAAGTATTAGTTCATATAGCATTTTGAAACGTGAAAATAATGATTTGCATTATCTAATCATGAGTCAGTTTTGTATAAAATTATGTAGATAAGATATGCACAGTAAAATATGTTAGTTAATAATTTGAATAGTTAAAAGGATGGAAGTGGTTGAAATTGTTTTATCTCTATCTAGATTAATTTCTTAGATACATTCTGTGAAGCTTCATTAAAACATATTATTCCCCTCTTCTCAGCATAAAATTAAAAGTATCAGTTCATATAGCATTTTGAAATGTGAAAATAATGATTTGCATTATCTAATCATGAATCAGTTTTGTACAAAATTATGTAGATAAGATATACACAATACAATATGTTAGTTATAATTCGAATAGTTAAAATGATGGAAGTGGTTGATATTGTTTTATCGCTATCTAGATTAATTTCTTAGATACTGTCCTGTAACCAACCTTTTTCTAAAGGTAAGTAAAGTGAAGTGAAGAGACTGACTCCCCAATGGAAAATGAATGGAAGTGAAGAGAGGAGTACCCAGTCAGTAGTGGTGCTTTTCGGTTATATGTAGGATGCGGGAATGCATCCGAGGAAATATTGGTTTCGTTTTGGAAGCGAGATGTGTAGTTTAGTGAAAGTATTGTTGTTCATAAATAATTATAACAGTGTACATAGTTCTCTCCAAGTGTAAATATTGTGTATATAGGATTTTGTGTTTAACCCTTAACCGGAAACGTACCGTCTGTGAGACGGTTGCTGGCCTTAATATTTTCTCTCTCCGACATTCCAAACTTATTTTTATGCTGTTATATTAAAGAATCGATCCTGTTAATGCATTACTATTAAAGATTAAATCTTTAAGTTCATTATTTGGTAAATTATTAAGTGTTCTGTTTGTGCACGGGATTTTCACGTTTCTGGTTAAGGGTTAATAAACTTTGCATATAAAAATTCTGGTTCCATTATCGGTTATCGTGGCATTACAGATACTTTCTGTGAAGCTTCATTAAAAGATATTATTCCCCTTTTCTCAGCATAAAATTAAACGTATCAGTACATATATCATTTTGAAACGAGAAAATAATGATTTGCAATATCTAATCATGAATCAGTTTTGTATAAAATTATGTAAATAAGATATACACAGTAAAATATGCTAGTTGTATTTTAGTCTACACTCTCAGAAATACTTTCTTCAATGCAGCACTGCTGCTAGTATATATTCGAGAATTGAAGAAATTTCCGCTCTGTTTTTTTTTCCCCGTAATCTGAAAAAAGGAGTTTTAAAAAAAATACGTCTCTCGTTTTTCCGTGGATCCGCTTGGATTTCAACCCGAGTCCGCGCGTCTCGAATCGAGCGTCTTAACCACTCGGCCAGCGAGCAGTTGGCAGAGGGCCAGTTTAAAATGAAGCTACGGGTTTCTTCAAGTGCGGGTGTTTTTTTTTTATGGCGGCCGATTATATACACTAGGGATATGGTCCCGGGGGAGATGTCCTCCATGGGGTCTTTCTAAGGGTAGCTAACCCGTATTTACGCAAGGTAAGTCAAGGTTCGAAGAAACCCACGGTAAACTTCGAACGATCAGGCCGACGGACGCGAATGGGTTCGAACCCAGCCAGTGTTGAATTCAGGGGGTGGCCCGGGAGTGACACCTTCCTCAGAGCATTGAAATGTCCCCTCGGAAGATTGAAGATTACTGACCCCCCCCCCCCGCCCCCGGAGCATTGAAATGTCCCCCTCGGAAGATTGAAGATTTTATGCTATTAACAGACCTGCCAACTGCTACGAAAAAATCGTAGTTGCTACGATTTAGACCTATAAACTACGATGCTACGAAAATCGGTCTTAAACTACGATTTTTTTACAAAAGACACAAACGCATATTTTGTTTCTAGTTGCGATTTTTATCCCGCGCAGTATATATTTTCAGGAGTGATTCTGTTCCAAAATTAAAAAAATTTCAAAGTATTCATTTCTGAAAGTTTTAAAAAATTGGTCATTAGTCCGAAAATTCGGACATTAAAAAAGGATCATGGGAAAAAAAAAAAAAAATATGGGCTGCAAAACAAACTTCTATACATAAAATCCTCTTCATGTGTAATAACCACGAGTGAATCGTATTTCTGTAAATATTTATACAGGAATTTCCTTCCTTAGAAACGGGGTGCCATGTTAAGAATTTCTGGAGGTGGTTTTTTGAGGGGCAAGGTTTGAAATAGTGTGCAAAAGCGCACGATTTGCACACGGAAAAGGAAAGTCCTGCATAATGAAAAATGCTGTGCAGTATTTTCCCCTGCAAATTCTTCCACAGACCTATGATTCTTTTGCGAGTATATTCTGAAATTTTTTGGAAGTCCGCGAATTGTTTTTCTTTTAAAGAATTTCGCCAAATCAATTTGTGAATCGATCGCAGAAAAAATTCAGAATTTCTTCAAATGATTGTGTAAAAATATTGGGTATTTCGTCAAATATCTCAGAAACAAATAGTGATTATCTTCAACTGATCACTGAATAAAATCGCTAATTTCGTTAAGAATTCAGAAAGAAATTGCGAATTTCGTCAAAGATTGTGCAAAAAATCACGAATTTCGATAAACTATTGAGGGGAAAATATTGCAAATTTCGTGAAAAGGTCGCGGAAACGAGTAGTGAATTTTGTTAATTGGTTGCGAAGATATATAGAAAATTTTGCCGATCGGTTGTGATAAACTATCGCGAATTTCGACAAATGACCGTGTAAAAAAATCTATTTCGCCAACTGGCCGCAGAAGAAAATAAATTTCCTCAAAGGATCGTGGTAAAAACGTGAATTTTGTTACAATATCGCAGAAACGCGAATTTCGTCAAAAAATCGGTAAGAAAATGCAAATTTCATCGAAAGATCAGTAAGATAAAGCAAATTTGCCGAAAGATCGCGGAAATAAAACATTAATTTTGTCAAAGGATCGTGGTAAAAAACGCAAAATTCATCAAAAGATCGCAGTAAAAAAATGCGAATTTCGTCAAAAGTTCGTGGTAAAAAGTGCGGGTTTCAAAAAAGAATCATGATAGAAAAATGTGAATTACGATTCTGGGATAAAAAATTGTGAATATCCTGAAATGATCGCGGGAAAGAAATCGCGAATTTCGTCAAAATTTACTGCACTGGGCTAAAAAATTGGTACCAGGCTCCTTTTACAAATGCCAAAAAAAACGCTTTGAAGCGAGAATAAACTAAAAATCGTATAAAAATTTTCAGAGGAAAAAATTTACTATATTGAGTTGAAAGACTGAAACCGTATTCCTTTTAGGAATGTCAAAAGACGGCTGCGAAACACGAAAAACCAACCAACCAACCTCTAGATTAATTTTAATTTTGTGGGCTACGATTTCTCATTTTCAAAGGTTGGCAGGTCTGTATTAATGGCCAAAAAGTGCAATCCCCCCTTGGAACTGTATAATGATTCCTCCCCCCCCCCCACCCCCCTCCTGGAGCCACAGAAATCTCTCCCGGAGAAAAATGTCTGAATTCAACACTGAACCCAGCACCTCTCGCCTACCAGCTTCGAGAGCAGAATCTCTCGGCCACTGGTGGGGCCTTCAAGTGGAGAAATGGTAAGGGTTGTTAAAGTTCTTGTTCAGAAAGGTCGGAAATTTAAGCTTAATTGTAGGAATATTTCGTCGTTATGAAATAATGGTTGATGTTTTAAGACTTATGTAATAATAGAAGATGAATATAAAATATGAATATTATATTTTTAATTAAATTCGAGAAGAAATGTTTGCTTTTTTGAATAAAATCAATTTTGTTTAACTTGATTGAAGTACTATTATATATTTTCTTTATGTGTTCGTTTAGAATATATTTTATATGCGAATATTTTTTCTAATACTCTAAAAAATAAATTGCGAATAAGTTTAAAAGTATGAGAAAATTGCTACTTTATTAAATTTGAAAACATTGTTTTTGTTTGTTTGTTTTTAAATAAATTAGAAATTTTAATTTATTGAATATTCGGTTTTTCATTTTAAAAATAAATTCGAACTTTGGTATGAATACAGCCAATACGCATGCGCGCAAGGAATAAATGGAATTTCCCCCCCTTTTTCAGACTTCCGCGAAGAATTAACGGAAAAAGCTTGTTTTCTATGAGTACGGAAATTGTTTGTTTAAAAATGACGGGTAATTTATTGTATAAAGTCGAATTTTTCTGACAGTGTACCTCATAATAAAAAGTAATTTTAAAAGTAATCCAAGTATTATTATTAGAAAACGTATAACTTGTTAAAACAAATAAAATATTAGATAATAAATTATATTCTCATTAAAAATTAAAAGGCAGTAGTACTTATAACATTTTAAAGCATGAAACTAAAGTTTTAAACATCATTTGCCATGAATCAAATTTGTGGAAATATATGTAAATTGTCAAAAGTAACAAAAGATAAAATCAGAAATTAGAATTTCATTTCTTTTAACCAATGCAAAATCTGAAATTAATAAATGTATATGATAAAAAATTACTAAAAGGTGATAGTTTCAATTTTGTAGAAAAATTTAATGATTTATTACATGGAATGAAAAGTAATAATAATAAAAAAAAACTTCTTTCCAGCAAACTCGCTTTTATAATCCAGAGATAATTGATTCATAATTTTTCCCTTTTTAAACGATACATAGCCATTACTAGAATTTTGTTTTCGAAGTTTATTCACTAACAACTCTATACATGTATCATGGATAATTTTTATACTTATTCATCGTCATTGGCTTCATAATCACTATCGATTACCGATAACTTGCTGAACTTCCACTGTTAACTACAAGAAAATTTCATACCGCTTGTGGGTATAAATTTATCGCATTTCCCTTTATTGAATTCACAAGATCGAGTGAATAGTTTAAAAATGATGAATAGGGTTAAGATTATTTCACCTTTATACGCATTAAATTCTTAGGTGTTTTATGTTTTACTAGGAGATGATATTTTCTATTCTCAGCACAAAATTAAAATAAAGCACAACATTTAAAACTAGTATGTTGTGGCCATCACAAAACTTTCTTCTGTATAAATCACGTCAATTAAATCATTTAAATAGTAACAAATTACATCAGTTTAGCACCAATTCATATCAAAGTATATCTGAACTTGAAGTTTGATGAAAATTCGTGCATTAGTTCTTGAGATAGAGCTATAGGCGAAATTCTGAAAAATGTAGTATAGCAGCGCCACCTGTTGAGCGATTTGCACCAAAACATAAAGAGTACTAATACATATCGAGGTATACCTGAATCCGAAGTTTGTTGAAAATCCAAGCATTAGTTCTTGAGATAGAGCTATTGCGGACATCGCAAAAATGCAGCATAGCAGCGCCACCTGTTGAGCAATTTACACCAATACATAAACAGCATTAATTCATATCCAGGAATATCTGAATCTGAAGTTTGTTGAAAACCAAAGCATTAGTCTTTGAGATAGATCTTGCGATAGGTTACGGAAATCGCAAAAAATGCAGCATAGAAGCGCCACCTGTTGAGCGATTTACACCAAAATGTACAAAACGTCAATTCATGTCAAGGACTAACTGAATCTGAAGTTTGAGGAAAATCCGTGCATTATTTCTTGAGATAAAGCTATTGCAAAAATCGTGTAAATCCTGCAAAATGTAGCATAGTAGCGCCATTTGCTGGGCGATTTACACCAAAACGTTTCCAGCACCAAATAATATAAAGGAATAACTAAATCTGAAGTTTGATAAAAATCCGTGCATTAGTTCTTGAGATAGAGCTATTACAGAAATCGCGAAAAATGCAGCATAGCAGCGTCACCTGTTGGGTGATTTACACCAAAAACTAATCAGCACCAATTTATGTTAGGGACTACTAGAATATAAATTTTTATTAAATTCCGTGCATTAGTTCTTGAGATAGAGTGCCCACAAAATTTGTGTCACACACAGGCAGACAGATAGACTCACAGAATTACAGACTCACAGACACACATTTTGTAAAAACATGTTTTTCGGAATCTCTGACTCCTAAAACGTGTAATTCCGTCGAAAACCGGAAGTCGAAAATTTTCATGAATCCAATACTTTCTTCTTGTAAAGATAGAAGAAAGTAAAAAGGGATAATTTATAAAATGTTAAACAAGAATTAATATTATACTGTTTTTAATTGCTAAAAGATGTAAGATTAAAACTTTAAAAACAGTAAAAATTTGACTGTTGACATGTTTCGACTCTAGCCGAGTCCTTTTCAAAACAAATAAATACAAATATTCTTAAGAGGTCTCAGGACTCTTAAAAGTGGAAAAAAGGAAAAAAAAGAGACCAAAATGTATATGATTTAAAAACACAATTTTTATTGGGATGAAAGATATAAGTGTGCTCTTTTATTTCATGTAATTAAAAAATTTGCAATATGTGAATTAGTATTTATAGGGCGCTTCAAACTGCCAAACATTTGTCGAGCAGAAAATTGGTACAACAGCTTACGCGCAGGTTTGCAAAATAAATTTTACAACTACATAGGATGAACTTTTTTGTGCCTAAATATACTCCAGACTATAGTTATTACTCTGAACCTAAATAAATTTGTATTTAAAGTATTTTTATATTTTTTATACAAAGTTGCATTTAGCTAATAAAAATTTTTTGAAACTTTTAACAGTATAATCAACTAAAAAAAACATTTTTTTGAACAATAAAAATGAAATTTTAGGTTCAGTCTATACAGACTAACATGAAATATATGTTTTGAAAATCTCATGAAAAAATATTCAGAAGTTTTTGAGATATCCTGCGCGTTATGACCAAAAACGGCATTTGGAGAAAAATGACTTCAAAGTTTCGGAACGCTTCTTCAGCTATTGAGCGTGTCTAATTCTAAAAGCCATAACTTCTGTTCTAACAGGGCCCCACCATTGGCCGAGAGGTTCTGCTCTCGAAGCTGGTAGACGGGAGGTGCTGGGTTCGATCCCAATCGCGCCCGTCGGCCTAATCGTTCGGAGTTTTCGTGGTTTTCTTCGAACCTTGGTTCTCCAAGCGTTAATACGAGTTAGGTTCCCTTAAAAAGACCTCCACGGAAGGCACTCCCCCCCTTAGGACCTATATCCCACGTGCAGATAATTGGCCGACATAAATACAACCAACCAACAACCAACTGTTCTAACAGGAATTTCAAGGAAACAATTATATCAAAATGTTCAGAAAAGATAGGAGTTTAACATCTAAAAAAAAAATTAAAATTTCGAAAATTTTGAAGCTTTAAGGGTCCTGAGATCTCTTAAATTGCACGGGGGGGGGGGCAGGGGGCTCCCCCCTGTCCCCCCCCCCCCTTCCCCTTAGCGAGGCCCCTGGGTCTCAGGACTTTTAAAATCGAAAAAAAGGAGAGTCCATTATCAGAATTTAATATCTTAAAATGTATCTGAATTTAAAACACGATTTTTATTGGGATGAAAGATATACTATGTTCTTTCATTTCATGTATTTAAAAAATTGTAAGATGCATAATTAGCATAGGATAAACAGGGAGCTCCAAACTGTCAGACATTTGACAAGCAGAAAATTGGTATAACAGCTTACGCGCAGGGTTACGAAATAAATATTGGAAATTGAATGAAAATTTTGGTGCTTACATATTACTTCAGATTATAATAATCAGGTGCTTCAGATTATAATAATTACCTTGAACTTGATAAATTCGTATTTAAAACATTTTTATATTTTTAATGCGTAGTTGTATTTAACTAATATAAAAATTTGAAAATTTGAACAGTATAATCACCTAAAAAAATATTTTTTGAACAATAAAATGAAATTTCAGCTTCAGTTTATACAGACCAACATGAAGCATATATTTTGAAAATTTGATGAAAAAATATTCAGAAGTTTTTGAGATATCCTGCGCGTTATGCCCAAAAACGGCATTTGGAGAAAAATGACTTCAAAGTTTCGGAAACGCTTCTTCAGCTATTGAGCGTGTATAATTTTAAAAGCCATAACTTCTGTTCTAACAGGAATTTCAAGGAAACAATTATATCAAAATGTTCAGAAAAGATAGGAGTTTAACATCTAAAAAAATTAGAATTTCGAAAATTTTGAAGCTTTAAGAGTCCTGAGAACTCTTAAATTGCACAATCTATGATGCAATGATATGAAACGCCATCATTTAGTTTTCCACATTACGCATGTAATTTTTTAAAATTTTACTTGGATGTTTATATCTATTTTCATAACCATTGACTAACTCGAGCCACAATTTTGGTAAGTTAAATGCTGCTGCATTGTTATACATATTGAATTTTTACGTGTTAGAATCTCTAGGGTTTCTCTTATAATGGATAGATAGTACAGACTGCAGGGGGGGAGGGGTATCTTTACTATAACTTTCATTAAAATTTATTTGGCTGGTTTCTTCTTGCTATATAATCTTGTCAAGGCTGTTGTTTTTCTATTATATTTAGTATCAGCTATATGCTCCTTTTAGGTAGATTTCGTAAGAAATACTACCTATTGCAGTCGTTACCATGGTGCGACTTTTGAAAAATTCCTTCATAACTTTTCATTATAGGACCCCAGGAACCAAAAACCACCCCCACCTAAAAAGTTTATGTATGTATGTATGTACTAAATTTTGTCCGCACGATAAAAGTCGCAATTATGCACGGATTGTCCTCAAACTCGCCAACAACTTTGATATGGCTAATATCTCGGCGGGGATTGAAAATGGGCGAAATCGGCCCAAGAGGGTGGAAATGGGGAGGGTTCAAAATTTTGAATACTGTCTTAACATGATTCTGATAAAACCAGCTGTTACACAACAATGGCAGGAAAAAAATAAAAGTTTTTCGTTATAGCAGTTGCCAACAATTAAAAAAAAAAACCTCTCCACAACAATTACTTTTCCATTGAAAAATTTTCACGTGTAAAATTAAATAGTTTGACAAATTCAAAACAAATTGAATATTACGTCATAAGTTTTCTAGAACAAGATTTCAGCATGAAAACTCAAAATAAAATAAATAGTTTGACGAATTAAAATTATATGTATATTGCGTCATATTGGAAATATAATGGACCTCAGCAGGTGAATATGTAACGCCATGTGAGTTTGAAGAAACGTATTAAAACATGATAAAAACCCGACTATGGAAATATTAACATATTTTAACACTTTAAGGTTCTCTGAATTTTTTGTAACCATTTTTTAAACCTATTCCATATACATGTGTGTGTGTGTATTCGTGTATATTATAATTTTCACAAAAAGTTTAGATCCCTACAGCTCACTCTTTGTGAAGAAACTGGGTTTATCTCTAATTTTGATTTAAGTTTTGTTGGTGAATTTAGTACTTAACTTCGAAATCTACCTCCGCCTGTTGGCCTGAGCCAGCAGGGATTTTTTTCTATACTTAAATTTCCTGCTAGTCATATCAATACAGTAATTTTTTGATCCGCCTGCTCTAATAAATGGTATTTTACACACTCCTGAATAATTCTCAAAATGAATTGGGTCGATTTTAGCGCAAACAATATTCTTTAATTTCGGAGGTGGTTTGGCTACTAAGCAGATCTTGAACCGCTTAAGACTGTATTTTAATTTCTCAAAAAAGCTTGGATAATATTGAATATAATAAAATTAAGTGTTATTGCGCATCAAATTTATGTTCAAGATTCTTAGTACTGGTAATATCCGCGATTAATTTATTGATATGTTGAATTTTAAAACCATTAATATAAACAATTCTACGAATATTATCTAATTCATTATTCAAATTATTTTCAGTACATGCAGATTCTTAAAAAAGAGAAAAACATGCAGATCTTAAAACATGCGGAGTCTTATGAAAAATCTGTAAGCCTTGTTATCCACACTTTTTTTGAAAAAGCATTTGCATTTAACCATGCTTTTTCCGAAAAAGCACCATCTATCGCCTTAAAGAAATATTAATTACTTGTGTAATATAGAAATTGTCACGATTTCAATAACTTATTTAAAAGCAATTAATTAAAAATTCAAGAATTTTTCTAATGTAATAAAAACGAAAATTTGTCTGTCTGTCTGCAATTCTATACAAATCCACAGTTTGGAAGCCAGCATTGTGAAAAGTTACGTACATGTGTATTAAAACACGGCCGAGGCAACTAAAGTAATCCGGAATCGAAATAATTTAGAGTTGATTTTTAATTAATAAAAAAACCACCCATTTAACAGCAATTTCCTATCAAATTTAAACCTTTTTCGGTATAGCAGTTGACAACAATTAAAAATCCACAATAAAATTCTTACCACAACAATTACTTTTCAATTGCAAGATTTCCACGTGAAAAATGAAAATGAAATAAATAATTTGACAAGTTAAAAAACAAAAAAAGTGAATATAGAGTCATACATTTTCTATTGCAAGATTTCCACGTGGAAAATGAAAATGAAGTAAATAGTTTGACGAATTTAAAAAAAGTGAATATTACGCCATATTGGAAATATAATGGACATCGGGAGGTAATTATATAACGTCATATGAGTTTGAAAAAATTGAAACATGATAAAAACCCGATTATGCAAATATTGGCATATTTTAACATTTTGAGTTTCTCTGAATTTGTTTTCGCCAGCCATTGCCATGTCGATCAATAAGGCACAGGGTCAATCTTTGAATGTAGCTAGAGTCAACTTGGAATCCCGTTGCTTTTCCCACGTAGCGTGCTCAAAAGTTTGCTCTTTAAGAAATTTGAATGTATTTTCACCGAATCAAGAAAAAAGAAATACAGTATACTCCCTCAAATCCGTACAGCTTGGGACCAAAGGTTGTGCGGATTGTAGAATTTAGCGGATCATTACTTTGTTTACATTTTTTAAACAGTAATTTGAATGTAACAATGCACTCAAAATTATAATGAATGTATATATAAATATTATACAGACATGCACACAATAAATACAATAAATCTAACTGGAGTGAAAAATTAGCCAGAGCCAGGAATCGAACCCGGGACCACAGTATACAAGACTGCTGCTCTAACCACTGAGCTCCGGCTGATGCCTGAGTCTGCAATTTCTCACTAATAAACCATGTTGGGGAAGTCACCAGCCATCTATACGACAGTATTGGATGACCGGACAACGATGAATAGATTTTACTATTACATCGATCTGCGATAAATATAATAAAACACACATACTACAATATATATTAAAACACACATACACACATAAATAACGCCTGCATTCAACAGTTAAATGTATATATAAATATTATACAGACATACACACAATAAATACAATAAACCCTATTTATCGTTGTTCAGTTCATCTATTGTCGTTCTATTCATCGTTGTCCGGTCATCCAAGGCTGTCGTATAGATGGCTGATGACTTCCCCAACATGGTTTATTAGTGAGAAATTGCACACCCAGGTATCAGCCGGAGTAGCTCAGTGGTTATAGCAGCAGTCTTTTATACTGTGGTCCCGGGTTCGATTCCTGGCTCTGGCTAATTTTTCACTCCACTTGGGTTTATTGTATTTATTGTGTGTATGTCTGTATAATATTTATATATACCTCTAACTGTTGAATGCAGGCGTTATTTATGTGTGTATGTGTGTTTTAATATATATTGTAGTATGTGTGTTTTATTGTATTATAATGACTGTTTGCAATACAGAAAAATATCAAAATAATTAAGTAAAGTAATCAACTAAAATGACAAAAAAATAAGATAATTTTTAAAATGATTAAATTATTAAAAGTGAAGGTCAAGTAAATAATTAATAATGCATAACTAAATATGCATAACAAAGATGAGATACAGTTTCCTTGACTTATTCAATGAAACTTTCCTTATTCACATGAATCGTACTAATTCACATGAAAATCATAAAGTAAAGAAATTTGATTTCAATTTCAGCCAGCTTTAATAACCAAAAAGCTTGATTAATGTATAAATATATTTTGTGAAAAGATTGTGATTGCAAGTGATATCAGTACTTGCATTTTTCAGAAATAAATTTGTAGTTCCTTCACTGTAAGAAAAAAATCTGTAGTTCTACAAATGTAAAGTTACATGCTTACTAAACTTTCATCTGTAACTGTACAAAAAAAAGCTGCAAAACTACAAAACTAGTTTTTGTAAAGCTAAAGAAATCTGTAACTTTACAAATGAATCTGCTAAAATTACAGTAACCTTACTAAAATTTTATCTGTAACCCTGGTTGCAGTTAAATGAAAAATTCTAGGCATCCCAGTTTCCTAAAAAATTCTTAGTAACCTTACAGATTTTTTGATTTTCGGCGCAAAAGTGTGTCTGTTACATGAATTTTTGTTGTTGCCCTTACATAAAAAGTTCTAGGAATCCCAGTTTCCTAGAAAAACTTTAGTAACTTAACAGATTTTTTTTTTTTTTTTACCATGTTCATGAAAAATCACGAGTTTAGACATATTAACTAGAATTACATATTAAAATGCATACGAAATGATATAAAACTAAAAAATTCTGTAATTTTGCCCCTACATCTGAATTGAAAGTTTCATTGTTTACATCTGAGATGATGTGTGCATTTTAGGTATTTGTGGATTTTAGGGTTGCGGATTTGAGGGATTCTACTGTATAGTTTATGAAGCTGCTTTGAAGTAATTGTTTTTTTAGTTCGTTCCATAATGTACAGTTCAAAGACAGTTTGACATTTTTTCTTTTTATCTTTTATTGCTCCAATGATGAATGGAAATAAGCTTATTTATAGCTGCATTCTTTTGCGTCTGTAATGTAAGTTTGTACATTTTTATATTGAGTTTCCTTTTGATTCATATGTTCAACACTTCGACTGCTTTTTTTTATTGTTTGTCTTATACTGTATGTTTAATTTTGAAATTTATTTTTCAAAACAAACATTCTTAAAATTCCGGTCAACGCCGGGTACTTTAGCTACACTGTAAAAAAAAATTCCGTCAAAATACGGAAATTGCATTGGCAATCGAGACGCTGGTATTATTTCCATATTTTAAAGAAATTTTTTCCGTAAATTTTGTGAAAAAACTGACTTTTTTCTGAAATTTACGGAAAAAAATTCCTTTAAAATACTGAAATAGTACTGGCTTCTCGCTTGCCTGTACAATTTCCGTATTTTAACGGAATTTTTTTTTTACAGTGTAGTGAAACATATTTATTTACCGTACTTTTATTACCGTATATTTATTTACAAGTTATTTACCGTGCTATCTAGTATTGCTTTAACACACAAGGTCAAAGCGTCGCTGGTAAAGGTTCACCTGTATTTGATTCAAGGTTCGTTTGGAGAAACCGAGTACACTGTAAAAAAAAAAAAAAAAAAAAAAATCTGTAAAGTTACTGAAATTTTTCTAGGAAATTGGGATTCCTAGAACTTTTTATGTAATGGCAACAACAAAAATTCATGTAACAGATACACTTTTGCACCTTAAATCAAAAAACCTGTAAGGTTACTGAGAATTTTTTAAGAAACTGGGATGCCGAGAACTTTTTATGTAACTGCAACCCGAGTTACAGATAGAATTTTAGTAATATTACTGTAATTTTAGTAGATTATTTTGTAAAGCTACAGGTTTCTGTATCTTCACAAAAACTTGTTTCGTAGATTTACATCTTTTTTTGTACGGTATACAGATAAAATTTTAGTAAGCATACAGAATTCTGTATCTTTACATCTATAGAATTACAGATTTTTTTTTTTTTTTTTTTTTTTTTTTTTTTTTTTTTTTTTACAGTGTAGCGAAAGAAGTCTGCTAGTTTAATAATATGGTTGATTTTTATTTTCGTGCTTCATTTTATATAAAATCCCTTTAAGTATTGTAACGAAATATAAAACTTCCGAGAAATTCAGAAACGTCTTTAATATGTCCCTTTTTCGATTTTCAAAGGACATCAGTAAGAAGCATTTAAATCTATAGTTTAGTTCCGCTACGCGTGTTAGTCGAAGGATCTCTTGACAATGTAAAAGGAGAATTTCCAGTTTTACTGTAAAAGATCAATATCACTTTGTTCGATTTTGAATATTATTCTGCAGCTACTGGAACTGATCAGGCTTAGGATCATTGACTGTTAAAGATTGTATCTTTATGAAATTGTTTCGGCCTTTCCGAGTCAGTTTTAGAAAGAAATAATATTGCAAGAAATCGAATACATATCTATTAGAGTGTAAGGTGCATTTCATTATTCAAATGCATTTTTGGGGATCATTACTCAAGTATCAGCTGTTTTGTTATCAGTTCAACCATTACAGTTCATTTTATTACCATTTTATCCTGAAATATTTTTGCATTTATTATATTACGGAAATTTTATTTTATTGCTACAATTTTGTTTTTCAACATTTATTTAATGTTTATCAATTCTACCATTTTAATTCCATTTTACTGGACAAGTTCATTTTTTTATTAATTTATCATTGCTAAAACTGAAAATTGATCAGCGATTATTAATTGATTGAATTCCTTATTGATTGGTAGATAGGGTATTTTCTACTGTTATTATTAACTATAAGAATAGCTTTGCTGCATTTTGAGCATCAGGACAACTTTCTGCCCGTAGTTTTTATCTAACAGTTTAAGACAAAAGAAAACAAGTGGGTAATTGTTTTCGAATATCTCACAAATGGTTTCATTTAATATTCCTTTCAAAATACTTTATCCTTTAATTAATAAATACAAATCGTTAATTTATAATTATTAACCCTTAGAGGCGAATAAATATTCTGTTTGTAAAATGAGGAAATAATTGCTGACACCAGAATTTACAAACAAATTTCTTAGAACACTTGTTTTTTTAAACTTTCATTATAAAAGAAAAAAATTATTAGAATATTCTTGGTGCCGTTTGTCAGTTTGGAATTAAAGTTATAGGCGGTCACGTTGTGTGACCATCGCCCTTGAAAGAGTTAAATCCTTAATCTTTTTCAATAAGAACATAGATGACAACACCATTAAATTCAGTTTTAAAATTATTACAATTGGAAGATATTTTTTTTTATCACATTAAAAATATTAAAGAACTGCTTTTCAAACAATTGTAACATCATTCTTATATTGTACATCTGTATCTATGTTTGTTTATCTGGAAAGCAAATTTAATTATACGGCTGAATTTTAGATTTAAAAAAAAATAGAAAAAAACCCTCATAAAATGGAAAAAAAATGCAAAAATTCTTTTAATTGAATCCATAGGACAATGAAATGTAGTCAATTTAAAATTTCGCAATTTCTCGAAAAAAAAAAAAAAAAAAAGTATTTTTTAATGAAAAAATTTTTACAACAACTTTTGGCCTTAAAATGGTAAATAAATAAATAAATAAATAAACTGTAAAATTGAATCTATTATACATTGAAATATATTCTGGGTAAAAATTTTCAAACACCGACGCCGAGCTGAGCTTCGAACCGGAAACCTTTTGATTAGCATGTAAAGCTAATCACGCTGCCACGGGGCCATCTAGCCTTCACGAAAAAGACTGAAATTAAGGTTCTGTTTTAAAATATAAATCGAAAAGTGGGCGGATGTCATTAACCACTTCAACGGCTGCCCCGAGATAAGTCGGGGGTAAAAGCACTGTTTTCCTATACCCGTCGCCGGTGAAGTGGTTAAATTAATTCATTAAATTAAAATAATACAAGACGTTTTTCAAAATTTTATGATTTTTCGTGTGATCGATGTTATAAAGGATAAACGTTATATACTCTATTTTCAATTCAAAACATGCCATACTAAACATCAATAACATATATCAATTGTATGGCAATCCGAGTATATTTACACGAGTTAGAACACGGACAAACAGACAAACCGAATTCATAAACACTTTTCAACTACGTTGGAAAGTGTTAATAAAAATATGAAAATTAATTTACATTATAATTTAAAATTTAATTGACCTACATATACCTGGGAAGAAGATAAATTTCACGATTTTCCTGGATTATTTCGTCATTTCCCATGTACATACATTTTCCTTCAGAGATATGCTTCATTTCCTGTGATATTTTTATTTCATAACCAGTGAGTTTATTTTTTTTTTGTATGGGAAAGGAGGATGTTTAATTATTTCTATCTCTTCTACTGATGATCAACACCAGACATTTTTTTTTCCATGGAATTCCGAACGGTGACCTTGGTTTATTTGCATCATACTTGTCCTTAGTGTTGTTTAAATGATGATATTGCTGCATTAGATTATGCTGCAATCTATAGGAAGATTTTACGACAAGGTGTAATTTCGAAATCTGGATTCAATTAAAAACAAGAATGAAAAATCATGCATCGGATATAGATTATGAAACACTTCCTAACACTTCTAGAATACTGCAAAGGAATTTCAACATTTAAATCAGGGCTGCGGGTCGGATTCGGGCCCATTTTGGAGCGAAAGAGTCGGAGCCCTCTTTCATTTGTGAAAAGTTTCCTAAATTTGACATAGCCGGAAACTCAAAAATGCATTATTCAAATTACTACAAATGTTATATTATTGGATTTTTCCTGATTTTGATTGGTTGGTCGGTAATACTGCCTGATAAATTGACGACTTTGGTTGGTTGTTGGTTGGGAAAACTGAGGAATTGCGATCATGTGGTTGAAACTGATCTATTGTATAAAAAATGAATTTGTTATGAAATGTATTTTTATAGAACACTTTATACATACATATATATAGATATGAGTTAATAATTTGAAAACAAATTAGAATTTTGGAATGGAATTAATTCAGCATAAAATTTGGGGGCCCTTGTTTTTTCAGTTTCGGGCACCTTCAAAATTTTCTAAGGGAAGCACGTGCTTCCCGTGCCTATTCAGTAATCAGGGCCTGAGTATGAAGGATATCTTGAGTCAACTATCTAAAACTCATGCGGCGATTTTCGAGCACCAATTTCTTGATTTTTCTGTGTTTGAGTCGTTTGCAGACGTTGGAGGTCGACCAGAGCAAGACGAATCAACTACCCCTTCTCGGCCTCCTGTGAATGCTTTATACAATATGCCTGTGTTTTTGACATGCTTGATTCACTGTAAGGTATTCTGCAATATTTTCAGTGATTCGGCAAGCGAAATTTTGTTTGAAACACAAAATTTAAAGGAAACTCTTTGTACAACTAAATTTTCCATTAAAAAATCGCAAAGCACTTTAAAGTAATGTGTTAAAAAAAAAAAAAAAAAAAAAAATACAGCTGCTGTCAACAAGCTAAGACACAAATGGCTCACAAATACACCTTTGCAACTCGGTACAGTGGTCCTAAATTACAGAAAAAAAAAATTGTGATATTTTTCATGCGCTTTTTTAAAATAATAAATTCCACGTATTTTTTATACAGAATGTATATGAAACATGTAAAACAATTAAAACAACGAAGTTATTTAACTACGGATATTTTTACCTTCTTCTATCTTTAAAAGAAGAAAGTATTGGATTCGTGAAAATCTTCGACTTCCGGTTTTTGACGGATTTACACGGTTTAGGGGTCAAAGATCTCGAAAAACATGTTTTTACAAAATGTCTGTCTCTGACTCTGTCTGTCTGTATGTGACACAAATTTTGTGGGGGCTCTATCCCAAGAATTAATGCACGGATTTTCATCGAACTGCAGTTTCAGTTAGTCCTAGATATGAATTACGTTTTGGTGTAAATCGCCCAAAAGGTGGCGCTGGTGTGTTGATTTTTTCACCATTTCCACAATAGCTTTATCTCTGGAACTAATGCACGAACTTTCATCTAACTTGTGATTCAGTTAGACGGTGACACAAGTTGTTGCTGATTAGGTTTTGGGTTAATCGCTCAACAGGTCGCGCTGCTAAGCTGCATTTTTCAGAATTTACACGATTTTAGCGATAATCGTATCTCAAATACTAATGCACGGAATTTCATATATCTTTAGAATACCCTAGCTGGGCATAGATTGTCATTTAATGTTGGCACTGTGATAACGAATTTTGAAGTAGTAATATGTTTGAGATATAAGAAAGCTTTGGGATTGGCACATCTGACAAGTTTGTTATAAGATTTATTCTTACCAAGAAAACATTTACCTTCTAAATTTTTCACTAATGATGTTGAATTTAATGCGAATATTCCTTCTTTCTTCTAGAATTAATTAATTAATTTTTTTTTTCAATAATACATTGAGATGTAATTTACAAAATTATTTTTCATTAAAAAAAGCGAACAGAAAAAGAAAAAAAAATGAATTCATAACATTTCAGAATTATTCTACTAATGCATTAGAAAGCTACAAGAAAAAATATTCATTTTTTACGAAATAAATAGCCCAAATGGCTTTGAAGTAATTGGAATAAAATTAGCCGAAAGCATCTCAAATTACCTTTTACTATTTCTACAATATATCATTAAACAATTTAATTCGATTGTTGTCTAATAATTGTTGCAATGATTTTAAATTATTGTATGGTCGATCTTACTAATTCCTTTAATGGTTTCGTAATACGTAAGCTAAACAATTATCGAGACTTTCCGATTGCTTTTCTTTTGCAATTAATTTGATTAAAAATTGTTCTTAAATTGTTTCCACTTTCGTTTAGTGCAATTGAAATTCCTCTTGAATATTCCAACCATTTGGAACAATAAATTCTCTCATACGAAAAGGCTTGGTGTTAAAAAAATAAGAAGCATCTTTGTTTTTTTCTTTATCAAGTAGCACTTCGGAACGGATTCTTGATTGAAACATGTATATTCTAATGTGACGCACAACTCTTCATATTGATAGTTACTAAGTGCGGGAATCAAATTACGAAAGTCTTTTCAATTTTCTTGAATATACTGTGCAAAGTGCAAACTTTGTAGCGCCAGAGCGCAACCTAACAATCGTGAAAAAAAAGAAAAAAAAAGAAAAAAAAATTAAACACCCCCTACTAACTGATCAATAAATTATCGTAAAAGAAAATTACTGGTGCCAAACGATTAGAAATAAACTTTTAAATGTTACTACTTTTAAAGGTTAATACTTTTAAATGATGTATATAAAATTTGCTTATCTACAAATCAAAATCAGACCAAACATTTTTTTTTTTTTCAATGGCAATTAACCATGAGCATCTTAAACAGGTCCGACTGCAGTTGAAAAGGGTTTATAAAATCGGTTTCTTTGGCCGTTTGTCTGCTCTAATTCGCATAAATATACTCGGATTGCTATGTAATTGATACATGATATTCAGGTTTAGCATGGCATGTTTGGCATTGAAAATTAATTGTGTAGCATTTATAGATCGCTTGCAGGGATCTCAAAAGAATTACGTTACGTTATGGTCTATGAGATATAATCGTTTGCCGTGTATTTTAGTGATGTCGCACTATTTAAAACATAGTGAAATTCATATACATCACCGAAGTGCGAATGCAAAGCGTAAACAAACGATCGCGCCGCTATTTTATCTATTGGGACGTCACGAGAATATTATCCATTGCCTTGACTTTTACTTTAACCGTTGATGTGAGATGCCCGTAAAAATGTTAATATTAATTTTAAAAACTAGATTAGAATAAACAATTAAAAATATATAATTGTGGAGTTTTAGAAACGCTCATTTCGTTCATCCAGGAACAAGTATTGTTCATTTAACAATGTATAATTGTGGAGTTTTAGAAACGCTCATTTCGTCCATCCAGGAACAAGTATTGTTCATTTAACAATATATAATTGTGGAGTTTTAGAAACGCTCATTTCGTCCATCCAGGAACAAGTATTGTTCATTTAACAATATCTAATTGTGGAGTTTTAGAAACGCTCATTTCGTCGATCCAGGAACAAGTATTGTTCCTTTAATAATATGTAATTGTGGAGTTTTAGAAACCCTCATTTCGTCCATCCAGGAACTAGTATTGTTCATTTAACAATATATAATTGTAGAGTTTTAGAAACGCTCATTTCGTCCATCCAGGAACAAGTATTGGTCATTTAACAAATTTCCATTTGGACCTTATTTAACCCCTTGAGGGGCAAGCAATTACGTTTGTGAAATGCTGAATTCCCACCGGAATCTTTGAAAAATTCTATTTCAGATGAAGTAAAAGCAATTTTACGGCTTTTTTCCACCAAAGTTAGAAAAGTAAAATTTAATAAAATTTTTCTGGTGTAAAACTTCATTAATCGTAGGTGGTATATAATATATACCGGTGCCCATCAAGGGGTTAAGAAGAACTAGTATGTTGTAGCTATCACAAAACTTTCTTCTCTATAAATTACGCCAATTAAACTATTTAAATAGTACAAGAAATTACATCAATTTAGTACCAATTCATATCAAAGTATATCTGAATTTGAAGTTTGATGAAAATTCGTGCATTAGTTTTTGAGAGAGAGCTATAACGGAAATTCTGAAAAATGTAGCATAGCAGCGCCATCTATTGAGCGATTTTCACCAAAACATAAACAGCATTAATTCATATCAAGGTATACTTGAATTGGAAATTTGATGAAAATTCGTGCATTAGTTATTGAGATAGAGCTATAGTGGAAATTCTGAAAAATGCAACATAGCAGTGCAACCTGTTGAGCGATTTGCACCAAAACATAAACAGCAGTAATTCATATCAAGGTATACATGAATCTGAAGTTTGTTGAAAATCCAAGCATTAGTTCTTGAGATAGAGCTATTGCGAAAATCGCAAAAAATGCAGCATTGCTACGCCACCTGTTGAGCGATTAACACCAAAATGTATAAAACGTCAATTCCTGTCAAGGACTAACTGAATCTGAAGTTTGATGAAAATCCGTGCATTGGTTCTGGAGATTGAGCTATTGTGGAAATCGTGAAAAACGCCGCATAGCAGCCCCACCTGTTGAGCGATTTACACCAAAAACTAATCAGCACCAATTTATATCAGAGACTAACTGAATATAAATTTTTATTAAATTCTGTTCATTAGTTCTTGAGATGGAGCGCCCACAAAATTTGTGTCACAGACAGACATTTTGTAAAAACATGTTTTTCGGGTTCTCTGACCCCTAAAACGTGTAAATCCGTCGAAAACCGGAATTTGAAAATTTTCATGAATCCAATACTTTCTTCTTGTAAAGATAGAAAGAAGAAAGTAAAATTTTCATTGAGCAAAACAAACTTTTGTCGGATCGATATTTGAATCGCAGAAACTCTGAGATTAAATACGGTAAAATTTATTATTCAAAATTACTGGTAGGGATTCAAGAATTCTGATCAACCTACACATCTCGTATATCGGAAGCTCGTCGCGAAGGAGTTTATTGCTTCAATTTTTACTTTCTTCTATTACAAGAAGAAGGTATTGGATTCGTAAAAATTTTCGACTTCCGGTTTTACACGTTTTAGTGGTCAGAGATTCCGAAAAACATGTTTTTACAAAGTGTCTGTCTGTGACTCTGTCTGTCTGTATGTGACACAAAGTTTGTGGGTGCTCTATCTCAAGAACTAATGCACGAATTTGTATCAAACTTCAGATTCAGGTATACCTTGATAAATGTTGGTGCTGATTATGTTTTGTTGTAAATCGCGTGACAGGCTGCGCTGCTAAGCTGCATTTTTCAAGATTTCCTCAAAATCTCATACACTAAATCACCCAACAGGTGTTACTGCTATGCTGCATTTTACAGGATTTACACGGTTTTAGCGATAGTCATATCTCAAGAACTAATGCACGGATTTTCATATCTTTAGAATTCTCATGATCAGCATGGATTGCCATTTTCTTTTGCCACTGATGATAGTGAATTTTGAAGTATCGACATGTATGAGACAGAAGAAAGTTTTGGGATTGGCACATCCGACTAGTTAGGCTTTACTTGCAGTTTGAACGATGGGCACCCGTCACAAGATGGCGAGTTCAAACCATATTTCTAGCTTTGGATGTTTATAGTCGTAAGCTAAACTTTTCGGCCTGGGTAGTCTTCATCTGCAAAAAATTAAACAATGATTGTATTGCCCAAAATCATCCAATTCTTAACCCCTTGGGTACGAGCGACTGGTATACGTGCCGCGTAAGGTGCTCAGAATCCGTGATTATTCTCACCAGTAAATGTTTATTGTACATTTTGCCTTATTTAATCCGAGCATTTTCCCTATTTAATTAGGCAAAAATTTCGGTTTTGAAAAACCGGTGACAAAAGATTCAAAATTCTGTAAAAGACGCTCGTCCCGAAGGGATTAATAAGTAATTTGCGAATACATTAAATTTTGAATAACTTTTATATAGTAAAACATTTCTCTTTATATCAAAATTATTCTTCAGATATTAACTTTCAAAATTAGCTCATATACTTTTCATAAAATATCTTATGTCTTAACAACTTTGATTTATTTTAAGTTGCTTTTCAAGATAATTATGCAAATTTTTAGTAAGGGTTTCTAATATGCTGCATAGGAAATGAAAATAAAAATATATTAATTCCTTTACTCTATAGACTTTTCATTTCTTTTAGCCGTCTGACATTAGCCTTAGTAGCCTGAAAGTGAGAAACCGTTGCCAGTTTCTTCTTTGAGATTCTGGCATACGATACTGCGTGAAAATAACATTGAACCGTACAATTTATTTCGAACTTTTTTGACATTTTAACTTATAGGAGAGTTTACTAGCATGAAGATAGATTTTCTTCGCTTAAAGAAAAAGGATATTTAAAATTTTCATTGCTCAGAAAAAAAAAAAATAAAAAAAAGAATCTTCCGAGTCATTCTTTGACGTTAATATCAAATAATTTCGTGTATTTTGCTGATATCTTAATTTATCTTTCGTACCATAGCGGGTGAAAAATTCTCCCTTTTTTATATTTTTTCAAAAATTAAAAATTAAGTCGAATAAGAATTTGTAAAGAAATAATTTTATGAAATAATTATTTCTTAAGTTCGCCGAGTTAAATTAATACACGAAAAATAAGTTTTTTTGCTAGTCAAGCTATTTTTTTTTTTTTTTTTCTGAACTAAGTTTTCACAGTGGCCTTTAAATTTAACTTTTAATATCCAACCTGAAAAGTTCAAGGGAAAAAGAGGAAATGAACTCTTTTCATTTTTCCTGAAAATGAAAGAATCTTGAAAGTTTCGTCTTTGATTTTCTTGCAGTTACTGTGTGAAAAATAATCTGATTAGCTTGAAATTTAAGTTACAGTTCAACTTCTTTCTTTCTCTCGATTAACCTAAATCCATTTTAAAACTTTTTTTTACTACCACATTCCTTGTGTGCAAAATCCATTTTGAAAGCTTTTTTTAACTCATATTCCTTGTGTGCAAGGGGTCCTTTCCGAACTTCGAGCTAAAGCTTTTGAATGTTTTTTGCAAACAGTTTGGCATGGCTGGAGCAGCAGAAAGACTGCGATACTGGTGAATTAATAATATTAACCCCTTCACGGTCGCTTAATATTTGGAAAAACCATAAAAAAAGTACCTATTTATTTTATTACAGAAATTGAATAATTATAAGTTTTCTAAATAAAATATGCAATTAGTTTTTTTTTTAAGGCGAAAAAAAAAAAGATGTTAAAGAACAAATTCATATTTGTAGAAAAGCCATCATGCGAGAATTCTGTGTCTTAATGTTTGTTTTACACCGCACAAATTAATGCGAATAAAACCTTTTTTTTTTTTCCATATCTTAGATCTTTATTTATCATCATCACACACATTTTTACAAATAATATTTGAAATAATATATATACATTAAATTTTGATTATTAATAATTTTTGAGTGTTACATATTTCGAAACACGCAGTACAAAGCCCAACATTACAGTCAACGCAAAAGCCGAACCCAAACGGAAATATTCAAAGACTTCACACCGAAATGCAAGTTAAATTTTTCTGGTTTCAGAAGATATTTCCAGCAATAAATCCCCAGCCCGGAAATATGACGGGAACCAGAAATAATGAACGGCACCTCAGCCTGTGATATTGACAGGAGCGAGAATTAAGGGGTTAAAAAACTCCGTGATAGAGCTCCAAGGTAAAAGCAATAGAAAATGCTATAAACAAAACATTTTATCAAACCCTTGTGATATATGTAAAAGGTACTTAATTTCAAAATTAAAATTCAGGTAATTTATTCTTGTTTTACCATTGCTTTATTTGTATTAAGTACTTGTTATCATAATACGAAATATTGCATATGTTTCTCCTTAATCTTAAAATTGAAACATTCTCGATTATCCGAAAATTTCGATTTCAAGAAAGATAGTTGGTCCCAATTACTTCGGATAATCGAGATTCTACTGTATTAGTTAGAATTTTCATTCACTCATTTTAAATAAAAAATGCTTACAGTTATGAAGGTAGACCTCTATCAATTCAAGATGAAAGATAGCTGAAACTTTCGTTACTCAAGCAAGAAAATTGAAAGGATTCTTTTGTGGCATTGAAAAATGAATTCTAAAACAAAATTTTAGAGAAATAATTTTCTGAATGAGATATATTTTAGGTTAACCGATATAGATTTTCGATTTTTCCTGATTGGTTCAAGATTAAAATTTTAGTTCCAAGCAAGAACTTTCATCTCATTTTAAATTAGAAATTGTTACAAGTATAAAGATAGATTTTAATGCCCCATTCTCCTAATGGTGGATATCTGAGATTTTCATTACTCAAGCAACTAAACTGAAAAGCTCTGAAATCCGAGCATTATTCCTTAAAAACATTCAACAGTAAAATTTAATTCGACCTTTCATGTCATTTAAAATTAGACGTGTTTACGGGTATGAAGATATATTTTCTTCACATAAAGAGGAAAGATAGTTGAAGGATAAGTTCTTTCACGTTAATTTCAAATATTTTTATTTCAGATATTTTGCTGATATCTTAATTTCTCTTTCGAAGCACAGCGGGTAAAAAAAAAAAAAAAAAAAAAAAAAAAAAATTAAAAATTAAGTCGAATAAGAATTTGTAAAGAAATAATTTTATAAAATAATTATATGTCTTAAGGCTGTCTGAGTTAGAGATCTGCACGGGCCGGCCCGGCCCTGCCCGCGGGCCGATTTTCATTCACGGCACTCGGGCCGGGCCTAACTTAATTTTTCTGTACAGAGCCGGGCCTGGTTTCATCCCTAGTCTTCACGGCCCAAAATTTTCAGTCCTAGTTTTGAGCCAGCCCGTATGAAAATCATTGTCTCAGCGTGGCCTGGTACACTTAAAGAAGGTCAGTTAAATTAGGCCTGACCCAAAAAATTTTGCGAAAAATGCATACATTTTTGAACCGACATTATTCTACACTTAAACATTAAAATTTATTATTTTTAAAGAATTGTACATTTCTACGCATATTAAAATATAATTAAATTAAAATACAGTAAAATGTGTGAAAAGGAACCTGCCTATGACGGAACCTTGTTTTAAACTGAAAAACGTGTTGATCCATGCAAAATTAATATACTAATAAGCAAGAAAAGAATATATAATACATTTACACTTGCTAAGAAGGGAACTTGTCTATAACGCATTTTTTTTTTTTTCTTTTCTATGCAATTTCATCGTAGAAGATTTTACTGTATAGCATTTTCCCGATTTTTAACACTTCTATACATGGAATATGGATTAACAATATTAATGATAACTGAAACATTTACATACAAGAAATAGAGATTCATTAAAAAAATAAATATCGTAGCCTGCTGCACTTCTATAAAAATAAAGATTATAAACATGAAAAAAAATTTAAGATAAATATTTTTGGTCAGAACTCCTCGTAAGAGACAAATTTTTAACCAATTCGACGTAAAAATCAATGTTTTGTAGGAGTTCACTCAGGCCGGGCCGGGCCCGCCCCGATATTTTAACTTTTTTCCCGGCCGGGCCGGGCTCGGGCTCGGGCCGAACATTAAATTTTTTTATCGGGCCGTTGCCGGGCCAATATTATTTTTTCTACGGGCCGGGCCGGGCCCGGGCTGAACTTTTAATTTTTGTATCGGGCCGGGCCGATTTTTTTCTCTATGAGTCGGGCCGGGCCCGGGTCTGGAAATGTCGGCCCGTGCGGACCTCTAGTCTGAGTCCCTGCAAGCGAAGATACTCGCGAGCTTATGCATATTTTTGAATTTTTTTTTTTGCACATGATATTTGAGATCATAATAAAGGGTACCCGTTGATTAAATTATCGATTTTTGTTGCTGTTTGATTATAATATGACTTAGAATTTTGGGACGTGTAAAACGGAGATGTTTTTTCATTCAAAGCTTTGTAAAATGTTAACGGCCCCTAGCGTAAACCTTGAACTTTTCAGATAATTTTGTTTCATAATTTTATACCAATAAGCGAATGTAAAATCTAATAAAAAAGAAATTATGGCACTGTGCCTCATAAAATATTCTTAAAACTATTTAATTTCTCTTGTTACGTTATTTAAATTAAAAGAAAGAAAATGTTGTTTTTCCTTTTATTTTGAAATAAACTTCTTTCTGTGACGCAAAAAATCATACTTTTTACCTTCACAGACCTAGTGGGGTTACACGTGGACGTATCTTTTGCGGTCATAGAAGGGGGAAAAGACAACCTAGTGATACCGCGTCAAGCGGATGTTGAAAATTTTAATATATCACTATAAATTGACAGTCGAGCAAAATTTTTTCACTCTGATTGGATGCAAAATTTCACGAAAGCATCGCCCTGCCCTACTGGTCATAGCTTGAACTAAAATTCAAAGTGATGGACTTCGAGATACGAACTTCGGGGACAGGACCCTTAAGTTCGTTTATTTAAATGAATACATGAATATATTTTTTTAAACCTTTAAACTTATTGTAAAGATTAATTGAGACTTTTAAACTTAGCCTGAAATTTGCAACGTGAAATGAAAAAAGAGGGAAAAGAATGGGAAATGAAAACTTTTTTTAAAAATGAAAGAATCTTGCAAGTTTTGCCTTTAATTTTCTTGCAGACCATACTATATGTAAAAAATAATCTGTTTAGCTTGAAATTTAAATTACTATAAAATATAGTTCAAACTATAATTGTTGAACGTCACATTCACCTTGAAAAACATATAAAAAATACGATGTTACAATTCTGATAAAATTTTACTTAAAAAGGTGCTAAAAAATACATAAAAGGTTTCTACAACATGAAAACCGTCAAAGATGTTAAAATCCCAAGCGCTTTCAACTGCATTATAACAGTCGTCTTCAGGGGAAAACCAGAGGAGTGAAAGTTCATGGAAAATTCTTTACTTAAGTATCAGTGGACGAGTCTATTTCAAAGGAAGGGAGGAGAGGGGGAGGTGTTAAAATGAAAATGATTATGTTTCAAAATCGCTAGAAATATCTAGTATACTATACCAGATCTTAGATACGTTGTAGGATAAAGTATCGTTGCAAGTATTCTTTCTTTGAGTTAAAATTTCCAATGATTCTCTGATTATTGACGTGTAGTAATTTGAAGTACGGTCTATGACTCTTGCTTTACTGAAATCAATGTGAATATCTTGTTTTTGGTTTAATCTGGATAGAGCAGTAGAGTGTTTGTTATACTTTATGTCTGTAATATGTTCTTTTCGTCTGTCTTTAAATTTTCTAGTGGTCATTCCTATGTATTTGAGTTCTTCCTGATTTACTTTGTCTGTGAAAGGTATTACATATATGCCAGAAGTTTCATCGTTAGGGATTGGGTCTATTTTCCGGTGTACAAGATCTTTTAACTTGGCAGATCGTTTTGCGATTACGTATATATTATATTTCTTTAATGCATAACTAATCCTTTCAAATAACTGAGGTATATAATTAAAACTATAAAACTTGAGATTATTTTTGATGCTATTTCTGGTTAACTCTCTATGCTGAATATCAAAGATTAATTTATTGATACATTGGGGGGGGGGGGGTGGAAGGATTGGTTATGCATTAAAGAAATATAATATATACGTAATCGCAAAACCATCTGCCAAGTTAAAAGATCTTGTACACCGGAAAATAGACCCAATCCCTAACGATGAAACTTCTGACATATATGTAATACCTTTCACAGACAAAGTAAATCAGAAAGAACTCAAATACATAGGAATGACCTCTAGAAAATTTAAAGACAGACGAAAATAACATATTACAGACATAAAGTATAACAAACCCTCTACTGCTCTATCCAGATTAAACCAAAAACAAGATATTTACATTGATTTCAGTAAAGCAAGAGTCATAGCCCGTACTTCAAATTACTACACGTCAATAATCAGAGAATCATTGGAAATTTTAACTCAAAGAAAGAATACTTGCAACGATACTTTATCCTACAACATATCTAAGATCTGGTATAGTATACTAGATATTTCTAGCGATTTTGAAACATAATCATTTTCATTTTAACACCTCCTCCCCTCCTCCCTTCCTTTGAAATAGACTCGTCCACTGATACTTAAGTAAAGAATTTTCCATGAACTTTCACTCCTGGTTTTCCCCTGAAGACGACTGTTATAATGCAGTTGAAAGCGCTTGGAATTTTAACATCTTTGACGGTTTTCATGTTGCAGAAACCTTTTATGTATTTTTTAGCACCTTTTTAAGTAAAATTTTATCAGAATTGTAACATCGTATTTTTTATATTTAAGTTACTATTTAGAATTTTTGTCAACATTTTAAATAAAAAATGCTTACGGGTTGAAGGTAGATTTTATTCAATTAAAATGAATGATAGGTGATATTTTCGTTACTCAAGCAAGAAAATTGAAAAGCTTTTTTCATGACATTTAAAAATGAATTCTACAAAAAACATTTTAGTGAAATGATTTTTTGAAAGAGATATATTTTAACTTAACTGAAATAGACTTTCGATTTCTCCCGATCGCATGAAAATTAAGTGTTCAGGTTTATAATTTTAGTTCCGAGCTAGAACTTTCATCCCATTTTAAATGTGAAATTATTACAGGTATGAAGATAACTTTACTGCCTCATTCACCTAATGGTAAAAGATACCTGAGATTTTCATTACTCAAGCAAATAAATTGAAAATCCCTGAAATTCTGGCATTCTTTGATCTTAATTTCGAATAGAATATTATGCTTCCATATATTTTCCTTAGATTTTAGCTTTTCCTTTGTTTCATTGCAAATAAAAAAATTTTTAGTGTAAAAGTTATTTGAAATTGTTTTAAATGAATTTAAAGAAGACTTTGTTGAGAAATAACTTTTGAAAGCGTTGATTTTTAAATTATCTGAGGTAGACTTTTCATTTTTTCTGAAAGTGGAATAGGATTGCCAGTTTCCTCTTTTACTTTTAAGCAGACGATACTACGAGGAAACTGCATGTTCAGGTTTAAAAATTTAATTATGTAATTAGAATTTTCATTCTAAAATTTTAAAACAGAAATGCGTGTATTTATGAAAATAGGCTTCCTTTACTTAAAGATAAAAAATAGTTGAGATTTTCATTACTCGTGCAAGAAATTTGAAATGATTCTTTCACATTAATTTCGGGTGTTATTAAAAAAAAAAAAAAAAAAAAAAAAAAAGAAGTCAATTTGATTTTTTTTTGTAAAACTTGAAAATGAACTCAAAGAAGAATTTGTATAGAATTAATTTTGTCAAAGAATTTTTCTTAGGTTTTTTTATTTAAATATATCTATAACGTAAATCCATAAAAGAAGTTTTACATATAGTCTTTAAAGGAAGTTACCACCCTCGAATGATTGAAGAAAGGTGCTATGGACCTACTTTAAAAACTGTGCTGTAACTTTTTTTTTTATAACTCAATCTTTACATGGGATTCTTTTATCATTAATGGGTAAAAGTTTCTTTAGTCATCAAACAAAAGAAAATTTATATATTACGTAAAATATTAATTATTCCCTTCAATACTGAGCATTCGATATCGGACTGTTGCACACAAACTTACCAAATAAAATATTACTACACAATTAAAGTTTTTATATTTTTATAATCAGAATGTATTAGGCCATAATTTATGCATAAATATTCTTTCAAAATTATGTATTGTCTTCTTTCTTTTCTCTCTCTCTCTCTGTATATGTATATATATCACTCCTTTTTTTTTTTTTTTTTTTTTTTTTTTTTTTTTTGTCCAGGATTCAATAAAAAAGATAGTCAAAAAATTGTTACTTTTTACAAACATTTTCAAAATAATAAAATAATAAATCATTAGTAATTCAAAGAATTTGGACTACATAGATATTAAATTCATCTGCTTACCGAAAAAGTTTTAACATATGATATCTGCATATGTTTTTCTTAGAATCATGCACGCAAGTTGTAAAATTGCGGTTTTGTGATAAATACATACAAAGGTTTTAGAGTACATTTTAAAACTTATGAACGTCTGCATTCCTTTTTACAATTATGCGCGTTCGAATAGAAATATTTTCATGCGATTTAAATCACATGATTAAAAAAAGTTTTCATTTTTAAAAAATGCAATACTTTTTTTTTTTTTTTTTTTGAAGGAGAAGGGTTGTAATTCCTCTAAGAGCTTAGTCCGAAATAGGGTGTGTGATGCGGAATTATATAATTTTTCTTAAATTAATCCTTTTCTCTAAATTTATATTAAAACTTGCTTTTAATTAATTATATTTTATCTTATTTTTTATTTCAGTTCCCATCCTAATTATTCCCCATAAAAAAAAAAACAAAAAAAAAAAAAACAAAAAACAAAAATAGATATTTAACTTATGTCCTTATCACAAATGTCTCTCACACAGATATATCCCGTTTAGATGATTAATCATCGTCATCGTCACTGGAGGGATGAAAGCTGTAATTGATTAAAATATAGCTTTTTTTCTCTCTGGAATAATTTCCATGTATTAATATAATTTCTATCGATGCTGGATTTAATTATGTTTCGTGTTTGTCCCAGGTCGGTGACTCACGATAAATATTCCATCTTGTGCTGCGTTTGTAGCCTTGCCAACATATAATAGTGAGAAATTTTCCGAGCTAGGTATCGTTCCAAATGGTTTAGTCGGTAGAACGTCAGTGCGCTATACTGATGGCCCGGGTTCGAGTCCCGGCTTGGAATCTTTTTCACTATGTTGGCCTTTGCGCCTTTTAAGTAATTACTTTGAAAGTTTGAAATTTGATTTTCATTTGAAATAAAATATAGCTGTTAAAATTTTCTATAATAGTTTTCTTTATTGAAAGTTTTGCAAGCACGTTTATAAATTTTATCAAAAGCAATACTTGTCAATCTTACAGAAATCTGACATATTGTATAGTTTGAAATTTTAATTATAGAACAACGATTTTCATACTGTAACGTCTTTAAAAATCATATGTACACATCTACCTTTTTCATTAAAATTCTTACATCTATAAGTCTAAATAATATTTAGTACATCAGAGTTTAAATAGATCTTTAATTTTGTATAAGGATTATGCTGCTGCGTAGGAAAAGAAAATATGAATCGATTATTTCTTTCCTTTTCACTTGGAGATGACATATCGTTGCCAGTTTCCCTCTGCCACATTTTCGCAGCCGATACTGCGTGAAGAAAATTATATGCTCAGGCTTAAAATTTAATTTCTTAGCAAAAACTTCCATGTTGTCATTTATAATGAGAAATGTTTACAGGTATAAAGATATATTATTCGATTCACTAAAAGATGAAATATAGCTGAGATTTCCATTACTCAAGCAAGAAATTTTAAAAGATTCTTTTAGGTCAAGCTGTGTTAATTTCGATTATCATTCTTCCATGCATTTTGCTGAAATCTTGATTTTTATTTTTAAATACAAACATTATTTAGCGTATCCTTTAAAATATATATTTAATTTTGAATAAGAATTATGGTACGTACGAAATGAAAATAAGCATTCATTATTTCCTTTATTCCACAACTTTTTCATTTCTGCCGGAGAAGATATATGTCGTTGCCAGATTCCTCTTCTACTTTCTCGCTGCTGATATTGCATGAAAATTATGTGTTCAGGCATAAAATTTAATTTCCTAGGAAGAACTTCCATGCCATCATTTAAAATCAGAAATGCTTACAGGTATGAAGATATATTCGGTTCACTAAAAGATGAAAGATTTCAATTACTCAAGCAAGAAAATTCAAAAGTTTCTTTCAGGTCAAGTTTCTGTCCTAATTTCAAATAATTACTCTTTAGTATCGTTTGCTGATATCTTGATTTTTCGTTTCTTCCACAAAAACTAAAAAATTCATTTTTTTAAAAATTGTTTGCCAGAGTTAAAAAAAAAAAAAAAGCTACAAAAAGAATTTCTATAGAAGAGGAATTTTTTTCAAGGTTTTCTTATAAAAAAATAAATATTCAGAAATAATCAAACTTTTACAGTTAACTTTTAAACTTAACCCGAAATGTTTTTCAACCATAATTTAAACTGATTAAATAAGTCTGATGTTTTAAAAAATATTCAAAATATTTTCTATTGAAAATGTGGAGTTTTCTAATGTTTGATTATTCACCCCCCTCCCCTCTTTTTTTTTTTTTTTTTTTTGCGTACGTTTCTTAGTAAAACATGTTTTTATTTGGATATCTCGTATAATTTTTGTCATGATTATTAAAATAATTTACTTCAAATTTAGCTTTGAAATAATTTTGTTTGCTTTTTATTCGCCTTTTTCTTTTATTTGGATGGTTTGTTTTTGAAATCACTGATGCAATCACAACAGTTCAGGTGATGTACTTCTTAAAAATGATAATTATTTTCGCTGATTAGAATGCCTTTTTTTATTTTTATCTCCATAAACTAGCTTTCCGAAGACTATCCAAATGCAGTATATCATTTAATCCAGAGCATCAATTACCCGGTTATGTATGGTTTTTTTTTTTTTTTTTTTTTTTACTTTTTAATAGTATGTATAGCGAATCGCTTGAATATTCTGTTTGTGAAGAATTAAAATTTCAAGACAAGCACAATTTTAGAAGACATCTGTATTTAAATTGGTGCCCATACACTGTCCTTAAAAAAAAAAAAAAAAAAAAAAAAAAAAAAAAAAAAAAAAAAAGAAGAAGAAGAAAAGAAAAAAAAAAGCATAAAGAGTTTGAGAAAGTTAGCACCCTTCCACCAATAAAAGTATTGTCATGTTTAAAAGAAGACGCGTATTTTCGTCGTAATACTTAGCTTTTTGCATTTATCTTATCGTATTATCAGTGCTTGGGAGGTGGGTATCAGTGCCCCCTAAATTCCCACCTTCTCTGCGCCAACGAGTCCGTAATTTACTCGGATAATTGATGTGAAATTGCAACACTAAATTCGAAATCCCCAGGAAACTATCTCCGTTTTGCAATCCGTTCCCCAGCTTTTTAATATTCCGCCTTTCTCCATTATTTATTGTATAATAAATACAGTAAAACCTCCCTAAAGCGACCACGTTCCGTTCCAATAAAAATTGGTCGCTCCGTGAGGTGGTCTCTTAATGCAAGTCATGTTTAAATCTAGATTTTAATTGTTGAAAAAGGTAACAATTAATGTTACTAAAATTTACTTTTCACATTAGGAAAAAATATGAAAATTTAAGTACGAAAACAAAAGTTAATGACATACTAAGTTAATTAGCGCAGAGTTTAAAAAACGAATACATTGACGTTTTCTTTGATTTTACGGTTTTATCTTCTATAACTCTTATTTCCAAGTCCTTTCGAAGTTCAGTAAATAAATACAATTTTTTTTTGGGCGGGAACAAACTATGACGATTTCATTAATTTATCTATCTCTTTGAGAGTTTCCTGACAGAATAGAGTAGGGTAATTTATTACCGTCATCCTTACTTTGTCACCAGAGTTAAATTCTTTACCTAAAAAGGCACAAAAGGGTTTAAACAGTTAAAAGTTACCTGAATAAGTTTGGTGAATAATGCGCTCTCCGGAATTTTTATTCTAATAAAAAACCTTCTTCAAGCGACCAGGAAAAAAAGGAATTTGTTTCATTTTCTTCAAAGAAATTTGTCGCTCATGGAGGGGATTCAACTGGAGTGGACTCTGAATAGAGGTAAAATTAGTATTGAGCCGATCAGAATAATTTTCGTTCTATGAAAAAAATAGTCGTTCAGAAAGGTGGTCGAATAGGGTGGTTTCACTGTACTGCAGTTCCCGAGTCTCTACGCTTGAGTGAAAAGGCATTTCCTTGAGCAGTGGTTCCCAACGTGGTGCGTACGCCCCACGGGGGGGGGGGGGGGGTGATCTGACTTTCTAGGGGGGCAATTCCAAATTTCTGACTCACTCATTCACTATCAATTTCTTTTGTCCTTTTTGAGGAAAAGTAGTGGTGTAGGCTAAAAATAAATGGAATACAAGCAAAATTTAAGAAATCAGTTTTTTATTGAAATCCTATCGAAATTAAAAAATAGATTTAGCACCAGAATAATTATGCAAATAGTCTTGATATATTTTAAAGTATTAAAACACTGTATAATTTTTCTGGTGGCGAATTAAAAAAAAAATCGTAATGCTATCAATTATTTACTGAATAAGTTTTCTACTTCTATTAGCGAAGACAATTAACGATATTGGGAAAGAGAAAACAGAGAGAATGTGTTATGTGGAATAATGGTTACTTAATTTGATAAATATGGGAATATTGAAATACTTCTCGTGTATTGTGTTATCAATAGATAGAAATGTCAGTGTCCAAAGCTTTTCCACCAACTCTTAATAAGTTACAAAAATGCATTATAAAATGTATGAATTTATCAATTTTAACGTTAAATGTAAGTGTCTATTTAAGATATTTTCTGAAGATAAAAATGCAGACCGTATAACTTTTATACATTAAGTTGGAAAAGTACAACAAAATTCGTTTTGGCATATATGGAAAGATGTATAATCTCATTGCATTTATAAAATTGTGTTAAAAACACATCTGTGGTAGAAGATTTACCTATTTGATAAGTTAAAAAATGTGAAATGAATAGTTTTTGTTAAGGCTCTATTACACTTCCAAAGTGTGAAAAAAGTACATATTTAAATAATGATAGATAATTTAAGGATTAGGGAGGGGGGGGGGGCATAGTGACTTTACAGATACTTTGGTGGGGCGTGGTCAATAAAAGGTTGGGAACCACTGTCCTAGAGTAATAGACCTTAACGTAGAGTATCTCATAGTACACAGGGCTTGAAATTCAATTTTTCCTAGGACGGGAGTCTCCCTACCAACATTTATAAATGGAGGGGAGTTGAGCTATTTGGGAGGGAGAAAAAAAATCTTTAAAACCCTTTGTTATTTTACATGCTATTTAAAGAATTACATTAATACAGACATGACAAAATACCATTGAAACAATTTAAATCAACATCTCAGAATAATTATGCAAAATATTTTTTATTTAAAAAAGAACGAAAGTCAATCTTTTATACAGTCTATTTTTCAACTTTCAACCAAATGTCATGGTATAAAGCTGTGAATTTCGTCAGTCTGTCGTAAAAAAATATCTGTGAAACTCGAGGATGATTCTAAGTTTAAAGAAAAAAAAAATCTCAAATTCACAGCAAATTTTATGAAAGGGATGGGAAGGGATTGGGAAATACTCTCCTGGAGCTAATTATTTTTGCAGCAGGTTGAATCAAGTGTTTTTGGTTCATGTTGATTTCAGACTGAGTGTAGATTTCTGCAAGTTGGGTTCGGGCTAAACCCATTTTTCCGAAAAGTTAGTTCAGTATATTATTTCAGATTAAAAACTATACCTATAATAATAGACATAGATGTTTGTGTGCTGTTTTTCTAAAGAGATTGTTGCGTTTTTTCCGCGACCCTTCGTCGAAATTTCTGTTTTTCTGCAGCCCTTTGAAGAAATTTCCATATTTTCTGCAGCCGTTTGACGAAATTCGCGATCCTTTGACGAAGTTTGTGTTTCTTCCGCGACACTTTGACAAAATTCACCTTTTCTCGTGATTTTTTCGGCGATCATTTGTCGAAATTCGCGATACTTTTCTGTTTTTTTTATGTCATGTCCGAATTCATGACTGATTTTTCATAATTTTCGGAAACTGAATGCATTAAATTTTCAGAAAATTCGGAAAAGAATCACCTCTGAACTCGGCAAATAACGCGAAACTTGTCAACCGATCTCAGGAAAAAAATAATGACATTTGTCTATCGGTCACAGGAAAAAATCGGGAATTTCAACGATCTTTCGCGGTAAAAGACTCGCAAAATGTGGGTCAATCTGTCGCGCGAAAATATCACGAAATTCGCAAGAGATTATTGTAGTTTCAAAATGCTAAACTTTCCTGAAAAGGGTGAAATTTTTTAGACGTTAGCCTCCCGCCCACGGTATTCTTCTGGGCGGGATTTCAAAATTTTGGGCGCGAATCCCGCCATCCCGCCCTGAAATTCAAGCCCTGGTACATTATTTACTATTTGTAAGAGTAAGTTTATCAAATTACCGTAAAGCATCAACCCCTTTCCTCACAGAATATTAACAATTATCAAAAATCAGCAACAACTTTCGGAGTTTTCTGGAAATTTGCCAGCGACGGAGAAAAGTTGGAGCAGTAAATGTTTTGTTTTAATCTGCTTGTTTCTTTTGCTGTTCATCTTCTCTTCGTGAAAAACAAGAATTAATATCAGAGTTTACTCAAGTTCTTCAGTCTTTAGAGTTAGGAAGGTGTAAACGATGTAATCGATAATAGAAAGATTATTCAAATATAATATCCAAATATAAATGCAGACAAGAGTTTGTTGAAGTTGAATTTCTTTTCAACTGTCAACGCGATACAGTAGAGCGCCGATTATCGGAACTCCAATTAACCGAACTTCCAATAATCCTAACTGCCTATTTCTCTCAAAAATTTTTTTAAACCGAACTTCCAACTATCCAAACAGCCTATTTATCACAATTTATTTTTTCCACCAGACATCCAATGATCCAAACACCCTATTTCTCTCATTTTTTCCCCTTCAGATTTAGAAGAGACCAAAATGAGGAATGTAAAACAATAAAGGAGATGGGAAGAATCCTAAGCTATGAAGAAATCGAAATTAACGAGTGGTTAAATATAGTGATGTACATGACTCTGGATATCATGTGTTAAATGATGATTAGATTGTGGTTGAGATTCAAGATGAAAAAGAAAACGAATGCTCTGAAAATGGCCCAGGTCCATCACATTACGAAGACTTTGAATGTTTGGAAACAGCTATGATATGGCTCGAACGGCAGAAGAACTCTGATCTTATTCAGCTAACGTATTTAAGAAGAATTTGAGGTATAACATTGAAAAGAATGTCTTTTTTTGAAGCAAGCAGAATCGGAAGCTTTTTTGTTTAAATTATGATCTCTGAAGTTCAGAAAATGATAAAAAAGTAAAAATAAAAATATAAAAAAAAATTAAAACAATTTTTAAACACGCCATCACTAACTGATGCCGCCAGTCATAAGCCTGTGAAGTTTTTAGTATAGTCAGGAACATCCCTTAAATTGTCTGTCCATTTCGGATAATCGGCGCTCTACTGTACTAAATAGCAAGTCAGGAACTTTTGATTAAAGTTTTGCACCATTATTAGTCAAAAAAGCATGAAATGTGAATAGATTCATTTTTCATATGTGTAAGTAAAGTAACAGCTTGGTGAATTCGTGGTGTGTAAAAACAATGTAAAGAAAACACAATAAATTGAATTTTGCTTAAGGCTTCATAAAGGGGGTTCTTATTTAATGTGAAACAACAAAAAGAGAGTTCGATAACTAGCAGTGGAAGTACACGTGCTTACAAATTCTCTTCAAGGATTTTTTTTTTTTTTTTATGAAGCCTTAAAACAGTGATATTATAAATTAAATTTTACTCTTTTTTGTTATTAGTTACATATATCATAGCAATAAGTTTTTGTATTATATGATTTTCAGTGCTTAGGAAAGCTTTTATCCTCTAAATCCCCTCTTTGGCTATGCCAGTGAATTCCTAATTAATCATGATAATTGATGTTTTAGAGCTGTATTAAGACTAAAATTCAGAGAAAACGCTTTTCAATTCGCAATCCATCCCCATGCATTTTAATATGCGAAGTGTTCCTCTATTACTTGTTGTATAACACAGCTTCTGTCTCCATTCGCTTGATTGAAAAGGTATTTCCTCGAATATAAAACTTTAAAGTTGAGTATCTCATAATACATTAATTGCTGTTTGAAAGAGTAAGTTTCTCCAATTACCGTATAAGCATCAAGTCCTTTCCTCACAGAATATTAACATTTTCTGAAAATGAAGCAACACCTTTTCAGAGTTTCTGGGAATTTGCCAGAAATGGAGAGAAGTTGGTGCAATAAATGCTTTGTTTTTATCTGCTTGTTTGTTGTTGTTCATCGCTTCGTGAAAAATAAGAATTTGTATCCGAGTTTACTTCTCCAGTTTAGAAAAGCTTAAAGATGTAGCAGATAAAACAAATTTATCCTAATATCCAATTAATGTTAAAGTTGAATCCTTTACAGTTTTCAACGCGATTGTTAGTAGCGAGACATGAACGTGTTTTGGGAAAGTTTTGAAAGATTATTATTAAGAAAATAGTATATAATGAAAAATCAACAGATCCATTTTTAATGCTTTGCAATAATTTGTTGGGGGAAATTTATGGTATGTAAAAACAATGTGAAGAAAACACATTGAATGAGAATGAATTTTGCATGAAACTATTTTCAAGGTCCCGTAAAGGGAGTTCTTCCTTAAGGGGGCTGGTCTCTCAGCTTCTGATTTCCTCTCACTAATGTAAAGTCTATGGGCATTTGATGCATTCGTATATTTAAAATATCTCTTCGGGAAATTAATAGTTTTAACTTCTATTTTTTGTGTACACTTCCTAAAAGATGTCTCTTTTTTTTTCTTAGTTCACAAAATATTTCTTAAGTATAGACTTAATTTTATATGAAGGGTTAAAATCTTACTCCCAGTTCGCCTGCTTTTAACACATAAAATATTAAATTCAGCATAGATTTTAGAAATATTTTGAAAACTAAGAAAACAAATTAGAAATTGCTCGTCAAACGTGGCAAATGAGGTGCATTCGTAGTATAACTATTTTTATAATTATTTTTAGCACCCCATATTGTACTTAATGTATATTTTTTTGCACTTCATAAGTGCATAGTCTGTAACATCATTTAAATGCTCTTGCAATAATTTTTTTTCCATTGGCCGTAATGTAAAGAAAAACTTTTGACTGTGCCTGTAATTAAACTATACATCCGATTTTCATAAAATTTGAAATGGCTCTACAAAATTTTGCAACAATCATAAATTTAAAATTTCAAACCATTCGGTTGGGTAGTTTTTGCTCTGTTATATGCGGACGGACGGACAGACGGACTGAACGACGACTATAGGTGCTACGTATTTATATAATTACGAACGCACCTAAAAAGAGACATCCTTTAAGAAGAGTACACAGAAAAAAAAATGTTAAAAATATGGTCCATTACGGAGGAGAATTCCGAAGAGCTGAGTGACCAGCCCCTTAACTCCTCGGGGACGAGCGAAGATACACGTGCCGCATAAGATGCTTAGAATCGTCGATTATTCCCACCATTTTTTTTTTTTAACTTTGCATTAATTAATCATAGCATTTCTGCGATTCAATCAAGCAAAAATTTCTGTTATGAAAAATCGGTGGTAAAAGATTAAAAAATCTGTAAAGGACGCTCGTCACGAAGGGGTTAAAGCTACTGCGGTTAGCGGTCTGACAGACCGCTGATTTTTTTTCATTTTTCACAGTTTTAAGTTGTAATTTCTGTTTAACTATAGACACTAGTGAAATTTTGTTTCGTTTGGAGTCCTTGTAGTGACACTAGAGACTTCTGAATACTGTAAAAGCACTTACTTTCGCGATTTTTGCGAGCCCGTCGTAATCGCGAAAATTTAAGCCTCGCGGAATATTTTTTCTCCCGCCTCAAATAATAATAAAAAATCAGAAATTTTTCACTTATCCAAAATTTAATGATTACAGTTACTTGAATAAGAAATAAGTACAAAAATTTCTTGAATACTTACAACTATTTCTTGAATACTATACAACTATTTCTTGAATAAAAACAATAATAAAATTAATAGAACGAACTTTTCGGACAAAAGGAAGTTACTTAAAATGCCTTATGCAAAAGGTGTTCTATTTGGGCAGTTTCGGGATTTTTCAACTTTCGTTTCGGTTCATGTAAAATTCGCGAAATGTTCAGCTCGCGAAATCACCGATATCTTCATTTTCGCGAAAATTACGACTCGTGAAAATAAGTGCTTTTACAGTAGGTAAATTTTAATTATAATAGTCCTGTACATAAAGTTTAGAACAGACACAGTATCCATTGAATTAATCGAGCCTTTTTTTCATTCTTCGATCAAGGGGTCTCAGAGACCGCTCAAAGTCTCTATGCTACAATTTTTATCACATCAGTTAAGGGTTAATTCTTTTTTCTCCACAATAAAAAGAGGTAGTAATAATTAGCAGCAGAAACACGCGTGCTTTTAAGCTCTGAACAAGAAGTTCCTTTTATGAAGCCTTAACCCCTTCACTACCAGACGTACACTGCTAATGTCATGTAGAATTTTCAAGGCCTGATTACAAACGGGGAAAACTTCCACCAGTAAATCTTAATAGAATTGTTCTTTTTAATTAAATGCCGTATTCATGCGAAGTTACTGACATGGGTAAAGCTAACTATTCTATTCTTTTTTACTGGTGGAAGAAAAAAAAAAACAATTTGCGCACTTAGTATCTAGTAACCTGGTAGTGAAGGGTTAAAAGAGTGATATGCTAAATTAATTTTGAATCTTTGTACTTTTACTTACATTGGTTACATCAAAGCACAAAGTTTTCCGTATTATGAGATTCCCAGTGTTCTTATCCTAATCCCCTCTTTCGCTGTGCCAGCGGGTCTCTAATTAACTTTGATAATTGATGTTCTACTGTAACATTGAGATCAAAATCCCCATGAAACTATATCAATTTTGCAATCCACCCTTAGCTTTTTAATATTCAGAGTTTTGCTCCATTATTTGCCATATAACACAGCAATTGACTCCCTTTTTTTGATTAAAAGGTGTTTTCTAGTGTAACCGACCTTAGCGTATCTCACAATACACTAATTGCTTCTTGTAGATTAACTGGAATAAGTTTCTTTACATCCCATATAAGCATCAGCCCCTCTTTCCTCATCACTCACAGTATCTATGCTACAATTTTTTATCACAACAGTTAAGAGTTAATTCTTTATTCGTCACAATAAAAAGAGATAGTGATAATTAGTAGCAGAAAAACGTGTTTATAAACACTGAACAAGAAGTCCCTTTTATGAAGCCTTTAAAGAGTGATATGCTATATTAATTTTGAATCTTTGTATTTTTCTTTAAATTGGTTACATCAAAACACGAAGGTTTCTGTATTATGGAATTTCCAGTGCTCTTAATCTAATCCCCTCTTTCGCTGTGCCAACGAGTCTCTAATTAACTCTGATAAATGATGTTCTACTGTAACATTAAAATCAAAATCCCCATGAAACTGTATCAGTTTCGCAATCCACCCCTAGCTTTTTAATATTCAGAGTGTTGCTCCATTATTTGCCATATAACACAGCAATTGACTCCCTTCGCTTGATTGAAAAGGTGTTTTCTAGTGTAACCGACCTTAAAGTAGAGTATCTCACAATACACTAATTGCTGCCTGTAGATTAACTGGAATAAGTTTTCTTAATTTCCGTATAAGCGTCAGCCCCTCTTTCCGCACAGAATATTAGCAATTCTGAAAATTAACAACACCTTTTCAGAGTTTCTGGAAATTTGCCAGCAACAGGGAGAAGTTGGGGCAGGAAATGTTTTGCTTTAATATGCTTGTTTGTTGCTTTTGATCACTTCGTGAAAATAAGTGTTTGTATCCGAGTTTACTCAAGTTTTGAGGATTTCCAGAATTAGAAAAGCATAAAAGATACTGTGTGATGTGTTTTTATTTACGTTATGCATAATAAAGGTATAATATTGGTGTCCTTAAATGTTTTCAAATTTATCTATCTCCATCTTTAAAACTATTATTATTATTATTATTATTATTATTATTATGTTGAGAGAGATATTTATTCAAGTAAAATTTCAAATAGATACATCCACGGAAAATCAACTTCGATAATAACATTTGGTTAAAAAGGAAAAAAAAAGTTTGTTTTGTGAGAAAAACTCTTTAAAAAATTATATGGTAAAAAGTTCATGCAAAATTTATTATATGAAACATTTAAGAAATCTCAACTAGTCTGTAAAAGCTAAAAGTCTGTCTTATCTAGATATTTATTATCTATTTCTCTGTTTGAAATGATGGTTTAAATTCCCCTTTAAAAATTATCATATATATATATATATATATATATATTGCTAAATAGTAAAATAAAATTAGAATAAAATAATACTTTTCTTCATTTTTTTCTGCATTTTCAAATACATTTTATATTTTTCGAAGAATAGACTTTACATTAGAAGCATGACCAAGAAAAAAAAAACAAAAAAACAAAAAAAAAACTAAACATAAAATTTAAAATTCAACTTATAAGGAAGTATTCAAAGCATAAGCGCACTTAGCTCTTAAATTTCTTGTTGAATTCCATTTATTTTATTTCTTTTATAGAAAAAATTTCATTTTTTCTGTTTTCTTCAAAAGTAGACCCCAGAGGAAAAATTCAATTACTAATTGGGAGATTTACATATATAATGTTATAATAATAACTTCTGTTAAAGTAATTGAAGAAATCAAGCTTACTATTTACTTATTATTTTAAATAGATCCTAAAAAGAAGTTATTATTATTATTATTATTATTTTTGAGATTTTACTTCTTTTTCGCTATTTTCACCATCATGTATTTTTCTTATCGTAATTCAGAAGGGCAAAAATTAATTCTAATGTGTGTTTAATTTTGTCGAAAATAAGTGATTTAAGTGACTGCATTAATGACTAATGGTAACTTTTTTGAGATGTTTAAATTATTCCATTAAAAAATTTAGAACACGCGTGACTTAACACATTGTATTTTGTGATTAAAATCCGAAAACCTTTTATAGAGTTTCAAAACTTTTTCTCGTATTATCTGGGTTTTACTCGTTATAACAAGATTTTTTGCAATTCATTTGTATATTCGGTACGTCTCTCACTCTCCTCTGTTCTATAAATCTGAATTTCGGTAACATCAGAGCGTGGTATACGTAAAATCTCGTTACAACAAATCCGTGGAGAGCACTGATTAAATTCGCTATACTGAAAAATTCGTTGAAGGGAATATTTTTATAATGACATAGGATAGTGGAATTTGTTGCAACAATCCAAACTATATTCGTTAAATTGAAAAATTCGTTAAACAGACATTCATTGTAACGAAATTCTACTGTAAATAAGCTCAGCTGTACGTGCTCATAAAACAAACAAACAAACAAAAATAAATTAATTTATTAAAAAAAAGGCCTTGACAGGCGACAGTCATACAGATAGAAATAAAAAATTATACAATTCCTAGCATATTCTGAAGCAACAAATCTGTTCAGAAACTCAACTTGATACTGATTTTATGTTCAACATAAAATGAAAGCTGCGTATTTCCTTGACAGACTTCTATTTATACCTTCTAAGTGCAGTATCTTATGATTAATCTGTTCTTATGGCTAATTCTCTATTCTTTCTTTTTAATATGCTCTGAACAATCAATTGTCAATTGTGGTATCTTTGCCACTGGTTACTTTACATTGTTGTAACAAACAAATACTCATTGTTAAAGTAGATTAGAAAAAAGTCCTGCTTGAAAATTATTTAAAAAGCCAATAAAGTCTCTAAATTGAATTTCAAACAAAGTTCATTCGAAAGTACATTTTTTCGATGATATAAACGTTAAAATTATGCATATTTAGAAATAATGTATGAGCGATAAAAATACTAACGTTTTTGGCAGCCATCCAAAAGTGGAGAACACATTTATGATAACGACAGAAAACTTCGTAGCGAAAAAGATAGGAACTTTGTTGGTAAGAAAAAATGAAAAACCAAAAAAGAAAAAAAGGAAAAAGGAAAGAAAGAAAGAACGTTCCCCCCAAAATTATAATTCTATAATATAATAATTTCAACTAACTCTGCTACCCTCTTAAGAAACAATTCTACTTTCCATGCTTCATTCAGTTTTCTCCGTAGATGTTTCCTATTAAATCATCAAACTGTCTGGGGGTGTTGCAATTCCGAAATTAACAGTTTTTCAGCTGCGCTGGAAAACTGCCAGATTAGTTGCAGCCGCATGGCTTTCAAGAGCAAGGTCTGTTTTCAGTTTGCCGCGGGGGTTCATCAGAGTTACTTAATAGTTGATTATTTTAATCAAAAAATTTAGATTCTTTGCTTGTGTAAGCTTTCGTTGTTATTTAGAGAGGAACAAGTCCTTCGAATACTCATCTGCCTTCCACGTCCACGTGTCAAACAACACAAGTTCTTTTAATGCTTACTTATGTCTGAAAAGATTATTTTGCCATAGTAAAATGTAACGAGATAAAGCAAATACAGTAGACTCTCTCAAATCTGCAACCTTAAAATCCACAAACGCCTAAAATCCGCACATCACCGCAGATGTAAAGAAAGAAACTTTCAGTAGATGTATGGGGAAAATACAGACTTTTTTAACCTTTAACTGATGTCACGCGGTCTTCCAGACCCCGGAACACCCAGCTGTAAACACTTTTACAGCTTTTTACTTTTCTGTACTGAAGTTAAATAATATGAATAAAATACTTTTTTCATGCAATTTAATTCACATGCTCCTAAGAGAAGTACAACGATATTGTTAGGACAAAATTTAAGTAAATTCAACCATTTGAGTTATTTTTTTTATTCATTTTATTCGAGGAGTCTGAGAGACCGGATCACATCAGTTGTGTGACAAATTTTAGTCACATCAGTTAAAGGTTAATTTCATATAATTTCTTATGCATTTTAATATGCAATTCTTGTTAATATATCTGAACTCATGCTTTTTAATGAACGAAGTATAAATTTATTTCTGAAAAAAAATCAAAGCTGAAAAGATATTGATGATATCATTGGTAATCGCAATCTTTTTACCAAATAAACTTATTTGGTTATTAAGTCTGGCTAAACCTGAAATAAAATTTCCTTGTTTTATGATTTTGATATGAATTAGTAGGGTACATTTATGAGGCAAGTTTCATTGAATAATTCAAGGTAAATGTATCTCATCTTTATTAGGCATATTTAATTATACATTATTAATTATTTACTTGGCCTTTACTTTTAATAATTTAATCATTTTTAATATTATCTTAATTTTTATTATTTTACTTTACTACTTTACTTAATTATTTTAATATTTTACTATATTGTAAGCATTCATTATAATTTTGATTGCATTATTGCATTCACATTACTGTTTAAAAATGTAAACAAAGCAGAATTCTAAAATCTGCACAACCTCTGGCCTCAAGCTGTACGGATTTTATGGAATCTATTGTATACATATATATCTTCAAATTACTAGGCGTTGACGTAAAAAATCTAAAATTCAAAGCAAAAACATGTCCGTGATGTGATATTGACGGTGGCAACAACTGACACATAATTTTCGTTTGTACTGACATTTTTTTTTAACTTCTAAACATCCCACAATTTCCATTTTCTCACCTTCGAGCAGAAAAAAATGTTCGTTCAAATGTAATGTATTTAAAAACTGTATCTCAGTTTATTGATTTTTACGGTTTTAAAAACAATTTTCAAGCATGTTTTTTTTTTTTTTTTTACTTCTTTCTCTATAGCGCGCTGCCCGATTACGAAAGATTAACCCGTTTACTCAAGACAATGTAAATAATTCAGCGTTTGTTTCTGTCTCATATTCTACAACGAAATTGAAACGTCATCAATAAATAATTAAAATTATAAAATAATATAAATAAAACTCAAATTTAACAACTATGTAATCGAATTGTGCGCTTAAGGGGTTTCAGCAGGGCATCGCGAAGACTTTTTATTGGTGGGGAAGAGGACCTTAAATTGCCAAGTCAAATTTCAGTATTTGCCAACTAGTTTTATAACATTGCCAAGTTACCACAATTAGAAAATGTAATGTAGTTCTTATTCGTAAAATGTTTAATAATATTCCCAATTAGATTTGTAATTTTTGCAAAGTCTGTCAGAAATAGAAAGTTTTACACAAATTCACCAACTAAGTTTGTAAATTTGCCAAGTGTAACCGCATTCACAAACGTTTAGGTGGGCGCTCCCCCTGTCCCCCCCCCCCTTCCCCTTAGCGAGGCCCCTGGGTCTCAGGACTCTTAAAAAAAAATAGAGTCCATTATCAGAATTTAATATCTTAAAATGTATCTGAATTTAAAACACAATTTTTATTGGGATGAAAGATATACAGTACAGAACCATTTATCCGGAATGCTTGGGGTCAGATGTATTCCGGATAACTGGTTTTTCCGGTTAACTGGTTGTGCATTAAAGCAGCATCCATTTGACAAGTTTTGTGGAATATGTGTGGTTGTGGCATTATTTCTCATTTTAAATTATTAGATTATTTGGATTAAAAATCAATGCAAGAAAGATCAAAAGTTAGCCAGAGTCTAAAAGAAGGCAATTTATGGAAATTCGTTAGGAACAAAAATTTTTCTGTTTCCTCTGCATAAAAATTAAAACATCTAAAATACAACTAAATGTGATGACAAAAAATACTAGATGTTGTCATCAAATTATACAATTGTTTCAAGCAAAGCCTATGTCAAACTGGCAATGTATGACACCTTTTTCTGCAAAGATTCTGAAATTAGTCTATCAGAAATATCATTCCGGATAACTGATTTTCCGGTTAACTGGTTTCCGGATAAATGGTTCCATACTACTATGTTCTTTCATTTCATGTATTTAAAAAATTGTAAGATGCATAATTAGCATAGGATAAACAAGGAGCTCCAAACTGTCACACATTTGACAAGCAGAAAATTGGTATAACAGCTTACGCGCAGGGTTACGAAATAAATATTGGAAATTGAATGAAAATTTTGGTGCTTACGTATACTTCAGATTATAATAATTACCCTGAACTTAATAAATTTGTATTTAAAACATTTTTATGTTTTTAATGCGTTGTTGTATTTAACTAATATAAAATTTGAAAATTTCAACAGTATAATCACCTAAAAAATATTTTTTTGAACAATAAAATGAAATTTCAGGTTCAGTTTATACAGACTAACATGAAGCATATATTTTGAAAATTTGATGAAAAAATATTCAGAAGTTTTTGAGATATCCTTTGCGTTATGCCGAAAAACGTCATTTGGAGAAAAATGACTTCAAAGTTTCGGAAACGCCGCTTCAACTATTGAACGGGTATAATTCTAAAAGCCATAACTTCTGTTCTAATGGAAATTTAAAGGAAACAATTATATCAAAATGTTCAGAAAAGATAGGAGCAATTTAAAATCTAAAAAAATTAAAATTTTTTAAATTTTGAAGCTTAAGTTCAAAGACCTCTTAAACCACTGAAATTATCAGAAGCAAAAAGGATGCTGTAATATGTATCGTAATCTTTGGCGATTTTTATGGTTATTAACTCCTAGAATGCGGCTAGTATACGAAATACGAAAATATAATAAGCTTTTTATAAGTTAAAAATTAGCTTTTAATAAGTTAAAAAACTTCATTCGAATACCTTATTCATAGTTTTCATAAAAAAAGTACTAACATCCGTACTGTATCCTGTCCATCGTCATATTTATATTTCATACATTATTTGCAAAATTTAAAGCAATTTCATCTTCAGCAAAATACATTTTTTAATATATTTTGACTATATGTATATGCATTTTTATACACTGCTCAAAACAATTAAAGGATATTTGAAGTTTTATATAAAATAAAGATATAAACGAAATTTTTTTTGCCGAAAATAGAAGAAGAGAATCACAAATGCAATTTTTTCTGGTTTTCAAACTGTGGAGTATGCAAATTTTGAGTTCGACGTCTAAAACGTCGCTTCAGCGGCAGCGAATGAAATTTGACTTTCAACTGGATAAAAGAGAATGAAGACAAGGATGATCGGCATTCAGTGATTGCTTTGTTTCGATGAGTACGATGTCTCAGCGAAGTCATTTGACAGATTCAGAAGCTTTGAGAATTGTTGGTAGGTTAGAAGGGGGCCAAACTCAAGCCGAAGTAGCGCAAGCCATTGGAGTGTCACAAAGTGTCATTTCCAGGATCTGGAACCGTTTTTTGGAGAGTGGATGTGCAGGCCGAAGACTAGGGCAAGGTCGTAGACGGGCAACAACGCCCAATGAAGATCGGTATTTAACGTTAACAGCTGAGAGACACCGAACCATGAACGCTACTCTTCTCCAACAACACCTTCGCTCGGCTACAGGCACCACGATTTCAACTCAGACTGTCCGAAACCGGCTCCATGCTGTAGGTCTGTATGCTCGCCGACCGATGGTATGTGTTAGATTAACATCAAGGCATCGTCGCGACCGCAGGGAGTGGTCAACCGAGCATGTCAACTGGAGGAGAAATGAATGGAGCAATATTCTGTTTTCTGACGAGTCCCGTTTTTCTGTGCATCCGGATAATTGGCGTATTTTCATCTGGAAGGACCGTGGCAGTAGGAATAATCCTGCGTTCGTGCACGAAAGTGTCAGATTTGGCGGTGGAGGAGTGTTGGTGTATGGTGGCATCTCCATTGACGGGCGCACTGACCTCTACATCATTCGAGATGGAGCTCTGACTGGTCGCCGATATAGGGATGAGATCCTCAGACCTATTGTAGTCCCTTACGCTGCAGCAATCGGAGATAACTTCATTTTAATGGACGATAACTGCAGGCCACATCGTGCAAACCTGGTGGAGGATTTCCTTTTCGAGGAAGGAATCGTTCGAATGGAATGGCCAGCGTGTTCTCCAGGCATGAATCCAATCGAGCACGTTTGGGACGCTCTAGGAAGACGAGTTTCTGGCCGCCAACAACCCCCACAAACTCTCCAAGAACTGGAAAGAGCTCTTCTGGAAGAGTGGGGCAGAATACCCCAACTCGTCATTAATAGCCTCATTGAGTCCATGCCTCAAAGGTGTTCAACGTTGCTGGCCGCCCGTGGAAACCATACCCCTACTGAAAATGATTTTCTTTGAAGAAAACACCTTTTCTTATTCTTTTTTTCTCATATGCACAAATTGTGTTTTTTTCCTTTAGTACATAAATGCGCAATAAAATGCATTTTTTTCTGCCAAACATGTGTAATTTATTCTCATATAACCTACTATGTCTGTCGACCATGTATCAATCAGCTAAACAGTTTACCAGATACAAAATCCACCTAAAACTGCAATATCCTTTAATTGTTTTGAGCAGTGTATAATAAAATCTAATAAATGAACTGAGCAAAAACATTAAAATCAGGAGTGGAAAATTTTCAGAAAATCCTATTCGCTAAGGATTTCTTTGTATCAACTAGCAAAACACAAAAACAAATGAAAAGGGCTATGCATATATAATGTTATCGCATTAGGGGGAGGGGGGGGGTCTGGTACATGATATTGTAAGATATTTCTAGGGGGAGGGGACATTTGTCATTTGATATCGTTATCATTTTTGATCCAACCAAAATTTTATTTTTTTTATTTGCACCTTGTTCTTTACATCAAAATAGTGTCTTATCTTTCTTTTAGTCTGTTATCTATTTCTACGAAAATACAAAGTTATTATTTAAATCATTAAATGATTACAAAATTATTTAATTTCAAAATATGGAATACACCAACGTTTGGCATTCCTATTTCTTCTGTCATATGTGTATGCACTTATATAATCCGCTGATCGAGAAACTATTTCCGAAGTATGTTTGAAATGATACTTGTGTTTATTACTAAACAAAAGTGAAAGAATGTTGCCTACCCGTTTTGTTCATAAGAGGTTCTTTTCCTCCCTCCAACACCAGCACCCGTGCGGGGGCAAGTGCAAGAAGACACATTATTGTTGAATGCATTATGTAACAAAAAGCTATTATTAAATACTTTTAAATAGTAGCTATTTCTTTTAAGCGTTATTTCATTTATAATAGTGATATTTTATTCACTTCTCTTCATTTAAATCAATAAAGTATGCGGATAATAAATGTATAACCATATTTGCATATTACTTCAAGCAAAAGAAAAAAAAATGTGAAAAAAAAAATTTAGCCATTGATAACGATATCATTAGGCAGAGGGGAGGGGGTGTCCGTGGGATGACAACGTATGATATCGTAAGTGGTGGAGGATCCAAAATTACTAAAAAGTTGATAACGTTATATATGCACAGCCCCAAAGGATGGAAATTCTGTATAAATGTTTCTTCAAATCTTGTAATCAAATTGGTAGGGTAAAGTGCCCATATTTCGTCTCTCCTCAGTCACTTTTAGGTCCTAAACGTTGTAATTTTCAGTGAAAACCTAGCAAATTTCGATTTTACATAGACTAACTACCCACGCACTTTAACAATGCGAAAAATTATTTTTTCAAAAGTATCTAAAAAATGCAAAAGGAAAAAAAAAATGGTCCCAATTTCGTCCCCCCAAAAAATCTAATACGCCGAGGATTAACTTATAACTAAATCAAAATTTATTTCTAAATTATGAGTAAGTAATTTAATTTACATTAAAGTAAGGCACAAAGGAATGTACTAATTCTCAGTGAAAGAATAACGTAACGAAACATCATCCATCCAAACATGAGGAAAAAAGTGTTACGAAAAAGCATTCCTAATTTTGTTCCCGGGACGAAAATAAGCACTGCAAGGAGGACAAAATTGGGACCACGCTACTTCCCAATATAGCGGAGCTTCAGTTCCCGTAAGATGAACTGAGCGTCCTAAAACACGCTGTATGCTACTGTCAGCATCTTACCTACGTAAAATACATGCAATGAATAAGAAATAAATATTTACAGTACAGTAAATAACGTTCTACAAACGACGTAATAAGAACCCAGGTCTTCTAAAAATAGAAAATTCGGCTTTTTTAATTTATGTATGCGTCTTGGGGAACGAAACTTTCAGTACTGACCCCTTTTACCTTCCGTCCCATGTGCCTTGCGTCATAAGTTGCGCCACTTTCGCAGAAGCGGAGAAGTTAAGGGGGACGAAATATGGACACTTTACTCTATCTAAGGTTTCTAATGATAAAGAATGCTTTTCGGAATCTAATCAGGTAACTCTGAATAGGTTATTGTATATTTCATTTGTGGTTATAGTATATTTTTGTATATTAAGAGACATTCAACACCCCCCCCCCCCCCCCCCAGTGTGCACTGGAAAGAAAAACCATCTTCCTGCTCTTAAACATCACGTTAAAAAAAATATGGGTTTATTTATACCTCGTTAGAAGGTACAGTCGTGGAAAAAAAAGTAAACACCCCCCCCCCCCCCTTAACTCCTCAACAAATTATCGTAGAAGAAAGTTATTGGTACCGAACGATAGGAAATAAAGTCTACTTTTAAATGATGTATATAAAATTTGTTTAGGGGGTCATCTTCATATTAAAACGAATCATAACTTTGTTTTTTTCAATAGCAGTACACCATTCTGACAGCATAAATGAACTCTACACCCTTCAATTAGTCTAAAAACAAATTTTCATGCAATTCGTACCATAAGTTTCCGAGAAATTAATTATTTTAAAACGAGCGTATTTTAAGGGCTGTATCCAAATTGAAGTTCCGTACTCGATTGCTAACCGAGAGAGCTCCCTTCTTGATCAAGGTACCTTAAGCAGCCAATTAAGCCTGTTAGATTGCAGGATAGCATAAGAAATTTCAAAATATTCAGTCACTTCTATCATAGACGGCCCCTTAAACCATCATTTTGCCGTTTTTTAATCATAATTTGAAAACTACTTGGAAGAAAAATGTGAAATTTTGGATTTCCGTAAAGCAGGACTTAATAAATCTGAATCCATCAAAAAAATTGTAGGTTGCAATTCATAATTTTTTCAAATATTAATTTCATAATTCATATCAGAAAATTATAAAAATTGCAAATTCAACGTATTTATGTTTGGGTATATTAGTATTATTGCTGCACAAAAAATTAGAACATTAGGATCATAATTTCAGAAGTTATAAATAAAAATATGAAAATGTAATTTAACATTAGAAGCACTAAATTTTGAATGTTTAATAATTCAAAAACTTATCATTCAAATGACTTGAAATTTTGCGTTTAGGCATAGTTTGAACCAAAAATTTGAAATATCTCGTTAAAATTGGGTATTGCCATTGAAAAAAAATGAAATTTGGATTCGTTTTACTATGTAGATGGCCCCCTAAGCAAATTTTATATACGTCATTTAAAAGTAGACTTTATTTCCAATTGTTCGGTACCAGTAACTTTCGTCTACGATAATTTGTTGAGGAGTTAGTAGAGGGTGTTTACTTTTTTTACTTTTTTTTCCCACGACTGTACTTCTGTTTGCAAACACCTGAAACGTATTTCTTATCCTATTTTCGTACATTTATCATTTCGAAAGAGCAAAACTAGCCGGATATGGCAATCCAAAAACTTTCTTCTATCTCATACATGTTAATACTTCCTGAAAAATGCAACATTGTCAGCGCCACCGATTAGGCGACTTTACACAAAAATTTAATCATGAACAACTTATGTCAACTTCTAACTGAATCTGAAGTTTGATAAAAATCCGTTCATTAGTTTTTGAGATGGAGCTATTGCGGAAATCGTAAAAAATTCTGCATAGCAGCGCCACTTGTTGGACGATTTACACCAGAAACTAATTAGGACCAATTTATACCAGGGATTAACTGAATTTGGAGCTTGATGAAAATCCGTACATTAGTTTTTGAGATGGAGCTATTGCGGAAATCGTGAAAAATGCAGCCTAGCAGCGCCACCTGTTGGACGAGTTACACCAAAAACTAAACAGCAGTAATTTATATCAGGGACTAACTGAATCTGAAGTGTGATGAAAATTCGCGCATTAGTTCTTGAGATAGAGCAATTGCGATAATCATGAATAATGCTGCATAGCAGCGCCACCTGTAGGGTGATTTTCACCTAAAAGTAATCAGCACTAAATTATATCAAGGACTAACTGAATGTGAAGTTTTATGAAAACCCATGCATTAATTCTTGAGATATAGCTATTGTGGAAATCGTGAAAAAAGCAGTATAGCAGCTCCACCTGTTGGACGATTTACTCCAAAAAGTAATCAGAGCCAGTTTATATCAAGGTCTAACTGAATCTAAAGTTTTGTGAAATTCTGTGCATTAGTTCTTGAGATAGAGCGCCCACAAATTTTTTGTTACATACAGACTCACAGAGCGACTGACAGACAGTTTCTAAAAACCATCAAATCGTGTTTAGGACCTTCTGAAACGTATAAATCCACCGAAAACCAGAAGTTGAAATTTTTCATGAATCCAATACTTTCTTCTTGTAAAGATAGAAGAAAGTAAATATATTGGTTTCTCAGATTTCTAATGATAAAGAATGCTTTGCGGAATCTACTCGGATAACTCGGAAGAGGTTATTTTAAATTTTCGTTTGTGGTTATAGTATATTTTTGTATATCAAGAGACATTTGTCTTTTTCCCAGTGTGCACTCGCAAAGAAAAATCATTTTCCTGCTCGTAAATGTCACGTTAAAAAAATATGGGTTTATTTATACCTCGTTAGAAGTTCCTCCTGTTTACAAACATCTGAAACGTATTACTTTTCCTATTTTCGTACCTTTATCATTCCGTCCTAACAAAAATATATCCAGTATTTTTAAAGCGGAAGAGAAAATTTTAATAGAAAAATAACTATTGTATTCCAGTGAACGTAAGTTTAAAATTATTTAAAAATTATATTAAATTAGTCGTTGCAAACTGCCAGATGGGACAAGACTCGTAGATAATATCATTTGCACAAAAATCGCTCTTTCTATTTAGTGAAAATAAAATAATGTTTTAAGAATAAATCTAAAATTATGTTTTACAGATAGTATGAAACATTGCAACAACGAATATATTATTGCAGCGCACGTAAGTTTAAAATTATTCTAAAATTCGGTAAGCACGTGTGTTCAGTAAATAGTAAAAATGTTTGATAAAAGTTTGCAGACGATATCTACAAAAGACGTACTTTAAATGAAGCATTCCGGATACTTTTTGTTAACAGTAGTTATGTATTTTACATACTCTAATAAAATCCTGTTTTTTATTTATTTTTATATTTACTTATTTTCACAACGATGTTCACAAATAAATGATGTATTTTAGGGAGTATGATTTGCTCTATAATTAGCTTTATTGCTGTATACCACATTGTTGCCAGAATAGTTCATTTTTTAATGCCAATCTTGGCTGTGGCCACTATTATCCACTACTGTACAAAATTTCAGGATTCTTGTGCATCAGGAAATGAGTGAAAAGTCGATTACAACGTTCCATCTTTACAAACATGAATCAATTTAATTAAAAGAGATTTCTCATTTAGTCAAAATCTGTATTTATTGCCATCTACCTATCTTACTTTCCAACTAACATTCTTCAGATTTCTTCTTCAACCGCTTATTTTTTGTTTCTAAGCAACCTATTTCACACTGGAATTTAAATTAGTTCGAAAATTTTAGGACTGAAATATTTAAAGCGTTAAAATAGTCATTCTCAACCTTCTTTAGGTCATGGCTAAACTTCCGCGCCGCACTAAGATTATGATAAGTTAATATACAGCAGAGCGCCGATTATCGGAACTCCAATTAATCGAACTTCCAATTATCCGAACAGCCTATTTCTCTCAAAATTTTTTTAACTGAATTTCTATTTATCCGAACAGCCTATTTCTCTCTCTCTCTCTCTCTCTTTTTTTTTTTTTTTTTTTTTTTTTTTTTTTTTAATGATGATGAGATTGTGGATGAGATTTAAGATGAAAAAGGAATTGAAGAAATGAAAATGAATTCTCTGAAAATGACCCAGGTCCATTACATAACGAAGCCTTTGAATGTTTGGAAACAGCTAAGAAATGGCTCGAACGGCAGAAGAACTCTGATCTTATTCAGCTAACGTATTTAAGAACAATTCGAGATATAGCAGCATTGGAAAGAACGTCTTCTTTGAAGCAAGCAACAATCGGAAGCGATTTTGCTTAAATTATAATCCCCGGAGTTCAGACATGATAAAAAGAGAAAAAGAAAATTTTAAATGATAAAAAAGTAAACAAAAAGAAAACAGTTTTTAAACACGCTAGCACTAACTGGTGCTGCCAGTAATAAGCCTGGATAAAGTATGAAGGTTTCAGTATAGTCAGGAACATCCCTTAAATTATCTGTCCATTTATCCGAGCTTTTGCTTATCCGAACTAGGGTCGGTCCCGACATGTTCGGATAATTCGCGCTCTACTGTATATACATATATATATATAAAAGAAATATTTGTCAGTTTTAATTTATTTAAACTCAAATGAAAAGTCCCATCAGACAAAAAATATTATAATTTGTAAAAAATAATTGTAAAAATTCTTAAATCTTATTTTATTTTATTTATTTATTTATTTATTTATTTTTTTTGCTTTTTTCTTTAAAATACATTAACATTTAATGGGATAGCTGAAACTGACTTTTCCCTTCAACAAGAATATTTTTTTTGCATGGTAGAATTTTTGGACAGGCATGCTTTAAATTTTTTTCCGAGCATTTAGCTGAGGTTATTATTATTATTATTTTAATATTATTCGTCGTAGAAAAGCTCATTTTTCATAAACATAGTGTTGAGAAAGGAAAGATTTTATTTAAATGCTTGTAAAATTCAGAATTGAAAGAAAACCAATAAACTGCAATTATCTGTATATTTAATTTTTAGCGTTTTCCAACATAGTTGAAAAGTGTTTTTGAATTACGGTTATATGTCTATCTATCTTACCTTGTTGTAACTCGCGTAATTATACTCGGATTGCCACGTAATTATTGAAAATGAAATGTGTAGCATTTGTAGTTCGTTTACTGGGTCACGCAAAAGAATGCCGTTACATTACCGTCCAAGGGGGAAAAAATGTTTGCAGTGTATTTTAATGATGTTACGCCATTTTAAACATTTTAAATTTGATATGCATCACTGGGGTGCATTATAAGTTGCTTACTGTAGAATGTCGTGTGTAGCATTTATCGTTCACACGCACACACACACATGCACATGCACACAAATCGATTAAAGTACTGTACCGTGTAAATGTGTTTTTGTTTTTAAAAATAACGATTTTAGAATAACATTTTTGATTACTAATGTGAAATCACTCGTAATGTAATCTAAACTGTGACAAAAGAAAAAGTTTTTTCATTCTGTGATTGTATTTGAGCATTAAAAAATATAAAATAGAATGCCAGTCCCATTTGTTTTATAATTTAAAACCTTAGTGAGAAAAATGCTATGTAGTAAAAAAAAAAAAAAAAAAGTTTAGAAAATTGAAATGAAAGCTTCTTGTTCGAAATTTTATTGATTTATTTTCATTTTGGTAGCGTATATATGACACGTTAACAAGCGGTACTAAACTCTTTCAGAAACATTCAATTTTTAAACATGAACAATTATTAATGTTATTTAAATTACGAAATAAAATATAATGTCTTCAACGCTAATTATAATCTTCTCATAACATCTTCTTCTATATATATATATATATAAAAGAATAATGATAAAGTAATAAGTAAAAAATAAAATAAATAAATAAATAAAATAAAGTAAGTAAATCTTAAAAAATAATGTCTTCAGATTTAATTATAATCTTATTATTTTAGTTTTACCATTTGATAATTTATTTCATCACATCTTCATCTATAAAATAAAACATATTTTTTTATGCAACGTAATATCTTCTTCCACTTAGGCCTTAAATTGTTTGTATGTTTTATAAAATGTTTGTTTTGAGCTATTTTTATTTACCACATTTCTTTCTTTCTTTCTTAGGTAAGTGAATGAAATTCTTGTACTAGAATGTATAATCTGTGAGTGGTAAGTTAATAAATTAATTTCTCGTATTTTCTTTAAAAAAAAAATTTAACCGCTTCCCTTATTATCCCGAGTTATCTCGGGTTCGTATGTAGTGCAAATAATGATTATTCCGAGAAACTCGGGCATACAGGACTGTCACTGGCGACTATTTTTCTATTTTACTCGCATCACTATTTAAAAAAATAAATAAATTTTGTAGCATATTTCCCTTGCAAATGTTGGCAAACTTTTCTGGCAAACAGGTCAAAGATTTTTGTTTTGAGAAAATGGTGCGAAGTAGAATTAAAAAATAAGTAATTAAAAATAATGGAAAAAATGATGATTTTTTGCAGTTAAAAAAAATGGTAGGGGAAGCGGTTGACAAATTTATAAAGGAAATGTCATTGACAAAAGGTAACTTGCGAAATCTTATATGAAATCAAATATGAACTGAAATTGAAGTGCAATTTTTCGAGAAATAATTATTTTTAAGGCTATAATATTTAACAACTTCTATATTAAGGAAAATTGAATGCATTATTTTCAAAAAGACAGCTTTTTAATGATTTTCGCACTGGATAACATCTGCTGCTTGTGTGATAAACGAAATATGCAATAATTTACTGAATTTATTACTTCCGTGTATGTTTACAATTTTTATCTGCTATTGAGTAATAACCACTTTATATTTATGAAAACTCCAAGAGCTTTGGAAATGTTTCATTATTGTCTTGAATAGTAATATTATTCTTATTTGTCGATATGTATTTTTTATTTTTAAATTGAGAAATTTTGAAAACAATGATAATATTTGTTTTTGTACATTTGGAACAGGGAAGGAAACAAATATTCCCATATGCACCAAAGGCTATATATATATATATAATCCTAATGAAACGGATATTATGAAACGAATTTATATAACGATTCTATGAAACGACTGATTAAACAACTGGTTATGTTTCACGGCGATTTCTCCTAAAATACGGAATACTTTGCGATGAAATTAACACCAAAGAACCCCCTAGTATATATATAGGGTGAACCAAGTCTTGCCCTAATTATAAATATTTATTGTGCTCAAACTATTATAATTATACGTATATTTGTTTGGATACCATTGTAAGTACTGTTATCATTTTTTTTTTAAACACCACGTACCTCAGTGAATTTCAGCGTGTGTCCCCTTGATATCTTGGAGAATGTCTAAGCGGTATTCTAGTTCCCGCCAAGTGCTCTTTAACATGTCTTCTGTTACAGTACACACAGCAGCCTGTATTCTAGTCTTCAGTTCTTCGGCGTCAGCGATTGGTGTGGCAAAGATTCTGTTCTTGATATAGCCCTAAAAGAAAAAAATCCAGAGGATTAATATCTGGAGAGCACGAGTCCAGAGTGTTGGTCCATTCCTTTCCAATCCACCGATCCGGAAAAGTTTCGTTTAAAATCTACTAAAAACTACTAAAACTGATTTATCCAATGATATAATATTAATTACATTATTATACAAACGGTTAATTTGTAATGAATTATAATCTGGGCAAGACTTTTGATTCACCCTAGATATATGCATATATAGTATAGTTCTAGTGCCACCCAAAATAATTAAACAATAAGTGGCATCGTTATTTCGTCCCATTGAGACTCTTGTGTGACTCAACACCGTAATCAATTTTTGAGCCATTTGCACCACGTCACAAAATCAGTCATCTCGACTTTACAGTGACCCACACTGAGTAAAAAAGTATGGTTCTGGCATCTAGAATCTAAATAGTGGTTCTAGAAAAAAACGTTCCATGTCATCCCTATAAATTCTAGTTTCCTTTGCTAGAGAGATCTAGAGTCTCCTACTAGAATTCAACAGCGTTTTCCTATACTCTCGTAGTCAAACTTATTTAAAAATCTCTGCAAATAGATGCGAACACAAGAGGTTAGTTTAAGAAACTGTAATTCTAGTTTATGAAACCATTCCAGAAATCAAGCGATAATTTCTCGCTACTGAAACGATTCATTATCGTTTCGTCACCTAGAAAACAAGAGACTAGAAATTCTAGATCATTTCGTCTATTCAGCTTAGTTGTTTACCCTATTCGCATAGCTCGGAAATCTATATCTAGTTTAAGGATTCAGAAAATGACTACCTATTCATTCTAGATGAAAGCAGTATTTTTTCCCCCTCTCAGTGCACTTTCCACGTCAGGTTAAAAAAAAAAAAAAAAAGAAAATATATGTAGTCTGTTTTTATTGTGTCACGCGGTGCTTTTACATTTTAGTCTCATTCGGGTCACGATGCAGTAATCATAGAATACAGTAAAATTATCATTGTCACAAAGAAAGTACGCTACAACTCAGATTCAAAATATTAGAATAATTACTTTTTTTTCACAAACTGGAAATATCCTTTGGTAATTTAACATCTTTTAATGCAAATATGCAAACGATATTTTTATTAAGAACTTATTGTTGATTAAACTTATTTATTATCTTAAAATTAATATCATTTCTGAAAAGAATAATTGAAAAAAAAATTATTTTGAAAAGTCAAAATATTAGAATATTTATTCAAGTGGTTCAAAATATTAGAATATTTCGCATTAATTCTCCTTCAATTGTCACCAATTCATAACTGGTGGCATCATTGATTAAATTCCGACGATTTTATTTAAATTCGGTGTTCTTTTTACAGTTTGTTTGCTTTTTCGTCTTAAAATGGGTCGTGTGGGTGATATTCCTGAATCTATTAAACTTCGTATGTTTGATTTGTATCGGCACGGTAAAAATCAATGTTATATAGGGAATTATTTACATTGTTTGCAATCAAGCGTTAGTAAAATACTAACACAATATTAAAAAAATGGAAAATTTCAGAATAATCACCGAAATAGCGGCCGAAAACCAAACGCATCTGCTAGAGCTGACAGGAAACTGAAGCGTATAGTTAAGAAAAACCGATTTAAAAGCGTGCAATTCTTGCACCGAAAATGGAAAGAAGAAGGAGTTGAAGTTTCTACATCGAGAACATTATAAGACGTCTCCATAAACTTAAGTTTGAATCTCGTATACCGAAAACAAAATCTCTCATGACTGTAAAACAAAAACGTATAAGATTCAATTGGTGTAAATCAAGACGTTTATGGAGCGAAGAAGATTGGGAAAATACATTATTTAGCGATGAAAGTATGTTTTGTATCTATACAAGATAATTTCATCCCTAACTAATATGTTTTTCCAATCTTCTTTGCTCCATAAACGTCTTGATTTATACCAATTGAATCTTATACGTTTTTGTTTTACAGTCATAAGAGATTTTGTTTTCGGTATACGAGATTCAAACTTAAATTTATGGAGACGTCTTAATGTTCTCGATGTAGAAACTTCAACTCCTTCTTCTTTCCATTTTCGGTGCAAGAACTGCACGCTTTTAAATCGGTTTTTCTTAACTATATGCTTCAGTTTCCTGTCAGCTCTAGCAGATGCGTTTGGTTTTCGGCCGCCACTTCGGCAATTATTCTGAAATTTTCCATTTTTTTTAATATTGTGTTAGTACTTTACTAACGCTTGATTGCGAAAAATGTAAATAATTCCCGGTATAACATTGATTTTTACCGTGCCGATACAAATCAAACATGCGAAGTTTAATAGATTCAGGAATATCACCCACACGACCCATTTTAAGACGAAAAAGCAAACAAACTATAAAAAGAACACCGATTTTAAATAAAATCGTCTGAATCTAATCAATGATGCCACCAGTTATGAATTGGTAATAATTAAAGGAGAATTAATGCGAAATATTCTAATATTTTGAACCACTTGAATAAATATTCTAATATTTTGACTTTTCAAAATAATTTTTTTTTCAATTATTCTTTTCAGAAATGATATTAATTTTAAAATAATAAATAAGTTTAATCAACAATAAGTTCTTAATAAAAATACCGTTTGCATATTTGCATTAAAAGATGTTAAATTACCAAAGGATATTTCCAGTTTGTGAAAAAAAAGTAATTATCCTAATATTTTGAATATGAGCTGTATTATACTTAACGATTCGAATTCGAAAATTTGATAAATGTTATCGAAAGTTGCGATGCAGCTATATTTCGATCAGGAAAAAGAATTTAGAACCTCGATCAAGTCAATAGAAGAAGTGGAAAACGCCAGAAAAAATACAAACATAATATGCACAAGAATAATGAAGAGAAAAGTCCACATTCTGTGTTATCGGTAACGTCTTTGTCACTAACTAAGAGTAAATTGTGAAACCTTATTTTAAATCCAGTTTCAACTGAAACGGGAGTTTATTTTTCCGAGAAATATTTATTTTGAAGATATTCTATGATATTTCAACGTTTATTAGATCGAGAAAAATTCAATGTGTTGTTTTCAAAATGAAAATATATTAATTATTTGCATGCTGTATAATATAAAGGACATATATCTGACACTGACAAAGGATGATTGCGAATCCTTACACAAAATCAAATTTTAATTGAAATAGAAACGTATTTTTTTTCCGAGAAATAATTACTTCTAAGGCTTTCTATAATATGGCTGTAAGGCTTTCTAAAACTGAATGTGTTATTTTAAAAAAGAAAACATATTATTTGCAGGCTGGAAAATATCTGCTGCTTTTGTGATCCACAAAATAGGAAATTGTTTTTATTTTGTATATGTTACTGAGAAGTGAATGCTTTATATTTATGAAAGCTTTTCAAGTGCTTTGGAGGAGTTTCTTTATTATTCTCTTGAATTCCAATATTTTTCTCAGTTGTCAATATACTTTTGGTTTTCTTTATAATTGAGAAATATCGAAAACGATGATATAGTGCAGGATGGGTATAAAATTTCTAGTTTGGATGCATCTCTTGCTAAAAAGAATGAACGGAATGAAACCAAATTATATATTTTAGATTTTTCAGGAAGGAAAAATAATAAGATTCTTTATAGGAAGATGAAGTAAGGTGTCTTGTAACTTTTACACGACGAAAATAAAGAAAAGAAAAAAGAAGTTTGAATTAGTCTATCTTCAAAACCTTATTATGTATAAATATGAAATTTTTACTATTAAACAGATTGTGCTTTTTAGGTGCGTTCGTATTTATATAAATACATAGCACCAGCACCTAGTCGTCGTTCAGTCCGTCTGTCTGTCCGCATATAACAGAGCAAAAACTATCCAACCGAATGGTCTGAAATTTTAAATATATAATTGTTGCCAAATTTTGTCGAGTCATTTCAAATTTTATGAAAATCGGATGTATAGTTTAATTACAGGGACTGTCAAAATTTTTCCGTTACATTACGGCCAATGGGAATAAATTATTCCAAGTGCATTTTAATGATGTTACAGCCTTCCGAATGGTCTGAAATTTTAAATATATAATTGTTGCAAAGTTTTGTCGTGTAATTTCAAATTTTATGAAAATCGGATGTATAGTTTAATTACAGGGACAGTCAAAAGTTTTCCGTTACATTACGGCCAATGGGAAAAAAATATTGTAAGTGCATTTTAATGATGTTACATCCTTTCGAACAGAATGAAATTGATATACACTTATGAAGTGCATTAAAATATACATTCAGTACTATATGTGGTGCAAAAAATATTTATAAAACTAGTTATAGTACGAACGCACCTCATTTGCCCCGTTTGACAAGCAATTTCCAACTTGTTAATATACACCATTAGAAACTGACTAGTCTTTTACAGAATTTGTGGACTGTTGAAATTAAAATAGCTTTTTTTAAACTCCGTAAGTCATTGCGCGCATGATATCTTGAGAACATATGTATGGATTGATATAGATAAACAAACACATAAGTATTTTTAAAATGATTTACTTTTAATTATTTACAGTAATAAGTTTATTTAGTTATGGCTATTTTTATTCATTAAAAATGTAAAAGTTTGATTCTTTTAAAAAAATATTTTATTTACATGGTTAATGAAACAATTTTGACCTAAAAGTAGATAATTTTAACCCTTTGGATGTGGTGTACTATTAATAGTACATGTCTTTTTCATCGAGTATTATTTTGTCTTTGTTACTATCTACATATAGTAATGATAGTATATGTCTTTCTTATTATGACTTCATTTATATTTGGGCATTTAGTAATAACAATAATAATAAAAGTTTGCTTAATTCTCTTTGCACTGTTGGCGATGCCTTTATTTTATGCAAGTATTTCGCTCTTTAAATTTAAACTATAGGTTACTTTTCTGAACGAATCATGTGTGATAAAACTCAAAAAACATTAAAAAGTTGTAATATCTGTTAAACCCTGTTGTAATACGATATTTTCCAAAAGTCTTTAAAAACTTTTTCTTAGCCTATTATCATATACATATGAATTGAACAAAATAAGTACATTCGTTAGATTTCAGACAATGGGATACTCTTTAAACATCAGTAAATCTATTTGGATAGCTACGCTACGATTAATATTATTAAAGTGAAAGTAATTTTGTTCTCAAACTTGAAAAAAAAATCGGACCCGAAAGGGTTAAAAATACATATGTGCTTATCATATATATCAAATTTCATAACAATACATGTATATGTTCTCAAGATATGCGCGCAATGACCGACGGAGGAAAAAAAAAAAAAAAAAAAAAAAAAAAAATAGCTATTTTAATTTTAACAATACACACATTTTGTAAAAGTCAAGTCAGTTTCTAATGGTAGTGTATTAAAAAGCACAATCTGTTTAATTAATAATCAAAATTTCATGTTTATACATAAAAATATTTTAGAGATACATTAATTTAAACTTTGAATGTTTTTGTTGATTTTCGTCGCGTTTAAAAAGTACAAGACCCTTTAAGTGGAAAAAACTTCGATTTCATTTAGTACAAAATTTTAATTTACTGTTCAGTCGGAATTTTTTTATCTTATTGTTTAAAAATTCAGAAAAAAATGTACTCGGTTACTTTTTTCCATAGAATTTGTCTTCCCATGCATTGAACATTTTAAATATAAAATTTAGTCTTATTCCGTTCATTATTAGTTACTGAAACCTCTAAACAGAGAAAGTTATTCTATGATCATCCTGAATTTCTTGCTCTTATATTTGAAAGGGAGAGACAGATAGTCTCTACACAGACTCTGTACTCTGTACATAGGCAGAGATAGGTATAGATAGACTGACAGAGAGAGAGAAAGAGAGAGAGATTGTGTGTGAGAGATATGATCATTTTCTGCATATATAGAAATGTATAATATGAATAATACCCATAGGAATAATTTATGTATGGTAATCTAAATTTGAACTCTATACTTTTTACATCAAATAACTGAAAACAGACACTTGTTCCTACCTCAGTAGTGCATACTGTTTTTTATTTCATTTTATAAAGACACAGAGGGCTGTTAATTTTGTTTCTCTCGAATCTAACGATCTGTCTTCCTCTGAGAGAGAGAGGGAGTGAATGAATGTGTGTGTGTGTGAGAGAGATATGATCATTTTCTGCATATATAGAAATGTATAATATGAATAATACACCATAGGAATTATTTATGTATGGTAATCTAAATTTGAACTCTATACTTTTTACATCAAATAACTGAAAACAGACACTTGTTCCTACCCCAGTAGTGCATACTGTTTTTTATTTCATTTTATAAAGACACAGAGGGCTGTTAATTTTGTTTCTCTCGAATCTAACCATCTGTCTTCCTCTGAGAGAGAGAGGGGGTGAATGAATGTGTGTGTGTGAGAGAGATATGATCATTTTCTGCATATATAGAAATGTATAATATGAATAATACCCATAGGAATAATTTATGTATGGTAATCTAAATTTGAACTCTATACTTTTTACATCAAATAACTGAAAACAGACACTTGTTCCTACCTCAGTAGTGCATACTGTTTTTTATTTCATTTTATAAAGACACAGAGGGCTGTTAATTTTGTTTCTCTCGAATCTAACGATCTGTCTTCCTCTGAGAGAGAGAGGGAGTGAATGAATGTGTGTGTGTGTGAGAGAGATATGATCATTTTCTGCATATATAGAAATGTATAATATGTACACCATAGGAATTATTTATGTATGGTAATCTAAATTTGAACTCTATACTTTTTACATCAAATAACTGAAAACAGACACTTGTTCCTACCCCAGTAGTGCATACTGTTTTTTATTTCATTTTATAAAGACACAGAGAGCTGTTAATTTTGTTTCTCTCGAATCTAACTATCTGCCTTCCCCTGAGAGAGAGAGGGAGTGAATGAATGTGTGTGTGTGTGAGAGATATGATCATTTTTTGCATATATAGAAATGTATAATATGAATAATACACCATAGGAATTATTTATGTATGGTAATCTAAATTTGAACTCTATACTTTTTACATCAAATAACTGAAAACAGACACTTGTTCCTACCTCAGTAGTGCATACTGTTTTTATTTCATTTTATAAAGACACAGAGGGCTGTTAATTTTGTTTCTCTCGAATCTAACCATCTGTCTTCCTCTGAGAGAGAGAGAGGGGGTGAATGAATGTGTGTGTGTGTGAGAGATATGATCATTTTCTGCATATATAGAAATGTATAATATGAATAATACCCATAGGAATAATTTATGTATGGTAATCTAAATTTGAACTCTATACTTTTTACATCAAATAACTGAAAACAGACACTTGTTCCTACCTCAGTAGTGCATACTGTTTTTTATTTCATTTTATAAAGACACAGAGGGCTGTTAATTTTGTTTCTCTCGAATCTAACGATCTGTCTTCCTCTGAGAGAGAGAGGGAGTGAATGAATGTGTGTGTGTGTGAGAGAGATATGATCATTTTCTGCATATATAGAAATGTATAATATGAATAATACACCATAGGAATTATTTATGTATGGTAATCTAAATTTGAACTCTATACTTTTTACATCAAATAACTGAAAACAGACACTTGTTCCTACCCCAGTAGTGCATACTGTTTTTTATTTCATTTTATAAAGACACAGAGAGCTGTTAATTTTGTTTCTCTCGAATCTAACTATCTGTCTTCCCCTGAGAGAGAGAGGGAGTGAATGAATGTGTGTGTGTGTGAGAGATATGATCATTTTTTGCATATATAGAAATGTATAATATGAATAATACACCATAGGAATTATTTATGTATGGTAATCTAAATTTGAACTCTATACTTTTTACATCAAATAACTGAAAACAGACACTTGTTCCTACCTCAGTAGTGCATACTGTTTTTATTTCATTTTATAAAGACACAGAGGGCTGTTAATTTTGTTTCTCTCGAATCTAACCATCTGTCTTCCTCTGAGAGAGAGAGGGGGGGTGAATGAATGTGTGTGTGTGTGAGAGATATGATCATTTTCTGCATATATAGAAATGTATAATATGAATAATACCCATAGGAATAATTTATGTATGGTAATCTAAATTTGAACTCTATACTTTTTACATCAAATAACTGAAAACAGACACTTGTTCCTACCTCAGTAGTGCATACTGTTTTTATTTCATTTTATAAAGACACAGAGGGCTGTTAATTTTGTTTCTCTCGAATCTAACCATCTGTCTTCCTCTGAGAGAGAGAGGGGGTGAATGAATGTGTGTGTGTGTGAGAGATATGATCATTTTCTGCATATATAGAAATGTATAATATGAATAATACCCATAGGAATAATTTATGTATGGTAATCTAAATTTGAACTCTATACTTTTTACATCAAATAACTGAAAACAGACACTTGTTCCTACCTCAGTAGTGCATACTGTTTTTTATTTCATTTTATAAAGACACAGAGGGCTGTTAATTTTGTTTCTCTCGAATCTAACGATCTGTCTTCCTCTGAGAGAGAGAGGGAGTGAATGAATGTGTGTGTGTGTGAGAGAGATATGATCATTTTCTGCATATATAGAAATGTATAATATGAATAATACACCATAGGAATTATTTATGTATGGTAATCTAAATTTGAACTCTATACTTTTTACATCAAATAACTGAAAACAGACACTTGTTCCTACCCCAGTAGTGCATACTGTTTTTTATTTCATTTTATAAAGACACAGAGAGCTGTTAATTTTGTTTCTCTCGAATCTAACTATCTGTCTTCCCCTGAGAGAGAGAGGGAGTGAATGAATGTGTGTGTGTGTGAGAGATATGATCATTTTTTGCATATATAGAAATGTATAATATGAATAATACACCATAGGAATTATTTATGTATGGTAATCTAAATTTGAACTCTATACTTTTTACATCAAATAACTGAAAACAGACACTTGTTCCTACCTCAGTAGTGCATACTGTTTTTATTTCATTTTATAAAGACACAGAGGGCTGTTAATTTTGTTTCTCTCGAATCTAACCATCTGTCTTCCTCTGAGAGAGAGAGGGGGTGAATGAATGTGTGTGTGTGTGAGAGATATGATCATTTTCTGCATATATAGAAATGTATAATATGAATAATACCCATAGGAATAATTTATGTATGGTAATCTAAATTTGAACTCTATACTTTTTACATCAAATAACTGAAAACAGACACTTGTTCCTACCTCAGTAGTGCATACTGTTTTTATTTCATTTTATAAAGACACAGAGGGCTGTTAATTTTGTTTCTCTCGAATCTAACCATCTGTCTTCCTCTGAGAGAGAGAGGGAGTGAATGAATGTGTGTGTGTGTGAGAGATATGATCATTTTCTACATATATAGAAATGTAGAATATGAATAATACACCACAGAAATAACTCATTTATGGTAACCTACATTCGGACTCTGTCCTTTTTACATCAAAGAACTAAAAACAGACACTTGTTCCTATCTCAGTAATCCATGCTGTTTTTTATTCCACTTTATAAAGAAAGTTGTTAATGTTGTTTCTCTGAAACCTGTCTCCTCGCCCTCTCTCTTGTTTTCTTAAGTTTTAGGGAACTTTATTGGCTTATTTAAGTTACTTGTTGCTTGACAGCAGTTGAAAACAAATAAAAATTGGACATTGAGATTGCTTTGGGGCCTATAGCAACTATGGCTTTCGCTTCGAATGATCCTTATTATACACAGAAACAACAACAAACCAGAACAATTTTTATAATTTTTTTTCCATTACATATTTATATAACTACAGATGGACATTCACATCTTGTTGGCTTGTTTAAGTTACTGGTTGCTTGATAGCAGTTGAAAACAAATAAACATTGGACATTCAGATTGCTTTGGGGCCTATAGCAACTATGGCTTTTGCCTCGAATGATTCTTATTATACGCATAAACAACAACAAACCACCAAATTTTTTTCTTTACATATTTATATAACTACAGATGGATATTACATCCATATCTTACCCAATTACATCCGTATCTTACCCAAGGATTCGAACCCGAGCCCCCGCTATGGTAGCAGCTGTCGCTACCGACCACGCCATTGGGCGACAACAAATGAAATGTAGTGTAAAACAAACAGACAGACAAACAAACAAACAGAAAGCTGATTTATTGGCAGACATACACACTATAAAGAGGCAGTCTTTAGTATATACTTTTTAATTTTTTAATTTTAAAAAGGTGTATTTCGCGAACTTTGGTGTGTCAATAAAATCTACAGATTTTTATATCTACAGAATATCTACAGATTTTTTATTTTTTATTACAGTCGGACCTCTATTTAACGAACCTCTATTTTGCGAATTTCTCTACTTTGCGAACTTTTCCTTGGAACCAAGAACATTTTGCGAATTTCTTCGTAAAATAACCTCCAAATAGCGAAGTGCATTCTCTATTTAACGAACTTTTTCTTGCGATCTAATTTTTTTTTTCTTCCCATTTCTCAAAATATTTCTGGACATTTCAAACTTATTCTTTCTTTAAACAGATTTTGTGATGTTCAATGGCCTTGAACTGATTTTACCAGGCACTTTTTTTTGTCAGCACTGAGAATTCGTCAAGTACTGAGGACGAAGACGATAATCCCTTAGAGTAACTTAAAAAAATGTGGATACACATACGAAAAAAAAAAAAAAAAAAAAAAAAAAGAAATTAATCATGATGTGCTGATTGATGATTGTATTTCACTATTATAGTTAGAAGAAAATACGCATGAAGGTGTTTTTGGTACATTGCAAAGATGCGAGACGTATTATGAGAGAAAGCACTTTTTAAAAGAAAAAACTCAGAAAAAATTAACAGAGTTCTTCAAAAACTAAATTTAAGGATGTATATGTTAATGTATGGTTAAAATTATTTGTTACAATAATAATAAATATTATAAGGTCATTAAAATTCGTTAATTTTAATGCAAAACTATTTTCTTTAAACAGAAAATACAGTGTATTACCGGACAAAATTTTGCTTTCCTTGCAGATTTCAAAGAAACACATAGAAAAAATGTTTAAACACATAGAAAAAATGAATTGATGATGGAAATTGGTGGGTAAAATAAATAAAAAAAATCGATATAATTTATTAAAAAAATGTGATTAGTTACTTTTAGTAAAAATATTTAATATTTATGAATTTAAAATCTGTTTTATGTAGTTTAAAGTATTTTAAAAAGTGAATCTCTATTTAACGAATTTTCCATATAACGAACTTTTCTTCGGGATTTAGCGACTTCATTAAATAGAGGTTCGACTGTAATAACATTTTAGAAGTCTATCACATTCAACCTTTTAGAAGTCTTATCAGTGGCGCCAAATTATATGGGCCCATCCAATAATTTGATATCGCAGTCCAACGAATTTCAATTGATTTAATTTGTAATTTATTTATTTATTCGCTGAAATGAAATTTGGTTTTATTAACGCTCTCAAAATAATTTTGTTTTTAAAATAGTAAGGACATTAATGAGACTTACAGGAGCACTGAAATCCCCTTCAGCGCATGTATAGTTAAATTTATCACAAAAACAAATTTCCTGTATATTTTACCATCTGTTTTGGTGCTTTGAATGGATAAAGCACTTAGGTGACTAAAATGTATGCTTTCCTTGATATTTATTTTTTTGCACTTTCAATAGTTAGCAATTCCAATGTTATTTAAAATAAATATTAATGTGTTTATAAGGAAGAACTTATCTATCTATACTAATATTATAAAGAAGTAAAGTTTGTTTGTTTGTTAGAGGTAATCTCTGGAGCTACCGAACCGATTTCAAAAGTAATGGTATCAAAATGATGGTGTTAGTCCAACTTAGAACATAGGCTATATTTTATGTCGGTGCCACTACCCCAAAGGGGGTGCAGGAGCAAAAAACGCTCTAAAAATGCGATTTTTGTGTTACTGAAGGACCTAGAAATATGAAATTTTGAATATTAGTTACTTATAAGATATAAATGATGTCTAAGAACAGTTCTTAAACAATTCGATATTTACAAGGGGTGAAAATGCACAAAAAGCGTTCTAAAAAACGTTCTAAATGGTAGTTTCTACATAATCTAAGGAAATACCAAACCGATCTAAAAAATATTTGTGTCAAAATGATGGTGACGACGCTTGCTCCAAGACAGGCTATATTTTATGTCCGTGCCACTACCCCAAAGGGGGTGCAGGAGCAAAAAACGTTCTAAAAATGCGATTTATGTGTTACTGAAGGGCCTAGAAATATGAAATTTGAAATATTAGCTACTTATTAGATATAAAGGATTTCTAAGAACAGTTCTTAAACAATTCGAAATTTAAAAGGGGTGAAAATGCGCGAAAAGCGTTCTAAAAAACGTTCTAAATGGTGGTTTCTACGCAATCTCAGGAAATACCAAACCGATTTTAAAAATAATGGTGTCAAAATGACGGAGAGATCCCTTGCTCTAACATAGGCTATGTTTTATGTCGGTGCCAATACCCGAAAGGGGCTGCAGGAGCAAAAAATCGTTCTAAAAATGCGATTTTTGCGTTACTGAAGGTCCTAGAAATATGAAATTTGGAATATTAGCTACATATTAGATATAAAGGATTTCTAAGAACAGTTCTTAAACAATTCGAAATTTAAAAGGGGTGAAAATGCGCGAAAAGCGTTCTAAAAAACATTCTACATGGCGGTTTTCACACAATCTCAGGAAATACAAACTGATTTAAAAAATAAAGACGTCAAAATGATGGTGACAACTCTTGCTCCAACATAGGCTATGTTTTATGTCGGTACCACTACCCCAAAGGGGGTGCAGGAGAAATAAACGTTCTAAATTGCGGTTTTTGCTTTACAGAAGGGCCTAGAATCGTGAAATTTGGAATGGTAGTTAGTTATAAGATATCATTGTTTTAAGATATCTATGGACATTTCCTAAAAAAATCAAAATTTAAAAGGGTGGGTCAAAATGCGGAAAAAGCGTTGTAAAAAACGTTCTAAATTGCGATTTCTATGCAATCTCAGGAAGTACTGAACCGATTTCAAATATAATGGTGTAAAAATGATGGTGACAGATCTTGCTCCAAGATAGGCTATATTTTATATCTGTTTCCACTACCCCAGAGGAGATGCAGGAGCAAAATGCGCGAAAAGCCTTCTAAAAACGTTTTAAATGCCGATTTGTCAGTAATAGCTCAGGAAGAATCAAACTGATTTCAAAAGTAATGGTAGGAAATTGATGCTGACAGCCTCTGCTCTAACATAGACGCTATTTTATGTCGGTATATCACTTAGACGTTGCAGGAGCGAAAAAGCGTTCTAAATTTCAATTTTTGTGATCGGTAGGGGAACTTAAAATTAGGCAAGGTACATATTTATTAGATATAAATTATCTTTAAGAACAGTTTCGAAAAAATTAGAAATTTAAAAAGGGGTAAAAATGCACGAAAAGCGTTCTAAATTGCGATTTCTACTCAATCTCAGGAAATACCAAAGCTATTTCAAAAGTAATGGTTGCAAATCAATGGTGACAGTCCCTGCTATAACATAGGTTATATTTTATGTTGCTGTCACTAGAGATGGGAATGCTCGGAAAAAACCCGGAAAAGTTGGGAAAAAAACGGTTTTTTTCAGTTTTTTTCCGAAGGGCTATTTTTCAATTTTTCCAAATTGGAAAAATTGAAATTTCATTTATAAAATAATGTAGTCAAAATTTTATAATTGCTACTTTCTGATACTTTTATTTATATTTTTTTTTTCATGTTTAGTGCCCCTCATGAAAACCTTAACATGGAAAATCTTATCTGTAAGCAGGGATTCTCTTTAGTAAGAACTTAAGATCCTTCACAGTTTTTTCTCCTTAAAACATACGACCTTTAACAAAATTCTTTCACTTAAAAATAGACATTTCAGAATTTTTTTAGAATCTCCAAATTAAATCCTTCACAAACGTAATGATTTTAGAATTAAAAAAAAAAAAACTGTTGTATAATAGCTGCAATAACCAATATAATTATCTAGCTGTTTATATGTACAAAGGACAATAATGTCTAGATAAGAATTTAAATATATAATTTCTAATTTACAAAATTCCGATTACATTTTTTACACTTCATTCATATTTTTTACAAGTTCACAAGTTCTTATAAAAGTTCACAATTTCGCAAAAACATGATCGTGTGAAAAAAAAATCTAAGCAAATCCTTGGTAAGATAATTAAATGGAACTTCTCTGGTTAAAAATGGAAATTCATGTGCAAAAATATTTCAATATTATACCAATAAATGAAAATGGTAAGATGGAAAATTTAATGTAAAATTTGAAACATGCATTTATTTTTATTTGCATGACTGTGATTTTTCACTATTGTTAGAAAAATTTCTTTTCATAATAACATGCAGTTGAAATTATGTATCTTTTTTTTTTTCTTTTCGCAAAATATAAGTTATTAGAATTGTCTAAATGTATTTTCAAAAAACATAATTCCATACAAACTTTGCAAAGAAAATGTAAGCAAATCTCTGTGAAAAATCTATTTGAAAACAATTTTTAAACATATGGAAAAATCCACCCGTTTTAAAAGTTTCATAAAAAAAAATAAAATACCACTTTCAATATTAAAGATCTAAATCTTACTAAAACATAGTTTGGGTTAAGTCTGGAAAGCTGTAGCAAAACTACATATACAGGAAATGAAAATTATAACTGTAAGGGGGGGGGGGGGGGGTTAATATTGTAAAATAGTACCAATTTTTAAACAACGGAAGATTTGAAAAGGATAATAGTATTTATAATAATACCAGAACTACTATAATTTGTTTCTTTTAAACTGGCATCCTTTATGAGTACTATGTAGATGGGATGTACAATACAGTTTACAACTGCTTTAAAACTACAGTGATATTGGTTGAAACTAAAGACTTTTTTTTGTTAGTTTGTTTTTTAAATTAGCTCTACTGATATAATTAAACAAGTGCTACTGAAAAATCATTTCAACAGGCACATGATACATTATACAAACACTGGTGTTAAATTAAGCAAGAAAAGCTACTCTATTCTTTCAGTCTCAGAATTCTGAAACTTTTAAAAGCTGGCTTTCTTTCTCTCTTTTTTTTTAATAACATATTCACATATAAAGGGAAAATAATTTTTTTTAGTATGCAAAAATATTGAAAAAGTTTATTATTGTATACTTTTTTAAGAAAATATAACTTATTTTTGAGAAGCATTTATAGAAAATCAATTTTTTCCATTTTTCCAATTTTTCCAGAAAAAAAAACTGGAAAAAAACCGGGTTTTTTCCGCCACTTCAGCTTTTCCAGAAAATTTACATCTCTAGCTGTCACTACCATCTGAGGGTTGCAAAAGCAAAACATGTTCTAATTTGCGTTTTTTGCACAACTGAGGGGTCTTACACTTTGAAGTATGGCATGGTATTTACTTACGAGATGCAACTGCTTTCAAAGAACAGTCGAAAGAAAATTCCAAATTTAAAAAGATGAAGTGAGCGAAAAGCGTTATAAATTACAATTTTTATACAATCTTATCAAATACCAAACCGATTAAAAAAATAATGCTGACAAATTGTTGGTGATAGAACCTGCTCAAACATAAGCTATATTTTATGTCTGTGCCACTACCACCAGAGGGTTGCAGGAGCTAAAAACGTTCTAAATTGCGATTTCTGTGATACTGAAAAGTCTAGAAACTTTAAATATGGCATGGTAGTTATTTATAAAATATAAATGCCCTCGAAGGACTGTCAAAAATAAATTCGGATTAAAAAGGGGTGAAGCGAAGGGGAGGTGCGAGAAGCATTCTAAAAAAGTCCTAAATTACGCTTTCTATGCAATTTCAGGGAATATAAACCGATTATAAAAGTAATAGTTGCGAATCAATGGTAACAGTTTCTGATCCTACTTAGGCTATATTTTATGTCGATGATTCTATCACCTGGGGGTCACAGGAACAACAAACGTTCTAAAAAAGGCCTTTAAAAGCTTTCTAAATTACGTTTCTGTGGAATAAGGAAATAACAAACCGATTTCAAAATTAATGTTGGCAAATTAATGGTCACACTTCCTATTTCAACATAGCCTTTTTGGTTGAGAGAGGTGGTAGGACTTAGAATTTGACATGATAGTTAATTTTAAGATGTAAGAAGATGGTTTCTAAAAAATTCAAAACTTCAAATGAATATTGAAATGAGTGTATTAATTGAGCATGAAAGTTTCAAAATATTTTCTAAATTATCATTTATTTAGTTTTATTTCGTTTTATTAATTTAAGTCTCATTTCTGCCTAATGCAGTGTAATAATTATGTTTAATCAAACTGTGTTTTAAATAGTAATTTTTGAATTATTCCTAAAAGTAATAAGTACCTTTTAATAAAAAAAACCTTTTAATAAAATAAAATATTACCTTTTAATAAAATAAAAATTTAGTTAGTACCTTTTAAGGGGTCTCAGGACTCTTAAAATTGGAAAAAATGAAAAAAAAGGACCATTTTCAACATTTAATATCTTAAAATGTATTTGATATTAAGACACAATTTTAAATGGGAATGAAAGACACAAGTATGTTCTTTCATTTCAAATATTTGAAAATTTGCAAGATGCAGAATTAGCTTTTACAGGGGACTTTAAACATTCAGACATTTGACGAGCAGAAAATCGGCATAACAGCTTATGCGCACGATTACAAAATAAATTTTGCAACTAGAATGAAAGTTTTGTGCTACTTATACCTCAGATTATAATAATGACACTGAACTTAAATAAATTTGTATTTAAAGCATTTTTATATTTTTAATACAAAGTTGTATTTAGCTAATGCAAAATTTAGAAAATTTCAACAAAATAAACCCCTAAAAAAATACTTTCTTTTTACAATAAAAAGGAAATTTTAGGTTCAGTTTATACAGACTAACATGAAACATATGTTTTGAAAGTTTCATGAAAAAATATTCAGAAGTTTTTGAGATATCGTGCGCGTTATGCCAAAAAACGTCATTTGGAGAAAAATGACTTCAAAGTTTTGGAAACACCGCTTCAGCTATTGAGCGAGTATAATTCTAAATGCCATAACTTCTGTTCTAATGGGAATTTCAAGATAACAATTATATCAAAATGTTCAGAAAACATAGAAGTTTAACATCTAGAAAAATTAAAATTTCGAAAATTTTAGAGCTTTAAGAGTCCTGAGATCCCTTAATAAAAATTAGACATATAAATATAACTTGGCATATTTCAGCTATATCGCGAGCAAAGCCGCGGGGTTTGCTAGTAAGAATATAATTTAATAAAATTATTTATAAAATTATAATTAAATTATAATAATTTAAAAATTTACTTAGAAAAAACATAATTTAACTTCGAATTATCCTCTTTATAATCACTCTTATATCCTCTTTAGCCTCCTACTCACTCCACACACATGCACACTAAGGGTAAAAAATTATATGTGCTATTTTACTCAAAGATTTTTGAGCCCACTCAATAATTTTGAAAAGTTGGTGCTACTAAGTCTTATGGTATTTTTCGTTGCCTCTTTCCATAATTTTCTGGTCTTTCATTTGCTTCTCTCTGTCTCTCTTTTTTCAGTACACAATAAATTCATTACGAGTAGTTATAGGAAAACTATGGTATGACTTAAATGAAAAATACATTTTATTTAAAATTTTAATTAATTGCTCATGGATTTGCTAGTATTAAAAATTAATTAAGTAAGTAATCCTGATTCAAATAAAGCGATTTAACTAATACGCAAATTTAAATTGAGGAATAATGCGCAATTAAAGTTACCAATAAATAAATAAATTGTTTACGACTAAATTTTAACGAAGTAAAAAAAAAAAAAAAAAGAAAGGTTTTACATTTACCTCTTAAGATTTATTTTTATTGAATTGTAGATGATAATCGTGTTCTTTAACTTCAAAACGACAACAGAATAAAAAAAAATGGGGGGGGGGGGGGGGGATGTGATTGACGAAGTTATTTTTGCGAAACTTTCTTTTCATTTATTCCTTGAAAATGACTTTGAAACTTACATCATGTCTGTCGAAATATTTTTTTTCCACTTTCGAAATGCAAGATTTCCATTGTAGTTTTGTGAGATATTACAATGGCCTACTTTACAGGCATTAGAGTGAATCAATTCGTATTTATTCTAATAACCTCTGTCATCTGTGCTCAGAATTATTTACTAGCCCTATGCAAATTGTGCTTTAACTTAAATTGTGTGAACCTCAAATATTTTCATTTCTATTTTTTCTTGTTCTTTTTTTTTTCGTGAGTTTTTTTCTATTTTGTTTATACATTCAGGTTTTCTTGTAATTTTTTTAAAGCCCTTTAAGATAATAAATTATTTTTAAGGATTATGAAAAAAAAAAAAAAAACAGCTATAGTGGAACCACCATCACAGAAAAACAAAATCGAATATATATATGGATTTTTTAGTAGTAAAAAAAAATAATTCTTTATAGAATTAATTTGGATTGAATTACAGATGGAATCATTTTGCTTAACTTCAAAATGACAATAGGAATTAAAAGAAAAAAATAGCACTTTATTTGCAGAGCTTGAAATACAATTTTCCGTAAGAAAATAAAAACATTGTTACCGCTTCCAAAAAAGAAAAGCACTAATAACACTATCGTTATCCCCCCAACCCCCCAAGAAAAATGAAAGGAAGAAAGGGGAAAAAAACCAAGAGTTTACGGCCAAATTTTGTAGTTAAAAATTTTTTAAATTATTTGTTAGGCTAATTTTGATTGAGTTTTGATTGAGTTATACTCGTGCTTTTTAACTTCAAAACATCAGATAAAAATCCCATAACAATTTAAGTAAAAAAAAAAAAGCATGATCGATGAAGTTATTTTTGCGCAATTATCTTCTTCCGCCATTCCTTGAAAATGGCTTGAAAAATTTGCACAACACTTGCTGAAGTATTCATTTTATTTTATGTTTTTTTTTTTTCAGTTATGAAATTTAGTGGGTATTTTTTTTTTTTGGTAATTTTATAAGGTTCCACAATGATGTCATTGTGGACATACTCTGTAGCTTTTTGTGAATCGTTTCGTAATTATTTAAATAACCTCTGCATTGGAACTCTTTACCAGCCTTATGAAAATTGTAATTTATAAATGTTTAATATCAATTTCTTCGTTTGAAATCTTATAATCAGATGTTTCAAATCATGTATTATTTATTTAAGCTTGTATCACAAGGCCCTTTGAGAAAATAGAATTTTTACAGATTAGGAAATATCAAAACAGCTATTATACCATCACACACGCCCACAAGAGTTTAGGTCTAAACTTTATAGAAATAGAAATGCTTTAAATTCTTTGTAAGATTAATTTGGAAAATATTATGCACAATAATGCCGTTGCTTAGCTTTAAAACGATAATAGAGGAAAAAAGAAAAAAAAAACTAAATTATTTAAAAAAAAAAAAATAATAGTAAGTGCTGAAGTTTTTTTGCTTAATTGTTTTTCTTCAGTCATTCCTTGAAAATAATTTTGGAAAATTTAATCATGGCCGCCGAAAGATTTATTTTTTTTCATTTATGAAATTGAATGTTTTTATTTTAATTTTTTAAATCATCACAATGATTTATTTTGTGGACTAATGGGGAACCAATTCGTAGTTATTAAAATAATTTCTGTCGTGTAACCCTTTCAATACTTTTATGGAAATTGTCATTTAAAAACGTCAAATATACACTTTTCTTCTTCCTTAATTCTTTTTTTTTTTTTTTTTTTTTGAAATTTTATATTTAGATGTTATAAATCATTGAACATTTAAGCGGTTTAAATATAATTCTCTTTAAGAAAATAAAATATTGTTATAGATTCCATAAGAGAAAACAGCAACAGCACTATGACCATCATTATCATAAAAAAATATATATATATCAAGTTTAAAACCGAATTTTTTAGTAGTAAATATATGTTGGATTAAATAAGAAGTTATTGTGTTGCTTAACTTCTAAATAATAATAATAACAACAGCAATTTTAGAATAAAAATCCACACAGTTCTGGCAGCAGTGGTCTTTATTCATCAAGTGTCAGCTCAATCGGAAATATCGTTTTAGGAGTTATCCTGTTCACACATACACACGCGCACACACACACACATACGCAGATACGCACACATCATGATTACAATACTTTCCCTTACACTATGCATTCGGAAAGTAAAAATAAGTAAATCACTTTTACTTTGTGATGATGTAATTAAAAGATATTTATTTTTGCGTATTTTTTTTCTTTCGTCACCTATTGAAAACGTCTTTGAAAAATTTGCATCATGCTGCTAAGCATGTTTTTTATATTTATGAAACGCAATGTTTTGTGAAATGTTACAATGACATACATCGTAAACTGTTATTAAACCAGTTTTATAGTTTCTCAAATAATTTCTGATATCTGTCCTTGGAATTCTTTTATGAATACTGTGATTTATTAACGTGAAGCATTTTTTATTGTGTTTGAGGTCTTACATGCAGATGTTACAAATCATACATTATTTAAAATTTGACTGTAATGCTTAAAAAAAAAAAAAAAAAAAAAAAAAAAGAAGATTGTTACAGGTTGAGAAAAGAAAAAGAAAAAAAAAAGAAAACAAAAACAGCAATAATATTATCATCATCATCATCATCGCTACAGGAAAACAAAGTTGTTTCGTAACAAAGAGCACCAGCTTCGCCTTATTTTCTCCGTGTTTTCTTTTGTTCTTTTAGAAGCGTGCTGATAGTCCAACAACTAATCCCAATCACATAAAAGAGCCGCTCTCAAAGGGGAAAAAAATTGGCATCTGTGTTTATTGCTACTTAAAGGATAAACAGTTTAATGTTGTTATTCTCTGTATCCGTAACTCAATATTTTAGGTTCAGTGAAATGTGAATTATATTTCACAGTTCTTGGTACTGATAATACTTTTTTAGAAACAGATTTTTTTTTTTTTTTTTTTTTTTTTTTTTTTTTTTTTAATGATGAAAAATTCTTTTTCCAACAAGAAAATGGATAATGCCATAGCTGAAAAGCAGTCTTTCAATGGCAATAATCTACATATTAAAAGAAAAAAGGCTGTTTTTTTAGACATTTGGCCTGAGCTTTCTACTGAACCGATTTTGATAATTATTATTATTTTTTTTTAAATGCTGTTCATTTGTAGATGTACCTGAAACTAGCTATTTTTAAAAAACTTCCCCTTTTTATATTTTTAATTTAATTTTAAGAGATTTTTATGAAATTTCTTCAAAATGGTGGCAATCGCATTGCATTCATTGTTAAACAGAAATAATGATAATAAAACACACTTACACACATAAATAACGTCTGCATTCAACAGTTAAAGGTATATATAAATATTATACAGACATACATACAATAAATACAATAAACCCAACTGGAGTGAAAAATTATCCAGAGCCAGGAATCGAACCCGGGACCACAGTAGACAAGATTGCTGCTCTAACCACTGAGTTACTCCGGCCGATACCTGAGTCTGCAATTTCTCACTAATGAACCATGTTTGGGAAGTCGCCAGCCATCTACATGACAGCCTTGGATGACCGGACAACGATGAATAGATTTTACTATTACATCGATCTACGATAATTATAATAAAACACACATACTACAATATATATTAAAACACACATACACACGTAAATAACGCCTGCATTCAACAGTTAAAGGCATATATAAATGTTATACAGATATAAATACAATAAATACAATAAACCCAACTGGAGGGAAACTGGAGTAATTGCAGACTCAGGCATCGGCCGGAGTAGCTCAGTGGTTAGAGCAGCAGTCTTGTATACTGTGGTCCCGGGTTTGATTCCTGGCTCTGGCTAATTTTTCACTCCAGTTGTGTTTATTGTATTTATTGTATGTATGCCTGTATAATATTTATATATACCTTTAGGAATAATGGTGTTTATTAATCTTTACTTATTTATAGGGATGCACCGAATAGTGATTTTGGCCGAATACCGAATATTCGGCCAACAGGTGAACCGAATACCGAATATTCGGCTAGGCCTATATACCGCTAGGCCGAATACCGAATATTCGGCCTGCGGAATAGTAACTATTCGGCCGAATACCGAATATTCGGCTAGTCGAATACTTTTATATTTCAAAGTTTAAAGGCATTAAAATGTTAAATTTTAAAATAATTTTACACAATATTTAAAACAGAAACTTTTATTCTAATAAACTAGAGCTTTTTTTCAAGCAAACTTTATGCTGAAAAGCCTGCTTTGAGTTATTTAAGAACAGGATAGTTATAAAAAAATTTTTAATTAATAAAATTTTAAATTTCATGGCTTCTTCTGAGAATTAAAACAAATGAATAAAATTTTCTTAAATTCTAAAACAAACATTTTAAAATCAAAGAGAAATTGTGAAAAAATTGGAAGAAAAATTGTACAGGTACATATATTTGCTTGTCAGGAAGAGACTAAAGTAAAAGTTAATAAATAATACAATCGATTCAAATTTTATATGGTGACAACTTAGCAAGAATAATTGTTCTACTCCCTTTGATCAAGCAAGTAAGTTTTTAAATGCATCCTAGATCAGTGTCTGGAGTGGGCGATCATTTTCAGAGGTTGTAAACGTTGTTCTTAAAATCTTAGCAAGAAACAGATTATTTACTGGACAATGTTGAGGAACTTGCATTTGTACATAATTAACTCCTATGAAAATCCTCATGATTGGTTAATTTTCTTAAATAATACTTAACAAACGGCAAATAAATAATGTAAAAACATTCTCTTTTATTTAAATATGATTCTGTTTGTAATTATTTTGAATATCTTTATAAGTTGACTGTTAAACGTAGAAGTTGTATAAAGTTTTAAAAAATAATTTTTAAAAGTTTTTTTTAAGTATTCGGTTCAACCGAATATTTCGATATTCGGCCAAACCGAATATTCGGCATGCCGAATAATTTGCTATTCGACCCAGCCGAATATTAGGTGAACCGAATAGTTTGATATTCGGCCAAACCGAATATTCGGCAACATGGCCGAATAGGCCGAATACCGAATATATACCGAATATTCGGTGCATCCCTATTTATACTCTTGATGGCATTTTCTCATTACAATTAAAAATAACTTAAGCATTTTTTGAACAGAAAATGACGTCACATTTAACAAAATGTCGCATTTTCCCACATAAAGCTGTTACATTTCAGTATTTTTCATTGTACTGTTGCTGAGACTGTTGCTTGAGCAAGCAATAGTAGCAAGCAACAGTAGCAAGCTTGAGTTGCTACTGTTGCTTGAGACACTAAACGAAATGACTCAGCGAGTACAAATGACGCCATATTTAAAAGAAAATGATCATTTTGTATTTTATCATTCCCAAGCAAAGTTTTAGTTGACAAACGTAATTTAAAGTTTGGAAATATATTTATTAATAACATGATGCATGTTAAACTATTTTTTAACTGTGAATAACCAATTTAAGGTGAATTAATTAATTGTAATTAATTTTGCAGGTTGATTGTGAATCAATGTAACAGTTCCTTTTAACACTCCTTTTATTTTCTTTCATCGAGATTTGACTGGTTTCGCCTCGTATCCAATTATTTGACTGGACACCTTGGTTGCACGATATGAACACTATAAAAAAAAAAACTAGTCGTTGGGGGCCATCGTAATACTTACCCATCATGGATATGAATAACATAAAATAATGTGGAAATTATGATCGCAAATATCAAGGCAACTGATTGTCCGATCGACATCATTCTTTATGTAAAATTTATGTTACATCCATTCTTTAAAAGAAATAATTCCGAAACTTTTTATATACGCTTCATCAAAACGAATATTTCGAAAATCCGCAAAGATAAATCCGGATAACTAAGGTTACTGAAATTTAATAGGCTGTGTCGCACTATTACACTCTAAATACATGCCAAATTTCAAGCCTCTATCTCAATTTGTTCGGTAGATAGAGTGTTTAAAATCGTGACTTTAAACACTCTTAATCGAGGTCCCTGAAATTCAATAGGCTTCTTGTCATTATTCCATACTAAGTATGTGCCCAATTTCAAGTCTCTATCTCAACTTGTTCAGGAGATAGAGCGTTTACAGACACACAGACAGGCAGACGGACGGCAATTTTTTTCCCTAAAAATATGTTTTTCGGAATCTCAAGTGTCTGAAACAAATATTGCTTTAAAAAATAATAATGGGCAAAACAGTTTTTTTAGATTAAAAATGTATACTATTTATTAATATTTGGAATTGTATAAAATTTACGATTCTTTAGATTTTTCAGTGTGTTAATAATTTTAGTCCGATGTGTAGTGGATTAATTTGACGCTAAAAATACTTATTTGACAAAGCCCACTTTATTCAGGCCCCTACTAGCTTTTATTCACAACCAAGCTACATGACCAGTGATGAAAGTGATGAATTGGGCAGCTTTTACAACAACAGTATCGCGTGTACAGTAAAATGCTTTTACGCTCCTTTATTTAACGAAATACTACTTATTAACAATACTACTTTTTAAGGAATACTATTTATTAATATTTGGAATTGTATAAAATTTACGATTCTTTAGATTTTTCAGTGTGTTAATAATTTTAGTCCGATGTGTAGTGGATTAATTTGACGCTAAAAATACTTATTTGACAAAGCCCACTTTATTCAGGCCCCTACTAGCTTTTATTCACAACCAAGCTACATGACCAGTGATGAAAGTAATGAATTGGGCAGCTTTTACAACAACAGTATCGCGTGTACAGTAAAATGCTTTTACGCTCCTTTATTTAACGAAATACTACTTATTAACAATACTACTTTTTAAGGAATACTATTTATTAATATTTGGAATTGTATAAAATTTACGATTCTTTAGATTTTTCAGTGTGTTAATAATTTTAGTCCGATGTGTAGTGGATTAATTTGACGCTAAAAATACTTATTTGACAAAGCCCACTTTATTCAAGCCTTAACTAGCTTTTATTCACAACCAAGCTACATGACCAGTGATGAAAGTGATGAATTGGGCAGCTTTTACAACAACAGTATCGCGTGTACAGTAAAATGCTTTTACGCTCCTTTATTTAACGAAATACTACTTATTAACAATACTACTTTTTAAGGAATACTATTTATTAATATTTGGAATTGTATAAAATTTACGATTCTTTAGATTTTTCAGTGTGTTAATAATTTTAGTCCGATGTGTAGTGGATTAATTTGACGCTAAAAATACTTATTTGACAAAGCCCACTTTATTCAGGCCCCTACTAGCTTTTATTCACAACCAAGCTACATGACCAGTGATGAAAGTGATGAATTGGGCAGCTTTTACAACAACAGTATCGCGTGTACAGTAAAATGCTTTTACGCTCCTTTATTTAACGAAATACTACTTATTAACAATACTACTTTTTAAGGAATACTATTTATTAATATTTGGAATTGTATAAAATTTACGATTCTTTAGATTTTTCAGTGTGTTAATAATTTTAGTCCGATGTGTAGTGGATTAATTTGACGCTAAAAATACTTATTTGACAAAGCCCACTTTATTCAGGCCCCTACTAGCTTTTATTCACAACCAAGCTACATGACCAGTGATGAAAGTGATGAATTGGGCAGCTTTTACAACAACAGTATCGCGTGTACAGTAAAATGCTTTTACGCTCCTTTATTTAACGAAATACTACTTATTAACAATACTACTTTTTAAGGAATACTATTTATTAATATTTGGAATTGTATAAAATTTACGATTCTTTAGATTTTTTTAGTGTCTTAATAATTTTGGCCCGGTGTGTAATGGATTAATTTGACGCTAAAAATACTTATTTGACAAAGCCCACTTTATTCAGGCCTTAACTAGCTTTTATTCACAACCAAGCTACATGACCAGTGATGAAAGTGTTGAATTGTAATCCAAAGTCGCGGTAGTCATGTTGCCTGTAAAACAGCTTTTGCAACAACGATAGGGCGTGTACAGCAAAGCGTTTTTACACTCCTCTATTTAACTGAACTTTGCTTCGGTATGTAAAGATAAAATCTTGTAATCGATTTTTCGCTCACTTCCTGATCGGCTAGAACAGGGACGGCAAACCTATGGCACGCGTGCCATTTTTGGCACACGAAATAATGATTTTGGCACAGCGTCGCTTGTGACTCTAAATCAAAACACAGTGAGTAGATTACACAAAATTTACGAAATTAGATGAGCTGATCTAGTCTAAATTCGTTAAATAAAAATTGAAAATTTGAATTGCGGCATATTAAATTCCAATTTTATTCAATAGGTCTCAGAATTTAAGACAATATTTGAAAACTATCAAAAAGGAAAGATTAGGCATTATTAAAAACGCCGATGGTGAAATTATGGCAATTTGGAATTTATTTCAGAGCTGATTAAAGAAACTAACATTTGCCATTTTAAGTTTTTCCGCCTATCTACGCATTTGAGTCAATATTTTCGCAAATGATTAATAAAGAACTAAAATAGAAAGCATCTGTCAGATAACTCCGGTTCATTTTGCATTCTGTTAAAATTAACCTGATATTAGGATTCAACAACAGAAATAGCATTAATTTGCTTTCTAATATAGATTTGTTTCTACAATTATTATACTGTAATATCTACAAGTATGTCCTCATATTTTTTTTTAATATTAATAAAAAAAATGTTAAGTAATTTTAATTCGTTAATTTTCTTTCTGCTAAATTTGTTTTTTAGTTGGCACGTCATGGAAATGTAAAATAATTTTGTACAAATTTTGGCACGCGGAAAACCATGAGCTAGAATTATAAATATTATCTGCAAATGTGCGTTTTCGGTGTAGGGGTCGATTAAGTCCAAATTTGGGGTCTCTTTTGGGCCTCTTTTATTAGATTTTAAAATGCTTAATTTGCATACAAAACAAATTCACCAGAAAGGAGAGCTTTAGTAGAAGGACTTAAAAAAGTTATTAATAATAGATGTTTGATTCGAATGAGAATAAGTGGATTTAATCTTTCATTACAAAATGTTAATTTTCACAAAAGTATAATAAATTTTACTTTTCAAAAATGGACCCGAAGAAAAATCCTTCATCGAACCCTGCGTTGACAATACAACATTTTAATATTTTTAGAAATTAATTATAAATTAATAACTTAATTTTACTACATTTTTCCGTTAGTCTGACACAAGTGATAAAGTGCCAAATATTTTTTTATGGTTACAATTGTATACAACAGCAATATATTTAATGATTCGCCAAAATAGTCCAACTGGCTGCGAAACTTTGGCAACGAAATATTTTAAATACTGAAAGTAGAAAAGCGTATAACATGTATTTTTTAAAATATGCTTTGATCAATTAATAATTTCATATTATTTAAATCAGATTATATATTGAAAAATCAATTTAGAAATCCTAAAGTGATAATTTAATTAGTGCTTTTCTATTCCTGATGTCATATCTTAAAAAAGAAACAGAGCAAAAATTATATATATTTTTTTAAAATAAATTCTCTAGCCCACGCCATAGCAATGTTCGGCGTTTACGCCAAATTACCATGTTTTAACGAAAATATTTTGGAGAAATCGTGAATTGTAGTCATGAAATTAGGTGTGATTTTCAATATAAACATTAAAGGCTTATAAACAAGTGTATCTTTAAAAAACTGTTTTTAATTTTATACTTGTTAAGTATTTTGAATCAAAAATAAAATTAATCAAAAGTATAATTTCTCTGGAAAACATTTCAAACAATAGCTAATCTTGATCGTAATATGCACAAAAAACTGGGGATTCTAACTGGAACTGAATCGAAAACAAATTAAAGAAAGAAACAAACAAAAAAGTTATCTGATGTAACAAAAACCTGAACTAAAACCGTAAAAGTCTTTTAAATATAAAAAAAAATTCAATTTATAAAATAGGAATTAGTATATTAAAAATACATTAAAGTACAAGCGTGTGACGTAATTATTATTGCATTATTATAAGCTATGATCATATATTCCAGAATTAATTATTATTATTTTTTTATTTCATTAATTTTGTCTTATATAGAAATCTCAACTCTATTAGCATTTAATTAATTTTCGCATCTTCCAGAATTTATAACTTGTTTTCACAATTAATGAATTTCCGTTTTTTTTTTTTTTTTTAAATGTATAACTTGTATTTGCGTTTAATTAATTTTTGCGTTAAAAATTATAATAAGGTATAAGTAAAAAAGAAATTACACTTTTTTGTTTAATGACTTTATAAATCTTTTGTTATCTAATTAATTTACCGTTGTCATTGAACAAAATAAAAAGTTGAATAAAACTAAGGAATAATTTCATGCAATTTCAAAATAATAATAATAACAATAATAAATAAACAAACAAATAAATAAATAAATGTAAAAAGCAAAATAAAGTTGGTCCATTCATTCGGAACCGAACAGAAATATTTTATATAACTCAATTCAAAGATAATAGGAAAAATTTCAGTTTGAGGCTCTTATAAATACTTTCTTGTGGCACGTTTAAGAAGGATAATTTGCTGACGCCTCATAGTATACATTAAAAAAATAATAAAATAATATTAATAAAAAAAAATCCCTTGAAAATGCATACGACACAATTAAAAGTACACTTCCATCAATTATCACCCATAGAAGTTAATGCATCCGAATCATTTTCTGTGGTCCTATAAAAAGAAACAATACCGAAAAGCAAGTTTTATTTCAGATGGTATTAAAAGTTCTTTGATTTGATTTGTATTAGTTGTCTTAGCTCAACATCACGTGAGGCTAAAACATAGACTTCACCGGTCCGAGAGCCGGTTCTGAAATTCTCAGCTAACATCGCGAAATTTTCTGACATATTTTCTGATGCATTTTTAAATGTTAATGCTTAAAATTAGGTGGCCTCACTATTGAAGCTATTTGGAAGCGAATGATGCTTTCCCTTTTGTAAGTAATAAATTACTTGTCGAGTTATAACCGATTGTTGTCACGTAACGACAGATTTTTCTCCTTTCTGGCTTTGGAAGTTCGGTTCAAAACTCCAACTTTGGCAGTAATTTACAACAGACCTTCTATTTTTACCAAAAAATCGAAAACACTATTCAATTACATAGTTTCAGGATAAGAACATTTACTAATTTCAGGTGTTTTCGAACAAAAATGAATTATGAAATGTGTCAGAAAGTAGGTTCTTTCGATTTGAGAACAGCCTTATTTTCCCATTTCTTTTATTAATTTCTTTCAAACTCATCGAAAAAGTAATGAAAAGTCTTTGAGGTTTGTCATAATTAGGGATGGGACGAATAGTCGGCCACTATTCGGTATTCACCCTTTTGCAGAATATTCGGTTGGCCGAATACCTGCGGCCGAAATTTTCGAGATATCTCGCCGAATATTGCAAGATATCTTGCCAAATAAATTCAGGATAAGATTTTTTTTTCAATTTGTTTCATTTTTTTTTTCTTTAATCCACACGGTCTATGTTCTGACACATTCATGAAATCATTTTCATTTTTAATTGCATAACTCAAATAAGCATTTTCATGTAAAATTCTGCAAGTTCCTCTAGTGGTAACTTACACATATATTTTTTATTTTGGAGTCAATTTATTTACCACTAGTAGGCCAAAAACATATTTAATGAAGTAGAAACTTTTGAGAACACAAAAAGTACTATTTGAGGCATCCATCTTATTTATAAAATTGAGATAGTTCTTTTAAAAAAAATCTATTTGGGATGCAACCATCCTAAATTTTTTCTTGTAGAAATCAGTTAAAATATGTCTATGATACATTAGGACTATGATTATTAGTTTATAGTTATTTAATTTAGCTAAATGCGGGATGCCAGTTATTCGTTCCAGTAAATTTCATTTTCACCAGTCTCCGACAGAGGAGCCAATTTTTGTTAATATTAAAGAAAGTTGAAATCTATTATTTGAACTGTAAAAAAAACATAATAAATTAAATTTATATTGCAGTCAACACCATTAAAATTTAAATTGTTCTACTAGGGCCTGGTGCCATTTGTCAATTACAAGTTGATAAATGTCAGTTATTGGTTATTTGCATTACTAATAATTTCAAACATGAAAAAAGAGACACATACATCTGTAGTATGATGTCATATATAAATAAGGTTTAAGTAATTTGTTTTTATAATAAAGTTTAAAGTATTTTTAAAGTATAAATTCATTGAAATAAAAAATAACAACTTTTTTTTTTTTAAATCTTTGCGTCAGTTATTGGTTTTTCAAAATGGAGTTGTGTCAGTTTACTGGAGTTATTCACCATATTTATGAAAAAAAAAAATTAATTTTTAATACTACAATGTATAATTTCTGATAATTTCGTCAACAGTAATTTTTTATGTATGTCTGTATCCTTTCAAAAAGAAAAATAACTATAAAATGGACTTAAAGTTTTGTAATGGTGATTTGAACAAGAAAGAATCTTTAAGGTGTCAATTACTGGGGAGGGGGGCGCACTCTACATCAAGTTATTAAAAATTTAAACAGATTAATAATAGAACATACATTGTTTTTAACTCTTTTTCCATTTAAAAATTTTTAATTACATGTATATTATATATATATATATATATATATATATATAATAAAAAGTTATTTTCTTTATTAGAAAAAAAAAAAGTTGGAATTCGGCCTAAAATTTGGCCGAATATTCGGTATTAGGCTATTCAGCCAAATCACTATTCGTTACATACCTAGTCATAATAAATATGCATTTATAGCTTGATGTGTGTTTCCAACTTCAATCTTTCAAGTATCTTTTATCATAATAAAAAAGCTGTACTAAACCACAGTAGTATATCATTAACTCCATTCTCTCGAAAATAGAATAATATCCTTAAAATTCAATTCAAACAATTGCAACAAGAAGTTATTATCCATTTTTTTCCCCTGTGTCCTTGCAAACAAACAAAGAATAGTATGCAAACTAAGATTCTATAAGAAACTGTTTTTATGCATCCCTCCTATAATATATATGAATTTCGTTACTTTTGAAATAGTTATTTTTATAAATAGAATAATTTTCAATAGAATTTGAGGCTATGAAAATGTACTTTAAACAAGGACCACGCATACATCGTAATGTACAGTGTCAGATAGATAAGAAACGAAAAAAAAAAAAAAAAAAGACACTGCAACTTGGCTGCAATTCATGTTTTTTCTCCCCAAAAATTTCCCTTACAAAACATTAATTGGGCGTGAGAACGGAACTCGATTATAAAAAAATTACTGCTCTTTTTTTTTTTTTTCTTTTTAGGGTTTCGTTCATCTGACGAAACCCTATTCGTTTCGCTCCTCTGTCTGTCCGTCCGTCTGTCTGTCCGTCTGTCACAGAGCCCGTTCTCAGAAACTATATATATTGGAGACTTGAAATTTTGCATACTTATAGCTGGACATCTCAGATCAAACGACAAGTCATAAAATTTTGAAAAAGTCGTACATTTAACCCTTGGGGCTCCCACATTTGTATTTTAAACAATGCTTTCTAAGTGAGCCCCTAATTAGGTTGGAGGCGTGAAATTTTGCATACTTATAGCTGAACACCTCACATCAAACGACAAATCATAAAATTTTGAAAAAGTCGTACATTTAACCCTTTGGGCTCCCTCATGTGTATTTTAAACAATTCTTTCAAAGTGAGCCCCTAATTAGGTTAGAGGCGTGGAATTTTGCATACTTATAGCTAAGCACCTCACATCAAACGACAAATCATAAATTTTTCAAAAAATCGTACATTTAATCCTTTGGGCTCCCACATGTGTATTTTAAATAATTCTTTCTAAGTGAGGCCCTATTTAGGTTGGAGGCGTAAAATTTTGTATACTTATAGTTGAACACCTCACATCAAATTACAAACCATACAATTTTGAAAAAGTCGTACATTTAACCCTTTGGGCTCCCACATGTGTATTTTAAACAATTCTTTCTAAGTGAGCCCCTAATTAGGTTGGAGGCGTGAAATTTTGCATACTTATAGCTGAACACCATCGTGCGACAAATCATAAAATTTTGAAAAAGTCGTACATTTAACCCTTTGGGCTCCCACATGCGTATTTTAAGCAATTCTTTTGAACTGAGCCCTTTATTAAATTGGAGATTTGAAATTTTGCATACTTATAGCAGAACGCCTGAGGCCAGGCGACAAATCATAAAATCTTGAAAAAGTCTTACGTTTAAGCCTTTGAGCTACCACATATGTATTTTAAGCAATTGTTTCTAAGAGAGCCCCTAATTAAGTTGGAGACATGAATTTTTGCATACGTATAGCTGAATACCCCAGACCGCACGACAAATCATAAGCTTTTCAAAAACTCTTATATTATTTACTCTAACTTGTGTATTTTAAGCAATTTTTCTAACCTCCGCCCTTTTCACCGAGGAGCACCTTTCTAACTTTTGCCGAAACCCCTTTGACCTTTTTTTCATATTATATACCATAGCCTTACATATTTTAGTTCCACTTTTTACCGCCAGGGGCGCCTACTTATCTCGGGTGCTATAAACCCAATCCCCTCGAATAATATATCTACGGATAGTATGTAAAACGGAGTTTCGTTCAGATAGAGGTTTGTTTAGAATAGAGTGCGACCCTGGTTGCGAAATGTGGAACTAACAGATTTTCAAAAGGATAAAGTGATTTGAAAGAAATATTAAACGAAACCCTCTGTGCGATCTGTGATCACACTTACCCACTTGTTTTTTTTAATTCCACGTTAGGTAGAAAGCGCAAACAAGCGAATTTATTAAAAATATAAATAAATTTTGCTCTTTTCAACAGAATAGAGAAAAAAAAGGAAACATTATTGAAACTATCATTTTAGGATTTCTGATTTCTATTTAATCGTAAATTAATTACTAGCTGTTTAACTCGTTCTACGCACGGGAGTTCATGAATTTAATTCTAAAGTCAAAATTAAAAATAACTATTCGATTTTGAAAAATATTTTTCTACTACTGTGCATTTCTTTTAATGAAATTTAATGTATCATGTTGCTATGGCAGCAGGCGATGAAACTATATCTTTGGAATAAGAGAATAAATAGAATAAAAAGTTTTGTTGAAGTTTGTGTTAAAATGTTTTTCTTTATTTTTAAAGAAAGGTAATAATTAAGCAAAATTAAATAATCTATAATTATTTGCATGTGAGGTAAAAGAATTAACGTAATACACACTGCAGCTTCGTAGTATTGCAGCGTGGCGTTCGTAATATGTATATCTCACATTGGTTAGAACTCGTGCGATTACGGGTTTGAAAATAAAAAAGGCAAAATTCATCAAAAACATAAAATTAAAAAAATCTATTTGAAATTTTCGAATTTTTTGTCCCAATCGTTCACGGGCCTCCTACCAATAACACCTGTGCTAACTTTCGTGGCCCTGCGTCCTGTGGTTTCCGAGTTTTTGAGGTTACATAGATACGCGCACGGATTTTAATAGGGTAGATTAAACAATTAATTGATAAAAGCGTATTTTTTTTTTCAATATTACACTTTCATTTTTATTTATAATTTATTTTCTACTTTTTATCTTTAAAATGTTTCATTGTTGCAGTTTCCGAGCAATTTGGCTTATTTTTGCGGGCATTTATTGACGTATCATTAAATCCATTGTTTTGTATTTTTCAACTCCACCTGTGGCGGGTAGGGCTAATGGGAAATCGCCTTAAAATGAATGCATTAATTCATAATTAAATTTCAGAAATATTAAAATGTTGCATTGTCATCGGAAACACACCTTTGTACATAATTTGTATAATTATAACCTGTCCGGAAGGGGTTTAAAAATCGACGCAAAATTTTTTGTATCGAACTGCAACAAATCAAAATTTATCTGCTAGCCAACAATGCCGGGGAAAGCCTATGAAACAATAGTAAGACATACACTGTAGACTGCCTTTACGAATTAAAAAAAGAATAACTAGAAAACAGGAATTCTGCTTTTTCAGAATTTAGTGTCGCCCTATGAAAAAAAAAAATACATATCTTTATAAATAGTATAGATTATACAAAACATATTTCAGTTTTAAGTCTTAAAACACACGCTTTTATTAGATATAAAATGACATCATTCGCATCCGCTGACGAATTCCTCATTTACGATCCAGCCTTAAACAACATCTACTGTAAAATATTCATATGACGTCACTATCGCTGAATAATACAAAAAAAAAAACAACAAAAAAAAAAAAACAACAACAAAGAAAAACAGATGTCGTGATTTAAGAAACTCGACAAAAGAAATCGTCTATCTAATGATTCATATGCCTTCATTTTTTTTGTAATATTAATATAGCTATTAAAATTAAATATAGTTTATAATAGCACCATGTTTTATCAGAAATCATTCATTTATATTTTTTCAAAATCGCACGTATTTTAATTACATTTTTTTTTCAGTAGTTATGGGAAAATGACAACAAAAAGATATAATTACTATTTTCCAATTATTTTTCCTTTACTTTCTATAGAAATGGAGTACTTGCGTTGCCCAAATTAAAAAAAATGACGCTAAAAACTACAAAAAAAAAAAAAAAATTAATATCTCAAAAATAAATGGAGATCCAGTTTTCAAACAGATTGCATTTAAAAGTGCTTTTTTTCCCCAATACAATATAAAAATCGAAAATGTCGATGCTTAAAAGTTAAAAAAATTGCAGTAGAGTTTAGAGAATATAGCCTTAAAAAAAAAAAAAAAATATGAATGATATAAAAAGAAATTAAAGAAGATAGAAAGAAGCAATCTTAGTGTGGTGTACTCAGAGTAATTCTTCCCGGTTTTCGATGTCTTTAATTTAATGAATTTCGCTTTAAAATTTGTCCGGTGATGTCTTTTAAAATTTTATTCCTGCCTGGTCAAGTGTCAGAAAGTGGTCGGTGTTAAAAAGAATGTAAAATGGTTGGTAGGTTGTATAGGGTTTTATGGCACAAAATCCCTTAGGGGATATGTTGTTCCAAAAGAAAGAAATAAAAAACAAAAACAAACAAAAAACTTACAAAAAGTGAGAATAAAACATTGTTTTTAAAATATAAAGCAGCAAAAATAGAAAGAGCAATCATAAAGGACATCTCTAGTCAGATGAGTGTAGACAACTAATATTGTTAATTCCTAAAACAATAAAGTGTAAAAGTAAAAATATTACAAAAAAATTGCTGTCTGGATGGGTTTCCATCTGTATGTCATAAAAGTGTAAAGGAGTAATGTTAATTGTTAACATGTTAAGTGCCACGTCAGCCACCGGTGGCTGACAGCGAACTTTCCGTTTAAAACGCGTCATTCACCGATGGATGACGTCTAAAATATGATACAAAACTGAAAAAAAAAAATATATATTGTTTTAAATAATTACTGAACATTTATTTAAAATTTACCTACCTTTTATTTATTACAGGATTATACTTTCTTAAAAATTACTTTGAACATTGTAAATTTTCAGCGCTTCAGTGTAAGTCATCGTGGCACTCAACGTGTTAAACAAATGAAGCAAGAGAATATAATGAACAAAAGAATTTAAAAGGACCTTGGACGGCACGCGGAACGCCGCACTAAGCGAATTCTGCAGCGAGTCTTTATGTTAGATACACTGTTAAAAACCTGCTGCAAACTGTTCAGTCATTCGACCGTTTTTGTAGAAAATAGTTAAATAACCGTAATTGATCTTTATTCTCACTATAATAGGGTCCGATACTCGTAATATGGTCAAACAACCGTTATTTTTAAAAACGTCGAATGACGGGGCAGTTTGATGCAGCTTTTTAACAGCGTGTAAATAGTCAGTGAAAATGTGCAGATGTCCGCGCTTATTATGGAAATGGATGCCCTTTTAGACCGTCTGAAAGCGAAAAGCTTCGGAAAAACACTTACCGATCTTGGAAATCGCTGTGGAAATTTCTGTTTTCCGCATGGCACGTTCGATGATAGATTCGATTTCTCGGTGTCTTTTATTCGGAGTTCCTGAAATAGAATGTATTTTGTTCTCTTAAAATATGAAGAAAAAGTAGAAGCTATGCTTTTGGAACATCTTGCATGTGGGGTTAGATCTAAATTTAATTTGTGTTTAAACAAGAAAACATTAAAAGAAATTTCACTTATGAGAAAATGTATAATAATATTTGTATGCAGAATTGCCTTGCGTGTTCCTCGTACAGTTTTTAAATTTTTAGTATATTTAAACAAGACAAAATTGAAAAAATCAAATTTTAGTATACTAATCACGAAATAGGCATTTTTTAAATTCTTTTACTAATTTTTACGCAGGAGAAATAACAATAAATATAGGATCAATTGACCTGGGTTGTGTTTCGGTATGGGTTGACTAATTTTTTTACTGCAGATCTGTATGGATTGCGGGTCAGGTTTAGGATGAAAATAATTACATATTTGATAATGATTTATTGAATATATTTAATGAAATTTATTTCATAACATATGAAACTGATGTTAGCAATTTTATTGTAAATTATGTTCCCGTAACTACATTTAAATATGCTATTTATTCTCTTTCATTTTAGGTTTTGGGTCGGTTTCGGTCTATATTGAATTACAGTACTTCAGATTCGTGTCTGGTTGCAATCTGGCGAAAGTTTTTATGTATGATTTCTTTAGAAATCGACCTATTACAATCGTTTCGTCTATTGTATACAATGCAGATGCTGAACTTGTCACCACGTATATTCAATCGATTCGATCCTAATTGGGGTAGTGTATTGATCTTAAAATCATCTTGAATGAGTTCGTTAATGAAGTTTACTGCTCTTATAGTTCGTTTTCAGGGACATACAAAAGAATTCCGTTACATTACGCCTTGGGGAAAAAACGTTTACAGTGTATTTTAATGAGGTCAGACTACTTAACTCCAATAATAGAACTGGTATGCATTATTGAAGTGCACTACAGCTTGCTTTCTGTAAAGTATGGAGTACATAGCATACTGAGAGGAATGAGGGGGTGACAAACAAAATACCTCGGCTACTGCTCTATGAGCGACAATTATTAGAAGTGCTTTTTCAGTTATATGCGTTTCGAAATGTAGCTAAATTTCAGTTTATTACGTGATGTGTATAAATTCTATGGATAATACACAGGGCTTCACAAAAGAATTCTTAAGCATTACCTTCTGCGGGAAATTGTTACAAATTACCTTTCTCGCTAAAATAGAGAACTTAGAAGGAAGTAAGATCAATTTTTTAAACTATGATATATATGTGGGTGCTTCTTAAGGGGTAAAAAAACAACTTACTTCACCGACTGAGCCGGAAGGTCTTTTTGACACTTTTCAACTATTTTGGAAAGTGCTTATTAATTCGGTTTGTCTGGCCGTCTGTCTGCATTGTAACTCAAGTAAATATACTCGGGTGTCATGTAATTGATATAAGTTATTAAGGTTTACCATGGTACGTTCGGTATTGAAAATGGAGTGTGTAGCATTTATAGTTCGTTTACAGAAACACTCAAAAGAATCCCGTTACATAGAGGAAAAGGTCCAAATACCGGCTACCACTTTTGTTTTCAATCTAGATCATACAATTTTCAAAATTAGTAAAAGAAAAAGTGACAGCAGGATACCTTGACATGTTTTACACTTGCTTATAGAAAAAAAATCAGTTTAAAAAGCGTTTTCTGTTTATGAAAAGCAAAATTCCGAAAGTCTTCAAACTTTGAGTTTTGAAAATGGGGTCTAAATACCGGCTACCTAAGTTTTTTTCCCAGAAGTTCACACAAATAGAGCTAATGACAATTATTAAGCAATTAGAATATTATTTTAATAAATTTTATTGATCAATAACATTTCTTATGCTCAGAAAAAATACGCAATTATTAACCCATTAAAGACGAGCCTATTTTACTTTTCTTTTAATTCTCCCACACCAGTTTTTAAAACATTGTAATTTTGAATTATTTAATCGCTCAAAATTTCAGATTAGATAATGTGAAAATTTCTAAACTAAAATACTGGTATTCAAATTTAAAAAGTTTGCTCACCTTACATGGCAAGTTTTCTTGCCAACCAGCTTGAATGAGTTAATAAACAAGCATTTTTGTGAAATTTATAAAATTCTTAACGACTATCTCTCGCAATTTTCTTTCCATTATGTTCCTAATTGTGTTTATTTACGTGTAAAAAAAAAAGCGTGATGATTGAAATGAGAATTATTTTATCTGAAAAAAATCACAAATATAATATCACTCACTCTCTGCGACGGTGCAGTCGCTATAGGCCCACATATCGCATTCATAACATTTAGCCCAGAATCCTCTCCTTCACTCTTGTCTGCAGAAAAAGCATCCATGCAGAAGACAGAAATTGCATCATCTTCCTCTGTTAGATATCTTCCTTTATCACTTTTTAAAAATCTAATTTCTGCCAAACTTTTGAAATCCAATGCCCCTTTGACCTGTTTTCCTCCTTCATTTTTCCTCTTTCTCTTCACATTTATTGCAGGCAATTTTGGAGTGTCCAAGATCACTTTTTTGTGAAGTGATCTAGTAGCCAGTATCGCTCCTGAAGAATTACGGCCACGGTTTTTTTTTTCATATTGCGAAATGGGACTGGGACTATTTCTGAACCTTTTAAATTAATTTATTAATTATGGAACTATTTAAATTATTTTTTTCCTCCCCTTTAACCAGAGCAACCGAGAGAGGTCCAAATACCGGCTAGCCGGTATTTAGACCACTCAAGGTAGCCGGTATTCGGACCACTGCTATGGTTAAGTTAAAACCTGTATTACTCATTCATATAATAAAATACCAATAACGTGCGCGCGGGAATTAAGAGCTAAATATGTCTAGAAAATAACTTAATCATCAATTCAAGCTAGTATACGATCAGCATATTAAAAAAAAAAAAAAAAAAAAAAAAAAAAAAAAAAAAAAAAAATGAGAAACACATATTTGTAAAACTTTTGATGTTCCAGATTACGTCGTTTCGACACTTTTCCATTTGCTGTTTGTAAATGAGACAGACTTCAGCGACGAACTTCTCGTAACTTTCTTCTCTCAATTAAAGTTCCAAATTCTGCCTATCGCAGCTAGGCTGCGCTGCGCTCAGTTCTCAGAACACCTAGTAGCCGGTATTTGGACCCTAGCCGGTATTTGGACCTTCTCCTCTAATGCCAAAAATTGTTTGCGTTGTAGCCTAATGATGATTACACTATTTCAAATATAGTAACCCTTTCGGCCCTGGCAGTCAGATATGTGTTCCTTACATTTAAAATGCTTTAAACTATAAATAACGCCTTGCAGATACGTAAAATCCTCATAATCACATATGTGCATTCTATACTTTGACTTTTTTGTGGACAAGTAGTGCCATCTAGCTTTGAAGCAGTAAAAAACAAAAAAAGTTGACAAAAGTTTTAATTTTTTTGGACTTTAAGAAAAAAATCAGGGCCGAAAGGGTTTAAACTTGAATTAGGGACTACTTTTCCGAATGTATAATTTGTGATAAACAATAAAAAATACTAGTATGTTTTTATGTCTGTTAAATCCTGTTTGTAATATGACATTTTCCAAACGTCTTCAAAAATTCTTCCTTCGACTATTGTCATATGCAAAGAACACGAAATAACTACATTCGTTAGGTTTCAGAAACTAACATATTCGTTAAATTTTAGTAAAACCTAACTTCTGTGATTTGGTTAGTTACTTTTAATTTTATTAGCGTAAAAGGGATTTTTAACCCAAACTGAAAAAAAATTCAGTGCCGAAAGGGTTAAAATCGATATATGTCACTGAGGTGCACTACAAAATGCTTACTATAGAATAGGGTGTGCAGTGCATACCATTCATCGTTCATATACAGGGAGACAGACATAAAAGAATTCGGTTACAGCACTCTTCTGTGAACAATAATTGCTGATACTCGTTTTCTAAATTGTTTACTTTGACATACACTATCAGAAAAACTCGTCAATATACAGTAAATTATTCCTCATTTTTTAACAAATAATTTCCGTACTCCTTGAAAACATGTTTTATGCGTGAATTCTTCCCGAAAGTCTGAAAAAGAGGGAGGAACCCACTTCATTCCTAGCACGCATGCGTATTGGCTCTATTAATATTAAAATCCGAATTCATTTTAAAAACGAAAAACCAAAAATTCCATAAATTAAGATTTCTAATAATAATAATAATAATAATAATAATAATAATAAAACTAAAACAACAACAAGGAAAAGAAACGTTTTCAAATTTGAAAATAAATAACAATTAATTTTCTCATTCATTTAAAAGTATTCGTAATTTATATTTTAAAGTTATAAAAAAAATATTAGCATTTAAAATATATTTTAAATGAACCCATTTAAAATAGATATTTTAATTAACATATTAAGTGAAAAAAAAATCTATTTTATTTTTTTTTTTTTTAAGGAAAAAAAAAGAAAAGAAAACTTTTCGCATAAAACTGTAGTATTCATATTTTACATATAGCAATCTACATGAAAATATTTATAATTCATATTTTTATCCTAATTTAATGTATAAGTATTAAAATCCCAGTCTCAATTTCATTAAAGACATCTTCCCGAAATTAACTTCAAAATTCAAACCCTTTAAAAGAAATAAATCAAGCCATACCAGTCTGAAACAAACATATTTATTTCAAACTGTTCCACTAATGAGAAACTGTAGTCGACTGGTTATGAGTACTGGTTTCGTAACACTAAAGTTGCTGGTTCGATCCCAAGGTCCGCAACTATTATTTTATCCCCATTTTCTTCAGCTGACGTATATTTTACCTCCTATAACGGAAAAAAAACGGATATTCGTCTATTAACGGAAAAATCTTGGTAGCACTGCTGCCAGGAAAATATCCGTGAATTGAAGAAAATATTTCTGAAAGTGCGATCTTTCATCTTATTAAATGGTGAAGTTTTGTTACAGTATTCTGTTGGAAAGTGATTCATAATCTATGCTGGACGCACGATTTTTTTTGTTCCTCTTAAAGTTCGAGTCACTTTGCGTATTTACTTTTTTTTTTCTTTTAGGATTCTACAGCTACCTATTTAAGCCTTTATGCACTGAATTATGAATTCATGAAAATGTTATCTTATAAAGCATTTTTCGTGAATTTTTGAAACTACAAAAGAAAATTTACATAATCATTGAATAAATTTTACAAGGATTGAAGGATTTAGAAGAATTAATTAAATTGGAATTTATAAGGATTTTGTGCAATATTTATAACCCCACTCAAACTTTTAATTTTAAATATTTTTCTTAGTATTTTGTAGAATTAGGAAATGTACAAATATAATGTTCTTACAATAGAAATATAGAAATATCTTCGAATTGAAAATCCTCCCCCCGCCCAATGCGAAGAAAACTGAAAAGGTGAAAAGGCAAAAGAAATCATCCTTTAAAAAATATTTTTGTTTTGTGTAATCCATAATGCTTTTGGAACAAGATAAAGTAATGCATCTAGAACTCATTCTAAACTGTATTACTACTGATCGATGTATCAAATGAATTTTATAACAAGTTATTTTAATAGTACTTATGCATACCGTCAGTAGATAAAGGGTTAACACTTTACCTTCAAATAAAATGCAAAGAGGAAATAGAATAAAGTTCACATTTTTATGGGAAAAATGACCATGATGGTCGAATATCTTTTGGAAATGTATGTTCTTTTTTTTCTCCGTCTGCGATTGAAAAGTTAAGGAAACACTTATCGATCTTGACAGTTGTTGCGGACATTTCTCTTCCGTTCGATGATGGATGCTGAATAGTTTCTCGACGCTTTTATACGGATTTGTTGAAGTAACTTTCAATACGCGTGCTTTTAAATGTCTTGCATATAGAGTTACAGCTTATTCGTGTCCTTGTATTTATTTGTACTTCTGTAACAAGGAAAGATGTTTCAATCAATTCAAAATGCATCATGGGACTTCGAAAGGAGCAGGGCCAAAACTGGCCTTTTTTGCACCCTGGGCAAACACGGATTTTGGCGCCCCCCTAAGTATATTTACAATTAGAATTTTAACCGAGTTATTTTCTTCTGATGGACTGATGGATTCCATTATTATGAAACAGCCGTTATAAATGAAGTGTTAGGTGAAGATGAAAGAACAGCCGTAAAACGTTAGAACTCTGATTTTTTGGCCAGAATAGGAAAAAAAATGGCCATAATTAAAAAAAAAAAAAAAAAAAAAAAAAAATTACGGACATTTGACAATTAAACAAACAAAGAAAAAAACCTGTTTGATTACAAATCACTTTAACCCATTTTCGGCCAATGGTGCGTAAAGGCACCATTTCAATAAATATTTTTTTTATTAACACTGCAACGAATATTTTTCACTAATTTTATTTTTATGCTATTTTTAAGGGTTCTGGAGACATCGATAAAATATCAGTAATTCAATTGGAGTAAACACTTTCTGTTGAGAAATTTTCAAAATACGCTAGTCTTTTAAAATTGAAACGGTTATTGACAAATTCGACTTTTTGAAAATGTATAATTATTCCACTTGTGATTAATCATATGTTTTTACGATGGATTAAAGTTGCAAGCTCTGTAAATAAAATAATAATAAAACGAATGTCATAAAAAATTAAAAAAAATATTAATTTTAAATTTAATGGTGCGTTAGCGCACATTGGCCGAATGCATTTTATTTCTCAAATAAAATATTATTTTTCATGCACGAAACTTTTTATTTGTCTTAATGAATGTAATTTAAGCATATTTCAATGAAAATAATACCACATTTTATAATATTTCTATGCTTGGCCTAAAATGGGTTAATAAACATTCCTGCGAATATCGTGCTGTTTTGTTGAACCCTTTGCATCGCCGCGTTGCATATGTGCACCATACCCAAAAGTCAATGGTAAACTTAAAATTACATTATGTGGAAATTACTTAAAAGATGACAAAATATTTTAAAGGTGTTAAATTACTTTAATACTTCTTGGTACTTTAAACTACATACATAGCCTTCCAGAGAATACAAAAATGCTGTTATTAGCGTCTTATTTTCAAATTTCAAGTAGTTGGTGTCGAAAGGACGTCATTACAAACAGTATTTTCTGTAGCAATAATTTCTAATTTAGTAATAATTATGCGTGAATCAATAGAAATTATTACTAAAGAAAATACTGTTTGTAATGACGTTTACAACATACCCAGAATTTGGCTCAGTTTGTTATTTTTATTTTACCAATATTTTCCGGATAGGATCTAAAAAAATGACTTTCAATTTCACTCCTTTCGACACCAAACTACGTGAAATTTGAAAATAAGACGCTAATAACAGTATTTTTGTATTCTCTGACGAAGGCTATGTTTATAATTGAAAGCACTAAGAAGTATTAAAGTAATTTTACATTTTTTTAAATATTTTGTCTAGTGTAAATGTAAGTTTAATTTTTTAAAGATGAATTTATCATTCTATTTATTTATTTGCTGGAGTCAATGGTGCTTATATAGCGGACTTTAAAATACAATTTCATTTATTTCTGCTTTTCCCCAAAATAGCAGTTAATATAAATTGTTCATAGAATTTCAACAGACGGCTATACTGAGTTATTTTTCCATGCCAAAATATTATTTGTCATTTCAGCTCTTTCACATCGTTATCCTTAAAACGAACTTCGTGAATTTTGTCAAATTAAAAAAGACTTGGAGATGTCCAAAAATAAACTTTTTAGTTTACAAAAAGTTAATTTCGCATACTTTACAATTTTGTATAAGAAAATTGAGAACATTTATGAGAAATACGTAATTTTCTGTTGATTGCAGATTTCTGTTGTTGAGAAAAAAGCGTCTTTTAGTTACTGATTTTTAGGGTTTCGTTCATCTGACGAAACCCTATTCGCCTCACCCCTCAGTCTGTCTGTCTGTCACAGAGCCCGTTCTCAGAAACTATATATGTTGGAGACTTGGAAATTTTGGTTACTTATAGCTGAACATCTCACATCAAACGATAAATAATAAAATTTTGAAAAAGTCTTATATTTACCCGTCTGGGCTCTAACTTGTGTATTTTAAGCTTTTTTTTTAACTGAGCCCCTAATTAAGTTGAAGACTTGAAATTCTGAATACTTACAGCTGAACACTTGCGATCATACGACAGATCATAAAAATTTCAAAAAGTCTTTTATTTACCCCTCCGGTCTCTAACTTGTGTATTTTAAGCAATTTTTCTAACCTCCACCCTTTTCACCAGGGGGTGGGGGGTGGGGTGGGGGGTGGCTCTTTTCTAACTTTGGTCGACACCCTTTTGACCACTCTTTCATATTATGCACCATAGCCTTACATATTTTAGTTCCACTTTTTACTGCCAGGGGGCGCCTATGGGCCCGATCCCCTCGACTAATATATCTACGGATAGGTTGTAAAACGGAGTTTCGTTCGGATAGAGGTTTGTTTAGAATAGAGTGCGCCCCCTGGTTGTGAAATGTGGAACTAATAGATTTTGCAAAAGGATAAAGTGAAAGGAATATTAAACGAAACCCTCTGTGCGATCTGTGACCACACTTACTCGCTTGTTTATTTTTATTTTCTAAATTTTTTAAAATTATTTTGCACGTGCTTAAAATGATGTATTCTAACATCTGAGTAAATATTTTTCAAATCGGAGTTGATGAGTCACAAAATGTTAAAAGTGTGCCAGAAATTTTCGCGTTTTTGATAGGGGAAAAATGTTTTTTTGAAAATTGGTTTATCCAAATATATGCTTTTTTACTTGACAGTCTTCGAGGTAAAAGCTATGAAAACAATATCGATTTTTAAAGTCGCTGTGGACATGATACATTGACGCATGACATGTTCCATGATGGATGCCGAAAATTCTTGATTCTTTTATGCGGAATTGTTGAAGCGAAATATAGTTTTTTTCTTTCGGTGATGCATAGGGTTTTAAATATCTTTATTTAGGGACGTACTGCTGCATCGGGTCTGTATTCAAATCTTGCAGTGTTGAGAGAGAGAGATTGTTTCACTAACAATAATTATTATTATTATCATTATCATTATTATTTTATTATTATTGTTACTAGCCGCCTTTGGCGACCAGTTTGATCTACCTTAACCCTCTCGTCACCCTGAGCCTCATATGATGCTCCTACTTCGAATTGCAATATTTGAAAGAAAAAAAATATTTTTGTTAATTCCAGCACCTAATAGTGATAGCATATGTCGATACATGTGCTATTATGACTTTACTTATGTTTCAGCATTTAATACTAATAATATTAATAAAAGTTTCATTAATTATTAGTAAACCGTTCGCGTTACTTTTAATTCAAACATATGTTTCAATATTTAAATTTAAATTAGGGACTTTTTTTCCGAATTAGTAATTTGTGATAAAAGATAAACAATAATACTACTAAAATTTTTATGTTTGTTTAATCTGGTTGCAATACGACATTTTCCAAATGTCTTAAAAAATTCTTCCTTAAACTATTTTTATATAAAAAACACGCAACATAACTACATTCGTTAGGTTTCTGTAAAGAACACATTCTTTAAATTTCAGTAAACTGTAACTTCCGTGATTTCGATAGCTACTTTTAATTTTGTTAGCGTAAAAGTAATTTTTCCCAAAATTGGAAAAAAAATTCAGTGCCGACAGGGTTAAATGCATGCTAAGCATTGAATCATGTTACTTTTATTCATAGTTTAATTTACTTGCTCAATCGTTCGTCAAATCGGAAGATTCTGATAGAGAAATTAAGAACTCGGTATTTTTATGTTAGTCGGGCGTTCGTGATAAATCGCCAAACATTGTTCAAGTCTCACTTTTTCGTATTTCATTAATTTCTTTTAAACTAAAATCCTTCCATTTGTTTAATTTAAAATACATAGCTTTAATTTAAAATTGAAACGCTTAAAATTCGGGACTTTCACTTATTACTTAAAAAAAAAAAAAAAAAAAAAAAAAAAAAAAAAAAAAAAAAGAAAAAAGAACAATAATAAATAATACCATAAACCATCACATTTAATTTCAACATCTAATTTCAACAATTTACCATGCGAAAAAAAAAAATTCTAACTAGCGAGTTAAGAAATGCTGTTGGCAAGAATTGCGCTCGGCTAACATAAAAGTACCAAATATTGTTTGCGATCATGGCAACTTTTATGTAGTTTTATTAGAAAAAATAATTTTGATTAAAAATGACTGCCTTGCATCATATGAAAAGCGAAGGAGTAAACTCGTAATGGTTGTTTATGACAGTCCCATAACTTATGCTATTATAATGTAGATGAAATGATTGCGACGGAACAGTATCTGGCGATTTATCACCTGCGCCCGATTAACATTAAAGTATACCAAATGGCCGCCTGACATATAAAGAGTGAAGCAGTCAGCTCGGAACTGTTGATGACGGTCACATGACTTAGATTATTATTATAATGATTTTATTATTATTATTATTATTTTCTGTTTTACTATACCTCCCGTTTTTATCGAGGTTTTTAATTTATATAGATTAAAAGCAAAATATCCAAGTTACTGAAAGGTGTTTTTATTTATAGCATGAAACAATTTTAAAAACCTTGTACTTTCGAGCATATCATGCTCTTCATCAGGGTTAAAAGCAACAAAAAGAGCAAAAGTCAGAGGCTGAGTCCTTTTATATCAAATGGGCTGATCCAAACATCAACGTAAAAAAGGAGGAGAGGCTATGTTGTCGCGCTCTTCCAATTTTTCTAACCCTGATGAAGAAGCATGATATGCTCGAAATTACTAGGTTTTTTAAAATTTTCATACAGTAAACAAAAACACCTTTAAGTAACTTGAATATTTTGTTTTTAATCTTGTAATTATAGGGTGAATTGAAGGTTTTCAAGAAAATTGATATGTTACATCATTTTTAACTTTTTAATTTATAGTCTTGAATAAAAAGGCGATCACTCACAGTATGTCTTGTTTAACTTACTAAACATAACATAACTTCAACAAAATAATTCACTCATATAAGTTACACACTAAACATTTATTAATCTGATGTATGCATCTTGACTTAAACAAAAACGTGTTACTGTTACATTCTAACTTTATCTTACAGCTGTGAAGTAAGTAGTTCTTGCAACAGTTTGAGCAGGAATTTTAGCAAAATATTCTATCTGGGATTTTAGTTCCGCTATCTACAGGATTTATTCTTAACAAACAGTGCCAATCCTACTAATTCTTCTGTAAGTAATAAGTAATAGTTAAACAAAAAACTATAGGTACCAATCGATTGGGAGCATTATATATTAAAAGCTATTCATATATTTTTCTTCGGAAGTCGTCTACATATTAAAAAATGTGCCGCCCCCCCCCCTTTTTTGAAATAGGAACACTCGCTTTTGATACTTTTATTTGAGTTCCTTCGATAGAATCAGCCCAAGTATCTAATTTATGCATTTTTTCTTAAATTTTCATAAAGTTATAAACGGATATGTGCCAATCCATAAATATCTATAAATCCATATTATCCATAAATTTTGAAAAATGAAATTAAGATCGTATAGGGATATGTGCCGGGAATATTCAATTAATAACCAGAAAAATCTTAGCGAAATTCTAAAGATAAAATAAACTAATTTTATACATAAAAAAATAAAATAAAATACAAAATCCGTTTACTTTCTACGGTTTTTCTTTCTCGCGAATGTAAGAGTTAGCAGGAGATGAGTCCTCGAAAAATAAAATGTGTCAGTAACTCGAAAACTAATGATGGCGAGGAGCTTTAAAAGCACATAGCAATATTTTTGAGAATGCTGATTCTTTCTATGCAAAAATTAAGGTCATAATTCATATATTTTTTAAAATATGAATTTGCTAAAAGTTTCTATAGTTAAAAGTCTGTTTTTTATCGAAAAATATGTCTAGATAATGTTTTGGCACTCCCATTGTATCGGAGAAAAAAAAAAAAGAAATCGGATGATTTTTTGGAAAGACCTATTTAAAAAAGTTTGTTATTAAAAATAAAAATAGTATCCTCAAAGTTTGACATCTTACAAAATCATCAAAAAATCATAAACTTTGCTCTTTTCCGGGCTGATTTGATCCAAGGAACTCGAATAAAGTGTGAATAGTGGTTATTTCTATTTGAAAAATGAAATTGTGTGTGGACGACCTCCGAAGCATAATTTACGTATAGCACCAATTAACAGACATTATTCCCGGTCGAGTTGGTATACCAATAGCTTTTTTAATACGACTATTTGTAGCAGAAGTAGCATGAGTTGATCACTTTTTTGATTCAGAATTTTACAGTGGAAGTATAGTGAAATACAGAGTCTACACTGTTAAAAATCTGCAGTTTTAGCTGCAGAGTCACTCCACTACTTTTATAGTATATCTCTATTCTGACCAATAAGAATGCTCCATAGCATTGTCAAGTGATCATTTTCTATAAAAGCGGTGGAGTGCCTATGCAGCAAACGCTAAAGATTTTTAATAGTGTATATTATGAAGGACAATTGTGTCCGTGCGTAACGCTGACGTCATTTTGCGAATGACAACACTTGACGATGAAATTTCGGGTTTGCAATTTTTGCTGCAACGATATTTTAAATTTCTAAACATCGCACATTTTCAATTTTTATCCTGTCTTATAAGGAAAAAAAAACTACTTTCAAATGCACTTTGTTTGAAAAATGCATCTTAATTGACTGACTTATTATGGCTCTTAAAATAATTTTCAAGCATGATTTTTTTAAAATTCTATCTCCATCGCATGTAGGCTCCATTACGAAATAACCCATTTGAACCTAAACAAAAACACGAATAGTTCAGCATTTGTCTCTGGCAAATTTTTCGCATCAATCTATTATATTAACAAGAATGAAAACATCATGCGTCAAGCATAGATTATGAAATCCTTTCCAACACATTCAGAATAATGTAACAAAACTTGCACCGTAAGAAATTAAAATATTATGTTTAATTCAACCATATGGAAACGCATAACACATACACATTTGAAAATTCAATTTCAGATGTTCCCATCTACTATCGGGAAATTATCCGAATGTTTTCAGCAGCCCTGTCTATGATAAATAGATTTGTATCTATTCACTATATGCATGCCAAATTTTAGTTCACTTAAGAAATACATATACTTTAGTTGAAAATTCCCTTTCAGCAATTTCCTCTAATAAGAAGAATGATACGTGAATACTTTTGTGCATCCCTGTATATGAGGTATAGCATTTATATATAACGAGTAACACGCAAAAAATTAAGTAAATTTAAAAGCGCATACCGAATTTTAAACCGTACATTTCAGCAATTATTACTCAAAGACAGTACTGTAACAGATTTCTTTTCTGTGTCCCTGTAAATGAATATAAAAATGCTATGAATGCCCTGTTCTAACGTGATCGCAGTGAAATTCAGTGATTTATATCAATTTCAATACATTTGAAATAGCGCCATGTCATTAAAATACTCTGTAAACGATTTTTCCCCAATACCATAATGTAATGGAATATTTTTGAGTGCTCCTGTAAATGAACTATTAATCCTACATGCTTCAGATACAATACCAAACATGCTTATCATGTCCTAAGTAATCTTTATATCTTGCATGAAAATCTGAGTATATTTACGGGAGTTAGAGCGTGGACAGACAGACAGACAAACCGAATGCATAAACACTTTTCAACTTTGTCGGAAAGTGTTAAAAAGTGACTGTCCGTTTGTATTTCACAGCTATTCCTCCTAGAATATGGAGCGTTGGGCAATTATTTTAACGCCAGTTATCCGCATGGATCTGAGGATGTTAAAAATGGTCTTATAATTATAAAAGTTTTAGAATTTTAATTTGTTTTCGAGATATTAATTTTTTCGTAATTTTTAATTTCATTGCTGTAAAGATGGCAACGAAATTGCTCCATTTTTGTGGAGAAAAAGGAAAACGATAGGGATTATTCGATTTCTTTGTTTGACATCATTTTCAAATTGAAATTAATTTTTATTTCAATAGATAGGGAAAATAATATTATGATTATATTGTATTTTTCAAGAAATGCAAAATAATTTTTACATATTCAAGCTTCAGAAATCAGTTTATTTTAGAAAGAAAAAAATCGTTTGTTGACTGGTTCCATTGACGTAAAAAGAAAAAAAAAATCCATCGTAGCTTTTTAAATTTAATTTGAAGTAGAAAAACAGATCAATTATTAACTATTTCCTTAAGGGGTCAGGTACCTTTCAAAGTGTCCAAAAATATTTTTTTTATTTAATAGCTTATATTACAATTTTATTCTTAAGGAATATTTAAAAAGAAACCCCATGCAAAAATTCGCTTTAGAAGGGAAGTTATCACGAAAACAGCTCTCTTTATGTTATCAAGGGGCGATTGGATCTTTACAGTCAATTTTCTCAAAACGTTGATTTTGGTCACTGCGCGCATGATTTCTAAGAAATGGCTGGATAGAATTTCATGAAACTTTAAATGAAAGTAACAACCTTATAGATACACAAAATAACCTACTATTATGTTCATCAAGTAACAAATTTAGAAATTATGAATATTTTTATACAAAAATCATTTAAAAATTTTGAGATTTTTGATTGTACATTTATTTTCTCAAAAACTGATCATTATATTTTTTTCAGTGTAGGTCATTTTAAACACATATTATATCTCTACTCAATAAAAAATTTTGGGCTCACCCTGACAACTTATTTATGAGAAATCATGCGTGCAAGACATATAAGGTGAATTAGTTTATTAAAAAAACATTAAATTTCAAATGAAGTTAAAAAAAAAACTTTACATGCATCTAGACTTTTTTTTTCAGAGCATTAACTACACTTAAAAAAAAAAAAAAAACGACATTTTTACAGTACAAAGTACTGTTCATTTCGCGCACAAACTCGATCACAGTTGAATGTACTGTATCTTTCTTTGGTTTCCTGACTATTTAAACATGGAAAATACAGTAGTTGCGTAAAATTAACAGCACAATGTACTGGCAATTTGGACGCCAGTAGTTTGTGCTGTGGTCCAAATGCGTCCAAAATTGCCAGTACATTGTACTGTTAATTTTACGCAACTACTGTATTTTTCATGTTTAAATAGTCAGGAAACCAAAGAAAGATACAGTACATTCAACTGAGATCGAGTTGTGCTGACAAATTTACAGTGGTTTTTTTTACAGTGTATTAGCCTATGACTCTTTTAATGCGCATTTAAAATTTCATATCCAAAAGTTTATCAGATACGGAGTTATATCAATCCGTATCAGTTTCTCATTTGCATGCATTTTCTCAGCTTCAAAGGTACTCTAGGTAGGTAATTAATATCTTCTTCCCTTAAGATGTCGATTAAAACGCTAAAAACAAAATGTTTTAACGAGAAAAATTATGTTTTTCTAAGCATTTACTTTAATTCATAAATATAAAATGCATATGAATAAATTCGTTAAAACGAAGTCATTTTTGTTTAAGTTCACCCAAATGACGTAATTTCTACTAACTCCGAAATTAGAAGCCAAACTTTGGAAGAATGAAAATTTTTGGCAAGTAATGTTATAGAATATGTCCATTTTTATTGGGAAAGTTTGACTTAAATTATAAATTGAATTCATTATTTGAAATATAGTATTTAATTAATATATACTATAACTGCCTTCTAAATTCAGAATAAAGTTAGATTTCATTTTCCTCAACAGAATCGAATGATCTCATGTAATTCAAAAGCAACACATCGGGTAGCCACGCAACTAGTACTTATAAAACCTACAAATTTAAGAATTGAAAAAAAAAATCGTAAAATTTATGCAGAAATCAGAATTAATCTGTTTATAATGATCCTCTGACCTTCTTAATTAAAATTCTTTATTAAAGAAAGCAATAATTTTAATTATTAATTAATATGCTGTGATAATATTTTCTATTAAAAATTGAAGTTTCTCTCTTCTTTTAAAATATTAAGAATTAAACAATCCAAAAAATTTGAGGAATATTACTTTTATACTACAGGGATAAAAAAAAAAAAAAAAAAAAGAAAAAAAAAAAGAAAGAAAGAAAACATGTTTAAGAAGAGATAAACATGTTCTGCAAAAAAAGTAATCTTTCTTGCATATTCTATGTAAATTTATCTAGAAAATTATTTGGCTCAAAAAATTATATTAATTAAGCCAGTTTTTCTTTTTCTCTTACAAGGCAAAATTTATTTCTCATCTCAAATGGGAAGAAGAAAAATCATAACTGAGCAAAAACATTTCGTGAAACATCACCTTTATTCTCCGTACAACGTTCTCAACATATAATATCTTAAAATGCATTTGATTTTAAGTCACAATTTTATATTGGGATGAAAGATATGAGTATGTTCTTTCATTTCATGTATTTAAAAAATTGCCAAATGCAGAATTATAATTTACAGCAGGCTCCAAAATGTTAGACATTTGACGATCAGAAAACGCACGATTACAAAATACATTTTGCAACTAGGATGAAACTTCTGGTGTCTACTTATACTTCAGATTGTAATAATTACCCCGAACCTAAATAAATTTGTATTTAAAGAATATTTGTATTTTTAATACAACGTTGTATTTAGCTAATGCAAAATTAAGATGTATATTGCTATTAATAAAAGTACGTTCATAGTGATATAAGCATAAGTCTGATAATAAACGGGAAGTGCATCCACCTTGTGGTATACCGACTGTCTGTAAATATAATGTGTTATCTTGCAAAATATAATTATTATAGATAATGAAATTTGTTGAGAGTTTTAAAATAATCTGTATCTATATTCAAATAGGTAAATTTAATTTATGATGATACTTTTTAAATAATGCATTTATTATATTATGTAGATCTAATAAATCTGCATTATTAAAAAGGTATTTGAAATCATATGCCGTTATATTGTTTACACATCTCAGATTTTTCATAATATTGACCAGTTGATAGCTATTTTTTTTATACAATGTGTATTATCAGTGGATGTTGTTATTGTATATATTTGATTGAGAATTTTTAATAGATATTTATTTGCTATATTATTATATGTATTGCATCCAATAGTTACAGTTCTAAATTTAATAGGTTTCTTATGAAATTTGGGTATAAGAACTAAATAAGAATAATTAAAGTTAGTAGAGGTAATATTTAATAGTTTATAAAAACTTTGAATTTTACGATTATTTACAATTACATTTTCATTAGTTTTTTTTTTTTTTTTAAAGATTGATTAGAAGAAATACAGGATGTAAGAAGTCGGTGACAATAAGATTTACAAATGATTGCATAATTATTAGGAGATTTGTCTACATATGTAATGACATAGTTTCTTTTTTTTTTTGTAATTTAGTAATTTGTTGGAAAAGATGCTTTGTATTAATAGTAACTAAATCTGATATATTATATTTTAAAACCTTAGTTAAGTTTTCAATAACTAGTCTTTTCCATTGAGTAAAATATTCAATAGGTTTGCTGTATGATGATTGAAATTTTATAAATAAAAATATCTATATCATACGCAAACTGTTTTAAAATAGAATTTACGTTAAATTTCGATGGCAGCCTATATTTAGTACCATAACCATATATATATATATATATATATGAAGAAATTGATAAAGTTCTAAAGATGATTTAGAAATGAACATAGGAAACCAGTATGAAAAATAAGAAACTATGAATGACTCACAGAATCGTCAGAGGAGCTTGTGGGTTCATTCATAGAAGATGCGTTATTTCATCCAATTTTGTCGGCATTAAGCCTAAAATGACAAAATTTAGCTCCTTATAACGCAAACATTACAGAAAATAGATAATAAAAAGCTAAGAGATCCAAAGAAAGATACACCTCATACAGGATATTAAAAATTATTAGAGCACAATACCTGAATGACATACTAAGAGTCAAAATTACTCCATATCAGCATGAAAAACAAAGTTAAGACTATTTTAACATGCGATCTACAGTAGAGCATCTAACTGAAACCCATAACTGTGCTGCCATCTGGTGTGAGAAAGGAAAAATATAAATTGGAACTGGATTAATAACAATAATGTTTAGTGTTGCCATCTTCAGCCCCCCCCCCCCCCAAAAAAAAAAAATAAATAAATAAATAAATAAAAGGAATGAAAATGATTGAAGAAATCAAGAAAAGACTTAGATTAACTTTTAGTTAAACTAGAATGAAAAAATAGGATATATATATAAATGCATTAAATTGGTTTGATATGCAAGATGATTCGGCAAAACTCTAAATTTGTCTGATTAATCGGTTTCTTTCTATCAGTTATACTTTTTTATAAGCGAAAGTACCCAACAGATAAAAAAAAATTCTTTTAATTATTTTTATTTATAAAATAAGTAAAAAAATGTAATTTTAGTAAAGGACTTCTACTGACTTTAGATTATCCGTCTATTTCGATTATCCGCCACACCGTCGGTCCCGTGAGTGACGGATAACCGGAAGTTTACTGTACATTCAAAATCCGTTAAAATTCCAAAAGGTTTTCAGCCAAATTCACACAGCTATCTTCAGTGGTTATTTAAATGTTGTTATTTCTCTTTGCACTTATTCGGCAAGGAAAGACTATTGTAATTTAAGGGTGGCATGGATTACAATGATTGCAATGGTCTCTCCCTGACGAATAAGCACAAAGAGAAATAACAACATTTAAATAACCACTGAACATGGTCCTGGGAATTTAGATGAAAATGTTTTGGAATTTTAAGGGATTTTTAACGTATTTTTACGATATTTTAATGCATTTTAAATAATTTTACATTATATGTATGCTCCTACAAGCAATTTTAGTACATTTTATTTGTGCTTTATATGAATTTTAATTATTTACTTAAGGTGAATTTAGTACTAGGATTTAACATTCCTTTGTTGAAATCTTTTCTTTATTTTGACCATACAACTTTTTTAAAATTACTGTTACTATTTTTTTTAAATACTAGGGGGCTCTGCTCCCTACGAGCTACGCTCGCCAACTCCCGTTTAGACATCGCAAACTCTAAAAGCACGCTAATTTGAACGGTTTAAAAAAAAAAAAAATCGGAAGACTGAATTATTTCTGAATATTGGCGTTTTCGTTTTTGATTAAACCAGATCAGTAAAAAATTTGAAAATAAACTAATATAAAATTAATTAAGTAAATAGAGTCTTTGTCTCCCGGTATATTTTAACAACGCTATAAGAAAGTTCTTTTAAATAAGACATTTTAAATGAATCATTTTAAATCTGAGATAATTTTCACCAAAGTTTTCGTTTCCTTTTTCATATTCACGTGAATGTACTTTTGTTGTTAGAAAGGAAATATTATTTGCGCTGTCGTAATATTCGCAACAAAAGTTTAAAAGATTATCTCAAAATATGCAATAAACGTCTCGCGCAAATATACTTTTTAATTTAAACTATTTGGTAATATTATTGCTCGGCCATTTTAAATATGGTGTAATTTCCTCCATTTACGACTTTTAACGCATGTTAATGAATTTATTATTTTACAATTTTCTTTCATTTTTTAAAATTCACGTGTAAATATAGTTTTTATAACTTAATTTTATATATTTTCCTGCCTTTAAAACGTAATTATTTAATTCTAATTTGAAAGTTTTTTTTTCTGTTTATAATAGTCACGAGTAAATAAATTTTTAATTTGAAGGAAATATTATTCCTTGTGCTGTTTTAAAAATTGGCAACAATTTAAAATAATACCCTTTTCTAAAAGATGTAATAAATTTTTCTAGAAATACTGAAATTTTAAAGATAAAATGGAAATAAATCCTCAAAAAATGAATCAAATTAAAAAAATAAATGCAGTCTGCACACCGCGAACTTAGTAACATAGTAACATGATAAATTAAATTTCATAAAAATAATACGCAGTTGTAGAAAGCTATTTTACTAAATCGAATAGTTATTTTTAATTCTAGTTTTAGAATTAAATTCAAGAACTCCCGTGCGTAGAACGGCTTATACAGCTAGTACACTATAATTCATAAAACAAAATGATTAAAGAATGCAGAAAACTTTCGTAGAGATCAAAATTAGTCTTCTCAAAATCTTCTTCTTAGTTAAAATTCTTCATTAAAATTGAAGAACTATTTTAAATTATTAATTAGTGTTTCATTAAAAAAAAAAATTCTTTATATCCTTAAAACAGAAAAAAACTCTACGCAAGTGAAAATATTTTGTGGAACATCACCTTTATACTCCAGGGATTAAACGAAAAAAAAAAAAAATCACCTTTAGAAAAGGATGAACATGTCCTGTGGAAATTAAAATAAGTAATCTTTCGTGAATATTGTATGTAAATCAATCATGGATGTTATCTCGGTCGAAATACGCTTAATTAAATCAGTTTTCTTTAATATTTTTCCATATTTTTTTACAAAAACTGATGAGAAAATGAAGAAATTATATTCTGGAAAATTAAAAAAGAAGTATGGCATTCACAAAAAGTTTTTTGCCCATGGGAACCACTGTTGGTGGATTAATACTTATTTTCCTTTCTTTAATTACTATTTGCTTTTGTTTAAAAAATTATTTACAATTTTTTTTTTTCTAAAACTTTTAACAAAAGAGAAAAATTATGGATCACACACTTACCAACATTACAAAAATATTTCTTCGAAATCTTCAGTTTTATCTGCTTCAATTTTCTCGAAACAACATTAATTCAACAAATAATAGTAGGTGCTGTTAAAATCTATAATACTGCAGGCAACGGTTTGGCACTTTATTCTATCTGAATAAACCTATTTTATACTTTTTCTTTGGAAAGAAAATCTTGTGTCTAATGTCGCTAATTTTGCTATTATGAGTCGCCGAGGCTTGTTTTTCTGATATTTTACAATTAATAAAATTAGAAAATAAGAGACAAATCGGTTCCGTATTTCTGACGTTATCGTGATTACAAATTTTTCATGTTTTATTATTATTATTATTATTATTATTGTTGTTGTTGTTGTTGTTGTGTCCCTTTAAGGGGGTCCGGGACACATTTTAAAATAATTTTTATTTATTGAGTTATAATTTTGAAATTTTTTTTGCGATGGTTAATCATATCATTTGTAAACAAAATCACATGATAAAACTTCTCATATTTTTTTAAATTGTTTATTTTAAAATTTATTAAAAAAGGGGGGTAATTTAAAATCGTTATAACTAACTCGAATTATTTTTTGTAGAATTTCAATTTTTTTTATTTAAATAAACAGAAATGTATAAGTTTTAATTTTGATTCAGCATTTAAAAAAATATTAATTTAAATAAAAATTAAAAATATTTTAAGTAAAAAAAAAGAGGTAACTTAAAAAAAAAAAAATCATATTTTCAAAAGTAAATATTTTTTTTTTTCAAATTTGCTGAATCAGAATGAAAGTAAAACAATTGAACAGGACATGTTCCAAGTTTGAATCATTTAACTTTAACGGTGCTTGACTTATAACAATTTAAATACAAGAAATGGTGATAAAAATCCGAGAATGGTGAAACCATCGTGAAGAAAAACGCATTTTCACAAGAAGTATTTCCCATGACAATCATTGATTGAAAGCTAGATTTCGAAACCAAACCAAAACGAAAAAATTAATATTTCCTGTTCCAATCAAAATAGAAACATGTTTTAAACGTCATTTTAAGCAGGAAAAAAAAAAAAAAAAAAACAGAAAAATATTTAATGCAATAATTTTTTTAATAGAAAATTCGAAGATTTTTGTGTCCCAGACCCCTTAAACAAAAAAACTGCAATATAAATATATTTGATTAACGAATTCATCCAAGATACTTGGAAGATCAATGTACTGCATCAGTCAATTAGATTAGAATTGTTTCGGTATTTCGGACGTTATCGTGATGACAAGTTTTGCTAGTTTTTTTTTTTTTTTTTTTTTTTTTTTTTTTTTTTTTTTTTTTACTTTTGCTTCTCCCTGTAAAGAAGCTGTAAAAGCTACGTATTTGGTTGATGAACTCATCCAAGATACTGGCAAGGTCGATGTACTGCCCCAGTTAGATTAGAATTGGTTCTGTATTTCGGACGTTATCGAGATGACAAATTTTGCATGCTTTTCAATTTTATGTGTAAGGGCTAAATAAGCTGTAAGGGCCACACAATTAACAAACTCATCCAAGATACTGGAAAGATCGATGTACTGTCCCATTTAAATTTGAATTGGTTCAGTATTTCGGAAGTTATCGAGATGGCGAATTTTGCATGTTTTATTTTCACGCTTTGTGACTAACAACTTCGATTTGAAAAAATATTTACTCCGGTGTTAGAATGCATCTTTTTAAGTATGTAAAAAATGATTTAAAAAGATTTGGAACATAAAAATAAAATATATATATATAGACTAAAAGGTGCCTTTTCCATATTTGCAATAAACGGAAAATTATATATTAATATTGTAATATAAATATTGCCAATTTTCTAAAACAAAATTGGGTACTTTTCGGTTAGCCGGGCACCAGTGTTATATTTACATTCATATATAAATATATATGCACATATATGTATATTTATATATGTACACAAACATACATAAATATATACATACATATGCATATATATATGTACAGTCGTGAAAAAAAAAAGTAAACACCCCTACTAACTCTTCAACAAATTATCGTAGAAGAAAGTTACTGGTACCGAACGATTGGAAATAAAGTCTACTTTTAAATGATGTATATAAAATTTGCTTAGGGGGCCAACTACATATTAAAACGAACCCAAACTTTGTTTTTTTCAATGGCAGTACACAATTCCGACAGCATAAATGAACTCTACACCCTTCAATTAGCCTAAAAACGAATTTTTATGCAATTCGTACCATAAGTTTCCGAGAAATTAATTATTTTAAAACGAGCGTATTTAAAGGGCTGTATCCAAATTGAAGTTCCGTACTCGATTGTTAACCAAGAAAGCCCTTTTCTTGATCAAGGCACCTTAAGCGCCACTCAAGAAGTCAATGAAGCTTGTTAGATTACAGTACAGCAGAATAAATTTCAAAATGTCTACTCACTTCCATCATAGCCCCTTAAACCATCATTTTGCCGTTTTTTAAGCATAACTTGAAAACTACTTGGAAGAAAAATATGAAATTTTGTTTTTACATAAAGCAGGGCTTAATAAATCTAAATCCATCAAAAAAATTGTAGGCTGCAATTCATAATTTTTTCGAATATTAATTTCATAATTCATAATTCATATCATAAAATTATAAAAATTGCAAATTCAGCGTATTTAGGTTTGGGTATATTAGTCATATTGCTACAAAAAAAAATTAGCACATTAGGAGCATAATTTCAGGAGATATAAATAAAAATATGAAAATGTAATTTAACATTAGAAGCACTAAATTTTGAATGCTTATAATTCAAAAACTTATTATTCAAATGACTTGAAATTCGGTTTCTAGGCATGGTTTGAACCGAAGATTTGAAATATTTCGTTAAAATTGGTATTGCCATTGAAAAAAATGAATTTTAGATTAGTTTTAATATGTAGATGACCCCCTAAGAAAATTTTATATACATCATTTAAAAGTAGACTTTATTTCCAATCGTTCGGTACCAGTAACTTTCGTCTACGATAATTTGTTGCGGAGTTAGTAGGGGGTGTTTACTTTTTTTTTTTCCACGACTGTATATATATACGTATATGTATGTATATATGTATGTAAATATAACACTGGCGCCCGGCTAACCGAAAAGTACTCAAAATTGTAAAATTGTAAAGTGTACAATCTTACCTTTGTAAATAATCTTTACGTTTGCAGCTTTTTTAATTTTACAAAATTTATGAAAATAATTTTTGCAAAAGATCAACTCAGTATCTCCATCTATTCCCAATTCTTATGGACAATTTTATATTGACTGCTATGTTGGAAGATAGCAGCAGCAAATTAAATCGTCTTTTAAAGCCTACTGTATAAGTAACATTGACTTTTGGATATGTTGCAGATGTGCAACTCGGTGATACAAAGGGTTAATTTTGTTTCTCCCTCTAAACAAACTAAAGCTACTTACTTTGTTAATGAACTCACCCAGATATTTCCAATTAGCTTAGAATTGCTTCAATATTTTTCTTGGTAACAAGGTGATATTTTGGTGACAAGGTTTGCATGATACATAGAAAAATAGACTGATATAGATAGAAACGAAATGATTGGAATAGGTCCATTTCTAAAGAAATCAATCTTATATATACAGTATGCCCACTAAAGTCCCTTGCAACCCTCTTAATTTCGGAACGGCTGCTGCTATATTCATAAAAGTGGTGTCTAGTTTATAATAAAGTAGCATTGCCACCTAGAGCAGAGTATTTTAGGTGGCAATGAAAGTAGCCATGCGCTACCGAATGAAACCGCCTACGGCGCCATCTGGTGGAAAACTGCTGAATTAGCATTCCTATCTCGGAAACGGAAAAATATAGGGAAAAAGGTGATTTACAAAGTTGTACAGCATCATCGATTCAGTACGAAACGACACCTTGGGGACATTAATGCGAAGACTAGAACGGTTAAAACGCGCATTTGATTTTTCGTGATTTCCTACACTGTCACGTGACAAAACGATTTCCGAAAGAAAATCGTTAGAAAATCGTGTAGGAAAAACTACTAGTTTTAACAATATACCTTTATTTGATATGTCCAAACTTCTCACCGTCAGCTACAATGCAAATTTGGATGCACATTTGTCCGAAAGATAATAATTTCTCCTTCCGTTCAAGTTTCGTGACTTCACAGTGTAGAAAATCACGAAAAAACAAATGTACGTTTTAACCGTTTTTTTTTCTTCGCATTAATATCCACAAGGTGTCTTTTCGTACAAAATCGATGATGCTCTACATTTTTGTAAACCGCTTTTTTTCCCTACCTCTTTCCGTTTTCGAGATAGGAATGCTAACTCAGCAGATTTCCATCAGGTGGCACCGTAGGCGGTTTCATTTAATAGCGCATGGCTACTTTACTATACCTAGACACTACTTTTATAAATATAGCAGCAGCCATTCCGAAGTTAAGAGGGTGGCAAGGTACTTTAGTGCACATACTGTATGTATATACAGGGTGTTGCCGAATTCGACCAACAAATTCAGAGGGGTGGATAGTAGGCATCAAGGGGATGAAAAATTACCATAGAACACGGCTCGCAAACCAGATATTTTGTCACAGATATAGGATGTTTCACCCTAACTGAAGTCGGCTTGACGGTAATAATTCTGCGAAAAATAAAAATATTGCAATAAAAATGCAATAATATGTACCTTGTTTATATGAAATGTGTCATCACAAAAAGTTCTGTAAAAGCATGTTGCTCACGCAATCGATGATACCGTATGAACTGATAATCGCTGTCTAAAATGTGGAGTGATGTTATCATATTTACAACAAAGATGAGCACGTCTGTTAAAAGTTTCATTATAATATACTTCAGTTTTCTAAAAGATATTACCGTCAACACAAGTTGGGTTAGGGTAGAACGCCCTGTATTTTTGATTAAATGGATGGTTTGCGACACCATATTCTATGGTAATTTTTCATTTTCTTGATGCCTATCATCCCTCTGAATTTGTCGTTCATATTCGGCAACACCCTGTATATATATATGGTTGGATTAGAAGATTAGAGGGTCTTTTATTTTACTTGTGCAAGCAATTTTTATTTTGATCTGATTTTAGATAATATCTAATATTCTACAACCGACAATTTAATTTTTTTAGGTCATAAAGCATATACAATTTCCCCGGGAAAAAAAAAAAAATAAATAAATAAATCCATTTTTTAAGATACTGATATATGAAACAAGATTTCCTGTAATGTTTAGCTTGAATTTCTTATTCTTGTAATTTTTATAAAATAAAAAAAAAAAAAATTTTCTGTAAATAAATGCTTATTTAAATAATATTTTATTCACTATATTTTTTTCTTCTTTTGCAGGTAAGTGATTGAAATCGTTCTTTTTTTTTAAAGAATATAATAATCTGTGAATGGTGAGTGAACATTTTTTTTTCTTCTTTTGCTCCCAACGTAAACTTGTAAAAAAAATATATATATTTACTACTAAGATAAGATAGAGAGATATTACAAGTCTTGCTTGTAATCAAACATTATATGCACTTGGGAAAGGAAAAAAAAAAAGTTATTCGTTTGTAAAATTTCTGTATTTTTACGTTTTTTCCCCTTCATGAAAGTGATTTCATGAATATGTCAGAATGAGCGACATGAATTTGGAAAACCTTTATCATATTAGAGTGCTAAAAGTCTAGTGAACTACCCGGTTTCCAAAATATTCTTCAGGTCTAGTGCACGCCACTTTTTTTATTCCATATTCCTTGTGTGTGTGTGTGGGGGGGGGGGGGGAAGGGGATTAAAAAAAAAGCAATTAAACAAATTACAACGACCATTTGGAAAATGATTTTTCCAAAGACTAAAATTTAAGACATAAAAAATCGCACGGAGTTGATCATACATTACGTACGCCATGAATTAAACATTAATAGTGTTATTACACGTAAAAATTGCAAGATTTCCTGAAACTTACGTATTATCCACCTGAAACTTACGTATTATCCAAGCATTTCATTGGCTGTTCGGGAAAAGGCTTTTCCATCGTCAGATTTCCAAGAAATCTGACGGCCCATTTTAAATGAAATTTCATGAAATTTCATTCTTAAACTTCTAAATATCCCACAATATTACTTTTTACACCGTCGTATAGAGAAAAAAATGTACTTTTAAGTGCAATTTGTTCGAAAGCTGTATCTCAATCTGTTTATGAGTTATTAATTTTTTTTGTAGTTTTTATTACTTTTTTGTCATAGTGGCAACAGAAGTATCCATCTCTGTTGAAAGTAAAGGGAAATGTAGATTACTGAATAGACCAACCAGAAAACGAATAAAATGCGGATTAAACCAATAAAAAGCTTCAGATATGCTTTTGATTTCCTTCCCTGACAAGGACAATAACCATTTTTCCAAATGGTTAATAAAAAATATTGCAAGCAAGTTCAGATCCATTTGTTGGTTTCTTGGGGAACTAACAGAATTGTATTGAAATATATATTGTTAGAATTCCTAATTCATGATAGAATTAGTAGATATATCAGCAAATAATCTCAAAGTCTATTGGCTTATTTATAAATGTACTGAATGCTTTATAAAATATTGTCAAATTAAGTTTATCAAAGTTAATACTTCCTAAAATTGATAAAAATACTCTTACAAGGCAAACAAATACCTTATTCAAATTGACATGTTTCATCGCTCAGACGGCGACATTCTCAAAATTTATAATGGTACAAATATTTTCGTAAAAAAAAAGAAAAAAAAAATGAAAACTGGTAAATAAAGATCACGCGCTCTCATGTATAGTAAAATCAAGTGCAATAGTAATAAGTACGAAGAATCATGTGTATGGCAAAGACTATGAAACACTTTCCAACACATCCAGAATACTATAATAAAACTTTACAGTTTACTAAGAGGAAAGATGATGTCCAATTCAACCATTTGGAAAAAACATCAACCAATTTGAAAACCCCAATTTCGGCAATTTCCATCGACAGTTGGAAAATTATCCGACTTCTTTGAGCATCGCTGTATGTGATCTACAGATATGTGTGCATACTACATAGTAAGCTAAAAGTTAATTCAGTTAAACGTATAGCACAGTTAAAATTTTCCACTCAGCAATTTCCGCCAATAAACGAATGTTGCTGTGAGCTTTTGTACAGTCCTGCACATGATCTATAAAATTTACACACGCTAAGTAATAAAAAAAAAAAAAAAAAAAAAAAAAAAAAAAATAATTGAAAACGCATGCCACAACTGAAAACGCACTTCCAGCAATTAATCCTCGTAGGCTTCAATAGTTCAGTTATTGCGCATTTTCTTCTATAGCCAAATTCTTTTGTGTCCCTGTAAACAAACGATAAGTTCTATGCACACCATATTCTTTAGCAAGAACTTTGTAGTACACCTCAGTAATGTATATCGATTTAAACTTGTTGTAAACTTGTAAAATACTGTATTGTCATTAAAATACACGGCAAACTATTTTTCTCCATAGACCGTAATGTAACGGAATTCTTTTGAGTGGCCCAGTAAACGAACCGATTTTGTTGCACACTTCATTTTCAACACCGAGCATGCCATAGTGATACCGAATAACATATATCCTTTTCATGTCAATCGGACAATATTTACTCGAGTTAGAGGTTAGAGCACGGACAGACAAACTGAATTCATAAACACTTTTCAACTTATGTTGGAAAGTGTTAAAAATGGATATTTGTGAAAGTGTTTTGTTTCTTATTCTTTCTTAAACGTTTTGTTTCTTATTCTGCAGATCACCTCTTTCCAAATTTTAGGTAGCTCCATGGAGGCTGAATCATTGCATATATTCTTACTGCGTAAAAAGATCCCTGTTGATTATCGGATAATGGAGCGCAAATAAAATCTTGATGGATCAATTATTCTACTATTTTTAAAATCAATCTGTAAAAGTTCTTTGCTATAATGTGGCCAAAGCTGTAGTTTTCTTGCTGTATTTGATGTCTGGCTATATGTTCTTTGATCCTAAATTGAAAAATTAAATTTACACTTTAATTTTTTTTTCCAGAAGGAAACAAACAATTAAAACAAGAACCCTATAAAAAATACTTTTTTATTGATAAATAGATAACGGAAAAATGAACCATGGATTGTAGAGTATGCTAATTCTTTTATTTTGGTCATGTTAAAGTAATGTAAATCCAGCAACAACAACAACAACAACAACAAAAATCGACAAAGAATATAGTGTTGTAGACCTCAATAAATATATTTAAATTTCTTAGTTATACATTACTATTAATATTAGAATGTGTGTGAATAAATTGATAGACAAACACAGGAATAAAGTCGCAAAACTATTCGAATGTAGTTGCAAATTGCTAAAAAGCTTTAAATAACAATTTTTTTCTTTCTTAAATTGAATAAAAATGTTCAAATAACATATCAAGCTGAATCGTGAAGCTTCTTACGTAACGTCTGAAACTTCACTGTCTATTTTAAAATGTGAAGACGAAAATTAAAATAATTCATTAATTTACGCGCAAGATCAAAGCGTGAACTAAAAACAACTGTAATTCAAACTTTCAGAAAATTTCGTAAAACAACTTTTAATTGAAATAAATACCTGCCACGTCGTATCTGAAAAAGTTATATTAGTTCCTAAACATCGTGGTATTTGTTATAAACAAATTTTATCATAGCTAATGGCGGATTACATGGCCGCGAAATGAAGTCATATCTTGACCGTTCAATACGTGCATTTAGCAGCACAACAGCGCGCAACAAGCTGTATCGATTTAAGTTGTCGATAAATAGGATGTTTCCTGTTCGCAGATGCAGTTTCACGTTCGTTGATTTTATAAATTGAAGCTAATACTAATAGAGTTTATACAAATTATTTTTAGCGTGGTCGCTGTTATTATTACACTCTTTTTCTTATGTGCTTCAACCTGGTTTTTAGGTGCGTTCGTAATTACAGTACACTCTGTCTAAGATGGAATCGATCAGGACCGAGAAATCTTTCCGTAGTAGACAATATTCCGCCTTAGACAAATGTTACTCAATATTTATGGTTTTGCAGGGGTTTGAAAATCTTTTCGAGTACGACAGATTTCCGTCTTACACAGAGTCCTCCTTACAGAGAGTTTGCTGTATATAAATACGTAGAACCTATAGTCGTCGTTCAGTCCATCTGTCTGTCTGTCTCGCTGTCCGTCCGTCCGCATATAAGAGCAAAAACTACCCAACCGAATGGTCTGAAATTTTAAATATATAATTGTTGCAAAATTTTTTCGAGTCATTTCAAATTTTAGGAAAATCGGATGTATAGTTTAATAACAGGGACAGTCAAAAGTTTTCCGTCACATTACGGCCAATGGGAAAAAAAAAATATTTCAAGTGCATTTTAATGATGTTACAGCCTTTCGAACAGAATGGAATTGATATGCACTTATGAAGTGCACTAAAATATATATTCAGTACAATATGCGGTGCAAAAAATATTTATAAAACTAGTTAGAGTATGAACGCATCTCATTTGCCACGCTTGACGTGCAATTTCCAACTTGTTGTATATAAGGATGGAATTTTCAATCGATTTTTAGCCCGCTTTCTGGTAATCTATAATTATAAAAATTATGCTCACAGGTATGTTTTCGATGACAATACAACATTTTAACACTTTTAGAACTTAATTATAAATTAATACTTTAATTTTAAGATATTTTTCTGTTAGCCCGCCACAGGTGATAAATCGCCAAATAAATTCTGTAACTCGTGCAACTGCATAGGAGTTGAAACAACAATGGATTGAATGAGGTGGCAATACACGCTACAAAATAGGCCAAATGGTTGTGAAACTGCAGTAATGAAACATTTTAAAGGTAGGCTACAAAGTGGAAAATAAATTATATTAAAAAAAATACAGAATATAGTACTAAAAATACAATTTTTTAAATTAATAGCTTAATATTAATTAATTTACAATTAAACGTTGAGAAATCAATTCAAAAATCTTAAATCCTAATTTTTCCGGTTGCCATATCTTAAAAAATAAACAAACAGAGGAAATATTATATAAATTCACTTGTTTACACTTTCTACAAAGCATAAAAAAGTATTGATTTTATCATAATTGAGTTCGGTGTCTACATGGGGGCCAAATTAATGTATTGTAATGGACAGTTTTGCGTAATAATCAGGAATTGCTGTCAAAAGATTAGGGATTCAAGATTTTTCAAGAACGTTGAATACTTATAAAAGAATGTTAAAAAAAAATTATTTTTACTTTAATACAGTAGAATCTATTTTATCCGAAACTCTTTTAACCGAAATCCATTTTTAAAGCCTTTTTTTTTTTTTTTTTTTTTTAACTATCTGATTCCTGGTGTGCAAAAACCATTTTGAATCCCTTTTTTAAAAAAAGAACTATCATACTCTTTGTGTGCAAGCAATTCTTTCCGAACTACGAGTACATATAAATATTTTCGATCCCCTTTCTTAGAGTTCCTTTGAATTTAACTTGAGCTCGCGTAAGCTGCAGAGTGGAACAAAAAAAAAAAAAAAAAAAACGATCAATATGGCTGGATCAGCAGAAAGACTGTGATACTGGTGAACTAATAATATTTAAAAATTCCGTGATAGAGCTTCAAAGCAAAGACAATCGAAACTGCGACAAACAAAACATTTTTTTTTTAAACAATTGTGATATATGTAAAAGGTACTTAATTTCAAAATTAAAATTCAAGTAATTTATTCTTGTTTCTATTTTGATATTGCTTTACTTTTATTAAGTGGTTGTTACCACAATAAGAAATATTGCATATATTTCTCCTTAATCTTAAAATGGAAGCATTCTCGATTATCCGAAAATTTCGATTTTCCCAAAGAGGGTCGGTCCCAATTACTTCGGATAATCGAGGTTCTACTGTACTTATTTTCGTTTGTTGAAAAAAAAAATAACATTTGCTAGAAATTAAGACACTCGATCACGGAATATTCCTCAATTCAAATCTATCTGTATTATAAAGGAAAAACCTATAAAAACCTGTTCGTGAGTTACGTTGACGTCATATTGACGTGACAATGACCCAACCAATAAACGCTTTTACTGCAATTTTTTAAAACTTGTAAACATCGCGCAAATAATACCATTGTATAGGGGTTAAAATATACTTTAAAATTCAATTTGTTTGAAAATTGACTTTCTTAATTTACTTATTTTTTACGGTATTTAAAGCAATTTTAATGAAGGAACAGTTTTAAATCTGCGTGAAAATAAAGTACGGAATATTAGCCCGTTTACAATTAAAACGGTGTAATTAATGCAGCATTTTTTTGTTTACGTGCAATATTCCATATATAAAATGCGAAACAAAATAAAAATTTCACAAATAAATAAATAAATAAAACACGAATTTAACAGACATGTAATCGAATTAAGCGCTTAAATAATCAGAATTTACTAAAATAACCAGAATTGTTAAGATTGCTATAAATACTGTAATATTTCGTGAATGATCGTTGGTATGCGGTTAATGCGAAAGTAGCAAAAATGCTTCTTGTTGTCGTTGGGGGGGATCTAAGAAAATAAACTAAATGAAATATATATATATATATATATTGGAGTTTTAAATTAAAATCGTTTTTCATCTACGTTTTTCATCTTTACACAGGACAGTATATCGGGTATTTTAAATCCCGGAAGCCTCGATCGGATTGCTTGGTATTTATAAAGTTTTAGTTGAAACAGATTTTTTTTTAAATTACAAACTGGTCTACGATTAATAAAACAAAATTTTTATTAAAATATGTGATTTCATTTAAGATTATTTTATTTAAGATGCTTCTTTTCTTGTAATTACATCGTAATGATTTTTGTTTTATAAACTATTGTTAAGATATATTTTGCATGTAACACCATACGATGGAAAGAAATTCCGATTGAGTAAAAACAAAAAGGGATATCCCATTTATGCAAATCGGACAGTTAAAAACCAGAAAGAGATTATCAACTGAAATCAAATTTTACTTACACAAAATATATCTTTTAAAGCGAAAATTCAAAACTATTCTCTAATTTTAGTTACAATGTGGCGGTTTTTCAATTGTTCTTGTTTCCTATATATTTAATTAAAGTATAGAACTCGACTGAATTGGACATTCGATAGGCTGTTTTCACTTTCTTTAGCCCCCGGTATGTTATTTCTTTCTCCCAGCTTATTTTGTGTCGTCTCAAAAAAAAAATGTTACCTTACAGAAGCCAGCCGTAAAACAAAGCAGTACGATTAAATGCTCTATAGCAATTTTTTAAACTTCTAAGCATCGCACATTTTCAATTTTTATACCGTCCTATTGGGAAAAAAATGTACTTTTAAATGCAATTTGTTTGAAAACTGCATCTCCATTTATTTTTGAAATATTAATTTTTTTGTAGTTTTTACAGCCATTTGCTTAATATTGGCAACGGAAGTACTCCATTTCTGTATAAAATAAAGGAAAAATAGTTGTACAATAGTAATTATATATTTTGTTGCCATTTTCTCATAACAACCGAAAGAAGATGTAATTAAAATACGTGCTATTTTGAAAAAAATATAAACGGATGGTTTCTGTTAAAACATGGCGCTATTATAAACTATATTTAATTTTAAGTATCTATATTAATGTTACAAACAAATTAAGGACTATGAATCATTAGATAGCCGATTTTTTTGTCAAGTTTCTTGAATGACGGCATCTTTTTGCTGCGTTTGTGTATTATTTCGGGATAGTGACGTCCTATGCATGCTTTACTGTAGATGTTTAAGAGTGGATTGTAAATGTGGAATTCTTAAGCGGAATGACGTCATTTTACGTAAAATAAAAACGAGTGCTTTAAGTCTTATAATGGAAATATGTTTTGTACTATTTATATATGCATATATTTTTTTTCATCGGGGGCGACACTAAATTCTGAAAAAGCAAAATTCCTGTTTTCTAGTAGTTTAGTTTCCCAGGTTGCAAGTAAACATGCCATTGAGGCAAAAAGGTTTATACCTGTTCTATTCAACACAAATAACTAGTCATAATATATACTAGTCGTAAAATACAAAATGGCGGTAGAGACGAAAAAAAATTTACGCACCCTATTGAGTGGCATATCATTGGATAGGTCTTTCAAAATGAAGACGATGTTTCATTGATTATTTTACAACCAGAAGCTCCGTTTAAATATTACACAACCTGGAAGTTGTGTAGGTAGGATCTCTAGCTTTACTGCAACTATAACCTTCATAGACATCTATAGGCCTCATCAAAAGAGTGTTTATAGATAGGAACTAACAATTAAACACAACTTAAAAGTCATCAATACAAGTAAATAAGAAAAAATAGATAAGTAATATAAAGAATTGTTTCCCATTGATGAGAAATAATTAATTAGTTCACTTTTTACGCAGTCGGGTTTTTTTGATTTTTTAAATTAAATTTATTATTGTTGTTTTAATTTTAAAAAAAATGGAAATATATATTCTTAGCTTTACTTCTCATAATTGGAACAGTCACTTTATCTGTTCAAACCGTACAAGATAATTAGGGATAATTATCACTGGATTAATTAGGAGGCACTGCTTTGATAGTTAGTTCAAATTCCGTTCTCTGCTGCAAATTGTGCAAGTCAAAAATTTCAAAACGCATTCATTTGCTTTCAAAAACACGAGCGAAACACAAGTTCCATAACAACTGTAATTCAAACTTTTAGAAATTCTAGACGAACATTTTTTTAATAAAATGAATGTCTGCTATATATTATCTGCAAAAAGTTACATTACTTCCTAAACTATATTTGTATTTGCAACCTTTTGCAAGGAGAATGAATTTTATTATAGCTATGGCTGACTACAAGTCCGTAAAATAAAGTCATACTTTGGCCGCTCAATACGTATCTGGCAGCGCAACAAGCTGCTATTGATTGAAGTTGTGGATAAGTGGGATGTTCCCCGTCCGCAGATAGCAGATTCGTTGATTTTATTTTATACATTGAAGCGGATACTAAAATGAAACAGAGTTAAACAAATTAATTATAGTGTTAGAATGGTCGTTGTTACAATTTATTTGTTGGAAAAAGTTTGTTATTAGAAATCATATATCGATCTGATTTCAGAAGATTCTTCTACTGACTATTTATTGCGTTTTAGTTGAACTGTTTTTTTTTTTTTTTTTTTTTTTTTTTTCTCGGTGCAAATTATTAAGGTTCTTTCTTTTCAATTTTATTGCTTGCATTTTAATATTTTTAAATGATATTTTTCTTTCATATATTTTAGATTTTGCTTGCAGTTTTTTAAATATCAGAATCATTTTTTTAAATTTTTTTTTTCAGGACACTTTCACTTTTGGAACCGGTTCACAAAGAACCAAAAAAGTAACAAGGAACAATGTTAGATGTGGACCTCAGGTCTCCCCTCCCCTTAAAAAATTACAAATGTTAAAATGCAAGAGAGAAATCTGAAGGGGAAAAAATCGCTCCCAGAGGTTTAACATTAGTGTGCGAGTGCCCTCCCTCTAGTACCTTCCAGTAGGGCTCTTAAGCGAACAGCGAGTTAAATTGTAAATAAATTTGATTTATTTTGCGGTACATCATGCTTTCCTTTTAATTAAATAATAACGATTTATTTCTTTTTGAAAGACACGTTTTACATGCTATCCTTTTGGGCGGAAAGGAACGCTGATCATGGAAAAAATAGAGGCAGTCACTGCAATTATGGAAAGGGACATTAGATTATCAATTGAAAAAATTAAAATATTTTCCTCATCTGCAGATTTTATTGACACTCATTATCAGTATGCGATAGGGGGAAAATCTACGGCTTAAACTATATATATTCCATTATATATATCCATTATATATATATATTCCATTTATGTCAGTAAATTTCTGCTGTTTTTTACTATGTTTTTGGAATCTATGTTAAGTGTGTTGGGGGGGGGGGGGGAACTGTATTTGTTAATGTCATTTTATTCATAATTTCACAGTTTTTGTTGGTGGTCGGTAATGTTTATTTAATGGTTATATATATATATATATATATATATATATATATATGTACATATATATATATTACATTATTAGATGTAATTCCACGATTTCCTTATCTATTCTAAATTACTACTTTATATTCACTAAATCCTTATTCTTAAATAATCTCTATCGTTAACTCTTAATTTAATGTCTCACTTGTCTAAATTGCTTAAATATTACGCTTTTAGTATTCTTAAATTAAATGTTCCATTTCCGCGTTCTTTCTAGAATTTTTTCTTTCTAGAATGTTCTTTTAGCTTCCATTTTTACTTTCCCGCGTATTTCTGAGATTATCCCTTTTCCCTTCATATTCATCCGCTTGCTCTGTCCGCACTCTTTCCATGACGTGATATTCTTAATTAGTCATTGGTTGAGAGCGCGATCTACGTCATATTTGTATTCCTACACTTGAGGAACAAAAAGTCGATGCTTGCTGTGTTTCAGCAGATTTGAGTCGTATTTCCAGTTTGCATACCATCCCCTGGTCACCGTCCATTTATTCCATTATCTACAACTTTGTTTTAGCCCTAATTACTACTATGGGGAGATGGCTAATATTCTTGGTGGAAACTGCGCCGCCGAAAGATGTTTCTAATAAAGTGCTGAGCTGATATTATGTGTTGTTTCAATTTATTCTGGGGAAACTTCACGGAAAGATGCATCCCGTAGCCTTCACTCGACGATCGCAATACAAATAATTGTTATACTAATATAACAGGATCGAATTACCTGTTCTGACCACTTCTATTACGCTATTACTGCTGGATGTGATCCACAACTGCTATCGAGACAAGCCAATACTGCATTTTCAACGATAAATTAATCCAAAGTTGCTATATAACAACAATGGATTAATTTATTCATTGGAGGAATTCCACCTTTTTAAAAGCAAATTTGGGTATTCTCTGGATTGATGCAAAAATGCAAAGAAAATATTAGAAGCATATTGGGGGGAGGGGGGTCTCCTAGAAAGCTCAATAATTAGACATTTTGTCTACTCAAATCCTTGGAGTTTGTTTCTGAATTGCTGTACTATCTAATCAAAGGCAAGCTTTTATTATAAGCATCTAAAAGTCATGTAAATTAAGTTCTTTAACTAGAGAAAGGAAGTTTCCATAAGATTCTTTTGGAATAGAATATCTTATTTCTTATTCTATTTATAAAACACTTCTGGGTAATTTCAGTGATGCATTTTTGGACATATATTTGTGGAATACTTTTGGTGTGCTTATATTTAGCATGGAGATTTTTCTTTTTTTTAAGTAGTCTTAAACATTCAAATCATTTAAAATAATACATTTATTTTGAAAAATTAATCTATGTACTTCACATAAGTTCATCAGATACATTTGAATGGATTTATACTTTTAGCAAACTGTTTCCAATTTTCTTTTTTGATTTAAAGAATTTATAAATTTATTGTTATTTATTTTTTTTTTCTTTTAATACTTTTTTACAAAAAAAAAAAAATAATAAATAAATAAATAAAATAAAAAAAAAATAAACCACCAAAAAAAAAAAAAAAAAAAACCCCAACAATAACATATGTACAGTTATTGTATGAATAACTGTTGAAATGCATCTAAATTATACAAGTTTGGCCATATTGTATAGATGGAAAAAAGTGTCCACCTTTTTTCCCATTTCCCATTTTCATGCCTGAATGTGTGCGAATTCTTTCGCCCAGTCTTGTATATGATCTATAAAATTCATACACTCCACGTAATACACTAAAAATTAGATAAGTTTAAAAATGCATAACCACAGTGGAAAACGCACTTCCAGCGACTATCGATAATAGTCCGTCTTGCAACCAAATTCTTTTGTGTGTCTCTTTAAACGAACGAAAAATGTTACGAACTCCATAATCTATGGAAAACATGTTGTAGTGTACTCACACTCAGTGATCCATTTAAATTTAATATGTTTGAAGAAGTATAATATCATTAAAATGCACCGCAACCGATTTTTTCCCATAAATCATAATGTAATAGAATTTTTTTTAAAGTCCGCAAACGAACTATGAATACTAATTACTGAATACTTCTGCGGAAGTATCTTTTAACCCATCTCAGTGATGCCTATCAATCTCATTATATTTCAAATATCCTAATATCAACAAAATGCACTCTAAACAATTTTTTCCTATAGAACATAATGTAACGGAATTATTTTGTGTGTACCACCTTTAAACCAACTATACATTCTGCATACTTAATTTCCAATAATAATCATTCGATATTAAAATTCGATAACACGTAAAAATTACATGGTAATCTGTATATTTACGAGACTTAGAGCACGACTAGACAGACATGTAAACTAACCGAATTCATAAACACTTTTTAACTACGTTGGAAAGTGTTAAAAAATAAGTTATGCTGTGAGTAATATTAAAACGAATCTTAATCCTACAATAAAATGGCGGTTTTGTTGAAAATGTTTCAAATTTTTCTTATCATTTTGTTTGAAGGAGCAATCTTTTACGATTCCAAATCTGTTTTAATTTTTTTTTCTACGATTACTGGAAGAGGAGTTATGGCCAATTTAATAAAAGTGAAGTAATGATTCAAATACAGGAAGTGAGCAAAAAGGCCAGGAGAAATCTAAACAATGTTGCTATGCATGACCTTCTTATGTTTTTTTTTTACAAAAAACACTAATAAAACTCATTTGACACATCGAAATTAATTTTATAGATAAAAAATAATATAGATAAGAAATATTTAAAGGGGATTTCTGGAAAATCTATTTTCCGTTATTTCCATGTATGGTAAACATCTTACATAAAATGATTTAAATCTATTTCAGTAAAAATTTGTCAGAATGCTTTCCATGTTACTCACTAGGTTCTGAACTAGAATCTAAGCTCTACGTGAAAATGTAGTTATTTTATAGATACTCGTACATAGAACAAGTAGGAAATTGCTCGTCAAACGTAGCAAATGAGGTTAGTATATAACTAGTTTTATAAATATTTTTTGCACCGTATATTGTAATAAATGTATATTTTAATGCACTTCATAAGTGCAAATCAATTTCATTTTGATATCATTAAAATGTACTTGAAATAATTTTTTCCCATTGGCCTTAATGTAACGGAAAACTTTGAATGTCCCTGTCATTAAACTATACATCCGATTTCCATAAAATTTGAAATGACTCGAGAAAATTTTGCAACAATTATATATTTAAAATTTCAGACCATTCGGAAGGCTGTAACATCATTAAAATGCACTTGCAATAATTTTTTCCCATTGGCCGTAATGTAACGGATAACTTTTGACTGTTCCTGTCATTAAACTATACATCCGATTTCCATAAAAATTGAAATGACTCGACAAAATTTTGCAACAATCATGTACTTAAAATTTCAGACCATTCGGAAGGTTGTAACATCCTTAAAATGCACTTGCAATATTTTTTTCCCATTGGCCGTAATGTAACGGGTAATTTTGACTGTTCCTGTCATTAAACTATACATCCGATTTCCATAAAAATTGAAATGACTCGACAAAATTTTGCAACAATCACGTACTTAAAATTTCAGACCATTCGGAAGGTTGTAACATCCTTAAAATGCACTTGCAATATTTTTTTCCCTTTGGCCTTAATGTAACGGAAAACTTTGAATGTCCCTGTCATTAAACTATACATCCGATTTCCATAAAATTTGAAATAACTCGAGAAAATTTTGCAACAATCATGTACTTAAAATTTCAGACCATTCGGAAGGCTGTAACATCAATAAAATGCACTTGCAATAATTTTTTCCCATTGGCCGTAATGTAACGGATAACTTTTGACTGTTCCTGTCATTAAACTATACATCCGATTTCCATAAAAATTGAAATGACTCGACAAAATTTTGCAACAATCATGTACTTAAAATTTCAGACCATTCGGAAGGTTGTAACATCCTTAAAATGCACTTGCAATAATTTATTCCCATTGGCCGTAATGTAACGGGTAACTTTTGACTGTTCCTGTCATTAAACTATACATCCGATTTCCATAAAAATTGAAATGACTCGACAAAATTTTGCAACAATCATGTACTTAAAATTTCAGACCATTCGGAAGGTTGTAACATCCTTAAAATGCACTTGCAATATTTTTTTCCCATTGGCCGTAATGTAACGGGTAACTTTTGACTGTTCCTGTCATTAAACTATACATCCGATTTCCATAAAAATTGAAATGACTCGACAAAATTTTGCAACAATCACGTACTTAAAATTTCAGACCATTCGGAAGGTTGTAACATCCTCAAAATGCACTTGCAATATTTTTTCCCCTTTGGCCTTAATGTAACGGAAAACTTTGAATGTCCCTGTCATTAAACTATACATCCGATTTCCATAAAATTTGAAATGACTCGAGAAAATTTTGCAACAATTATATATTTAAAATTTCAGACCATTCGGAAGGCTGTAACATCATTAAAATGCACTTGCAATAATTTTTTCCCATTGGCCGTAATGTAACGGATAACTTTTGACTGTTCCTGTCATTAAACTATACATCCGATTTCCATAAAAATTGAAATGACTCGACAAAATTTTGCAACAATCATGTACTTAAAATTTCAGACAATTCGGAAGGTTGTAACATCCTTAAAATGCACTTGCAATAATTTATTCCCATTGGCCGTAATGTAACGGGTAACTTTTGACTGTTCCTGTCATTAAACTATACATCCGATTTCCATAAAAATTGAAATGACTCGACAAAATTTTGCAACAATCATGTACTTAAAATTTCAGACCATTCGGAAGGTTGTAACATCCTTAAAATGCACTTGCAATATTTTTTTCCCATTGGCCGTAATGTAACGGATAACTTTTGACTGTTCCTGTCATTAAACTATACATCCAATTTCCATAAAAATTGAAATGACTCGACAAAATTTTGCAACAATTATATATTTAAAATTTCAGACCATTCGGAAGGCTGTAACATCATTAAAATGCACTTGCAATAATTTTTTCCCTTTGGCCTTAATGTAACGGAAAACTTTGAATGTCCCTGTCATTAAACTATTCATCCGATTTCCATAAAATTTGAAATGACTCGAGAAAATTTTGCAACAATTATATATTTAAAATTTCAGACCATTCGGAAGGCTGTAACATCATTGAAATGCACTTGCAATAATTTTTTCCCATTGGCCGTAATGTAACGGATAACTTTTGACTGTTCCTGTCATTAAACTATACATCCGATTTCCATAAAATTTGAAATGACTCGAGAAAATTTTGCAACAATTATATATTTAAAATTTCAGACCATTCGGAAGGCTGTAACATCATTAAAATGCACTTGCAATAATTTTTTCCCATTGGCCGTAATGTAACGGATAACTTTTGACTGTTCCTGTCATTAAACTATACATCCGATTTCCATAAAAATTGAAATGACTCGACAAAATTTTGCAACAATCATGTACTTAAAATTTCAGACCATTCGGAAGGTTGTAACATCCTTAAAATGCACTTGCAATAATTTATTCCCATTGGCCGTAATGTAACGGGTAACTTTTGACTGTTCCTGTCATTAAACTATACATCCGATTTCCATAAAAATTGAAATGACTCGACAAAATTTTGCAACAATCATGTACTTAAAATTTCAGACCATTCGGAAGGTTGTAACATCCTTAAAATGCACTTGCAATATTTATTTCCCATTGGCCGTAATGTAACGGGTAACTTTTGACTGTTCCTGTCATTAAACTATACATCCGATTTCCATAAAAATTGAAATGACTCGACAAAATTTTGCAACAATCACGTACTTAAAATTTCAGACCATTCGGAAGGTTGTAACATGCTTAAAATGCACTTGCAATATTTTTTTCCCATTGGCCGTAATGTAACGGATAACTTTTGACTGTTCCTGTCATTAAACTATACATCCAATTTCCATAAAAATTGAAATAACTCGACAAAATTTTGCAACAATTATATATTTAAAATTTCAGACCATTCGGAAGGCTGTAACATCATTAAAATGCACTTGCAATAATTTTTTCCCATTGGCCGTAATGTAACGGATAACTTTTGACTGTTCCTGTCATTAAACTATACATCCGATTTCCATAAAAATTGAAATGACTCGACAAAATTTTGCAACAATCATGTACTTAAAATTTCAGACCATTCGGAAGGTTGTAACATCCTTAAAATGCACTTGCAATATTTTTTTCCCATTGGCCGTAATGTAACGAGTAACTTTTGACTGTTCCTGTCATTAAACTATACATCCGATTTCCATAAAAATTGAAATGACTCGACAAAACTTTGCAACAATCACGTACTTAAAATTTCAGACCATTCGGAAGGTTGTAACATCCTTAAAATGCACTTGCAATATTTTTTTCCCTTTGGCCTTAATGTAACGGAAAACTTTGAATGTCCCTGTCATTAAACTATACATCCGATTTCCATAAAATGTGAAATGACTCGAGAAAATTTTGTAACAATCATATATTTAAAATTTCAGACCATTCGGAAGGCTGTAACATCATTAAAATGCACTTGCGATATTTTTTTCCCATTGGCCGTAATGTAACGGATAACTTTTGACTGTTCCTGTCATTAAATTATACATCCGATTTCCATAAAAATTGAAATGACTCGACAAAATTTTGCAACAATCATGTACTTAAAATTTCAGACCATTCGGAAGGTTGTAACATCCTTAAAATGCACTTGCAATATTTTTTTCCCATTGGTCGTAATGTAACGGATAACTTTTGACTGTTCCTGTCATTAAACTATACATCCAATTTCCATAAAAATTGAAATGACTCGACAAAATTTTGCAACAATCATGTACTTAAAATTTCAGACCATTCGGAAGGTTGTAACATCCTTAAAATGCACTTGCAATATTTTTTTCCCATTGGTCGTAATGTAACGGATAACTTTTGACTGTTCCTGTCATTAAATTATACATCCGATTTCCATAAAAATTGAAATGACTCGACAAAATTTTGCAACAATCATGTACTTAAAATTTCAGACCATTCGGAAGGTTGTAACATCCTTAAAATGCACTTGCAATATTTTTTTCCCATTGGTCGTAATGTAACGGATAACTTTTGACTGTTCCTGTCATTAAATTATACATCCGATTTCCATAAAAATTGAAATGACTCGACAAAATTTTGCAACAATCATGTACTTAAAATTTCAGACCATTCGGAAGGTTGTAACATCCTTAAAATGCACTTGCAATATTTTTTTCCCATTGGCCGTAATGTAACGGATAACTTTTGACTGTTCCTGTCATTAAACTATACATCCGATTTCCATAAAATTTGAAATGACTCGACAAAATTTTGCAACAATTGTACATTTAAAATTTCAGACCATTCGGTTGGGTAGTTTTGCTCTGTTATATGTGGACAGACGGATGGACTGAACGACGAATATAGGTGCTACGTATTTATATAATTACAAACGCGCCTAAAAATGGTAATTTTTGATAACAAATATGTATTTTTTGTCATATTTTGAAATATTTCAGTTCATTTTAAAGATATTGTAAAACTCCTATAGTGCACAGGTAAGGATAATAATAATAATGTAGTAGAAAGGAAATTGAAATATATTTAGTTGAACTCACTGTACGCTATCTGGCGTAAGGATGAAATTTTTCTGAAAAAAATGGCAATTACCCCCCCCCCCCCCCACCTCAATTTTTAAAAATGTTATGAAAATATTGCTAGTATTGTATATTTTTTCAGCATTCAGTATTACGATTAAACTAAAAATATGTGTTTTTATTCAATATATTACATTAAAAAACAAGAAAGAAAAATCATGCGTCAAGCATAGATTTTGAAACACTTCCCAACACATTCAGAATAATGTAACGAAACTTCGTAGTTAAGTTAAAATATTATGTCTAAATCAACCCTATGGAAACGGATAACACATTTGAAAACCCAATTTCAGCTGTTCCCATCTACAATCGGATAATTACCCCAATACTTTGAGCAGCACTGTATATGATTAAAACAGTTAAATTTAAAAGCGCATGCCGAAATTGAAAACGCACTTCAGCAATTATTACTCAAGGACAGTACTGTATCCGATTTCTTTTGTGTCCCTGTAAATGTGTAAATGAACGACAAATGCTATGAATACTCTATTCTATCGTAATCATCTTGTAATGAAATTCAATGATTTATATCAGTTTAAATACATTTGAAACAGCGTAATGCCATTAAAATACTCTGCAAACGATTTTTCCCCATATACAATAATGTAATGGAATTCTTTTGGGTGGCCCTGTAAATGAACTGTTAATCCCACACACTTCATATGCAATACCAAACATGGTTAGGTGACCCTAAATAAAGTTTATCAGTTGCATGAAAATCGGAGTATATTTACGGGAGTTAGAGCGTGGACAGACGGACAGAAAAACCGAATGTGCGAACACTTTTCAACTTTGTTGGAAAGTGTTAAAAAGCGCTCCAAAAATTAGGCAGATACCTTAATTTTCCCCATATATGTGTACGTTAGCATGGAATTTCGCGATTGGCAACAACCGCTGAAACATCTCTAGCAGAACCGCAATAACTCGAAATTCTTACAGTTTTAGAAGGCGAATGTTTCAGAACAAATATTTTAAGGGGACCGGGAAAGCCCTATCTCCGCCATGTTAAATTCACCAACTTTATGTACCTTTTTCTCAGAAATGGTGAAAGATAGAGGTCTAGATTTTTTAGAGTAGTTAGAATAACATGATTTACGTATTTTAACAGACCATTTTCTTTTTAAGTGAAACTCAAAATTGATTATTAATTATATATCGAAAGTCCTTTTTAAATTAGCACTTTTGGCAAGATTCCACTGCTTCACATAAATAATTCTCAACAAATCATTAAATCCCTGTGTTAAAGTAATACAATATAACATAATATAAGTATTAAAAAAAATCAGGGTTCTGAAGTTTAATAGATATTGAAAAAAAAGGAACATAAACATGAAAAATCCAAGTTTTGAGAGAGAGTCAGTTAAAGATTTAAATGGTCATTAAACTGTGAAGTACTCTTAGAAAGAATGAATAATTTCACCACTTATTTTTTTTTATATATAAACATGTGCGACACATCGTTGGAAAGATAAAAGTTTAAACTATTTAATGATATAAAAAAGTAAAACTCGATTTTTTGGTTGAATTTTGCTTTCCAGGCTCCCCGTAAAAGGTCGATGTAGTTTTTTTTTTTTCTTGGGGCCCATTTTGTAAAAAGCAAAAGTTTTTTTTTTTTTAATGGCCATTAAGCTGTGAAGTACTCTTAGAAAGAATGAATAATTTCAACACTTATTTTTTTATACATAAACATGTGTGACACATCGTTGAAAAGGTAAAAGTTTAAACTATTTAATGATATAAAAAAGTAAAACTCGATTTTTTGGTTGAATTTTGCTTTCCAGGCTTTCCACCCGTAAGGGGTCGATGTAGTTTTTTTTTTCTTGTGGCCCATTTTGTAAAAAACAAAAGTTTTTTTTTTATGTATTATATTTTTTGTGAAATTGGTCTTATTTTTGTGAAAGGTAACAAGCATTTCGTAACGAAATATGAAATCCAGTTACTAAAATTTTAATCAAGCGTTTACTAATAATTTCTTTAAGTCCTTCTGCTAAAGTTTTCCTTAACGGTGAACTTGTTTTCTTTGCAATTTACACATTTTAAAACCTATCAATATAAAAATAATCAAGACTATGTTTTTATGGAACAGAATTTTGTGAAAGGGGCCTATTTTATTAAAAGGCATTTTTGGAAGGGGCCTGCCTGTTTTATTGAGGAATTTTGTGAAGGGCCATATTTTATTAAACGGAATTTTGTGAAGGGGCCTGTTTTATTAAGCGGAATTTTGTGAAGGAGCCTGTTTGATTAAATGTATTTTTGTGAATGGGCCCTAAATATTCCCCAAATTTTGTCTGGATCGACCTCTGACTTTTGAATCCTTATTTCATAGTTATATTATATCCTCAACTGTATTTGTATTTGTTTCTTTTGCTTCAAATTTTATCGTAGATGGTTTTACTACACCATCGAATATTGAATTGGAATTTTTAACCATTCAGTGCATATCTGGCAGCACAACAGCGCAGCAATCTGTATCGATTTAAGTTATCGATGAAAAGGATGTTCTCCGTTCGCAGATGGCATTTCACGTTCGTTAAGTTTATACATTGAAGCGAATGATAAAGTGAAACACAGTTATAACAAGTTATTTTTTTTCTGATATTTTTCCATATTAAATATTTCGCGGTACAGGGTTTTTGTAGAACTAAACTGTGTATTAAAACAAGCTTAAGGTTGTTAGTTAGTCAGCTAAACCCGTTAGTTTAAACTAAACTAAACCAAATCAAGAAAAGTTTCTTTTTACGCAGCTGTAAATAAGTCATCTAAATTAGACAGTTCATCTTTCCGTGGCTGTTCTAAGTAAATATTGCTCCACATAATTATTGGTTCTACATTTAAAAATTAAACTTCAAATGTAAAGTTTGAAGGAGATTAAATCTTTTTTCCCTTTTTGGGCTAAAAAAAGTCACTTCCAGAGCAAAAGTTGCTCATCGGCAGAATAATTGTCATATACAACTCAATAACAGTTGAAAAACTTTTATTTATTTGTTTTGACTGAAAATATAAAAAATATCATACCATACAGGAATCTGTTTAAGAAGAAATTGGGTTCTTTAAAGGATCCTTCACAAAATTTTTCATTTCAAAAAACTTTTCACCTTAAAACAGGACACTTCACAAAATTCTTTGTCTTAAAAATGGGCCTTTCACAAAACTATTCCACCTCCTACCTGAATCTTTCACAAATTTAATCACTTAAAAGTAAAATCTGATCTGTCACTTTTACATATATAACTAACTAGTCGGATGTGGCAATCCCAAAACTTTCTTCTATCTCATACATGTTATATCTGTTCCCAAAAAGAAGCAAAAAGATGAAGGGTTGTATCCAAATATAGTAGTACGTGCAATATTGTGTACGCTATCTTGGCACTAATCAACAGATATTTGATACAACCCCTCATCTTTTTGCTTCTTTTTGGGAACAACGGATTTCGAGCTTATTCTATCGACGATTATTTTCAGAATTTTCAAGCTATGATTTTGAGACTTTCACAAAAGTTGCTCTATATACTTAGCTAATACATTATGTACATTGTATTTTGATTGCATTCGCGCATGCGCAGTGAAACATATTTTAGTAAACCTGCTCATTTTCCATCCAATTTTTATTATTTTTTAATTCTGATTACAGAGTATTAAGTACAATATTATTTTTCATATTTTCTGAAAAGAATTTTTTTTTTTTTTATATTAAGAACTCTGCAAATTATAAGCAAAAAACTTGGCGAAATTTGGGACTGTTTTTATTAAAACCTTCATTTCTCTACGAGTATACATGCTATCCTCATAAAAATGAACACAGTATATTAAAATAAGGCACTTAATCATAATCTACAGCTTGAACGCTTTTGCTACATTAGTTTTTACAGGGTTATCCAAAAGATATTAGTTTTTTTTTCAATTTGTTAACGGTCCCCTATGGGGTTTCGGGAAAAAATCTCCGCGGAAATATATAACCTATACTATACTGTTTACACACCTGCAGTTTTATGTTAATTCTTCATGTATTTTTCTAGATATTTAACAAAACGTCTAAAATCACAAGTGACGCGGTCACCTTTGGCCATATACTGTATATATATAAACTTTTTAGGTGGGTGTGGTTTTGGGTTCCTGGAGTGATATAATGAAAAGTTATGAAGGAATTTTTCAAAAGTCGCACCATGGTAACGAATGCAATAGGTAGTATTTGTAGTAAGAGAGTAATATATACCTGTATATATATATATATATATATATATACCTGTATATATATATATATATATATATATATATATATACAGTCGGACCTCGTTATCCCGACACCTGGTTTTCACGTCACTCCGCTTATCACGTCAGTTTTTCAAAGTCCCGATTTTCCGTATATGATTTTAATGTAAATAAACTCCGGATTTTACGTCATTGCATAATGTTCAACTCCGGATATCCCGACGGTCTTAGCCAAACTTTTCACAAAAGTGTCTAAAATACCCATTGAGACAAATCAGAAATTTTACTTCAATCCTGTATCTGAATAAATGAACCCAAACTCTATGAATGGCTCACTTAAGCTCCAGATAGACGTATCAGTCTACTCGCGGTCTTTTTGCTCTGGTCAGGTGGCGCTTTCTTTTGGTTACAAGGCATTTTTCATCCGACTATAAACGAAGAATTGCATTGCATTGAAACGATCAGAAATTATCTCACATCCATTTCTGAAACAACGATTATTGATTACAATTCATTGTGTAATATTGAAAAAAGAATTGTAGGACGCACATCTAGGGATAAACAAACCTCAATTCATTAATATCCCATGTAACAATAAAAAAAACAAGTCACCGTAAATATGATTTTTATTCTTTTCAATTTTGTTTTTATGTTTATTTTGTTTAATAATAATGTTTTATTGCTTAAAACTGCAAGACTAGTTATGAATTTCAAATGGTCTTAAATTACTTAAAAATACAGCTTTTTATAAACATTTTTCTCCAACTCCGGTTACCGCGACACACCGCTTATGACGACACTTTGTTCTGGTCCTTAGAGTGTCGGCATAACGAGGTTCGACTGTATATATATATATATTAGGGTGTCAACGATTTAAATCATTTGATTTAAATCATGATTTTAATCAAGTGATTTTTTAAAAAAAATCATTGATTAAAATCAAAAATTTTCTAAATGTTTAAAATGACATAAAAAAGTATTCAAATCTAAGATGAACATAATTTGGAAAGTTTCTACAGGTATTGGGACTTATGAATACACAAAACAAAGCTTTAAATAATTGTTTCTAAGCGTAATTCCCGAGTATTGTGAAAAATTTTAAGTACAGTAAGTTTGTAAAAAGCATGGTTTTTATCTAACAAACATAAAAAGCATTTAATTTAAAAATGATATTTAAATCTAATATAACTTGCAATGTCATAATTTCTTTTTAATAATCAAGTTATTCATTCTTTTATATACAATAAACATAGCAATAGAGTGTCAATGATTTTAATCAATTGATTTAAATCATATGATAAAATCACACATTTTCTGATTTTTTAAATGGTGTGGAAAAAGCATTATAATCAACAATGAAAACGATCACTAAATCACTTGTAAAAAATGTAATATTTGTTATTGTAAATTATAACAATATTAAACTGCGTAAAAAGATGTATTATACATTTAAAAAACATTTAACTAAATGTTAAATAACATCAAAACATTATAACATTTAGTAGCTATTAAAATATTTTCATGTTGAGGGGAAAAAATCTGATTTAAATTTCAAAAATACAATTTTTGTAATCTATTTATAAATTATGTGTGAGTTTGCTGTGTACATTGCTACAATTTTTGATCAATTTGATATACATACGCTTTAGAACCTGTGTAAAATTTGCTTATGTTGTATGTAATTATAACCTATGCTTTATGAATTTATCAAACTATTATTTATCATTTTTTTTCAACCACTTTTTCAAAAATGTAGATTGTGTTCTTAATTAAACAGTTAATTGTTTAATAATGACAAAATTTAATCTGTATCATCAATTTAAAATTAAATGCAATTTATCAATAACTTTAAAATATAAGTAGTATTTAATATTGGTTTACATAATTATTACAAAATATTAATGCACATAATGTTGTATGTTACTAAAGAAATTTTTTATTTACAGTTTTTTGTAATTTCTATAATTACATAATTAAAATTTTATTAATTAAAGCAAAAAAAAACATAGATTATGTTAGTAATTGGAGGGTTATTCATTTTTGAAATGCTTTATTCTTGGTAGATGTTTAATATTTTAACACAGGGGGAAAAAAAAAAATCCGATTTTTTTTTTTTTTTTACACTCTAATATATATATATATATATATAACACTTTTATCAATTAATAGTTTAATATTAATGAATTTACGATTATACGGCGATAAATTAATTTAGAAATCCTAAAAGGATAGTTTAAATAATGTTTCATTTTCTTCTTTCCCGTTGCAATATTTTGCCAAAAAAAAAAAAAAAGAGCTGTGTTTTATATATTTTTTACTTTCTTCTATCTTTACAAGAAGAAAGTATTGGATTCATGAAAATTTTCGAATTCCGGTTTTCGACGGATTTACACGTTTTAGGGGTCAGAGATTCCAAAAAACATGTTTTTACAAAATGTCTGTCTGTGACTCTGTGAGTCTGTCTGTCTGTCTGTCTGTGTGTATGTGACACAAATTTTGTAGGCGCTCTATCTCAAGAACTAATGCACGGAATTTAATAAAAATTGATATTCAGTTAGTGCCTAATACAAATTGATGCTGATTAGTTTTTGGTGTAAATCGCTCAACAGGTGGCGCTGCAATGCTGTATTTTTCACGATTTTCGCAATAGCTCTATCTCAAGAACTAATGCACGGATTTTGATCAAACTTCAGATTTAGTTAGTCCTTGATATGAATTGATGATGATTACGTTTTGGTGTAAATCGCCCAACAGGTGGCGCTGGTATGATGAATTTTGCAGGATTTACACGATTTCCATAATAGCTCTATCTTAAGAACTAACGCACGGATTTTCATCAAACTTCAGATTAAGTTAGTCCTTGATATGACTTGCTACTGATTAGGTGTTGGTGTAAATCGCCCAACAGGTG